>CM054143.1:13487784-13502784 GCA_028751875.1 Rapana venosa | reverse complement strand
AACAACAACAACAAGAAAAGAGAGAGAGAAAGAGAAAGAGAGAGAGAGTACAGAGAAAGAGGAATGAATGGAGGGAGAGAGAGGGGGAGAGAAAGAGGGAGGAGAGGGGGGGAGAGAGGGGGGGAGGTGAATAGACGGACAAACAGACAGACAGGCAGGCAGTCAGACAGAGTATCATGATAATACGCAAGCGCTCTCAGTTTTAAAAAAAAAAAAAGCAAGAAAGAAAATACGAGAGAAAGCAAGAAAGAAATACGAAAGAAAGCAAGAAAGAAAGACGAAAGAAAGAAAGAAAGAAAGAAAGAAAGAAAGAAAGAAAGAAAGAACTACAAAAGAAAAAAACAAACAAACAAAGAAAAAAGAAAGAACTACAAAAGAAAAAAAGAAAGAAAAAAAAGAAAGAATGAAAAAGAAAAAAAACCGACGAAGACATCGACGCGATCACGAATTATCCATCATATACAATTGAGCCATAATCCACCTTTTTGGTTTCGCTCTTTTTTCTCAAACAGGAACCCTTTTTTCCCGAGAGAACGTGACCATCTGCGCCACGGCTTATTAATGACACCTATCTTTTTCTTCCCCAAGAACTATTCTGCTTTGTTTCAGAAATGATGGTGTAACAATAATTTAATGGCGGCTGTAAAAATTAATGTGAAAGCAAGCAGTTAGTAGCAGTACCAACGTCGACCGCCCAATAAATAAAGTTTATTGTGGGTTTTTTAAAAACAAAATCACAGCCAAGCCAGTTATTGTATTCTCACCAATTTTTCTTTGACTACGTTTGAAGTATAAGTTACGCATTCACATAAATGAGAGAGAAACAGACAGACTGACAGACAGAAAGATAGGAAGGCGGACAGGCAGGCAGGAAGACATCTAGGCACGTAGGCAGGCAGCCAGGCAGGTAAGCAGGCACACTGACAGACAGGCAGGCAGGCAGGCAGGCAGGCAGGTAAGCAGGCAGACAGGCAGGCAGGCAGGCAGGCATACATTTATTAATTTATTTTTACCTATTCTTTTATTTCCAGGATAATGGAATAAGCACTCATGAATTTTTCTCTTGTTTTTCTTCTTTTTAATTCTAATACCTGTGTGCATGCAGTTTTCTCAGTTGTGTAATTCGTAAATACAGGCACACATGGTTTACTCTTCCAAAAGGCGTAACGGGATTTAATATTTTACGTAAGATGTTCTGCGTGCGTTTGCTCACAGGACCTCGATTAAAAATAAATATAGAGAGGATAATAGATTAAACCAGTATTCTTTTATGTGAATAGTGTGACAGATGTCAAGTTAAAATAGAAGTTATGTGTGTGGTTTAATTGCCCCTCCCCTTAAAAAAATACAGGCTTGCACGCACTATACACATGCACGAATAGTTATGCCCGGGCGCATGTGCGCACACACACATACAAACACACACATACACACGCCACACACACACATGTTCTGCAAGCATGGCATGTATAAAAAGCACACGGACCACTTACCCCACATGGATACATCACACACCCAACTACCCACCTGCTACTTTCAGTCAAAGATAATTAGCTAAACAGAACCCCCCCCCCCCCCAAAATCGAAATTAATTAAAATTTAATGACGCAGGTGGGAGAATATCAGCAAAACTGTAACATCAAGGCAACACACTTTTTTGTCATTCTTTTTTATTCCCTGTGTTCTCGTTTTATTATCCTTTGTATTGTTGTACAAAGATATCGCCATCTTCATCTCTTTCCAAAATTATTTGACAATTTTCAAAAATAGCTTAAATCTATGTATAGTTATTTTAAGACAGGATTTGTTTTAAACTAATAGGCGTTGGACAAGAATTGGCGATTCAAGTAGGTGTATAATTCTTAAGATTATTTGAATCATCTTGCATTTGTGGGGTGGAGAGGCGTGTAATAAGTATTTCTTGCTGTTTAGTTTTAAATGTTGATCTTTTATATTAGTTTGGCTTATTTGCTAATTTGTGTGTGAAGGGGGAGGGGGGAGGAGGGGGGTACAATGTGTGTGTTCCATGTGTGTGTTCCATGTGTGTGTGTTCCATGTGTGTGTGTGTGTATTTGCATGCCATGTGAGTACAAATGTGCATGCATATATGAACACACGCACAAGTGTATGTTTGATTTCATTTTAGTCTCTTTGCACTCTTCTCTTCACACCTATGTGTATGTGTGTGTAGTGAGAGTGTGTGTCTGTCTGTCTGCCCGTCCATCTGTCTGTCTCTCTATTTTTCAGTCTGTGAAAGACAGAGAGATCAAGGGAAGGATGGCGAGGAGAAAGAGAAGAAAGAAAAAAATTAAATCCTGGCGTCAACAATGACAGCTCATGCTCGTGGCCACACTCCACCAACGCATACCACCGGGCCACAAATGCCTGTCAACAGCCTGCCTGAGATGAGCTCAATCCTGTTGGATAAGAGCAGTCAATCTGCCACCTGATCCTGGCTCAGACAGAGAGAAGGGGTTGACAGGTTAAGAGAGAGAGGCTTGTAGGGGATCACTGTGATTGGCCCATAAAGGATAATGCAGAATACTTCTTCTTTGTCAAAGGCTCAGACAGCTACATTTGTTATCTGCCTTATGAGCCAAAAATGCGTTGCGCTCCCAGTAAGCTGCCTGACAAGACAAATCAGACCCAGTGGATCCGATTTCACCATTTATTTATTTTTTATTTTCCTTTTTTTTTTTGTTTTATCATTTTATACCACTTTAAGAGGAAGAGATTTGTTACCTTTGAAGTCTTTCCGATTTAAAAGAAAAAAAAAGAGGGGGGGCAGAAAAACTGACCAAGAAGGTAGACAATAGACAAAAAGTGAGGTGACAGGAAGGAAAGGAACAAGGCTAAAAACCAAGAGAGGGACAGAAAAGAGGGGAAGTCCTAGCACAGAATTTCCAGAAGGTGGGGATGCTATCTATACTGACAGGCCCCCTTGTGGCATCCACTACGGGGAATGACTTTCCTGCTGTGTGATCAATGCAAAACATGTAATTGTAAGCTCCTTTTTTAAGAGAGGAAGAATACCAGACGTCTTATATAATGAACACGTATGTACTTAATGAATGTGCAACAAGTTCAAGTGCAGATGAAAATAAGTATGCTAATACTTCCCTGTGATTCTTGAAAATAAAGATTGGTTAGCTCTTCAGTTTAACGTCCGTCCACCGAAAAATAAAGATTCTCGACCTCTCTCTGCCTCTCTGTGTTTCTTTCTGTCTCTGTTTCTGTTTCTGTCTCTGTCTGTCTCTATGTCTTTTTGTCAACCTCTCTGTCTGTCTCTCTCTGTCTGTCTGTGGCACTCTCTCTCTCTCTCTCTCTCTCTCTCTCTCTCTCTCTCTCCTCTCTCTCTCTCTCTCTCTCTTTCTCTCTCTCTCTCTTTCTATCTATCTTTCTATCTATCCATCTCTCTCTATTCATCCATCAATCTATCTATCTATCTACCTACCTACCAATCTATCCATCTATCCATTTATCTACCTCTCTATTGATCTATCGATCTCTATCTTCATCCATCTATATTTTCTTTCCTTTCACCTTCTCCATACAGTAAAAAAGACACCCTTGTGTACTCATACTGATGAAATTATACCAAGAGGTACCCTCCCCACCACCTCCAGATTCATAAACAAAAACAACACAAACAAAATCCACTTGACAGCTAGGCTTCACCAAAGAGAACAAAGACCAGACACAGTAGTCTAAGAACAAACCGAATCTCACACAGACACAGTCCAGACCATGACAGCCGGTGCTTTTAGCTAGGCTGCACGTGCTCTATCGAAAGCTACTGAGGCTACCGACCCTTTGAACTCTCAAATAAGTGGCAATGCGATTCGATTACCACACATAGGGCAAAGGCTTGGAGACGGTCTTGTAACAGAGAGAGAGAGAGAAGGCAGACAGACAGACAGACAGACAGGCAGACAGAAGGACAGGCAGGCAGGCATACAGACAGACAGACAGGCAAACAGACAGACAGACAGACAGACAGATATAGTTCAGACTTTTACTGTACATCGGCCTTAGGCCTTAAGCGCTTTGATTTGTTCCTGTCCAAGATTCAGTGCTATATAAATGCCATACATTATTATTATTATTATTATCATTATTATTATTATTAATAGAAAAGAATGGTGGACGTACATAGTGGGCATATGACAAAAAGTATTACTATCAACGTATGTATGCATGTGTGAATGTATATATACATATGAACATTAAAAATGTAGCAGCAATAATAAAACAAGAAAAATACACCAGCCATACCTTAAATATTCACAACGAAACAATTCACGTGCCTTAAAATCAACAATAATGTTTTTAAAATGTAGTATTTAGTAACATGAGAGAGAGAGAATGACAGAGACAGAGAGAGACACAGAGAGAGGCAGACAGACAGACAAACAGAGACAGACACAGACAGACAAGACAGACACGAGAGAAACAGACACAGAGAAACAGACACAGAGAGAGGCAAAAAGACAGACAGAGACAAACACAGACAGACACAGACAGACAGAGACAGAGAAACAGAGACAGAGAGAGGTAAACAGACACAGACAGACACACACAGACACAGAGAAACAGACAGAGAAACAGACAGAGAGACAGAGACAGAGAGACAAAAACAGAGAGAGATACAGACAGAAAGAGAGAGACAGAGACAGACAGACAGAGACAGGCAGACAGAGAGAGAGAGACCGGTTGGCAGTTTAGTAGCCTGGAAGAAAATGAACCCAAAGTTCAGAAGGTTAGACTGTGAGGGAAGCCAGTGTCAAGTTTGTGCCAGTCAGATCATCCAATGAGGTTTGGCAGAGACCCATTGTCCGTCGGTCTGAATACAAGTCTGTGAGAATTGATTATCCCAGGGTGTGAACGTCCCCTTGTATACAAGTAATTCTTTGATGGAAAGCTTTTATTTTTTTCTGTGTGTGAGTGTATGTGTGTGTGAAGTCAAGCCAAGTCAATTTTTTAATTTCCAGATGGTATATTGAATAAGCAATGCATTTGCTTTTTATCATCAAGCCATCTATCTAGGAATAAAAAAAAACTAACTTGATCAATAGTATCTAACTACATTATTGCTATAACCAATAATAATAATAAAATAATGCGTGTGTCTTTGTATTTCTTTAGCATTTGCTTTGGGGCATGAGTAAGGTTTAACATTAACAGTCTTTATTAACTTTTTTATTAGCACTGCATCTTTGTTGGTTTGGTGTGTCTTCTTAGCCTCTGGTTTCTCCAATTACCCGTCATACAATATCCGAGTTGGAGTTCGGGTTCTCTCTCTCTCTCTCTCTCTCTCTCTCTCCTTGCCAATTTTATATGTGATTATTCATATTAACCCTTGTCAAGGCAAGGATCAGATGAAAAAGAATATATTATTATGCCAATATGCATATGTTACCCTTGGACATAACAGGTTAATAATCAATCAACCTCTCCTTTCTCTGCTCTTTCTCTCTTCTTCTTCAACTTTGTCTAAATTTACCCACAAATTTTTGTTCCCATGAAGGTAAAAGGTAAAGGTGTCCCATAACCTATGTTGTCATAAGGGAGCAAGGCATCAGATACCTCACCTTCTCAAGGGGCCAGAATATTGAGGGCGGCGCCCATCTCCTCTCCCTTGCTGCTTTACCTTCCCTGACCCTAAAGAGGGCAAGGTACATATTTACAGCTGGGTGAGCTGGGGGACTGTACTGAAGACAAGGCGCACAAACGGCCACCCATTCAAATGGTAACCATGGTCGATGCTGCTCAACATTAGCTAGGGGTAAGCGAGTGCTCTGACCACTGAGAGATATCCCGTCCCCATAGTTCCCATACAAAGCATGAAAGTAAGGATAAGAAACCAAGTGATGTTTCACTTCACAACAAAAAAATCTAAGTCACCACACCCCATATTTTTCATCTTGTTTTTTCAGTTACAGCCCTGAGGTTCATCAACAGTGAGACATTTTTGTTGTTGTTGTGCATGCGATCGTTTTTTTTGTCTGCCCCTTAAGCTAGCCCCCATTGAAACTTCAGGGATGCACTCCACCTCAGATAGCTTTAATCACATAGAAACCAAATCCAGAGCATTGAAGGTAGCCGCATTCCAATTTCAGAGATACACCCCATCTAGGGCAGCTTTAATCATACATAAACCAAATCCAAATCAATGAAGGTAGCCACAATCCGACTTCAGGGGGAAAACTTCATCTAAGGCAGCTTTAATCACACATGAAACCAAATCCAGAGTATTGAAGGTAGCCGCAATCCGATTTCTGGGATACACCCCATTCTAAGGCAGTTTTAATCACACAAGAGACCAAATCCAAACCGTTATAGCCAGTGCCGAGTTGTACTACGTGCTCTGTCGAAAGAGACTAGGGCCACCTACGCTTTTTGTGTGTGTTTTTTTTGCTGCCTCACTTTCTGTGACGTCCCTGTCCTGCTGTTCCCAGGCCACTCGTTTCAATCTTCCAGCCACAACTATACCCGGATTTGTTATGTCACATCCTCAGGGTCGGATGTCCACAGGGAGCCAGCCATCAATATCAGGGCCACGGACTCTTGTAATAATCAGCACTGTCATTACTACACAGCCCACAAAGCACAAACAGTATGGAAGAGAGAGAGAGAGATAGTCAGACAGTCTGACAAGACTGACAGACAGACAGACAGAGAGAAAGAGGACAGAGACAGAGATACAGCAGAGACAGATAGTCAGAGAACAGACAGAAATACAGACAGACAGAGACAGATAGTCAGAGACAGAGATACAGAGAAAATAGAGAGAAGAGAGACAGAGAAAGTGAGACATAGACTGAGAGACAGACGACAGACAGAAAAAGAGAGAGAGAGAGAGAGAGAGAGATGAGAGAGGAGAGAAAGAAAGAAAGTGAGACAGAGACAGAGAGACAGACAGAGGGAGAGAAGAGATAGAAAGAGAGGACAGACACACACAAGAGACAAGACAGACAGAGACATGAGAGATACACAGAGACAGAGAAAGAGAGAGACGAAGACAGACAGACAGACAGACAGACAGACAGAGACAGAAACACACAAAAGGTAGGTAGCAAGTCTGGAAAGAAAGAAAAAAAAGGGAAAAGACTTGGGGAAGGGTCAGATTCACATCGCACAGAAGGAAACGAGTCTCACGCCGTGCCAATCAGATCATCCAATTAGGGTTGGCAGCTAGCAAGTCAGCCACTCGTCAGACTGAGTAAAAGTCCGTGAGAGTTGATTGTCTGAAGTGTCACACCTCACCTTGTCTATAACTGTTTTCTTTGTCTGAAGGCTGTGGCTTTTTTTTTTGATTGGTTGTCTGTGGTTATTTTCTCTTTTTTGGTCTTTTGTGTATTGGCAATGAAGGCTTTACTTTTCGTTTTGTTTTTGTTTCTCATCACTGTCGTTTAAGATTTGTTTTTAACTGTGATAAAGTTTCGTTATAGATGCTTTAGTTCATTTTCAACATTTTTAAACATATTCAGTTAATGTGTTCTCTTTTGAATTTGTAAAAACTATTAGTTGTAACTGGCTGCATGTGAAAGACTAGTATGAATGAAAGCGCTTTGATTTTGGATTGGTTTTTTGCAAGATATAGCACTGTATAAATTCCATGTATTATTATTATTATTATTATTATTATTATTATTATTTATTTTCAACGTTCAAAATTTCTAACAAGTTATTATCTAAGTTGCTCCACGTTTTTCTTGGATTGTTTTCAGCTCCGCGTTTGTAGGTAATAATAATAATAATAATGTATGGAATTTATATCGCGCTGAATCTTGTAAAGCAACAAATCAAAGCGCTCAGATTTCATTTCATACCACTTTAAGTCACGGCAGATTTCTCTCCGTGAAATTCGGGCTGCTCTCCCCGGGGGGAGAGCGGGAGAGCGCGTCGCCACAAGAGCAGCGCCGCCTTTTTTTTTTCTTTTTCCTGTCTGCAACTGTATTTGTTTCCCTATCAGAGTGGCTTTTTTCTAAGAATTTTGCCAGGGACAACTCTCTTGTTAGGTCTAGGTTATTCTTTGTCGCTCTGTTTTTTCCTCCCTTCCTTGACCTCTCCCTTCTCTACTGCATTTTCCATTCTTCCTTCCTTCATTCTTCCTCTTCAGCTTTGTCTTTTTTATTTCTTGTTCCTCAGCTAGAGCTCTGAGGTTCACTAATGAATAGGGGGACGGGATAGCCTAGTGGTTAGACCATTGCGCTCGCAATCTGACTATTCACGTTCAATGGGATATTTTCGCCTGGAGTTAACATCAGTGCCGACTCCACTCTCCCCAAAAGTCCTTCGGATGAGACTATAAACCGAACGCACGCAGAACATCTTGCGCACACGTTAAATCCTGTTCCGCTTTTTGTAAGAGTAGGCCATTGAGTGCTGGTGGGAACAGATGACAGAAATGACAAAACCGCATACACACGGGGAATGGATGTAAAAAAGCACATAAGTGCTTATTCCTTTATTCTCGATATAAAAGAATAAAATGAAACAAAATTAAAATAATGATGAGATTTTGCATATGCGACCGTTTCTGCCCACCAAGAAGGTAGCCGCATTCCAACAACGGAGATTTATGTTGGATATGTTCGTGTTTCGTTACTCATTAAACGCTGACATGAGTTACGGAATCTTTAACGTGCATATTTGATCTTATGCATGTGTATAATATACCCAAAGGAAATTAAGGGAATGGCAAGTCTGCACTTGAAATTGACCTGATTGATCTTAAAAATCCCAACCTTTAATTTGCCAGACGCCGTTGAGATTCAAACCCACAACTTCATGAAACCAGGGCATCAAATTCAAAACGGTCTTAACCACTCAGTTATATCATCCGTTGGCTTTGTCTGAGTCCCCCCCCCCCCCCCAACAACTCCCAACCCCCACCCACCCCGAAAAAAACCACCAAAAAGCCACATCCATTCTTTTTAAAACAAAGCAAGAAAACGTCCAGAAACGGCCATTTTATTAGTGTCAACAACACAGACTAAACCTTACCAACGTCATCCCTTGACAAAAACAACTAAGCCACAAGACCCCAAATCAGAGTCAAGTCAAGTCAAAGTCAAGTCAAGTCAAAAACACTTTAATCATCCCATGAAGGGCAATTACAATACTGACAGGCAGATTGATACTCATCAAATATATCAAAGACACAAAAGCTATATTTCATATTGGTTTTCAAATAAAATGTCACCACACACACACCACACACACCACACACGCGCGCATGCGCACAAACATCAATTGTGAACACAATTTTAAACCCATTGACTAGAAGACATAAAAACTTATTTTTACGCACGCATATACGCAGCACGTACACACGCACGTACGTGTGTGTGCGAACACGCCCACGCACACCCACACCATACACCAATATATGAATTCAATGTTTTAAGACAGTTGACTAGAAACACAGACTTATTTCACACACCCACGCACCCACACACACACACACACACACACACACACACAATTATGTATTGACTACACTCGTAACAATGACAATCAGGCAGATAATTCAGAGAAATGTAAGAACTAGGTAGTCAACATCATTGTGAATTCAGAAGTCGAATGCTTACTGGCACAAAAGAATTTCTTTTCTGTTGGTTTTGCTGATGGGACACTGAAAACGGCGTTCCGAAGGCAACATTTGAAATTCTGGAAACAAAGCATGAGAAGGATCAGCCAAAATGGCTGTGGCTTTGCGTACAAGCTGCTGATTGCAGAACGACATGAGATCTCTTTGTTCTTTTCCAATTATTTTTGAGCAGATTCTTACAATTCTCTGCAGGCCATTCTTGTTTTTAACACTAAGGTTATTGTACCAACAAATGAAAGCAAAACTTAGAACACTCTCTATGTAAGACTTGTAAAACAAGGAAAGGATCTTTTTGTCTACAAAAAATGAGTTCAGTTTCCTCAGAAAATACAGACGTTGTTGTCCCTTTTTGACAATAGCGTCAGTGTTAACGTCCCAGTTTAACTTGTGGTCAAAAACAGTTCCCAGATACTTATAGTTCAAAACGTTTTCAACCTCTTGATTATGGATAATAATATTCTTAGGAGTATGCCCTGATCTTCTGAAGTCGATAGGCAGGTCTTTAGTTTTAGAAACATTTAGCTCCAGATAGGCCTCGTCACACCAGTGTACGAACTCGGTGAGGGCTGGACCATGGTCTAAGACTGATCCGGATAAGAGGGATAACAGAGCACTATCGTCTGACACAGGAGACACTGCAATGTTCAGTGACCATCGCAGCTGGCACCAAAGTTGTTGTACGTGCTGTATCCAAGGAGACTGTGGTGGCTACTGACTCTTTGAACTTTTCAGTAAGTAGTGGTTTCATTACTACACGGGCACGCCAACAGGCTCCAACATTGTAGAACAGAAAGGAAGGTAGGAAGATAGGCAGCGAAGTCTGGAAGAAAAAAAAGAGAAGAGGGTTTGTAGGGGTCAGATCTAGGGAAAGGAAGTTTCGAGTTCGTGCCAAATCAGATCATCCAATTACATTTGGCAGTGGTTTGTGGTTGGTTTGATTTTTTTCGTTCTTTAGCTAGAGCTCCAAGGTTCACCAATGGTGAGATTTTTGCGAATGCCACTGTTCTCTTCCCCCACCCACCCCAAAAAAACATTTAGGTAGGCGTATTCCGATTCGGGTATGGTGTCTAAACATGACACCTGTGTGCATGAGATTTTTTAGGATTTTGTCATCCACTCCTACTGGAACACAATGACTCACTCTTCCAAAACGCAGAACGGGTTTTTAACGTGTGCGCAAGATGTTCTGCGTGCGGCCGCACACGGGGTCTTAGTTTATGATATTATCCAAAAGACTTTGACTTTCAGTTCAACTTTCTTGTTAAACTGAGAAGAAAGGGCAAAGTCGGGAATCTAACCCAGAACATCAAGGTGTTAGGCAAGTGAACGTCTTAACCAACCTGCCACCTTCCTTGGTATTAGTGTTTATCCTCACACCGTGCACGTACGCACAGAGACTGACAGACGGACAGAGATAGAGACAAAGAGAGCAAAATAAATTCAACAATTACCTTTCACCTCCTAGTTTTCTAAATCAAAATATAAAAACAAAAACCCAACAAAAAAACCACTCCTCTACACACACAGACAAACAAACACTAACATACCATAAAAACAGACAATCACATACAGATACAGATGATAACAAACAAAACACAAGCAGAACAGGATACAGAGCAATTGTGTCTTTTATATATAAAAAAAAACTGGAACTCTAAAAATTGCAGGAAGACACACACAATGGTTGGCCAGTGTAGGCAGACCAGACTACAGTGACAGTGACTGACAGAAACGTCTCTGCCTGGCTGTATCTAACTCAATCTGTGCTGTGCAGAAGACCATGGCTATTCCCTTTCCTTCCCCCTTGTGACACTGTGCAAGGCTTGTCGTCTGACACAGCTGCTATTCTGGGTATGTCTTTATTAGCTGGAGCAGACGTTATCAGCGTAGTGGTTAACGCTTTGGGTTACAGACTGGAAGATTGCGGATTCGAATCCCAAAGGGCTTTTGTTAGGACTCCGGCTGGCTCCTACCTAGAATGAGTTTGTTGTGGGTTCATTGTGAAGACTGGGACTACACAATCGAGTTTTATAGCACTTTACTGGTGTGATTTTTGAGAGTGTTGCTCAAATTACCGGACCAACACTGCAAGTGTCTGTATCTCTCAGGCTTAGTTGACACGGGGATATAGTAATATGATAGAAAGTGTAGAGTACAGTCCTGTCACAAAGCCTCAAAGCAGTGTACTTCCATAACAGCATTGTTTCATCATCCTCATCGCCATTGATCATCATAGCATAAAAGAAAATTGCCTCTGATTTGGTGTTTAACAGAGAGAGAGAGAGAGAGCAAGAGAGAGAGAGAGAGGGAGGGAGGGAAAGAGAGGGGGAGAGAGAAAGAGAGAGAGAACTTGTTCACGGAAAATGGATTTTTTTTTAAATCAAGCAAAACACTGTCCACACACAGACAACAAACACTAACATACCCTAAAAACAGATAATAACAAACAAGACACAAGCCGACTAGTATACAGTGCAATTTTCTCTTTTTAAAAAAACTGGAACTCTCAAATTACAGGAAGACACACACAATCGTTGGCCAGTGTAGGCAGACCAGACTACAGTGACACTGTCTGACAGAAACGTCTCTGCCTGGCTGTATCTAACTCAGTCTGTGCTGTGCAGAAGACCATGGCTATTCCTTTTCTTTCCCCCTGTGACACTGTGCAATCACTTGTCATCTGACACAGCTGCTATTCTGGGTATGTCTTTATTAGCTGGAGTAGACGTTATCAGCGCAGTGGTTAACGCTTTGAGTTACAGACTGGAAGATCGCGGGTTTGAATCCCATAAAGATTTTTTTAGGACTCCGGCTGGTTCCTTCCTGGAGTGAGTGTCCTGTGGGTTCATTGTTAAGACTTTACGGGTGTGATTTTTGAGAGTGTTACTCAATATTACCTGACCAACACTGCAAGTGTCTGTATCTCTCGAGCTAGGTTGACTCGGGGATATATAAATATGACAGAAAGCGTAGAGTACAGTTCTGTCACATTGTCCAAAGCAGATGTACTTCCATAGCAATATTGTTTCATCATCCTCATCGCCATTGATCATCATATTATTAAAAAAATTGCCTCTGATTGGGTGTTTAAGAGAGAGGGAGAGAGAGAGGGGGGGGAAATTTTTTCACCTTTTTTAAAAAATTGATTTTATAAAAAGCAAAACACTGTCCCACAGACACACAGAGAAACACTAACATACACTAAAACAGACAAATAAACATACAGACAATAACAAACAAGACACAAGCCGAACAGGATACAGAGCTATTATCTCTTTTATTTAAAAAACTGGAACTCTCAAATTGCAGGAAGACACACACAATGGTTGGCCAGTGTAGGCAGACCAGACTACAGTGACAGTGACTGACAGAAACGTCTCTGCCTGGCTGTATCTAACTCAGTCTGTGCTGTGCAGAAGACCATGAGTATTCCTTTTCTTTCCCCCTGGGACACTGTGCAAGTGCTTGTCCTCTGACACAGCTGCTATTCTGGGTATGTCTTTATTAGCTGGAGCAGACTTTATAAGCGAAGTGGTTAGCACTTTGGATCACAGACTGGAAGGGTGGTGAGTTCGAATCCATAGGGACTTTTTTTAGGACTCCAGCCGGCTCCTACCTAAAGTGAGTGTGCTGTGGGTTCATTGTGAAGGCTGGGACCACACAGTCGAGTTTTATATCACTTTACGAATGTGATTTTTGATAGTGTTGCTCAAAAATATCTAACCAACACTGCAAGTGTCTATGTCTCTCAGGTTTGGTTGACACCGAGATAGGCCTATATTATGATAGAAAGTGTAGAGTACAGTTCTGTCACGAAGCCTTGAAGTAAATGTACTTCCTTAGCATCATTTTTATCATTTTTTCGTAATTGATCATCATAATAATATGTATGTTTGTAAAAATAATGATTGTTATAAAATAAAATTATCTCTGATACTGTGTTTCACAGATGATGAGGCAGGATTAGTGGGTCGGTGGTCTAGAGGTAACGCACCTGCCTAGAAAGCAAAAAGTCCAGGTGGGAAGTGTGCAGTGCTTTGATCCCCATTTGGGCACAAAACTCCCTCCCTCTCCCCCCATCCATTACACCAGGAGTGGTGGTCTGAGTGCAGTGCTAGTCTTTCGGATTAGACGATAAACCCGAGGTCACGTGTCTTTCACATATTTAGTGCATGTAAAAGAACCCGCGGCAACAAGAGAGTTGTCCCTGGCAAAATTCTGTAGAAAAAAGCCACTCTGATAGGGAAACAAATACAGCTGCAGACAGGAAAAAGAAAATAAAATGATGGGTGGCGCTGCTCTTGTGGCGACGCGCTCTCCCCAGGCGAGAGCAGCCTGAATTTCATGCTGAGAAATCTGCCGTGACTTACGGTGGTATACTTTTTAAAAATAAATAAATAAATAAAAATGAAGACCATAGGCATTTTCTTTACATTGTGACACTGTGCAAGTGAAGTAGTCTGGCACAGCTGCTATTCTTGGTGCAGCTTTAATAGCTGTAGCAAGCTAGGTGTTCTGATTTCTTTGTTTTGGAATTTTTTTTTTAATCTCATTCATTTTAGGATTGTTTCGTTGTGCTTGTCTGTCTTTCCTACGACATGCTTTCCTGACTAAATCTTTAAAAGGGAAAAAAGAAAGGAAGGAAGGAAGACAGGAAAAAGAAGAAAGAAAGAAAGAAAGAAAGAAGGAAAGAAGGAAGGAAGGAAGGACAGAAAGAAAGAAAGAAAAAAAATAGAAAGAAACAAAGAAGAGATAAAGAAAGAAAGAAAAGAAAGAAAGGAAAGAAAGAAAGAAAGAAAGAAAGAAAGAAAGAAAACGGCACTGCATCTATCCTGAAAAGAAGGAGGACACTGCGGGTAATTTGGTTCCAGACTGTGTTACGGAAAGAAACCCCGAAGAAATGGAAGATATTTACCCAGGAAAATTGGACTGGTGAGAGAAGGCACGGGAAATGACTTGTTAAAAAGAAGCGCGCGCGCGCGCACGCACACACACACACACACCACACACACATACACATACATACACACATATTCTCTCTCCACAGACACACACACACACACACACGCACGTACACCACACAGACACACACACACACACACACACACACACACACACACACACGAGAGCGCACGCATACAAAAATACACACACAAGTGTGCGTGCACATACACACTCACACATACACACACATGCGTGCGCGCGCACTCACACACACACACACACACACACACAAAAAACACACATACATACAAACAACAAATACATCACATACATACATACATACATACGTACATACTAGTACGTACGTACGTACGTACGCATATTATTCAATGTGGTTGGGACTTTTAAAAAATGATAAAAACTCATGTAAACTCCCTGAC
>CM054143.1:13482784-13485284 GCA_028751875.1 Rapana venosa | reverse complement strand
ATCTATCTATCTTTCTATCTATCTATCTATCTATCTAATATTATATATACATATACATATATCTATATCTATATATCTATATACGTAAATCCTTCGGATGAGACTATAAACCGAGGCCCCGTGTGCAAACGCACGCAGAACATCTTGCGCACACGTTAAAATCCTGTTCTGCTTTTTGTAAGAGTAGGCCTTTGTGTGCCAGTGGGAACAGATAACAATTGACAAAACTGCATAAACACGGGGACTAGATGTTAAAAAAAGCACATAAGGGCTTATTCCATTATCCTCAATATAAAAGAATAAAATAAATAAATAAATAAAAATATCTATCTATCTATTATTATATATTATATATATTATATATATTATTAATTGTTAAATAAATTTTTAAAAAAAGTGGAATTTATTGCTTGGAAAAGGAAATAGGTCCAAGTGGATTATTCAAAAAAATTTTTTCCCCCCGTGGAAAAAAATTCCTTCTAACTATATTTCCCCCCAAACGTTCTCACCCGTGCATGTCTAATCCTGGTGCTTTGAAGCAAAGGTTTTTACAAAAGGGGAGGGGTGGTGGGGGAAAATTGGGAAGGAGGTTTTTTTTTTTTGTGTGTGCGTGTGTTTGTTGGGTTTTTTTTTAATTTTATTTTTTTTTTTATTTTACATCCCGTCCCAGTGTTATGCTTTTGTCATTTGCCTCCGTTTCCCCCACTGGCACACAAATTCCTACTCTTCTGAAACAAAAGGGTTTTTAAGTTTTTGCGCAAGATGCTGGTGATTTGCAATAGGATCTCGGTTATAGTTCTCTGAAAGAGTTGGGGGGGGGTGGGGGGGGGGGTTTGGGGGGGGGGGGGGGGGGGGGAGTCAGCACTAAAGGAAATCCGGGGAAATATTCCCTTGACGGAATTTGAAACCCATCAAGATACAAGGCAATGGCTCCTCAAAATAACAATTCCGTCACGGGAAAGTTTTCGTTTTTCTTGGTCTGAGGAGGTGGTCACGATGGAAAACAAAAATCATTTTCTTTTAACCCGCTGTAAAGAGTACCTTAGTAAAATTATTACCCACAAGCGTTTCAACCCTGCATTTCTAATACTGGGTGCCTTTGAAGATGGTTTCTTAGCAAAGGAGAGGTTTGGGGGGGGTGAATTTGGAGGGAAAGGCAGTGTGTTTGTGTGTGTTTTGTGTTTTTGTGTTTTTTGTGTGTTTTGTGTTATTTTTTTTAATTTGTTTTATTTTTATTTTTGGGAAAGTGGTGTGCTCATTTACATCCAGTCTCATGTGTAGCAGTTTTGGGCATTTGTCATCCTTCCCGCCACGGGGCCCCAATTACCTACTCTTCTGAAAAAAATAACAGGTTTTAATGTGTGGCAAGATGTTCTGCATGCATTTGCACATTGGGACCTCAGTTTTATTCGCCCGAAGGAGTTGGGGTGGGGGAAAGGGGGGTGGGAGTCAGATGTGTTAAATCCAGGGGGAAATATCCCCTTAACGGAATTTGAAACACTCTCAGATCACAAGCGCAAAGTGCATCACTCTAACAACTAGGGTATCCCGTCCACAGGCAAAGCTGTGCTGTTAGCTTGGGTCAAGGAGGGTAGGTCACAGATGGGTTTTCAAAACCTCATTTCTTTTACCCCGTGGAAAGAGTATGCACGTAACTATATTACCACTAAAACGTTCCTCAACCCGTGCATGTCTAATCAGCTGGCTCCCCCTTTAAGCTATGGTTTCTTAGCAACGGATAGAGGATGGTGGTGGGTGAATGTTGGGGAATGGCAGTGTTTCCCCATGTGTGTGTTTTGTCCCTATGTGTGTGTTTGTGTCCCCATGTGTGTGTTTGTGTCCCTATGTGTGTGTTTGTGTCCCTATGTGTGTGTTTGTGTGTGCATGTGTTTGGGTGTTATTTTTTTTAATTTGTATTTATTCTTATATTTTGACGATAATGGTGTGCTCATTTACATCCAGTCCCAGTGTGTATGCAGTTTTGTCCAGTTTGTCATCCGTTCCCGCCACTGGCACACAATTGCCTACTCTTCTGAAACACATAACAGGTTTTAACGTGTGCGCAAGATGTTCTGCGTGCATTTGCACATAGGATCTCGGTTTATAGTCTCGTCTGAAAGAGTTGGGGATGGGTAGGGGGGTGGAAGTCAGAACTAATGTGAACTCCAGGGGAAAATATCTCCTTAAACGGAATTTGAAACCACATCATCAGATCACAAGCGCAATGTGCATCACTCTAACTAACTAGGCTATCCTGTCCTACAGGCAAAGCTGTGCTGTTATGCTTGGTCCAAGGAGGTAGGTCAAAGATGGATTATTCAAAACCTTATTACTTTCAACCCACTGGTAAAGAGTATGCTTACGTAACTATATTACCCACTAAGCGTTCATCAACCCATGCATGTCTAATTCAGCTGGCTGCCTTTGAAGCCATGGTTTCTAAGCAACAGGGAGAGGATGGTGGTGGGTGAATGTTGGGGGAATGTCAATGTGTTGGTGT
>CM054143.1:13475284-13477784 GCA_028751875.1 Rapana venosa | reverse complement strand
AAAAAGGCACATATGTGCTTATTCATTATCCTCGAAATAAAAGAATTTGTCATTGTCATTGTCATTGTCTCTCTCTCTCTCACACACACACACTTACAACATTTTTGTTCATCCCAATCCCCCTTCCTTCACCTTCATCTCCACCTATCCCGTAGTCCCGTGGACCGTGGGGGGCACCACTGACAATTTTGCAACCAGCTTCCTCCACTCCCCGCGGTCCTCTGCTTTCCGTAGCAATTCTTTCGACTCAGGGCTACCAGTCCACTCTCTGATGTTGTAGTCTTCCCATCATTTTTTCTCTGTCTGCCTCTTCGTCTTCCTCCTGGTACTCTTCCCTGGTGTGTTTTTTTTCTCTTCAACGTCTACTCCCATCTGGCCTTCTATCTACCTTTTCTTCTTTCACCTTCCTCACCCCCACCCTTATCCCCATCCCCAACCCTCCACCCCCACCACCCGCCCTTTATATTCTTTCTATTTTTTCGCGCAATCTTTCAGGGCCCAAAGAGAAGACGACTGAGATGACTGTTGACACAGACGGTGATTGTGTTCAGCTCAGATTCTGTGAAGACTTCGTCAAGACTTGTCACAAGCGAAGAGAAACACACGCAACTGCTGCTACATCTTGCAAACTTATAAACATCCCTTGTCCTTTGTTTTTCTATGGACATCGAGAAGTTGTGAGATTGATTGCAGGGGGGTGGGTTGTTTGCTATTGGTTTGTTTTATTTTTGTTTGTTTGTTTGGGCTTTTTGGGGGGATGGGGGCTCTTTTGCTCCTGGTTAGAGGTTTGAGATTTATCAATAGTAATTTTTTCTTCCATATGCAACTGTTTTTGCCGCATTCACACTTTAGGTAGGGGGGAGGTGCGCGTGATCAACATAAAAATCTCCTCCTTCAAGTCCCAAAGAAACCTTTTGCTGTTCTGTCTTTCTTTCTTTTAAGGAGATGCCACGTATTTCATGCGTATTGTGCTGGGCGGTGTATTCTTTCCATGGAAGTCTTGGGGGGGTTTCTAAATTCAACACCGGCGTGCAGTTTTTTTGAATGTTGATGTCCTATCCTTGCTGGCAGGCAAAGACTTACTCTTCCGAAAAGCGGAATGACTGAAGAACAAGTGAAAGAAAGCTTGAGTTGATAGAGAGAGAGACAGAGACAGAGACAGACAGACAGAGACAGACAGAGACAGACACACAGACACACAAAGTCAGGCATAGACACACACACACACACACAAGGCACACACACACACACACAGAAGATAAAAAGAAAAAAACACAGAAAAAGTAGTAAAAGCTATTCTGGAAACAAAACTTCGAGACATACAGAGACAGAAAGAACTTACTACTGCCTTCCCCCTCCCTCTCCTCCCCTCCCCCCCCCCCCCCCCCCCCCATCCCTCCCCCAATACGTTTCACAAAAACGAAGCAACTCTCTTATGTCTTCAGTCCTTCACAGAATACATAAAATAAGGTGACTGTGGACACAGACAGTGTCCGTCTGTTCCACAGTGACTTGTGTCCACACGAGATTGCCTCTAGCCATGAAGATATATATATATATATATATATATATATATATATATATATATATATATATATATATAATATATATATATAGTTACTCTGTTGGCTATCTTTTTTTAGGGGGAGTACACAAATCTTCTTCCTCTGCTGTTACTGTTCTGTGGAACTAAAAAGATCTACTTACTGTGTTGCTACCTTTTCGGGTGACTACGAAGATCTTCTTACTCTGATGCTACCTTTTTCGGGAGGACCAACAAGATCTTCTTCTTCTCCTCCTCCTTCTCCTCCTCTTTCTTCAAGTACCAAAAAAACCCTTTTTGGTATCCTTTCTGTCTTTTTAAGGAGAGGACACGTACTTCGTGTGTATGTATATTCTTGGCGGTGTGTATATATTCTTTCCATGGTAGACTTTACGCTGATCACGTGGTACACAACAGACTCCGTGGCATACTACAAGATTCGCTTAGAAAAAGCGGGGGGTTTCTTTTCTTTTTTCTTAATTATTATTCTCCCTGATGGTCATACACCACGGTACTGGTAAACCTTTACTTGGTGGATTCAAAGCACAGATTGCTGACAGCCTCTTCCCATACACTTGACTATGGCAGGAAGTTTGTTTCATGTTGCTGTGGTATAAAGAACATGTTGAGTGTGGGGGGGGGGGGGGGTAGATCCAAGGGAGACAACTTTTTGGCCTCATACACTATTCGCTTTTGGCACTTGGAGGGGGGGGGGAGGGGGCGGGGGGGGGGGGAGGTCTAAAGGGAGAAAACTTCCTGAGCCTCATACACTGCTCACTACGACACTTGGAGAGCAAGCATAAGGGAGACAACTTGTGTGACTTATACACTATTCACTTGGGGAGTAGACCCAAGGGAGACAATCTTTCTTTACCTTACACACTATTCCCTTTGATACTTGAGGAGGGGTGGGGATGGGGGGGGGGGGGGATAGGCCAAAAATGACGCAGCTTTTGA
>CM054143.1:13465284-13472784 GCA_028751875.1 Rapana venosa | reverse complement strand
GCAGTGTAGTGTAGTGTAGTGTAGTGTAGTGTAGTGTATGTGTGTGTTTCTTTCTCTGTCTCTTCAAATATTTCCCTGTCTCATTTTTTATTCAAGTCAAGTCAAATCAAAAACACTTCAATCATCCCATGAAGGGCAATTACAAGTGTAGTGTAGTGTAGTGTAGTGTAGTGTAGTGTAGTGTAGTGTAGTGTAGTGTAGTGTAGTGTAGTTGTAGTGTAGTGTAGTGTATTGTAGTGTAGTGCAGTGTAGTGTAGTTAAGTGCAGTGTAGTTTAGTGTAGTTTAGTTTACTAATTTGTACTATTCTGTCTTTGTCTCTGTCTATCTTTCTATTGTCTGTCTGTCTGTCTGTCTGTCTCTCTCTCTCTCTGTCTCTCTCTCTCTGTCTGTCTCTCTGTCTGTCTGTCTCTCTGTCTCTCTCTCTCTCTCTCTCTCTCTCTCTCTCTCTCTCTGTGTCTCAAAAGTAATGATAAGTATATAAGAGCCTCGTCGGAGGTATCCTTAAGGGAAAAGAAACAAGTCGTATCTTTTATTCGCACATGCTTCAGCACTCAAGCAAATGTGTCTCCAGTCACTCAGTCTCTGTCCATGGGTCAGCTGATTTGATATCCCATAATAGCCGACTGACTGACCAGATGGCAAAAAAAAGGTAAGAGTGAGGAACGGTTGGCAATGGAGAGGACAAGTGTTGTGGGCTTGGTGAGAGGTTAGAGAAGCGAGAGAGAGAGAGAGGGGGGGGGGGAGAGAGAGAGTATGTGTGTGTGTGTTTGTGCGTAATGTGTGTGAGAGAGAGGGTGTGTGGGGAGGGGGGGGGGGAGAGAGGGTGTGTAAGTGTGTGTGTGTGTGTGTGTGTGTGTGTGTGTGTGTGTGTGTGTGTGTTGTGTGTGTGTTTGCACGTTCGAGTGTGTATGTATGTATGTATATATTGTATGTATGTATTGTATGTATCTGTGTTTATGTATTAGTACTGTGCGCGCTCGCCTCCCCCCTCCCTCTCCTCGCTTCGCTGCTCTCCTCCTCTTCCTCCCTCTCCCTCCCCCTCCCTCCCTCCCCCCTTCCGCTTCTCTCCTCTCCTCTCTCGTCCCCTCTCTACTCATCCCTTCCCTCCCCCTCCCTCCCCCCTCTCTCCTCTCTCTCTCCCTTCCTCTCTCTTCCTCCTTCCCTCCATCCCCCTTCCTCCCACCACACTCTCTTGTCTGTCTGCTTCCTGCTGTCTTCTCTCTGCCCCCTGACCCCCCCCCCCCTGCCCCCACTCTCTTTGTCCTGTCTGTCTGTCGTCACTTTCTCTCTCACTGTCTGTCTCTCCTTCTCTATGCCTTTTGACTCCTCCCCACCCCGCCCCCACTCTCTCTCTCTCCATCCTCTTCTTTCTCTGTCTCTCTCTCTCCATGTCGTCCCTGTCTCTCTCTCCTCTCTGCCCTCGACCCCTCACCCCCACCCCCCCCACCCCACTATCTCTCTCTCTGTCTGTCTCCTCCCTCTCTCTGTCTTTGACCACTCTCCCCACCCCGACCCCACTCCTCTCTCCTCCTCCCACTCTCTCTGTCTTTCTCTCTCTCTCTCTCTCTCTCTCTCTTCCTCCATCTCTCCTCTCTACTCCTCCTCTCTCTCTCTCTCTCCCCCCTCTATGCCTTTGACCCTCTCACCCCCCCATCCCCCCCCCGCCCCCACCTCTCTCTCTCTCTCTCTCTCTCTCTCTCTCTCCTCTCTGCCTTTCCTTCTCTATGCCTTTGACTCTCCCCCCCCCCGCCCCCACTCTCTCTCTCTCTCTCTCTCTCTGCCTTTCCTTCTCTATGCCTTTGACTCTCCCCCCCCCCCCCCCCCGCCCCCACTCTCTCTCTCTCTCTCTCTCTGCCTTTCCTTCTCTATGCCTTTGACTCTCCCCCCCCCCCCCCGCCCCCCACTCTCTCTCTCTCTCTCTCTCTGCCTTTCCTTCTCTATGCCTTTGACTCTCCCCCCCCCCCCGCCCCCCCACTCTCTCTCCTCTCTCTCTGCCTTTCCTTCTCTATGCCTTTGACTCTCTCACCTCCCCCCCCCCCCCCCCCCCACTCTCTCTCTCTCTCTCTCTCCTTCTCTATGCCTTTGACTCTCTCAGTCCCCACCCCACCCCACCCACCCCCACTCTCTCTCTCTCTCACTCTCTCTCTCTCTCAATCTGTCTCTCCCTCTCTATGCCTGTGACCCTCTCACCCCCTACCCTCACCCCCACCCGCCCCCACTCTCTCTCTCAATGGTCCCGTCGGCCTCACCTTTCTCCATTGTTCTGTTCTGCGTTCACAATCAAGACCACAAACCAAATTCAGTCCATTGTACTCAGAGGAAAACACACACACACACACGCACACACACACACACGCACACACACATCCTTCGGATGAGACTATAAACCGAGGCCCCGTGTGCGAATGCATGCAGAATATCTTGTGCACACGTTAAATCTTGTTCCGCTTTTCGGAAGAGTAGGCCATTGTGTGCCGGTGGAAACAGATGACAAAATTTACAAAACCGCATACACATGGGGATTGGATGTAGAAAAGCACATGAGTGCTTATTCCATTATCCTCGATATAAAAGAATAAATAAAATAAAATAAATAAAACACACACACACACGCACGCACACACACAAACAGATGTCATATGTATTCACAGTTCACGTTAGGATGATGGAAAGGAAGAGAATTCCGGAGAAGCGGGATTGTTTTTTGATCTGAAAATTGTGTTGGGTTGTGGTGTTCTTCTACGTTTTTCTGTGTTTTAACAGAGTTTGAAGCAATAATGAGGTTATAAAAAGGTTTGTGGGTTTAGAATTTTGACTTGTTGTGGGTTTTCTTAAATATCTTTGCTTGTATGCATATATGCACATACGCATGGCCATGCTCGTGCACGCTCACACATACGCACACGCACACGCATGCACATGGTAATAATGTAGTTAGATAATATTGATCAAGTTTTTTGTTCCTAGATAGATGGCTTGATGAAAAAAAAAGCAAACGCATTGCTTATTCAATGTACCATCTGGAAATAAAAATTTGACTTGACTTGACTTGACTTGACACACATGCGCACATGCACGCATACACTCACACACACACACACACACTCACGTACACACACACACACACACACACACACACACACACACACACATACATACATACATACATACATTCATGCTGTGCTGAAGTCTGTGCTGTGCTGAGACAAACACGGGTGAGGGGTCAATCAATCAATCAATCAATCAATCAAAATCAAATCAATCAATCATATTTTTCAGTTTTGTGGGCCCATAAAAATGATTGATGTAATAAAAATAATAATAATAAAAATTTATTATTATTATTATTATTATTATTATAATTATAATAATAATAATAATAATGTATATAGCGCTGAATCTTGTAAAGCAACAAATCAAAGTGATCAGATGACTTTTTGTTTAAATATCGAGGATAATGGAATAAGCACTCATGTGTTTTTTTATAATCCAGTCCCCGTGTGTATGCGGTTTTGTTAAGACCCATATGAACGCAGAATATGAAAAGCAACCATGGAGCAGTCAGTCGAAGTGATATAATACAGTGAGCACGCAGTCTTTTGTTGCAGGCAGGGAAAGAGCTACACGTGTCTGATCTTTAGACGTTCAGTGACATCAACTGCCAGGTTCACAATCACTTTCTCAGAAGGATTTGAACACAGCGTGGTATGTGTGTGTGTTTGTGTGTGTGTGTGTGTGTGTTGTGTGTGTGTGTGTGTGTGTTGTGTGTGTGTGTGTGTGTTTGTGTGGTGTGTGCGTGCAGGTGTGTGTGTGTTTGTGTGTGTGAGTGCGTGCAGGGCGTGTGTGTGTTTATTTTTATATTATTTGTTCTTTTAAATCGAGGATTAATGGAATAGCACTTATGTGCTTTTTACATCCAGTATCCGTGTGTATGCGGTTTTGTAAATTTTGTCATCTGTTCCCACCCGCACACAATGGCCTACTTTTCCGAAAAGCGGAGCAGGATTTAAACATGTGCGCAAGATGTTCTGCGTGCGTTCGCACACGGGACCTCGGTTTTTAGTCTCATCGGAAGGATTGTGGTGTGTGTGTTTTGTGTGTGGTGTGTGTGTGTTGTGTGGGTGTGTGTGTTTTGTGCCCTGTCTGTCTGTCTGTCTGTCTGTCTGTCTTTTCTGTCTGTCTGATTGTCTGTGTGAGACAGACAGACAGAAGAGGGGAGACGGAAAAGGGATAGTCTGCACTGCAGGAGAGAACACACACACACACACTCACAACACAACACAGATACATACCACACACACAGCTACACACACACCACTACACACACACACTCACCACACACATACAAATACATTACACAAAAACCAGCTACACACACACACACATCCACACACAGCTACACACATCACACATACTACACACACAAAACACACAAAAACACACAACCAGCTACAACACATACCACACATAACACACACACGCTACACACCCACACACCATACCACACAGCTACACACATCACACACAGCTACACACACTACAACTTCACACACACAGCTACACCCACATCACACTTACACACACACAGCTACACACACAATACACACAGCTACCACACAATACACACACCTACAACACACACAGCTACACACACACACACCACAGCTACACACACACATACACACACAGCTACACAACAAAATACACACACAGCTACACACACACACAATACACCCCTCACACAAAACCACAGCTACACACACTCAACACACACAGTACACACAGCTACACACATACACACCACAGCTACACCCCTAAACACACACAGCTACACCACACACAGTACACACTACACACACAGTACACACACTACACACCACAAACACACTACACAACCACCACACAACCACACTCACACACACATACACACACAGCTACACACACTTTACACACATATACACACACACACAGCTACACACACATACACACACAGCTACACACACGCTACACAAACCATACACTACCACACATACACACACACAAATACACACACACTACACAAAACACACAATCACACCCCAGCTACACACACACACACAGTTACACACACACATACACACACACTCACACACACACATCCACACAGAGCTACAACACACACACCCCACTCAACACACACTTTACACAACACACAGCTACACACACATACACACCCCAGCTACACACACACAATACAAACACTCACATATACAACACACACATACAAAACACAGCTACACACACATACACACACAGCTACACCTCAAAACACACACAGCTCCCACACACACATACACACACACATACACACACAGCTACACGCACTACAACACAGCTACACACTCATACACACACATACAACACACACAGCTACAAACATACTCACACACACACACAAAATACAAACACACACACAAAATATACACACACATCTATACACACCACACACCACACAAAAGCTACACATACACACACCCCAACAGTTACACACACATACACACACAGCTACAACACACACACACACACACACACACATACCCACACACACATACACCACACTCTCTCACACACACACAATCACACACACCCCAAGTTCAAATTGACATATGAAAAAAAAAACCTTTTCTTTCCTCTGTTGGCGTGTCTGTGTCTCTAAAGACAGCAATGAGTCTCAATCTTCGGGTTTTTTGTTGTTGTTTTTGTCATTCCTTCGGCACCTCGCCCCCCCCCCTCTCGGGGGGGGGGGGGGGTGGGGGGGGGGGGAAAGGGGGGAATGGGGGGGAGAGGGGGGGGGGGGGAAGGAGGAGTGGAGGCTAGAGGGTGATATGGTTGGGGGGGAAAAAAGCTGCTGTGTTTGTATTATGAGAACAAGATATGAGACTGTTTTGGCCTGTCTGTGTCACTCTCTGTGTCTGTCTGTGTCTATGTCTGTGTGTGTGTGTGTGTATCTGTCTGTGTCTGTCTGTGTCTGTGTCTCTGGGTCTGTCTGTGTCTGTCTGTGTGTCTGTCTGTGTCTGTCTGTGTCTCTGTGTCTGTCTTTTGTCTCTGTGTCTGTCTGTGTCTCTGTGTCTGTCTGTGTCTCTGTGTTTGTCTGTGTATCTGGGTCTGGGTCTCTGTGTCTGTCGGGTGTCTCTGTGTCTGTCTGTGTATCTGGGTCTGTCTTTTGTCTCTGGGTCTGTCTGTGACTGCGTCTCTGTGTCTGTCTCTGTCTGTCTCTGTCTGTGTCTGTCTGTGTCTGTGTCTGTCTGTGTCTGTCTGTGTCTCTGGGTCTGTCTGTGTCTCTGTGTCTGTCTGTGTCTCTGTGTCTGTCTGTGTCTCTGTGTCTGTCTGTGTATCTGGGTCTGTCTGTGTCTCTGGGTCTGTCTGTGTCTACGTCTCTGTGTCTGTCTGTGTCTGTCTGTGTCTGTCTGTGTCTGTCTGTGTCTCTGGGTCTGTCTGTGTCTCTGTGTCTGTCTGTGTCTCTGTGTCTGTCTGTGTCTGTCTGTGTCTGTCTGTGTCTCTGGGTCTGTCTGTGTCTCTGTGTCTGTCTGTGTCTCTGTGTCTGTCTGGGTCTGTCTGTGTCTGTCTGTGTCTCTGTGTCTCTTTGTGTCTGTGTCTGTCTGTGTCTTTATTTCTTTCTATTTGTCTGGCAGGCGGGCTGGCTGTCTGGCTCTGTATATGTGTCTGTGTTTGTCTATGTCTGTCTGTCTGTCTATCCCTCTCTCTCTCTCTCTCCCCCTCTCTCTCTCTCTGTCTCTCTATCTCTCTCTCTCTCCGCCCTACCCCACCCACCTCCATTTCTTCAAACCTGTTCATCTCCTCCCCCCCAAAAAAAACCTTCTCTTTCCCCTCCATCTTCCCCTTCCACTTCCCTTTCCCTTTCCCTTTCACTTTCCCTTCCCTTCCCTTCCCTTCCCCGGCTTTCTTTCTCCACTCCCTCCTCCCCTTGTCTCTTTTCCTCCAGTTCTTGGACAACCTGCCTGCCTGCCTGCCTGCCTGACAGCCTGACAGCCTGACTGACGTCATGCCAGCAGACAAATCTGGTAAATTCTGGAATCGTCCAGAATGGCGCTCATTTCGTGAGCTTGGGTTGAAGTAACACACCACTCTTTTTGGAACGGAAAGGGGTGAAAAAGGAAGAGAAATTTTTTTTTTTTTGGTAGTTGTTTTTTTAATTTTCGCCTTGTTTTTCAAAGGGAACAAGTGGGGCAGGATAGTAGTGGTTGGTTGGAGCGTTGCGCGTGGCGGTTTGTAATCTGATGACCCGGGTTCGAATCCCGTTCAAGAGGATGTTTTCCCCACTAGAGGTAACATCAGTGCTGACTCCAACCGTTCCCTACCCCTCACCCCACCCCACCCTCTCCACCCGAAGTCCTTTGGATGAGACTGTTAACCGAGATCCCGTGTGTGAATGCACGCAGAACATCTTGCGCACACGTTAAAAACCTGTTCCGCTTTACGGAAGAGTAGGCTTACACATG
>CM054143.1:13442784-13460284 GCA_028751875.1 Rapana venosa | reverse complement strand
TGGGTGCTCTTTCCGGGAGACCGCGTCGACCACAGAGCAGCGCCACCCATTATGCTTATGCATTCACGCACATTAAATTTGCGTCATGCACTAGTATGCATACGCACATACTTGCGCGGGCGCGCGCGCGCGCGCGCATACACACACACACACACACACACACACACGCCCCAATGTGAGTGTTACTCATTACTGAAATTTTGTTTACTTTTCGCTTGTTTAGGGCCACGCAAAAGTAAGAGATATATTTTTCATTTGGGGTTAAAGTATAGACGGGGGCGATAGCCTAATGGATAAGGCGATGTCTTCTGATCCTTACAGTCCTGAAGACCTGGGTTCGAATCTGGAATGCGCCCGTCACGATGCAAATGGCTGTTTGTGAAGTTTACGATCTGACCTGGCCAGTGTGTGTGTGTGTGTAGACATGTCTATTTACTGCTATCTTTCCCAAATACCAAAAAAAAAAATCATGCACTTTCTAACAACAAAAGAAATAATTAAATAAATTTTAAAAATGAGAGCAGGAGAGAGAGAGAAGGGAGAGAGGGACATTAAGGATAGAGAGGAGAGTAATGGGAGACTAGGGGAGAGTGGAGGGGGTTTATGAGACTTGGGAGGAGTAGGGGGAGATGGAGTGTAGAGGGAGACTCTGGGTAGAGGAAACTATGGGAGATACTATGGGTAGAGTAGGAGTATAGAGGTGAGTAGAGGTGACTTTAATAATAATAATTATGAATTTATATAGCGTGAATACTTTAAAAATAAAATGAGGCTAGAGTTGGGAGATGGAGGAGGAATCTATGGATAGAGAGGAGTAAGAGAGAGACTATGGGGTGAGTGGAGTAGATTGGAGAGACTATGGGGTGAGTGGGAGTAGGGAGTGAGAGAGAGGGAGGCTATGGACTATGGTGAGTAGAGAGTGAGAGGGGAGACTATGGTGGAGTGGAGTAGGGAGTAGTAGTGAGGGGGAGACTATGGGTGAGTGGAGTAGAGGAGAGAGGAGACTATGGGTAGAGTAGAGAGTAGAGGGAGACTATGGGTGAGTGGAAGTAGAGGGGACTATGGGTGAGTGTAGAGGGGAGACTATATGGGTGAGTGGAGTAGAGGGAGGGACTATGGGTGAGTGGAGTAGAGAGAGAGAGAGAGACTATGGGTAAGTGGAGTAGAGGGAGGACTATGGGTGAGTGGAGTAGAGAGAGAGAGAGAGGGAGACTATGGGGTGAGTGGAGTAGAGGAGTGAGAGGGGAGACTATGGGTGAGTGGAGTAGAGAGGAGGAGAACTATGGGGTGAGTGGAGTAGAGAGAGAGAGACCATGGGGTGAGTGGAGTAAGAGAAACTATGGTGGTGAGAGTAGAGCCATGTATGGGGAGACTATGGGGTGAGTAGAGCAGAGGAGAGACTATGGGGTGAGTAAGAGAGAGAGACTTGGGTGAGAGAGACTATGGGGTGAGTATAGTAAAGGGGAGATGGAGGGAGATATAGTAGAGAACTATGGGGTGAGTAGAGAGAGAGAGAATATGGGGTGAGTAGAGGGGAGACTATGGGGAGAGTAGAGTAGAGAGAGACTATAGAGTAGTGGGAGACTGTGGGGTGAGTAGAGTAGACGGAGACTATGTGTTGTGTAGACGAATTCAGGGTGAGTAGAGGGATTTTATGGAGTAGAGCGAAACTATGGGTTGAGTAGAGTAGAGGGAGTCTAGGGGGTTAGGGAGGAGAGTAGAAGGAGACTATAAGGGAGATAGGGGAGAGTAGATTTGAGGGAGACTATGGGGTGAATAGAGTAGAGGGAGATTATGGGTTGTGTAGACGAAGCCTATAGAATAAGCAGATGGAGACTGTAGAGTAGAGTGTGATTATGGGGTGAGTAGAGTAGAGGAAGATGTAGAGTAGAGGGAGAGACTATGGGGTGACTAGAATAGAGGGAGATTATAGGAGAGAGTAGAGTAGAGGAAAACTATAGGGGAGAGTGGAATAATGATAATAATAAATGGAATTTATATAGTGCTGTATCTTGCACAGACAAATCAAAGCGCTTGCACTCAACTCATTCTTCCACATTGATGCAAACAACATCAAGTAATAGCTCTAACAAGTCCAAATTAATGCACACACTCTCTCTCTCTCTCTCTCTCTCTCTGGGACTGAACTCGTGTTCACAGTCGCAGCAAGACGTGTTTTCTGCACGCTCTCTGCTTTTAATGAAGTTTTCGTTAATTAAGCAGGATTGATAATTGCCAGTGACTGTTTAATGGCACCATCAAGATGCCAACAACAGTAACCCACAGACAAAAAATTGGGCAGTTCTATAGCCTGGCTGTGGAAATATCAGCAAGTGAAAGGAAACAACAACAAGATAGAAATGAGCCACTGGCCCAGCCATGTTCAGTGACAGCAGAAGTGACAGGCGGGTGCACTGCTGTGACTGTCTCTGCTCTTTACTGCCTGTTCTTTCTCCTGCTCTTGGTGAGTGGAGACATTGAACTGAACCCGGGACCCAGGGATTACACTCCCGAAACAACTTATAATGACCGCAACAACTTCACCTACTTTATGCAACAAGTGCAAATGTTGTTGGACAACAAGTTTTCTGACTTTAACAATATCCTTCACACCCATGCTGAAGACGTTTGCCACAAAATGGATGAAAAACTAACAAAACTGGAAAACTCTTTAGATCGTTTGGCTTCAGATCTGAGTTCTCTTCAGGAACGGATTCGAGAAGACGGGGAAGACCTCCACAATATCAAACGAAACCAGAGCTACTTCCATGAACGTATGGACCGACTGGAATGGGAACTGGAGGAGCTGCAGAAGAATGCCCGACTGTGCACCTTGAAATTTATTGGTGTCAAAGAACAAGATCATGAAAATACCTGGCAAAGTTCCCAGATTGTTCTCAAGCTGCTCAACCAGTACTCATCATCACGCACATGGCACGAATCTTACATTGAAAGATGTTACCGTGTGGGACCTCGCCGAACACACAGAGATTCCCCACGACCACTGATTGTCCGTATGCACAGATGGGGCGATAAAATGGAAATCCTGACCAACAAGGATTTGAGAGATCTCCTCCGGCGATGTAACATCAGGATCTCTGCAGATCTTACTGAACGCCAACGGGAGGAAGTGGAGCACCATCGTCAGCAGGGTAAACTGGCCTACTTCAGAGCAGGCCGCCTGCAGGTGGAAGATCGATATCACCGACCTGCTACGTACAACAGAAACCGCCAGAAGGATCAGCTCCCTTACCCCCACGTGAGTCTAGAGGAACGAAACACAAGACACCAGAGAGATGGCTATGGCTTCCTGAAAGACTCAGCTTCATCTAGAGACAGACAAAAGGAGGAAGAACGCTGTTCAACCCTTAGAGGAGAAAGGAGTAACTGGAGGCAGACAGAAGCCAACAGAAGACGTGACACAGCCTTGAGGTCTCACTATCGCCAGACTTCAAGATCCACCTCCCCTGAAACTCCAGCACCACATCTCGTGGCGGTGCCCATCACTTCTGGTTCCTGTCTTCACAGTGAGGTGTTGGCAAATACTGCTACGACCTCTGAAAGGACTGAGGGAGAGCCAGACCCCTGTCTTTCCACCACTTGCAGGAGGAACGTGGTGGATGCCACCAGTGATCAGAGACCAAGTCCGTCGCCAAGGGAAACAGAGCTGGTCAGGCCTCTGCCCATGAAAGCGTGTGTGAGGAGCTCAACACTCCGCCCTGTACTGCTGTGCTGGATCCTGCTGGCTCTGAGCCAGCTCTTTCTTCAGCACCAAATACTGGAGAAGATCAGGAGAATGATGTGATGACGTCTGATGATAAACATACTGTGCAAAGACAGAAAGAGGACACACCAATGACAGCGAGAACAATTTCCTCCCTCTCCCCCTCGACCCAGGGATTACTGTTTAACCCCCATCGTTCCCCGGCAAGCTCAAAGAAGAAAAACGAAGACAGAAACTCCCATGTGACTGAGCCGGGTACAGTTGCACCGCAAAATACAGAGAAGCATGCCGGGGATTCTCCAGGTCGGTCGCAAGGAAACGTGAATAGCCCACCTGTACTGACCATTGGAGGCGAGCAATGCAGTGGCGCACGGACTGTCATTGACAACACACCACAGCAGGCCGCTTCAGACAGACAGACACGCAGAAGGCAGGCACAACTGCCAACAAACTGGACGACTGCTCATCGGAGAAACAAGAAGCACATCTCAAACCCCAGCGTCCTAAAGAAAAAGAAATGACATCAAGATCATGACCCCAAGAAAAACTGGACCAGTGTCACTTGCCCCCACATCAGTGCACACACTAGCCTAGAGTGTGGAAGGCTTGTCCTCCACTCTGGAAGATAATTCATGCCTGTCTTTTGAGTCTCTGGAGTTCATTCCTGCCTTTGGTGTTTTTGTATGATTTTGTTTCACCGAAAACTTCATGAACTTTTTTGTTCAAACACATATAGCCACTGGTTTCCAACATCACAGACATTTTCAAAACTATGTGGGGGCAGTGGCAGAACAGTAGCTCTTGAAAGAGATGTATGTATGGATTTTGTGAAAGATATCTCAACACCCTATATGATCATACCTTAAGTAACAAAGTGGTATTTTTTCTGATGTATTTATGATTTATTTACATCTTAATCCAAGACAGTCCATTGTTATGACAACAGTGATTCCATAGATGGCACCTCAATGTATGCTTCATAGTGTTGAACGTACTAATGATGCAATCAAAACGAAAAAGCAGTAAGCAAACAGCCGTGGTATTCTGATGGATGTTCTTTTCTCTTTGAGCTAGATGAACCCCTGAACTGAGTGATACAATTCATTACAGATCTGCCTATTGCTCTACTTAGATGGTGGCAAGATCACAGTTAAACAGTTATGGCAAATTGTGTTATCTTTGTGTACAAGTTCTGTCCTGTACATACTCATTAGCTCTACTGGAGGACAGGGATAGAAATGGTCCCTCTAAACTTACTTCTTCTCCTGGAAACTGTGTTGTAGATTATGTTCTATTTTCCTGTTCCCTTTGTTCAGTCTCACATGAAAATATGTGTGCTAAAGAAGGCGTTGATTAGAGAAACGCACCCATTGTCTGCCATGTTGTATGTATACAAACGTACCTTACCTTGCTACACAGACTGTTTGGTATTTTTTCTGTTGTATTTATTATTTATGATGTATATACATCTAAATCCAAGGTCAGTCCACTATTATTACAACAGTGGTTTCATAGATGGCATCTGAATGCTTAAGCCTTGTATGTCTGATGTTGTTGAAAGTACTGCTGATGCAATCTGAATGCAAAAACAGTAAACAAACACTGCACAAGTTATCTGTGTCGTTTTGATCAGATTCATGCTGGAGATGTCAGAACTATAAATGCACAGATAAAGCTATACAGATGCTTCTGAGCAAGACCATTGGTGCTCATTTTTGTCACAGTATTGTAAAAACAGAACGTATAGCGTGTTTTATTCGCTAACTTTGTGACAAAGTTAAATGTGAAACTGTAATAGGTCCATGATTTTGCTAGCCAACAGTCGCCGCAAATGTCGTTTTGAAATCCATTATTATTTCCATTGAGTTACTGATGATGTTTCATTCAAAATGTGCTTATACACAATGCTACATCCACTCACACCTGATCACCCATGGAATTGTAACGGGTTGTATGGCCTATACAATTAAATTCTTGAGTCTTGAATCTTGAGTCTTGAGTCTCTGTCTGTCTCTGTGTATCTTGTGTGTTTCTGTCTCTCCCTGTCTCTGTCTCTGTGTTTCTGTCTCTCTGTGTGTCTCTCTCTGTCTCTGTGTTTCTCTGTCTGTCTCTCTCTGTGTTTCTGTCTCTCTGTCTCTCTCTCTCTATTTCTCTTTCTCTCTGGATGTAAAAAAGCGTATAAGTGCTTATTCCATTATCCTCGATATAAAAGAATTACATTCAAAAAAAGAAAATGTCTCTCTGTTCCTCTCTGCTCTCCATCTCTCTGTCTCTCTGTTTCTGTCTCTCTGTCTCTCTCTGTCTGTGTTTCCTTCTGTCCCTCTGTCTCTCTCTGTCTCTCTGTCTCTCTCTGTCTCTCTCTGTCTATCTGTCTCTCTGTCTCTCTGTTTCTCTGTCTCTGTCCCTCTCTGTATCTCTCTGTCTCTCTGTCTCTCTGTCTCTGCTCTGTCTGTTTCTCTGTCCCTCTGTCTGTCTCTCTCTGTCTCTCTCTGTCTCTCTGTCTCTCTCTGTCTCTCTCTGTCTCTCTGTCTCTATCTGTCTGTCTCTGTCTCTGTCTCTCTCTCTGTGTTTCTCTCTGTCTCTCTCCCTTTCTCTCTGTCTTTCTGTCTCTCTCTGTCTCTCTGTCTCTCTCAGAAGCAGAAGAAGAAGACGAAGAAGAAGAGGAAGAAGAAGAAGAACAACAAGAACAAGAACAAGAACAAGAAGAAGAACAAGAACAAGAACAAGAAGAAGAACAAGAACAAGAAAAGAAGAGAAGAAGAAAAAAAAAAGAAGAAGAAGAAGAAGAAGAACAACAACAACAACAACAAAAGCAGAGGCAGAACAAGAAGAACAAGAAGAAGCAGAAGCGGAAACAGAAGTATTTTACTCATTTTGGAGGGCCTAGGGACTGGATAGTTCAGTGGTCAGAGCGCTCACTCTCCTCAAGGTCTTATAAGGTTTGGGCAGCGTTGAGCGTGGATACAGCCAGGATAACTAGGTGACTGACCATTCGTGCGCCTTGGCTTCAGGACAATTCCCTTCCAGTTCACCCAGCTGGAAATGGGTACCTGCCCTTTTTAGGGTCAGGGAAAGGTTAAAGCAACGAGGGAGAGGACATGAGCGCCGCACTCTCAAAATGCTGGCTTCTTAGAGAAGCTGAGGTCTGTAATACCTCGCTTCCCCAATGAATGGATAGGTTATGAGAATACCGTTACTTTGTCTCTTTTTTTTAGCTCACTGGAAAGTAGGTTCACCCAGATATCAAGCCCTTTGTTTCTTTGATTTGTTACTTTAAAGGTTATGTGCTCAGCTGACAATTCATGTGGAAAAGGGATTCAGATCAGATAATACATTAGGATTAGTGTCAAACGTTTTGTTGGACGTTCCCCAGCTTAAAACCCTATGATGGTCACGCAGAATAATACACTCTGTCTCACTTTTTGAAACGATAAAGGTGTCCCATAACCTATGTGGTCGTAGGGGAGCAAGGCATCAGAGACCTCAACTTTTCTAGGGGGCCAGCATATTGAGGGCAGTGCCCACCTCCTCTCTCCCTCACTGCTTTACCTTCCCTGACCCTAAAGAGGGCAGGTACCCATTTACAGCTGGGTGAACTGGGGGACTGTGCTGAAACTAAGGCGCGCAAACGGTCACCCATCCACTCGGTAGCCTCGCTCAATGCTGCTTAACCTTAGCCTATCATTTATTTATATATTTTATTAATTTTATTCTTTTATATCGAGGAAAATGGAATAAGAACTCATGGGCTTTTTACATCCAGTCCCCGTGTGCATGCAGTTTTGTCAATAAATCATCTGTTTCCACTGGCACACAATGGCCTACTCTTACAAACAGCGGAACAGGATTTAACGTGTGCGTAAGATGTTCTGCGTGCATTCGCACACGGGACATCGGTTCGTAGTCTCATCCGAAGGACTTTTGGGGAGAGTGGAGTCTGCACTGATGTTAACTCCAGAGGAAAATATCCCCTTGAATGGAAATCGAACCCTGGGTCGTCAGATTGCCAGCGCAATGGTCTAACCACTAGGCTATCCCGTACCCCCTGTCTGTCCGTCCGTCTGTCTATCTCTCTTTGTCTGTCTCTCTCTGTCTCTCTCTGTCTCTCTGTCTGTCTCTCTCTGCTGTCTCTTTCTGTCTCTCTGTCTCTCTGTCTGTCTGTCTTTCTCTCTCTCTCTCTCGTTCCTGAACAGGGCAAGGTCAGGATGTAAAAACATATATATAAATGCTTACTTGTAACCTTGAAAATCGATATGAAAGATTATATATTCATTCTTTCATTTATTCACTCATTTACTCTCTCTCTGGAGTTGAGCCAAGAACTATTACAGTGACGAATTCGTAAAATTAACTAACCTGATTATCTTATATTGTCATTGTCATTTTCTCTTCTCTCTCTCTCTCTCTCTCTTCTCTCTCTCTCTCCTCTCTCTCTCTCTCTCTCTCTCTCTCTCTCTCCTTTCTCTCTAAACGTTGTCACGGACTCAATCAGTTATAACTGTATTAAACCCCAAAAAAGAAAAATGCGGTTTATGTTTTTGTGGCCCCTCCTTGTCCCTCATTGGCAGTGGCCGAAAGTGATACGGAATAATTTGTGTAAATCTGAACATAATTCTATCAACCATGACGTGGAACCCATGCCATGGAGATCATTAAGGCTGTAGTAGTAATTAATCATGCATTTTTCTTAGATATAATGTGCGTTTTGTGCCCATTCCCCTTCCCACTGTCCTCCTTGTGAATGGGCTTTAAAAAGCTTATCACAATAAAATATTGTCATTCTCATTCTCTCTCTCTTCCTCTCTCTCTCTCTCTCTCTCTCTCTCTCTCTCTCTCTCTCTCTCTCTCTCTTTCCTTCTCCCTGTCCAGTGTTTTGTTTTCTTTCAGTCCATTCTATTTCAGCCACTAATTTTGAAGTAATCACCTCGTGCCAGACAAATTGTTTAATTCAGCGCTTCAGGAGAGAGAGAGAGAGAGAGAGAGGAGAGAGAGAGAGAGAGAGGAGAGAGAGAGAGAGAGAGAGAGAGAGAGATATTTCGAATTCTCAAACTCGAATATTTTATTGAGGGCAATTGGGTAAGCCAGAGGCTTCTTTACACCCTTCTCTCATATAAAAAGGCAAAGTAAATAGATAATTGAAAGAAAAGCTAATTAAAAAATATAAAATACACATCATATGCATATCCATGTTCTTGCACAAGAGAGGGAGGGAGGCAGAGAGAGAGTGGGAGAGAGAGGGAGAGAGAGGGGGAGAGACGAGAGAGAGAGAGATTTCAACTAAAAAAGTCGAGTATTTTATTGAGGGTAATTGGGTAAGCCAGAGGCTTCTTTACACCTCGCCCTCAAAAAAAAGGCAAAGTAAAAGGACAATTGAAAGAAAAGGAAATAAATAAAAAATATAAATTACACATAATGTTCATGCATATAAATGTTCTTGCAAGAGAGCGAGTGAGCGAGAGGAGAGAGAGAGGGGGGGGGGGTAGACAGCAGACTAGACAGGCAGACAGAGAGAGAGAGAGGCAGACAGACAGGTAGACAGAGAGAGAGAGAGAAGAGGGAGAGAGGGGGGAGGGAAGGAGAGAGACGACAGACAGACAGACAGACAGAGAGGGTCTTGTTCATAAGCTTACAGCTCAGAGTTCAGCTAGATGTCAGATCCTATGTTTTCATCAGTGTCACTGTAATGGCTATTTGCTCAGTTGAGACTAGCTTTCAGAAAGACATCACACTCTTTGTTTTCGTGGACTGGTTACTGTAATGGTTATTTGCTCGGCTGAAACTAACTTCAGGAAGATAATCAGGTTGGTTATTTTTTTTTTAATTCGTCACAGTATTAGTTATTTGCTCAGCTGAAATCAGGAAGATGCCAGGCTCTTTGTTTTCATGGATTTGTCACTGTAATGATTCTTTGCTCAGCTACTACAAAGCTTCAGGGAGATAATCAGGGTAGTTAATTTTTATGAATTCGTCACTGTTATAGTTATTTGCTCAGCTGAGACTACTTCATGAAGATATTCAGGTTAGTTGTTTTTTTATGAATTGATCACTGTAATAGTTATTTGCTCAACTGAGACTGGCTTTAGAAAGGTGAGCGAGTTCTTTGTTTTCGTGGATTGGAGACTGTAATGGGTATTTGCACAGCTGAGACTAGCTTCAGGAAGATAATCAGGTTGGTTATCTTTTTATGAATTTGTCACTGTAATAGTTATTTGCTCAGCTGAGACTATATTTAGGAAGATAAGTAAGTTCTTTGTTTTCGTGGATTCGTCACTGTAATGGTTCTTTATTCAGTTAAGACTAGCTTCAGGAAGATAATCAGGGTAGTTATTTTTATGAATTCGTCACTGTAATAGGGGGACGGGATAGCTCAGTGGTCGGAGCACTCGCTTTCCCCCAGCCAAGTTAAGCAGCGTCGAGCGTGGTTACCAGTTGGATGGGTGACCGTTTGCGCGCCTTGGCTTCAGTACAGTTCCCCCAGTTCACCCAGCTGTAAATGGGTACCTGCCCTCTTTAGGGTCAGGGAAGGTAAAGCAGCGAGGGAGAGGAGATGGGCGCCGCCCTCAATATGCTGGCCCTAGAGAAGTTGAGGTCTCTGACGCCTCGCTCCCCTACGACCTTATAGGTTATGGGACTCCTTTACCTTTACCTTTTACACTGTAATAGTTATTTGCTCAGCTGAGACTAGCTTTAGGAAGATAATCAGGTTAGTTAATTTTATGAATTCGTCACTGTAATAGTTATTTGCTCAGCTGAGACTAGCTTTAGGAAGATAATCAGGTTAGTTAATTTTATTAATTCGTCACCGTAATAGTTATTTGCTCAGCTGAGTCTAGCTTTAGGAAGATAATCAGGTTAGTTAATTTTACGATTTCGTCACTGTAATAGTTCTTGGCTCAACTCCAGACTAGCTCCAGGAAGACAATCAGGTTCTTTGTTTTGAAGTACTAGTCACCGTAATGGATATTTGCTCAGTTATTTCAGGCCTTGAACTTCATACTGTACGTATTGCTACGTTCATCCATTTATTTAACAGACGACCATTTTTTGTCAGAGTCTCTGCATCTAGACCCACTAACTGGATGGAACAGGTTCAGCAACACAGGTTAATGAAGCAATGACTTGAAACGTTTGATGATATAAAGAATGAATAAGCCGAGTCCCGAGCAAAATAGCATACCATTTAACACTGGCATACCCCTTCTTCTTCTTCTTCCTCGGCGTCGTCGTCGTCGTCGTCGTCGTCGTCGAACGCTCATCCAGCAACTGTTGCTGTGCGTCATATGAGCGAAATTACATTGCGCTGCCCGGCATTAAGCGCGCTTGGCAAAAGTCAGGCCCAATGCATGCTACTTCGACGTGGGAGAGAAGTGAAGAGAAGAGAAGTGAAGAGAAGAGGAGAGGAGAGGAGAGGGGGAGGGAAGGGAAGGGAAGGGGAGAGGAGAGGAGAGAAGAGAGGAGGAGGAGAGGGGAGGAGAGGAGAGGAGAAGGGAAGAGAAGGGAAAAGAAGGGAAGAGAAGGGAAGAGAAGAGAAGTAAAGAGAAGAGAAGTAAAGAGAAGAGAAGTGAAGAGAAGAGAAGTGAAGAGAAGTGAAGAGAAGAGAAGTGAAGAGAAGAGAAGAGAAGAGGAGAGGAGAGAAGAGAAGAGAAGAGAAGAGGAGAGGAGAGAAGAAAGAGAAGAGAAGAGGAGAGGAGAGGAGAGGAAGAGGAAGGGAAAGGGGGAGAGGGAAGGGAAGGGGAGAGGAGAGGAGAGGAGAAGGGAAGGGAAGAGAAGGGAAGAGAAGAGAAGAGAAGAGAAGAGAAGAGAAAAGCAGAAAAAGAAGACAATCATGGAAATGAGAAAAAGAAAAGAAAGAAAAAGGAAGGAAAGAGAAGAGACTAGAAGAACAAAGAAGAGACTAGAAGAACAGAGAAGAGAAGGGGAAAAGAGAAGAAAAGAAACGAGAAGAGAACAGAACAGAACAGAACAGAATAAATGAGAACATAAGAAAGAACATAACAGAACAAAACTTTTTTTTTTACAAACGCTCAGACAGCAACTATTGTTGTTTGTCGTATGAGCGAAAATGCGTCACGCTGCCGTTAAACCCCCTGACAAGTCAGGCCCAGCGCGTTCTACTTCGGCATAAGAGAGAATTGCTATCTTTTTTACTTCTTTCCGCAAAGAAAAGACAGGAGAATGGACCAAGAAGGCAGACAATAGTCAAGAAGGGGGTGACAGGAAGAAGGCCTGAAACAAAGAGGGTGGTAGAAAAGAGGAAATTTCTAACACGAAGTTTCCAGAATGTGGGAATGCTATTTATACTGACAGGCACCCGGCTTCCCATACCAGGGGATTGGGGGGGGGTGGGAGAGAGAGAGGAGGGGGGAGGATGTAGGGTAGAGACAAAACAGAACACAGCACAACGCAAAAGAATTTTTAAGTCGTCAAGTGGAAAAAGGATCTAGTGTTCTAACTTTAGGCACACTCAGTGAAGGTTTAAAAAAATGAACAAAATAAGAAGCTTTCCTCTTTTGTTTGTTTCTTTTCTTTTTTCTTTCTTTTTTTTCTCTTCAGGAGGCTTTTTCTTTCTGTCTGCCTGCCGTGTTCCATTCTTGGGTACGTAGGCGCGAAAACTGGGTTAAATTAAGGCAGATGTATGTGGTTGTGTAAAGTCGTGTGCCTGTGGCTTTGAGATGCAAGCTACTTTTACTATCTTTATTTCTTGGGGATTTGACAGTCTCTCTGGCTGTGTTTCTGGTTGTTTGTCTGTATGTCTGTCTATCTGTCTGTCTCAGTGTCTGTCTTTGTCTCTCTCTCTATTTCTTTTTGTCTCTGTATGTGTCTACCTGTCTGTCTGTCTGTGTGTCTGTGTGTCTGTCTGTCACTGTCTCTCTGTCTCTGTCTGTCTCGCTCTGTATATATAGTGGGAATTATTGATGACCCCCAAACGTGCTTAAGGTAGAGATTATTTAACAACCACATCAACAGCAGCAGCAGCAGCAACAACAACAACTACAACAATAACAACAAACACAACAGAAGCAACAACAACAGTAACAGTAACAACAGCAAATTGAGTAACAACAGAAACAACAACAACACCAACAGAAACAGCAGTACCACCAGCAACAGCAATCACCACAGCTACAACAACAACAACAGTAGCAACAGCCACAACAACAACTGCAACAACAACACCAACATCAAAAGCTACAACAACAACAACAACGGCAACAACAACATCCGCAGTAACAACAACTACAACAACAACAAAAACAACTCAAACAACAGTAACAAAAACGTCAACAACAATAACTCCAACTACAGTAACAACAACAACGTCAACAACAGCAACAACAGCCACAACAACAACTGCAACAACAAAACCAACACCAAAAGCTACAGCAACAACAACAACATGGGCAACAACAACATCGGCAGCAACAACAACTACAACACTAACAACTCAAACAACAGTAACAAAAACAGCAACAGCAACAACAACAATAGCAACAACAACTCCAACAACAGCAACTACAACACCAACAACAACACCAACAACAACAACACCAACAACAATAACAATAATTCAGTCTTTACCAAAATCAGGACGGAACAAGAGCGGTAATTTTTTTTTAATCGTCTGCAATAACTATGGTGTCAGCTCGTCTGTTGTTTGTTTTTTCTAAGCATTCACAGCCGGGGATTCGGCTGCACACCACATTAATTAACGTCATTATTAATTATTATTTGCTCAAGAGGCTCGTGTATATATTTTTTTCTTTTCTTCTTCCTGTTAGCCTAATAACTTGTTTACGGTCGGCCTAATAGGCAATGACGGTGCATCATTCTCGTGTTGTCAGTGGCTTCTATATCTGGACTTGGACCCTAATGGTCATTTGAGGGTGTTCTGATATAATTATAAATTATCATTTTGTTCAAAAGGCTCGGGTATATATTTTCTTTCTATTAGCCTAATAATTCGTTTACGTTTGGCCTAATAGGCAGTGACAGTGCATCATTCTCGTGTTGTCAGTGGCTTCTATATCTAGACTTGGTCATTTGAGGGTGTTCCCCTATTCTTGTATGTTGGTCTATTTTTTTCTTCAATGTGTATGCGGCTAGTAGGCGTTTCGGCCTTGTCAGTCTTGTTTGTTTTGTTTTGTTGTTGGGATGAGGTTGGGTTGTTTATTTTCCCCTTTCTTAACACTCTCGGGGAGGTGTTTACCTAGAATGTGTAGTCTAATCTCATGCCGTGTGTCTGGGATTTAAGGGTGAGAGCTGAAGATGTGTACTGAAAATGTTCAAGAGGAGGGGAAAGGGAGGATTTTGATTTTCAGAAAGGGGATCGAACCCACGACCTGTCATTTTCCAGGTAGGTGCGTTACCTCTAGACGGCCCTCGTCATTCTGTAAAAATACACTCAGCTTACTTTGATTTTTTTTAATGGAAATTCGTTTACTGTGTGAAAATAAGACACCCCACACACACACACACACACACACACACACCACAGAAGGAGAGAGGAGGAAAGGAGAGAGAGAGAGAGAGAGAGAGAGAGAGAGAGAGAGAGAGATGATGAGAAAGAGAATAGTGAGAAAGAGAAGACAGACAGAGAGAGAGAGCAGAGAGAGATCATGACAGAGAGAGAGAGAGAGAAGAGAGAGCGAGAGCTATAAATAATCTCGTCAATTTGTTAGTCTGTTAATATTCTGTTTTTTGTAAGTATGTCCTGTATGTCTACACACTTTCCATTCTTGTTTACTGTCAGAAAGCTATGGGAATGTGCTTTCATGAATATAAATTTTATACACTTTTAGATTCATGATTCATACATAAGAGCAGACCACCCTCCAAAAAAACAGGCATGCTTCTACCACTTTAGATATGAATAGAACTTAGTGCTCTATATTCTTTTTTAAGAAATTTCCTGTAACATCCGACATTTTCCATTCTTGTTCACTGTCAGAAATCTCATGGTAACTGTGCTTTCATGACTATCAAGTTAACACACTTTTAGATCTCATGATTTATACATAAGAGCAGACCCACCCCCACCCCCCACCCCCCAAAAAAACCCAGACATGCTACTACCAAACTTCAGATATGAATAGAACTTAGTGCTCTATATTCTTTTTTTTGCCTTGTGTGATAGCTAATTCGCACTGGAATGTATAAAGCCCTGAAGCACTACCTGACGTCACCTGCTAATTGCTGAACGAAGGGACATAGTCTGGACAAGGGAGATAATTCCAGGGACAACGCGTGATCCATTGTTTGGGAACATTGATGATGATTGTTCGTCCCCGTGAGCTGTTGTTCCGTGTACTGACGTCACTGCTGATTGTGTAGCCCAACAATCTGCCTTTTGGGGGCTGGCTATGATTGTCTGGGATCGCTCAGCTGACGGAGCACTCGCTTTCCCCCCAGCCAAGTTAAGCAGCATCGAGCGTGGTTACCACTTGGATGGGTGACCGTTTGCGCGCCTTGGCTTCATTCAGTACAGTCCCCCAGTCCACCCAGCTATAAATGGGTACCGGCCCTCTTTAGGGTCAGGAAAGGTAAAGCAGCGAGGGAGAGGAGATGGGCGCCGCCCTCAATTTGCTGGCCCCTTGAGAAGTTGAGGTCTCTGACGCCTCACTCCCATACGACCTTATAGGTTATGGGACTCCTTTACCTTTTCTATGATTGTTTGAGAGCTGTCTGTAAAGCTGTTGCAGAGGGTGTGTGTGTGTGTGTGTGTGTGTGTGTGTGTGTGTGTGTGTGTGTGTGTTGTGTTGTTCTATTTATTTATTTATTCTTTCATATTGAGGATAATGGAATAAGCACTCATGTGCTATTTTACATCCAGTCCCCGTGTGTATGCGATTTTGTACATTCTGTTATCTGTTTCCCACCGGCACACAATGGCCTACTCTTACGAAAAGCGGAACAGGATTTAACGTGTGCGCAAGATGTTCTGCGTGCATTCGCACACGGGGCCCTCGGTTTATAATCTCATCCGAAGGAAGTGTGTGTGTGTGTGTGTGTGTGTGTGTGTTGTGGTGTGTGTGTGTGTGTGTGTGTGTGTGTGTTTTTGTTGTGTGTGTTTGTGTGTGTGTGTGTGTTGTGTGTGTGTGTGTGTGTTGTGTGTGTGTGTGTGTGTGTTGTGTTGTGGTGTGTGTATGTGTGTGTGTGTGTGGTTGTTTGTGTGTGTGTGTGTGTGTTGTTTGTGTGTGTGTTGTGTGTGTGTGTGTTTGTGTGTTTTGTTTGTGTGTGTGTGTGTGTGTTTGTGTGTGTGTGTGTGTGTGTTGTGTGTGTGTGTGTGTGTGTGTGTGTGTGGGTGGGTGGGTGTTGAGGGGGGGGGGGGAGGAAGGGATAGTACCAGTCCACATTGTCCCTGTTGCTTCCTGTGGGTCGGTGGTCTAGAGGTAACGCACCTTGCCTAGAAAGCGATTTATTTTATTTTTATTTTTATTTTATTATTTTATATCCAGGATAATGGAATAAGCACTTGTTGCTTTTTACATCCAGTCCCAGTGTGTATGTGGGTTTGTAAATTCTGTCATCTGTTCCCACCGGCACTCAATCGCCTACTCTTACGAAAAGCGGAACAGGATTTAACGTGTGCGCAAGATGTTCTCGTGCGTTCGCACATGCGGCCTCGGATTATAGTCTCATCCGAAGGACTGTTGGGGAGAGTGGAGTCGGCACTGATGTTTACTCCAGGGTAAAATATCCCCCTTGACCGGGAATTTAACCGGGGTCGTCAGATTGCCAGCGCAATGTTCTGACCACTAGGCTGTCCCGTCCCCCCAGTCAGTGTGTGTAGTGGTTTGATCTCCGTTTGGGCCAGAAACTTTTCCCCCCAAAACCATGAGTGGTGGTCTGGGTGCCAGTCTATCGGATGAATAATAATAATAAATGGAACTTATATAGCGCTATATCTTGCAAAGACAAATCAAAGCGCATGCATTCAACCTAATCTTACAGTCATGCAATCAATGATAAATAATCAAAAGTTTAAACAAACAGATATTTACAAATATGGTGCAATGCAGACAAAATCTATGAAATAAAGTTTCGATAGTCAAATGTTTTTCAAAAGCACACATACACTCGCACAGGCCGTATACTTTAGCAGAGTGATAGAACATGGGTTAGATATGAAACAGGAGGGGGGGAAGTCTTAGGTTTGAAATAAATATGTCTTGAGGCTGGATTTAAAAGTGTCATAACTAGGTTTCTGGTGAAGAGAGAGAGGAAGGTTGTTCCAGATGGATGGATCAGAAATAGAGAATGAGCGGCGGCCAACAGTGGATTGGTTGAATCTAGGTATTCGTAGGCACAAGGTATCTGCAGTAGAGCGGAGGGAATGTGAAGGATGAGACGATAAACCGAGTCGGGTGCGTTACACATAATTATTTAGCGCACGTAAAACTACCCCACGGCATCAAGAGAGTTCTTCCTGGCAAAATTCTGAAGAAAAAAAAGCCACTCTGATTAGGGAGACAAAATACAATTGCAGAGAGGAAAAGAAAAGAACGATTATTGGGTGGCGCAGTGCTTGTGGCGACACGCTCTCCCCGTTCTTTGTCTTCACCATCAATCCTCCGTCTCCTTTTCCCCCTCATCTCTATTACTGCCTTTCCTTTCATTTCCCCTCTCCTCCCCCCCCCTCTGCCCCCACCCCCACCCCCTCCACCACCTCTACCCCCCCTCTACCCCCCTGCCCAATCTCCTTTTCTTCCCCTGCCTCTCCTTGTCTTCTCTTCATTTGATGGCCTTTTTTCTTTCTTTCTTTTATTTCTTTCTTTC
>CM054143.1:13435284-13437784 GCA_028751875.1 Rapana venosa | reverse complement strand
GACGTGTGTGACATTCAGTGTCCTGCCACATGCAAAAATTGGATTAGTAGTAGTAGTAGTAGTAGTAGTAGTAGTAGTAGTAGTAGTAGTAGTAGTAGAATAGGAGGAGGAGGAGGAGGAGGAGGAGCAGGAGGAGGAGGAGGACGAGTAGTAGTAGTAGTAGTAGTCGCCGTTTTGCTTCAGAGAAAGATCGCTCAAGGACACAAAAACGTTCTTTTTTTAATCTCTTGTTTAGATTTATCTTCCGCACTCAACAGCGAATTGAGTGTAGGGTAGGAGGAAAAAACGCAGTGCCATACCCCCAAGGATCTATCCTGTAGTTCTGCTGACCGTTGTGGCACCACCACTGAAGATTATGCAACCAGCTTCCTCCACTCCTCGCGGTTCTCAGCTTTCTGTAGATGGAGAGGGAGAAAACTCTGCCAAGTTCTGCTTGCCCAAGTGGCACAACTTAAAAACAAATTCAGTGCCGTACCCGCAATGAATCTTAAGGTAATTAAGAAAGAGAAAGATTGGGGGGGGGATACTTTTTAATTCATTATTTATTTATTTATTCTTTTATTTCGAGGATCATAGAATAAACACTCATGTGCTTCTTTACATCCAGCCTCGTGTGTATGCAGTTCTGTAAATGTTGTCATCCTTTCCCACAGGCACACAATGGCCTACTCTTTCGAAAAGTAGAACTGGTTTTAACGTGCGTGTGAGATGTTTCTGCGTGCGTTCACACACGGGACCTCAGCTTATAGTCTCATTTGAAGGACTTTTGAAGGGAGTGGAGTCGGCACTGATGTTAACTCCAGGGGAAAATATCCTCTTGAATGGGATTCGAACCCGGTTCAGCAGATCACACACGCAATACGCAAAACTCTAACCAACAAAGCTATATCCCCCTTATTAAAGAAGGAAGAGAAGGAAAGAAGGAAGGAAGAGAGGAAGAAGGAAGAAAGAAGGAAGGAAAGGAAGGACGAAAAGGAAGGAAGGAAGAAAGGAAGGAAGGAAGGAAGGAATGAAGGAAAGAACAAAGAAAGAGAGGCAGATATCACCGTTGTCACTTTTGATTGCAAAGAAAACGTAACTTTGTCTAGACATGGGCGGTGATTTCACACACACACACACACACACACGCAACCAGTATCAGTAATTGTCGTGGGACTTTTGTTGTTTTGTTTGTTTTTGGAGGGGGTGGGGTGGGGGAGTATTAGTCTTCGAAAACTGGGTGCTCTCAACACTGATGTCACTGTGTAATTGCAAGACTACGTGACGTAGTCTCGACAAGGGCGGTAATTTCCGTTGATCGGACAGACACTGGCTGCTCTTGTCTTGGGGGACATTGTGTAGGTTTATTAGGCCTCGGTGCGCTGTGGCTTCAGAGCGCTGGCCTTGCTGCTTAAATTAATGTGCTGTACAGGGGAGGAACATGGGTTTTTTTCTTTGTCTGTCTGCCATGGTGAGCTAAGCATTCTCTGCCACTAGCGGAGGTAAAGAGGGGAGTTAGTACCAGCATGTAAAGGTAAATGTTAAAATGTTCCCATAACCCATGCAGTCGTTTGGGAGAAAGAGATGTCAGCAGAGACCTCAGTTTCTCTATTAAAAGGGCCAGTATATTGAGGGCGGCGCCCATCTCCTCTCTCTCTCCCTCTCTTTCTCTCTCTATCTCTCTCTCTCTCTGTCTCTCTGTCTCTCTGTCTCTCTTCTCTCTCTCTTCTCTCTCTCTCTCTCTCTCTCTCTCTCTCTCTCTCTCTCTCTCTCTCTCTCTCTCTCTCTCTCTCTCCCTCCCTCCCTCCCTCTCTCTTGCTGCTTTCCCTTTCTTGTCCCTAAAAAAAAGAAGAGGCGGGTACCCATTTACAGCTGGGTGAACTGGGGAACTATACTGACGCCAAGGCGCGCACAAACGGTCACCCATCCACTTGGTAACCCTGCTCGACGCTGCTTAACCTTGGCTGGGGGGTGGGAAGCCAGTGTGGTCTGACTGAGCAAGGTATTTTCAAAAGCCATACACGCAAACTTATCATTCTAGTGTGCACACACAGTTTCGCAATGGTTACCAAGTGTAATGCAGTGCATGTTCTGAGTGACCCGCTCCCCCCCCCCCACCCCTCTTCATCTCCACCCCCGCCCCCCTCTTCATCTCCACCCACCTCCATTTCCCCAGAGTTTTAAGCCAACAACAACAACAACAACAACTATTAGTTTGACTTGGTTCCTGGTGGCTGTTTCCAGACAGTAATTGTATTTCTGCAGTTTTGTCTCTTTCCTGTGAAACCAAACCTTGGCTTGGGGATTTCACCAGTCCAGGTCAGATTTCGTAGCAGCTCTGCAGCCGTGCAGAAACTAGTTTCTAAACTTCTGTTGTTAAGATTAATGTGTCTGCAAAGCAGTTACCTCCCCCCCCCCCAACACACACACACACACGCTCACCTACCCACCCACACACACACACACACAAGAGAAAAATTCTGTAGTTTGCTAAAGGAGCGATGCCTTTTCTTACTGTAAC
>CM054143.1:13422784-13425284 GCA_028751875.1 Rapana venosa | reverse complement strand
CAAGTTTCGAGCAGAGAAATCTGTCGCGACTTAAAGTGGTATGAACTTCTTTTTTAATACTGAAAAGCAGCATAAGTACAGGGGAAGAACAAACACCTAAGTACAGCAATATACTTAAGGACATGCGTGTACAAAAGCACACAAAGACGGGGAAAGACAGATTCAGTGCCTGACGGTGGGACACAGAGCGAGACAGAGACAGACAGAGACAGAGATTTATTCATGGTTAGACACACAGAGACAGACAGAGACAGACAGAGATTTATGCATGGACAGAGAGAGACAGACAGAGATTTATACATGGACAGACAGACAGAGACAGAGATTTATACATTGACAGAAAGACAGAGACAGACAGAGATTTATTCATGGACAGACAGACAGAGACAGAGATTTATACATTGACAGAAAGACAGAGACAGACAGAGATTTATTCATGGACAGACAGACAGAGACAGAGATTTATACATTGACAGAAAGACAGAGACAGACAGAGATTTATTCATGGACAGACAGACAGAGACAGAGATTTATACATTGACAGAAAGACAGAGACAGACAGAGATTAATTCATTGACAGAAAGACAGAGACAGACAGAGATTTATTCATGGACAGACGGACAGAGGCAGACAGAGATTCATTATATATGGACAATCAGACAGAGACAGACAGAGATTTATACATGGACAGACAGAGACAGACAGAGATTTCTACATGGACAGACAGACAGAGACAGACAGAGATTTATACATGAACAGACAGACAGAGACAGACAGAGATTTACACATGGATAGACAGACAGAGACAAACAGAGATTTACACATGGATAGACAGACAGAGACAGACAGAGATTTAACATGGATAGACAGACAGAGACAGACAGAGATTTATTATACATAGACAGACAGACAGAGACAGACAAAGATTTATAAATGGACAGAGACAGACAGACAGACAGAGATTTATTGTACAGGACAGACAGACAGAGACAGACAGAGATGTATACATGGACAGAGACAGAGATTTTATACATGAACAGACAGACAGAGACAGACAGAGATTTCTACATGAACAGACAGACAGAGACAGACAGAGATTTATTACACGTGGACAGACAGACAGAGACAGACAGAGATTTCTTATACATGAACAGACAGACAGAGATTTATTACACGTGGACAGATAGACAGAGACAGAGATTTATTCTACATGGAGAGACAGACAGACAGAGATTTATTATACATGAACAGACAGACAGAGACAGACAGAGATTTATTATACATTGACAGACAGACAGAGATTTATTATACATGAACAGACAGACACAGACAGACAGAGATTTATAATACATTGACAGACAGACACAGACAGACAGAGATTTATTATACATTGACAGAATGACAGAGACAGACAGAGATTTATAATGGACAGACAGACAGAGACAGACAGAGATTTATTATACATGGACAGACAGAGACAGACAGACACAGACAGAGATTTATAATGGACAGACAGACAGAGACAGACAGAGACTTATTATACATGAACAGAGATTTATTATACATGGACGGACAGACAGAGACAGAGATTTATTATACATGGACAGACAGACAGAGACAGACAGATATTTATTATACATGGATGGACAGACAGAGACAGACAGAGATTTATTATTCATGAACAGACAGAGACAGACAGAGATTTTTTTTTAATGTTTGCTGCCTCATCTTCTGTGACGTCCCCCGTCCTACTGTTCCCACGCCGCTCATTCCACTCTCCCCGCCACAACCACACCCAGATTTGTTATGTCTCATCCTCAGGGTCGGAAGTCCACAGGGAGCCCACCGCTATCAGGCCGCCGTGGGGCCACCAGCCAGAGGGGCCCTGCACTGCTGCTGGGTCACTTTGGTGGTGTTCAGTGGTGCCTGTTCTGAGCTAACATACGCAGGACACCACCTACTAGGCCCCCTACTAACGACAGTATTAGCTCAGTCGCGGAGCCAGACTGAGTGAATTGCCCACCCGAGGTGGCAACCACCACAACGTCCCTCCAACGACCGTCCCCCGCGAACCTCCAACCCCAAAGGCTTTGACACAAACTCACCACAGGCACAGAAGTGTATGGACAAACCGAATCTGAGGTCACCATGAGACCAGAGAAACTGGGACCACCGAATCAGAAGCAATTTTGTATTGCATGATGATCAATGACAATGAGGATGATGTAATTATGCTGCTGTTGAAGTGCATATGCTTTGAGACTACTTGACAGGGTTGTACTCTACGCTTATTATCATAATATATCCCGGCGTCAACCGGGCCTGAGAGATGCAGACACCTGCAGTGTTGGTCAGGTAATTTGAGCAACACTCTCAAACTCGCATCCGTTAAGTGGATGAAGCTCGACTGTGTGGTCCCAGTCTTCCCACTGAGCCCACAGCACACTCACTCTGGGTAGGAGCCGGCCGGGGTCCGAAAAATCCCTATAACTCTTATAGG
>CM054143.1:13415284-13420284 GCA_028751875.1 Rapana venosa | reverse complement strand
GAGGAGAATGGATTAAAGTGAACAGCAGGTTTGTGTTGTATTGGGTTTGAGACTGTTGTAGTTATATTACGTTGTTTATACGCCGAAGTTCGGATGCGCTGGGCCTGACTTGTGAGGCGCTTAACGCCAGCGCGATGCGTTTTAGTTTTATATGACAGGCAACAGTACTTGCTGTCTGAACGTTCGACGACAGAGAAGAAAGAATGTATCACGTTTTGTGTTTGAGATGTACCTGATACTTAATGCGCTCGTGGGGATAGATTTTCGTTGATATATCTTTTTCTCCTTGGTTTAATGTGTATTCATTACTAAGTTTTTAGACTGGCAAATTCGTATAAAACAAATCAAAGTATTCTTTTTTTCCCTTTTTTTCTTTCTTCTTCTTTTTTCTTTATTCTTTTATTTCGAAGATACTGGAATAAGCACTCATGTGCTTTTTTTCATCTAGTCCCCGTGTGTATGCAGTTTTGTAAATTTTGTCATCCGTTCCCTCGGCACACAATGGCCTACTCTTCCCGAAAAGCAGAACGGATTTTAACGTGTGCGCAAATGTTCTGCGTGCGTTCGCACACGGGACCTCGGTTTACAGTCTCACCCGAAGGACTTTTGGGGAGAGTGAAGTCGGCACTGATGTTAACTCCAGAGCAAAAATCCTCTTGAACGAGAATCGAACCCTGGTCAGCAGATCACGAGCGCATCACACTAACCACCAGACTATCCCGTCCCCTGAAAAAAAAAATCGATTACTTGAGAACGTAATGAATGACTGTTTGAGTGAAGAAGGAGGAGAGAGGAAGAGAGCGAGAGAGAGAGAAGAGAGAGAGAGAGAGAGAGAGAGAGAAGAAGAAGAGAAGACAGAAGACTGCAGTCAGAGCAGACAGACAGACAGACAACGAAGTCAGAGAGAGGACACGACGACACAGTGCGGGCGGCCAGACAGACAGACAGACAGACGACAGAAGAAGCAAGAGGAAGACAACCAGACAGAGAAGAGAGCAGAGCAGAGACAGACACGACAGACGCAGTAGAGAGGAAAAGACATAAGAAGACAGCACAACAGAAGAAGAAGAGAAGAAGACAGACATGACAGACAGCAGAGAGTAGAGAGAGACAGACAGACCAGAAAAGACAGACAGACACAGACAACAACAGCAGAAAGAAGAACATGACAGATGAGAGAGAGAAGAGAGAGACAGAAGACAGAGAGACAGACAACGACAGACAGAGAGAGAGTAACCAGACAGACAGACTAGACAAAGAAGATCATACGTCTAGATAGAGCGAGATGTAGATGGTTCGATCAGAAGACAGATGAGAAGATGAGAGAGAGAGAAAGAAACTGCATCTAGCAACTAGATCGTCGTAGATTTAATACGCTCCTCGCCTTAGCACTGTCCTGTCTTATTCCCGTTCGAATTCAGCACCCGATCTTTACCAAGTGTATCTTATTCAACGTTCATGACCGACATTCGAAACTCCATAACCTAGAGATCGAAGAATGCCTGCATGAGTACAGCACTGGCAGGTCTGCCTCTCAGCTAACCTGGAAAAGAATTTTAAATACCCCACTACCTTTCTATACACTTGATGTCAATATTTGAGCCTGCGACCATAACTTCACCTTCGTTAAAAGTGGTTCACCTTTTTTCACCCTGTTCTATTGCGTGTTTGGACTGTAGACATTGAACCAAACTGAGAGAAACACTGACAAAACAGCAGTGAGCTAGTATTACTCTTGCCTGGTTTCTTACCAAAAGTCATTCATTACGTTCTCAATTAATCGAAATGTGTAATTGGTTCATCACGAATTGCCTCATCTGATGAAATGACTCGTAATTGGTGAAGTAACCAAATGATTTTATTGTTCGTTCGTGATTTCAAAGCCGCCACAGCGGACATTTTGTAACCGACAGTCTCTGATTTGTGGCATAGTTTAGTTCAATTTAGTTTTGGATTTTTCCCCATGGGGATATCTTTATGTGCGAAACGTTCCATATCCGCTACAATTCCCGTGAAAGCTGCATAACCTACAGTTCATAAGCACAACTCGGGGATGGGGATGGGTGGGGTGGAGGGTTGGAGGGAGGGGAAGGAAGGGGCTAGATAGCCTAGTGGAAAGAGCAGTGTGCTTGTGATCTGACATTTAAAGAAATTAAAAATTAAATTGATATTCATTCATATGCCTTTTTTGGTGGGGGGGGGGGGGGGGGGGGTGGGGGGTGGTTGGAGGGAGGGAAGGAAGGGGCCGAGATAGCCTAGTGGAAAGAGGGGTGTGCTTGTGATCTGACATTTTAAAAAAATTTAAAATTTAAATGAATATTCATTCATATGCCTCTTTTGGTGGATCGGTGGTCTAGAGGTAACAACGCGTCTGTCTAGAAAGCGAGAAGTCCGGGTCGGAAGAGTGCGGTGGTTCGCATCCTGTTTTGACCCGAAACTTTTCCCCCATCCATTAGAGCATGAGTGGTGGTCTGGGCGCTAGTCTTTCGGATGAGACGATAAACCGAGTTCCCGTGTATTACACATAACTATTTAGCGCGCGTAAAAGAACCCGCGGCAACAAGAGAATTGTCCTTGGCTAAAAAATAATAAAAATGATTATAATAATAATAATAATAATAATAATAATAATAATAATAATGACGACGACGACGACGATGATGATGATGATGATGATGATGATGATGATGATGATGGTGGTGGTGGTGGTGGTGGTGGTGGTGGTGGTGGTGGTAGGAGGAGGAGCAGCAGCAGCACAGCAGCAGCAACAACAACAACAACAGCAAAACAACAACAACCATACTACTACTACTATTACTACTACTGATCATCATCATCATCATCATCATCATCATCATAAATGGAAAATGTATAGCGCTGTGTCTTGTAAAATCAAATGAAAGCGCTTATAGTCTCATCCAAAGGACTGTGACATTCAGTTAATAAATTTTCTCGTACAAGTGGGAAGAAAGGGTAAGGGTGGGAATTGAACGTAGAAGCTCAAGGATTACTGGTTAGGAAGTCGAAAGTCTTAAACATGCCGCTATGGTCCTTCATAAACGAAGAATGGAATCTTACATTCTTCCTACCTCAAAGTTTTCACTGTAGCCAAAGTCATCCCAAGAAAGGCAAATTACAATACTAACAGGTACATTGATACGTAATAATAATAATAATGTGTGGAATTTATATAGCGCTGAATCTTGTAAAGCAACAAATCAAAGCGCTCAGGTGACATTTAATTTTTTTTAATTTATGCGAGGGTATGCGGGTTTTTTAATTTTGTCATCTGTTCCCACCGGCACACAATGGCCTACTCTTTCGAACAGCGGAACAGGATTTAACGTGTGCGCAAGATGTTCTGCATGCGTTCGCACACGGGCCTCGGTTTATAGTCTTATCCGAAGGACGTACCATAATCTCGAAAGACGCAAGAGTATTCTGACGTCGCTTTTTAAAAACTGTTGTATGACGTGAGTAAACTTACGTCTTTACTGACGTCATTTTAATTGTTATATGACGTGAGTAAACTCCTAACAACAACGTCACTCCTGTTCCTTGTTCAACCACAGCTACTGCCTATCACAGTCATATCAGGATCCTGCATAGGCCATGTAATCTATATATCGTCATCTGACGGTTACAGCAATGACGTCATTGCTTATTACGTTCTGCAATCCCAGTGCGTGGACAAAAATAAAATAAACACATTAATGGCATATGGTTAGAGGCGGCAATCACACTTGATCAACAGCTTCTATTTTGGCATGATGGTTGTCAAATCTGGTCTGTCATTTTGCCTGTCGCAGGCAGTCCATTCTTGACTAGCCATTTACGGAGCGAAAGCTGGATGTGGTAAAAATGTGTTGTGTGTATTTTTATTATTCTTGGGGGTTGTGTGGCTCTAGCCGGGGTGGGTGGGGGTGGGGGGTGGGGTCTTTTGTTGCTATTGTTGTCGTTTTTTTAGGTGGGTGGAGTGGTTGTTAATGTTTTGTTATGGTACACAAATTCTGTATAATCCTATTATTCTAAACCAGTGAAAATACACAGTTACTGTCTGTCTTTACGAGTTTTGGGTTTGTGTTGTTGTTGTTTTTTAATTACTCCTTCTTTTCTTTTTTAAGGATAATGAAAAAGCACTCGTGTGGGGGCTTTTTCACATCCAGTCCCCGTGTGCATTTTTTTTACTACATTTTGTCATCCATTCCCACCGACACACATAGCCTACTCTCGCTAGAGACTGAAGAGACTTTAACGAGTGCGTAAAGTGTTCTCCGCGTGTTGGCACACACTGAATCTGGGTTCATAGTCTCATTCAGAACCTTCCTGGGGGGAGGGGAGGGAGGTAAGAGGGAAGGGGGTGATGTCGACACTGATGTTAAATCCGGGAGAATTCTCTTGAACGGGCGTTGCAGTGGAGGCTCAAATCCAGGCTCAAACCCGGGTCTTCAGGTCACGAACGCAACGCTCTAACCACCAGGCTATCCGGTTCCCCCCCCCCCCCCCCCCTCCCCAATGCCATGGAAATTACTGACCGGGCGTTTTAATCTGTCAGCACAAATAACTCAAAACCAGCTTGAAGAAGAAGAAGAAGAAGAAGAAGAAGAAGAAGAAAAAGAAGTCGACGACGACGAAGAAGAAGAAGAAGAAGAAGAAGGAGGAGGAGGAGGAGGAGGAGGGGGAGGAGAACAGAAAACAGAAAAAAAGAAAGAAAAGAAAAGAAAAAAAGAAGAAAAAAGAGCGTATTACGTAGGAGATAGCAGGACAGCATATTAGGTCTGCATAAAATAGTTTCTTCCAGCGTGAGTTCCACAGCATTATCAGTTTACCTCTTGAACTTTGATCCTACTTGTATATGCTCACGTCATGTTCAGTAATGGAGTAGAATTTCTTCAGACTTGCAAATCTATTGGGACAGTAAGTAGTACGATGATGCCATTTTTCATTACCTGCAACTGTTCATAGCTTCCAGCTTTTTTTTCCTGTTTCAAGTCATTCTT
>CM054143.1:13385284-13410284 GCA_028751875.1 Rapana venosa | reverse complement strand
TAATTTACAAAACCGCATACACACCCGGACTGGATGTAAAAAACACACATGAGTGCTTATTCCATTATCCTCGATATAAAAGAATAAATAAAAAATTAAAAATTAAAAAAAATAAAAAACCCATAACAAAAGCAGGGGAGGGGACCAAAAAACCCTAAAAAACCGAAACCCCAGAAAAATAACAAACTCAACAACACAAATCCTATAATTAAAAAAAATAAATAAATAACGAAAACAAACAACAGACAAATAGATCAACAATCTACCGCGGCAAACTAAGGAGTTTGGCCTTCACCCTGCTAATTGCCAGTCAGGAATCGACTTCTCCTGAAAAGGGAAACAGGACAGAGCAGCCATCATGCCAAAATAGAAAGCTGCTTCTGATGAAGTATGTCTGCATGCTTCTCATCAGACTCGATGGCTACGCCCTTCTCCGTCAGTTGGGTTTGGGTTGGGTGTTTTTTTCTCTCTCCAGTGCAAGAAAATAAACGACAACAACAACAACACACACACAAAAATTCCCAACTGTGCAGCGCAAATTAGCAATGCCGTGTCCAATTGTGCATGCAATTAGCAATGACGTACCCAATTGAGCACTGCAATTGTCAATGACGTACCCAATTGTGCATAGCAATTGTCAATGACGTACCGAATTATCAATGACGTACCCAATTGTGCAGTGCAATTAGCAATGACCTACCCAATAGTGCAGCGCAATTGTCAATGACGTACCCAATTGTGCAGCGCAAATGTCAATGACGTACCCAATTGTGCAGCGCAAATGTCAATGACGTGTCCAATTGTGCAGCGCAATAAGCTATGACGTACGCAATTGTGCAGCGCAATAAGCAATGACGTACCCAATTGTGCAGCGCAATAATCAATGACGTACCCAATTGTGCATCGCAAATTAGCAATGACGTACCCAATTGTGCAGCGCAATTAGCAATGACGTACCCAATTGTGCAGGGCAATTGTCAATGAGGTACCCAACTGTGCAGTGCAATTGTCAATGACGCACCCAATTGTGCAGCGCAATAAGCAGTGACGTACCCCATATGTGTAGCACAATAAGCAATGACGTCATTGCTATGAACAGAAGGTGTGTGATACCTATACCAACACCATTACTTTATTATCTCAAAAAACAGAGAAATCTACGTGAGTTACAAACCATACATAAGAACACTAAACTGAAAACATTCATATCATCACAGAAACAAAAACACATGATACTCAATCTTTAAAAAAATTCCACACACCCACAAGGTTTCAAGGCACTGTGTTAGACAGATGCTGGCGGTATATTTACATACAGCGGGAATAATGTTCTTGTGAAGAGATGCTCACGTCATGCAGCGTTTACGCGTGACGTCAGTAAGGCTGAGGACATGCGTAAACTCTGACGTGAAGAGCAGGGAAAGTAGAATAAGTTAGTGGTTCCAGTTTTAGAGTCCAAATCTGACGGGCTGTTTGAGAGTACGGGTTCTGGCGAGCTATTTTCTTTCTTCACGTTCCTCAGGGTTTACCGCTGGTAAAGTTGGGGACGGGATAGCTCAGTGGTCGGAGCACTCGCTTTCCCCCGAGCGTGGTTACCACTTGGATGGGTGACCGTTTGCGCGCCTTGGCTTCAGTACAGTTCCCCCAGTTCACCTAGCTGTAAATGGGTACCTGCTCTCTTTAGTGTCAGGGAAGGTAAAGCAGCGAGGGAGAGGAGATGGGCGCCGCCCTCAATATGCTGGCCCTAGAGAAGTGAGGTCTCTGACGCCTCGCTCCCCTACGACCTTATAGGTTATGGGACTCCTTTACCTTTTTTTTTAATTAAAGATTTTGAGTGTGTGGCCCTTTTTTTGCCCTTCATTACGACAGCTGTATTCCGACTTCAGAGATGATGTCTAAACACGAACACCAGCGTACGCGTGTATATGCTTTTGTTGTATTTTCTTTGTATGTGTCCGTACGTGCATGCATGCATGCGTGCGTGTCTGTGCCTGTGTCTGTATGTATGTATGTGTGTATGTGTGTGTGCTTGAATGCGTGCGTGTTGTGCCTGTGCCTGTATGTATGTGTGTGTGTGTTTGTATGCGTGCGTGTTTGTGCATGTGTCTGTATGTATGTTTGTGTGTGTGCTGTATGCGTGCGTCGTTCTGTGTCTTATGTATGTGTGTTTGTATGCGTGCGTGTTTGTGCCTGTGTCTGTATGTATGTGTGTATGTGTTGTGCTTGTATGCGTGCGTGTTTGTGCCTGTGTCTGTATGTATGTGTGTATGTGTGTGTGCTTGTATGCGTGCGTGTTTGTGCCTGTGTCTGTATGTATGTTTGTGTGTGTGTTTGTATGCGTGCGTATGTGTGTTTGTGTTTGTATGCGTGCGTATGTGTGCGTGTATGCGTGTGATTGTCTGTATGTGTGTGTGTGTGCGTGACATAAAGACTGTAAACAGATATTCAGATTCAACCTCAGGACAATTTTATTTTTAAATCCCTTGCTGTGGTATGACCAAATCCCTTGAGCCATCAACAAATCCCCCCTGAGGGATTTTCGTCAACACCACCACCCCCCCCCCCACACACACACACACACACACACACTCCACACCCCATCTCCATTCCGCTTCTTCCCCACTTGTAGTAATGAGATTTCGCTCCTTGAATTTTTTGTTCTTTCTTTCTGTCTGTCTTGTCTGAATTATGAAATATTATGTTTCTGGGGTAAGGGAGGTGAGAGGTGGAAGGGAAGGGAGGGAGGGAGGGAAGGAGAGAGAGAGAGAGTGTGTGTGTGTGGTGTGTGTGTGTGTGTGTGTGTGGTGTGTGATGTGTGTGGTGTGTGTGTGTGTGTGTGTGTGTGTGTGTGTGGGGGTGTGAAGAGAGACAGAGAGAGAGAGAGAGAGGAGAGAGAGAGAGAGAGAGAGAGAGAGAGAGAGAGAGAGAGAGAGTGTGTGTGTGAGAGAAAGAGAAGGGAGGGAGAGACAGACAGAGAGACAGACAGGCAAACAGACAGGTTGAGATGATCTTGTTTGGTATGTGTGTGTGTAGAGAGAGAGGGAGTGAGAGGAGGGGAGACAGATAGAGAGTCAGACAGGCAACAGACAGGTTGAGATGATCTTGTTTGGTATGTGTGTGTGCATGCATGCGTGCGTGCGGCGTGTCGTGATTGCGTGCGTGGTGTGTGTCTGTGTGTGTGTGTGTGTGCGTGGTGTGTGTGTGTGTGTATGTGTGTGTGTACTTGAGTGCTTGTGCATGTGTGTGTGTGGGTAATGCATGCTTGTGCATGCATGTGTTTATGCTCGGCCACGCACACGCACGCACGCACGCGCAAAGTTGTTGCTGTGGCTGTTTTTCCCCTTTCTAATACTTAACTTTCTAAAAACTCCTCAGTACCGATTCTCAATGGCTAGGCAAATGTGGGGTAGCATTTATGGGAGATGCTTTACTCCCTGACACCTCCGTGCTAAACTGGCACTTCTATAGCCTTCCTTTTCACGTCGTCCATGATTTGTGAAGGAAGCGCAGTAGGGAATTTCAAACATGCTGAGGTCGTTAAGAGCTTACGAGGTTTCACAGTGGGAACGGGATAGCCTGGTGGTTAGAGTACTAGTGATGCGCATTGCGCTCGAGCTCGTGATCTGCTGACCCGGGTTCGATTCTCGTTGGAGAGGATTTTTTTTTCCTCTGGATTTAACATCAGTGCCGACTCCACTCTTCCCCCAAAAGTCTTACAGATGACACTGTAAACTGAGGTTCCGTGTGTGACGCACGCAGAACATCGTGCGCACATGTTAAAAAGCCTGTTGGGAAGAGTAGGCCACTGTGTGCCGGTGGGAACGGATGACAAAAATATTGACAAAACTTCATACACACGGGGACTGGGTGTAAATAGTACATGAGTGCTTATTCTATTATCCTCGAAATAAAAGAATGAATTAAAAATGAAACCAAAACAGGCATTGATTTCATTCCTCTCTGCATTGTTACTGCGTCAGTGCTTGTCACTGTTGGTGTCGGGTTTCGATGGATCCGTGCTCTTTCAATGTTGTTTGTTTTTAATTCCTCGTTTCCCGGCTAAAGCTCCCAGGTTAGTCAATAATCATAGTTCGCGTACGCGACCGTTTATGCCCACCCTTAAGATAGCCGCATACCGACTGCGGGGGGATGATATCTTATCACGAGACAAATGTGCATGGAGGGATGGTTGTTGTTTTTTTCCAAAATTTTATTATTTGTTCCTGAGTGCAAACCCCAGACGTAATTTTGCTAGGTCTAGAGATAGTGTAAAGATAACGCATCTGCTTATTTATTTATTTATTATTCTTTTATATCGAGGATAATGGAATAATCGCTCATGTGCTTTTTTACATCCAGTCCCCGTGTGTATGCGGTTTTGTAAATTTTGTCATCTGTTTCCACCGGCACACAATGGCCTACACTTTCGAAAAGCGGAACAGGATTTAACGTGTGCGCAAGATGTTCTGCGTGCGTTCGAACACGGGGCCTCGGTTTATAGTCTCAACCGAAGGACTTTGACATTCAGTTCGATTTTTTTTCTTTGGTCAAACTGGGATGAAATGGCGAGGCTGGGAATCGAACCCACAACCTCACAGTTTACTTGTTGGAAGGCGAGCGTCTTAACCATCCTGCCACCTTCCTTCTTTAAGAGCGAAAGGTACATGGTGAATGAACCCCGGTTTCAACCCGAACTTCCCTAACCCCCTCACCCCTCCCTCCCCTTCCCCTTCAAATCGAGAATCCCCTGAGTGGTGGTCTTGGTGCTAGACTTTCGAACTAGACGATAAAATAATTAAGTAAGTCTTCAGTTTTAACGTCTTTCCGCTGTAAGTGATACCAGACGACCTTAAAAATAGAAGACTGAGTATGAGAGAGAGAGAGAAAGAGAGAGAGAGAGAGAGGGGGGGGGGGAAGAGAGAGAGAAAAAGAGAGAGAGAGAAAGAGAGAGAGAGGGGGGAGAGAGAGAAGAGAGAGAGAGAGAGAGAAAGAGGAGCGAGAGAGAGAGAGAGAGCGAGAGGAGAGAGGAGAGAGGAGAGAGAGAGAGAGAGAGAGAGAGAGAGAGAGAGAGAGAGAGAGAGAGAGAGAGAGAGAGAGGAGAGAGAGAGAGAGAGAAGAGAGAGAGAGAGAGAGAGAGAAGAGAGAGAGAGAAGAGAGAGAGAGAGAGAGAGAGAGAGAGAGCAGAGAGAGAGAGAAAGAAGAGATTGAAGAAGAGAAGAGAAGAGAGAAGAGAAAATTGAATTGAATTAAAGAAAGTCATTTAAAGAGAGGGTAATGACAAAAGCAAACATACTGTTTTAACATCTAGCGAAGCACTTGGAGAGAGAGAGAGAGAAGAAAAAGAGGAGAGAGAGAGAGAGAGAGAGAGAGAGGAGAGAAAGAGAGAGAGAGAGAGAGAGGAGAGAGGAGGAGAAGAAGAGAAGAAGAGAGAGAGGGGAGAGAAGAGAGAGGAGAGCGAGAGAAAGAGAGAGAGGAGAGAAGAGAGAGAGGAGAGAAGAGAGAGAGAAAAGAGAGAATAGTATTATTTGTGTGTGGTGTGTGTGTGTGTGTTTGTGTGTGTCCCTGCATGCATGCATGCAGCGCGCGCGGGCGGGCGTGTGCATGGGGGGGACAGTGGCTGGGGATCATGGTCATGGGTCTGTGTCTGTGTGTCTGTGTGCCTGTCTGCGTTAGCGTGGTAGGGCTTGAAATCTGCTGAATTATTTTATTCTTCGCAAGTTAAAGAATGTCTCCTAATCATCTTAAATCTAGAAGTTGTTTTTTTTAATTCCAAAATCAGCTAGCGTTCTTATCAAGTCGACACACGTGGTTATATTTCAGTCCTATATTTTTTTTGTAATCCCTTTGTTTAAATCTTTGATCGTATTACTCGGTCATCGGTCTAAATATCCTCTCGGATGACAGGTGGCCATATATTTCTTCAAAGTTTTTTTTCGTTTATAGTCTTCCTGGTGTCAGCTTGATAAAGCACTCGTATTGTGTGTGTGTGTGTGTGGGGGGGGGGGGGGGGGGAGTGTGTGTGTTTGTGTGTGTGTGTGCGTGCGTACGTGCGTGCGTGTGTTTATGTGTGTGTCGTGTGTGTGTGTGTGTGTGTGTGGTGTGTGTGTGTGTGTGTGTGTGTGTGTGTGTGTGTGTGTGTGTGTGTGTGTGTGTGTGTGTGTGTGTGTGTGGTCTTCAATTTTACGTCCTTCACCTAAGTGATACCAGTGTGTGTGTGTGTGTGATTGTATGTGTGTGTGTGTGTGTGTGTGTGTGTGTGTGTGTGTGTGTGTGTGTGTGTGTGTGTGTGTGTGTGTGTGTGTGTGTGTGTGGTGTGTGTGTGTGTGTGTGTGTGTGTGTGGTCTTCAATTTTACGTCCTTTCACCTAAAGTGATACCGGTGTGTGTGTGTGTGTATGTGTGTGTGTGTGTGTGTGTGTGTGTGTGTGTGTGTGTGTGTGTGTGTGTGTGTGTGTGTGTGTGTGTGTGTGTGTGTGTGTGTGTGTGTGTGTGTGTGTGTGTTGTGTGTTATTTCGTATTTCTTAAGTGATATCAGAGTTATTGTTTGATTGTATTTATTATTTTATGTTTTTGTGTGTGTGTGTGTGTGTGTTGTGTGTGTGTTGTGTGTGTGAGTTTGTGTGCGTGTGCGTGTGTGTGTGTGTGTGTGCTTGCATGCTTTTCTAGGGGCCAGCATATTGAGGGCGGTGCCCATCTCCTTCTCCTTTACTGCTTTACCTTTCCCTGACCCTAAAGAGGACAGGTACCCATTTACAGCTGGGTGAACTGCAGTATTGTACTGAAGGAAAGGCGCACGAACAGTCACCCATTCACTTGATAACCACACTTTAATGCTGCTAAACCTTAGCTTGGGGAAAGCCAGTGCTCTGAGCAGTGAGCTATGCTGTCCTCTAGAGTGTAAATAAAAAAGAGATCCTAAGTGCACTGATGCTGACAAGGAATTGAGAACAATCACGCTGACTAAACATCATTACATGGTACATGTTTCTTAATTGATCTGTCAAATGTTGTGGGTTTGTTTGTTTGCTTTTTTATGGATTTCTGGAGAGAAAAAAACTTACTGTGATTATCTTTTAAAACATTTTGATTTGGAAACCAGACAAACTAAAAGTTTTTCCAAACTGCTCTGTCATTTTTTAAACTTCCTCACAACCATTTCGTCATTTGGTCCTGTAATGTGATCAGATTAAATCCATGCCATTATTACTGCCAAACTGAAAAAAAACCTGCAGAACTGGTATGACTTCTCAGGTGTATGAGAGCACCGCAACACTTTCACTCATATGTCAGACAACAATAATGTCTGTCTGAGCATTTGTTAAGGAAGGTGAAGAAGAAGAGAAGAAGAAGAAGAAGAAGGAGAAGAATGCAAAGAAAGAAGAAGAAGAAGAAGAAGAAAACACTAAATGCCTCTTCTTTACTCAAGGACTTACCCCCTTTTGTTCAACTCACGTCTCCCAAGCTGAACCCTACATCAAAACTGAAGAAAGGAAGGAAGGAGTCTGTCTGGCCTCCCTGACCTTGTCACCACCCCCACCCCCCTCCTTCTTTCAGCCCTTGACAATAATGAACACCAGGAACCAGGCCTTCCACCCCATTGTACACTCCCTTCCACTAACCACAGCACCCAGGTGGGGATATCACTGGCTCTATTTTAATTGAGGACTGGTAGGTAGTAGTAATGTCAGAAGGTTGGTATCAGAGATTTAATTGTGTCTGTGGGCAGTTGGAAGAGAATTTGTGTCTGGGTATAAATGGCCTGTGTCGTGAATTTCCTGGTCTGTTCCCCTCTAAGCAGAAACAGTTTCTAGAGAGAATGTTGGTAGTAATTGCCTTGGTTTGTTTCTCTGTGCAGGGTGTGTGGGGGTGAGGGTAGGCCTCGCTTTGAAGGTTGACAGTGATTGGGGAAGTTCTGGGTAGATTGTTAGCCTAGCGGGTTAATCAGGATATTGTGAAGTGGAGTGAGCAGAGACCAACATCTGTGATTTTGCAGATGGTGTGTGTGTATTGTAAGATTAGATACAGGCATATTTGATTTGGTGTAATTCTGTTAAAGTTCTAGCAGGGTTGTCCAATTTAGGAACTGGCAGGCTCACCCTTCAATTGGTATTTTTTTAATTCAGTGTTGCTTTTTGTGAAAGTTCTCAATATAAAACAAGAAAAAAATATTGTCACTTGCTTTAAATAGGGGCTAGGCCTAGTGCACAGTTTTTCTGATGGCAAATGGTGGAGTGTTCATCTTCAGAAAAACTGTTTATGGGATTTGAAGGCTTTAATTGGTTTGTAGCCAGCGTTGGGTGAACTATGATAAGACAGGGATTGCATTGCTCCTTTTCTTCCTGTCACCTCCTTCTTGTCCATTCTCTGCCTTCTTGGTTTATTCTCCTGCCTTTCTACCAGAAAGGTTTAAAAGGTGACAGTTCTCTCCCATGCTGAAGTTGGATGCAGGGGTACTGACTTTTTCAACCTTAACAGCACAGTGACGCTTTTTCGCTCTTATGACGGACAACAATGGTTGTATCTGAACATTCCAGGACAATGAAGAAGAAGAAGAAGAAAACTCTAAATGCCTCTTCTTTACTCAAGGACTTACCCCCTTTTGCTCAACTCACATCTCACAAGCTGAACCCTATAGTAAAATTGAAGGATGGATGGAGTCTGTCTGGCCTCCCTGACTTTGTCACCACCCCCACCCCCCCACTTCCTTCTTTCAGCCCTTGACAATAATGAACACCAGGAACCAGGCCTTCCACCCAATTGTACACTCCCTTCCACTAACCACAGCACCCAGGTGGGGATATCACTGGCTCTGTTTTAATTGAGGACTGGTAGGTAGTAGTAAGGTCAGAAGGTTGGTATCAGAGTAGTCAGCAGAGATGTAATTGTGTCTGCCCGCAGTTGGAAGAGAATTTGTGTCTGGGTAAAAATGGCCTGTGTCGTGAATTTGTCAGTCTGCTACCCCCTAAGCAGAGACAGTTTCTAGAGAGAATGTTGATAGTAATTGCCCTCTTTTATTTCTCTCTCGGTAGGGTGGGAGGGCTTCATTTTGAAGGTTTATGGTGATTTGAAGGTGGGTGGGTGGAGGACCATGAGGAGTAGAGAAAGCCCCCACTGATAACAGGACTACAGGGGGACGGAATAGCCTCGTGGTTAGAACATTGCGCTCGCAATCTGATGACCTGGGTTCGAATCCTGATCAAGGGGATATTTTCCCCTGGAGACTCCACTCTCACCAAAAGACTTTTGGTGAGACTCTAAACCAAGGCCGCGTGTGCAAACGCACACAGAACATCTTGCACACACTTTAAATCCTGTTCCGCTTTTCATAGGAGTAGGCCATTGTGTGCCGGTGGGAATGGATGACAAAATTTACAAAACCACATACACACGGGGACTGGATTTAAAAAGCATATCAGGGCTTATTCCATTATCCTCGATATAAAAGAATAAATAAATAAGATAAGTGAGGGTGAAGGGTGGGTTGTTACCTGGGATGTTGAACGGGGATCTTGTGAACACTGGAAGCAACAATGCAAAGATTGTGCACTGGAAAAACTGAAAAAAGTAAAACATGCAGCGTTACCAGAAGAACAGTAGTCTGTGTCAGTCTTTGTTTTACTTAACAGTCTAGTCTTTTTAACACTTTAAACAAAAAGTTAACTACAAAAGTCTTGAATCTTTTTTTGTAGGTTCAGTGACCTCTTCCTTTATCATTAGCTCACCACTACCACCACCACCATCCCAACCCCCACATTTACGCTATAAAAACAGTTTTCAAACACAAAAAGCACTTTCAAAAAATCTTGAAAGGAAGTATAAACAGTAAAAAACAAAAAACGATCAAAACTAACGATTGACAAAACATTAAGGAAAACCCACTTCAGAAAAATATAACAAGAAATAAGTATACACATAAATTCATATAAACAAGTAAACTTTAATCAAACAAATATAAACCAGTAAACATGAAGATATTTTAGAAGAAACAAAAAAATCGAAAACAAACACAGAAATTTAAAAACAACAGGAAAAATCACCAACAAGAAAAACCTTTAAACAAGTTGTTCTTAGCATAGAGCCAACAGACCGTTTTGATTTTAAAACCACACCAAAAAAGCAGTATAGTCTGCTTCCAAGCCTCACACTCTGTCTAGGTGAAGGCAATTGTACAGTCCTCTTATCTCTCTCGTTTCTTTTTGTAGAAATTTTCAGCTTGGTCTGTTTGTTAGGAAAGGTACGTTGGATAGTCAGCTGTCTTCAAGAACTTTGAATATAATCAGGATTTTGACCTTTCTGTTTTTAAAAAAAGTTTATTTTTTCTTTCATAACACTAAAGAGCTTACATAGAGATTTCCTGAAAGCGTGCAGACTGAAATAGGTAGAGACAAAAAAGAGGAAACAGAATTTTTTTAATGTTTTTTTTATAGAAATGGGTTGTAAAAATTGTGAAGTATAATTTCAACTTTCTTTTAAGAAGTCAAAAAGACTTGTAGCATTTTGAAGACACGGGTATTAGTCTAAAAACTACTGATCCAACATATCAGTGGTTGCTGAATTCTGAAAACAATAAGTTCAAATATACCATAAAGGAAGCCAGAAAACTTTTAGTCTGGAATTTTGATTTTAAAGTTAAATAATAACTCACAATACTTCCATTTATGAATTTTTACTTATATTCGGTTTCTTGAAGCCATGTGTTTAAAATGTTCTTATTAAATCACTCCGGGGAAGGGGGTGGAATCTGTAATCTTGACTGTATTGTAACACCCGTTTTGATTGATTGAAATTATAATATAGTCCACAATCTGTAATCCTGACTGCATTTTAAAGGCCCGTTTTGTAATTATTGAAATTATGTTACATTCCCAGCGGAATTACTCTGACATAGGGACTATGGTCAAGAGTCTTCCCACTTGAGCGGCTTGGGCCACCCCAAAAGTAGTGCAATTCTGAAGAAACTGTGCCAGCCCCAGGCAAGCAGGAGAATGCTGCACGTGCCTAAGCTCTTGGATAGTAAAAAAAAAAGTAAAGGAGTCCCATAACCTATAAGGTCGTAGGGGAGCAAGGCGTCAGAGACCTCACTTCTCTAGGGCCAGCATATTGAGGGCGGCACCCATCTCCTCTCCCTCGCTGCTTTACCTTCCCTGACCCTAAAGAGGGCAGGAACCCATTTACAGCTGGGTGAACTGGGGGAACTGTACTGAAGCCAAGGCGCGCAAACGGTCACCCATCCAACTGGTAACCACGCTCGATGCTGCTTAACTTGGCTGGGGGAAAGCGAGTGCTCTGACCACTGAGCTATGGATAGTAACCACCCTAAAAATATCTTATCTTTGGATAGAGCTATTATAGAATATTTGGACACACTTATGCTAGTATCTTTTCTTACTGATACCTTAGAGCATAGGGCGTGTTACCATATTGCTTGTGACTGTTGTTTATTCTGGAGAAAAGAAGGAACAAATGTGACTCTCCACCTCATAATGAGTCACACTGCACCAGAGGTCAATTATTTTTGGTTATTAACATGCTATTAATGTGCAATAAATAAGCTATTCAATACAGAGAACAGATTGTAAATCGGACAATTTTATGAAAAGTTATTACAAGTTGAAATGGTAAACTGCACAAAGTGACAAAATGAGAAATTGACAAGTTTCGCATCATAATAATTGGTCAGATTGAGGGCTTGGATTTTTTTTAATGCATTTTTAAATCAAAAGGAAACAAAATTACGCTTTGATATTTCAGTACTCGATAGAAAAATGGCTTTAGTTTTATAATAAGTCAAAATCTCGAAATCGACAACCTGACCCCCACCTGCCTAAAATGGCTCCTAGCAGAAAAGTGGGTCAGGTGCAAAGCGACTCATTTCGTGGTGGAGCGTCACAAATTAAATCAAGCTGTAAACTCATTTATACCTCATAGAACAACTGTCTGCTAACAACAAAAAAAGCCTGAGCAATAATGAACTGGCACTGACCGTTAGCTTTTTATCATGGAAGGAAACGTAATGCAGGAATCCCTACTTATTCAGACATTTCATTATACCCGAAGTCGGAATGCGACTACATTAATGGTGGGCAAAAACTGTGAAAAGCTCATCATTGGTGAACCTCAAAACTCTCACCGAGGAATGAACACAATGGCCTTGGCCAAAAGCTTGTTATCAGCTTCTGAAGTAACTAGGGATATCCTAGTGGTCAGAACATTGCACTCGCAATCTGACGACCGGGGTTCGATTCCCGTTCAAGGGGATATTTTCCCCTGGAGTTAACATCAGTGCAGACTCCACTCTCCCCAAAAGTCCTTCGGATGAGTCTATAAACCGAGGCCCCGTGTGCGTACGCACGCAGAACATCTTGCGCACACGTTAAATCCTGTTCCGCTTTTCGTAAGAGTAGGCCATTGTGTGCCGGTGGGAACAGATGACAGAATTTACAAAACCGCAAACACACAGGGAACTGGATGTAAAAAAAGCACATGAGTGCTTATTCCATTATCCTCGATATAAAAGAATAAAATAAAAGTAAAAAAATAATAAAGTATACTAAGAAGACTTACATTAAAATATAATCATGCTATGAAACGGTACCTCATATACATGTCATTTCTTTTTGGTACCTGCTTCTACCACATTACAGAATTACGTTGAGGAATAATATCCATACGTTAATGTAAAAGGACAGTTCATCTAGGAGAAAGAAAACTCGAATTTCAAACCTTCGCTGCCTTGCGGCCATACCTACTCATAGGAAAGGCTTCGGGAGTCAACCCTGAGGAAAAAATCGGGAATCGGAATCCCCAAGGCAGTCCGAGGCTGTATACAGCAACATTCTGGAAACTCCTGCGACGGCACTGGAACCATGTGTATTTGGCGATTGCCTTTCCAGTGGACCATTCCAGCGACGTAGAGAGAGAGGGGGTGGGGGTGGGGGTCGGGGGGCTGCTGCATGGGTAACAGCTGGTCCTCCATACTGACTTACCCAGGCTTTGCACTCTGCAGAGGTTGAGCCACAACCAACGCTGTACAAGAATTAGCATCTATAGCGCAACTCCATAGTCTTCCGAGACTTTAAGTTTTATTTTATTTTATTTATTCTTTTATATCGAGGAAAATGGAATAAGCCCTTATGTGCTTTTTTACACCCAGTCCCCGTGTGTGTGCGGTTTTTGTAAATTTTGTCATCTGTTTCCACCGGCACACAATGGCCTACTCTTCCGAAAAGCGGAACAAGATTTAACGTGTGCGCAAGATGTTCTGCGCGCGCTCGCACACGGGGCCTCGGTTTATAGTCTCATCCGAAGGACTTTTGGGGAGAGTGGAGTCGGCACTGATGTTAACTCCAGGGGAAAATATCCCCCTTGAACGGGAATCGAACCCAAGTCGTCAGATTGCGAGCGCAATGTTCTAACCACTAGGCTATCCCGTCCCCCTAGGACTGAAGGATGCCAGTGTATAATAATGTAAAACGTAGGACCGAAACGTAATCTACCTATACCTGTTTGCTCATTTTGGCTCTTGAAGCTTTTCTTTTGTTCCCGTTCCTCCGCTTAAGCTCCGACATTCACCAGGTTTTGTGTTTGCACCTGAGTTTTTCCCCGCCATAAAAGTAGTGGTGTGTCAACTTTGGGAAGAAACACTTTCAGAAACAGTTTATTTTATTGACGTGAAAAACATGCCTTCGTATTACAAAACAGAACACATTTTTTTCCATAAAAAAATTAAAAGACAAAAATAGTGCTGTGTGAGCGTTTGACGACGACGACGATGATGACAACGATGATGTGACGACGTCACAGTAGAAGAAGAAGATGATGATGATGATGATGATGATGATGACGATGACGATGACGATCATGATGATAACAACGACGATGATGATGATGACGACACAACAAAATACGAATGAACTATGACACAAAAAACCAAAAAGAAGACGAAACAAACAAACAAAAAAAAAACCAATACAATAATTGAGCAAATGACAAAAACCAAAAGGACAGATAACTCCCCACCCCCACCCCCCACACCCCATCCCCCCAAAAAAAACTCAGCAGACGAAGTGACCGGCTACTAGAAGATAAACGACTGTGTTGTTGCCGGCATGCATGCAAGTTGCCATGAGTCAGCCGGACATTGATTGTCAATGAGAGAGCCTCCACCCGACATAGCCTGCTTGCTTGCTTGCCCCGAATCTGGGTGCGCTTAATTAAAGGGCAGAGTACTCTGATCTGAACTCCACAATAACTCTTAATTAAGCGAATTTGTCTGGGAAGCAAGTGGTGATACATTGGAAAAGAAAAGTTGGTGGGTTAGGGGTCATTTGTTGTCTTTTACAGGGAGGGCTGTGAAAGTATGTGTGTGTGTGTGTGTGTGTGTGTGTATGTGTGTGTGTGTGTGTGTACATGCGCGCACTCAGAGAAGCATACAGGCTTGAGGGCGCACACATACTCACATACACACTCACTCACTCACACAGGCGGATGAGACTATAAACCGAGGTCCCGTGTGCGAACGCACGCAGAACATCTTGCGCACAAGTTAAATCCTGTTCCGCTTTTCGTAAGAGTAGGCCATTGTGTGCTGGTGGAAACAGATGACAAAATTTACAAAAGCGCATACACACGGGGACTGGATGTAAAAAAGCACATAAGTGCTTATTCCATTATCCTCGATATAAAAGAATAAAATAAAAAATAAATTTAAAAAATAAATAGACTTACTCATTCACACAGGCGGACGGGATAGCCTGGTGGTTAGAGTGATACCCATTACGCTCGTGATCTGCTGACCCGGGTTCGAATCTCCTACGAGGGTTTTTTTTTCTCTGGAGTTAACATCAGTGCCGACTCTACTCCTCCTAAAAGTCCTTCGGATGAGATTATAAACCGACGTCCCGTGTGCAGAACATCTTACGCATATGTTAAAACCTGTTCCGCTTTTCGGAAAAGAGTAGGCCATTGTGTGCTGATAGGAACGGATGACAAAATTTGGCAAAACTGCATTAACACACGGAACTGGTTGTAAAAAAAAAGCACATGAGTATTTATTCAGTTATATAAAAAAAACCAGCATTGCCCACCTATTATTTGTTATATGTATTTTAACAAATAACAGCCTCATACCCCTTCGTGTGAGCAAGAACAAATGACAAAAAAAAACAGTCAACAAACAACAACCAAAAACAAAAACAAACAAAACGCAAGCGCACTGGTATCACGATCAAATCTCATCCCCCCCCAAAAAAAAAAATCGTTGGTGGCTCGAACCCAGGCCGTCAAAATTACGAACGCAACGTTCTAACCACTAAGCTATCTTCGTTCCCCTTTCTACGTGACTGATTTCAAAGCAGGCATCAGTTTCCTTGAGACGGAGATAACTCTTCCCAAATCTTGAACGCAGACGACTCACAAAGACAGAAAGAGACATATGGATAAAAGTGAATGAATATTTAACGTAGCAACTAATCACCCAACTTTCGAGAGGGTGGGGGGGAAGGGGGCGCATTCCTCACAACCCTCGTCTTCTCATCAATGGAAATCTTCCTAGAAGGATAGAAAAGGGGATCTCTTAACTGTTTCCCATCCAGACAGTCTGGATAGTGTCATGGCAGACGTTTGATTTCCTCTCGATGTGATTTGAATTCAAATGGTCCGTCTGATTCTCTGAGACTGGAGCTGACCTGATCAGGATCGAAAAATAGTATTCCACTTTTTTTTTGTTTGTGTGGGCTTAGTTGTCATTTTTTGTTGTTGTTGTTGTTTGTTTGTTCTTGTTTTTCTGTCTGTTGTTGTTGTTCTTCTTTCTTTCTTTCTTTCTCTTTCTGTCTCTCTCTCTCTCTATCTCTCTCTCTCTCTCTCTCTCTCTCTCTCTCTCTCTCTCTCTCTCTCTCTCTCTCTTCGTTAAAACTCGTTCCCGCTTTTATTTTTTATCTATTTATTTTTATTTTTTATTTTTTCATATCGAGGATAATGGAATAAGCACTCATGTGCTTGTTTACATCTAGTCCCCGTGTGCATGCAGTTTTGTCAATTTTGTTATCTGTTTCCACCGGCACACAATGGCCTACCCTTCCAAAAAGCGGAACAGGATTTAACGTGTGCGCAAGATGTTCTGCGTGCGGTCGAACACGGGGCCTCGGCTTATAGTCTCATCCGAAGGACTTTTTCGGACGAGTAGACCATTGGGTGCCGGTGGGAACGGATGACAAAACTGACAACACTGCCGACACACTGGGACTGGATGTAAAAAAAAACACCCTTGTACCCGGGGACTGTACAGAGATGGGATATCAAATATGTCCACTCTGTTACAATTAAATAGCAGGTGGGCAGTGTTGTTTCCTAATATAAGGGACCCTTTAAAGTACATAAAATCCTGTTTTTCAGTATTTCTCTCACACACATACACACATACGTGTGCGCGTGCGCGCGTGCACGTACACACACAGATAAACACACACACACAAACACACACACTCACACACACACACACACCAAATCAGAAGAACACCTTGAGCACACGTTAAACCCCTTTCCACTTTTCGTAAGAGTAGGCTATTGTGTGCTGGTGAAAACGGCTGACAAAATTGACAAAACTGCATACATACGAGGACTGGATGTAACAAAAAAGCACTCGATTGCTTATTCCATTATCCTCGAAATAAAAGGATGAAATGAATAAAGTAGGAATAGATAACCACCCCTCCACACACACACATACACACACATACACACACACATACACACACATACACACACAAACAAACACACACAAACACACACACACAACACACACACACACAACCACACCACACACACAAACCACACACACACACACACACACACACACACACACACACACACACAACCAGCCAAATCATCCCGGAAAGGATGAAAATTATTAATATCAAGGACATAAGAACCAAAGTTAGCTAGCAGACGACACGACACGACGTGACAAAACAAGAAAAATGGATGACATTTTCTCTGGCACCATTTATGACTCATGCACTACTTTCCCGTGAGAAGTTTCCAAAATAGCACAAAGATGTTCCGGTTTTTTTTTTTGGTTTTTTTGTTGATATATGAAGGGCAAAATTCTCTGACATTTTGCTAAGAAAAAATAAGTCTTCAGAAGAAAATAGAAAAAAACCAACTACAATGGTTTTACGTATTGTGAAATGACAAGAAAAAGCAAATCGTAAAATCTAAAGGAGAAGAGAAAGAAACAAAATCGATATTTCTATTTAATAGTTATGTTCTTGTAAAGACTGTGTTCAGATTTATTGGAACGTAGTGTGTTGCAGTGTATAGGGATTCGGATATATGTATGTACTAACATGAATACAGAGTCCATAATCATGAGTATACACACACGTGCACGCATACCACTGCATATACGGACACACACATACACACACACACACACACACACACACACACACACCACCACGCACATACACACACATACACACTCACATATCACGCACGCATCACACACACTACACACACGCACGCACGCACGCATTGACAAATTTGACTTGACGCACGCACGTACGCACTACACATACACCCACATTCACAGATTTAATGTCACTGATGTTCTCTTACCTTTTCTCCTTTTTCTTGCTTATTTTGCTTTTTTATTTTAAATAAATTCTTGTCTGGCATCACTTGATGTGAATGGACATTTCACTGAAGGACACACACAGACACATATACACACGCACATACATACACACACATACAAACACACACCCATCAACCCACCGAAACACACACACACTAAACCACACACACACACACACACCGAACTACACACACCACACACACACACACACACAAAACGCACGCGCGCGCGCGCGCACACACACATCACACACACACACCACACACACACACACACACACCAATACCCAGTACCAGTAATCGAATTGTCTATAATTACAAAGCTACATTGTTCCGTCGAAGATAGACAAATAACCTGGTAATGTAGGCTGAAAAAGGATTATTGGTATTGGATGGGAGAGGAGAGAGAAAGAGAGAGATGGGGGTGGGAAGGAGGAAGGGAGAGAGAGGGGGAGGGAAAAAGAGACAGGGAGAGAAAGAGAGAGAGGGAGGGAGGGAGAGAAAGAGAGAGAGAGAGAGAGAGAGAGAGAGAGAGAGAGAGAGAGAGAGAGAGAGAGAGAGAGAGAGAGAGAGAAACTTCAGACTTCAGATGATTTATTCAGATAGGTCAAAGCCCCATCTGAAGGGGTGAAAATATAAAAGCACTAGTATACAGCCATTTGCTGTCAAGTTATTGTTGATAATAAATCATTCAATGAACATTTGTTATAGACTGAAAAAATTACATTAGGCTACTATCCCTTATTCTCTCAAAGAGAGAGAGAGAGTTTCTATTTATCCCTTCTTTTGCTTCGAGAATAATGGAATAAGCGCCATGTGCTTTTTTACATTCAGTCCCTGTGGCATGTTGTTTTAAACGTTTCTGTCATCTGTTCTCACTGGCATACAATGGCCTACGGTTCCAAAAGGTGGAACAGGTGTTAACGAGTGCGCAAGATTTCTGCACATGAAGTCTGGCTTTTAGTCTTATCCAAAGGATAGAGAGAGAGAGAGAGAGAGGGAAAGAGAGGGAGAGAGGGCGAGAGAGAGGGGGAGAAAAGGAGAAATGGAAAGAGAGACAAACACACACACGCGCACGGGATTGGATGTAAAAAGCACATGAGTGCTTATTCCATTATCCTTGAAATAAAAGAATAAATAAATAAAATAAATAACACACGCAGCACGCATGCACACACACACACACACAACACACACACTTACACACATGCACGCACGCACGCGTGTGCATGCACTTACACACATACACACACAAACACACAAACACACACACGTACACACCACGCACACACACACACAGGCACACAGCAACACCCTGATGACCTCAACAACCCAATTCTTTTGACTGTGATTGATGAGTTTTTGGCTGTCTGCAAACAGTTATCTCCCGGTTGTCTGTGACGTCATCCTCGACATGTCCCCGAGAGCAGAACAGCCAAGAGCAGCTGTTGTTGACAGGGACACGAAAATTCAGCACGTGAACTTCGTGACCTTTTGTATTGTGGCCAATGAACAAGGGCTATAATTGAAGAGATACTTCTTGGAGACCCCCCCCCCTCTCTCTCTCTCTCTCTCTCTCTCTCTCTCTCTCTCTGGCACTAAAGTTGAGAATGAAGGAATGATAGGGCATAAAAACGAACGGGTTTTGTTTTTTTTGGTCTGTAGAAGGGACTTGTTTTATATGTTTGTTTTTGTTTTAGGAATGGGTTTATGTGCTTGTGGGTTTTTTTTATTTGTTTGTTGTTTTTTTTTAGTTTATATGTTTGTTTTTCTTGGGGGTTGGTTGTTTTTGTCTTTGTTTTTTTTTAGGGGTCTTTTGGTTTGTTTTTGGTTTCATCATTTTGTTTATTTGTTTGTAAGAATGGTGATCTTTTGTATATTTATAAAAGTAACTTTCAGCACTTTCAGTTTATGTCACTGTCTTTTTGTAGCAGATGGGGGTGGGTGGAGGGCAAGATACTTTCTTTACAGAGTTGTTTTGTTGCCTTTCGGTTTTCTTCCATTCAGGATGGAATAGCTCAATGGTCAGAGCACTAGTTCTTCCCATGCTTAGGTTAGTTAAACAGTGTGGAGTATAGTTACTTTTTGGATGGGCAACCATTTGTGTGCCTTGACTTCAGGACAATCTCCCATTTCACCCAGCTGTGTGTGTGTATGTGTGTGTGAAGGGAAAAGACAATCTTTAGGGAAACTAGAAGGTTTCTACATATTGTATAATGGCAACATAAAAATTGGATAATATTTCCAGTCACTTATATTTGTTAATGTGCCAGTGCTCAGCATATTAGGAGGCAGATTCATGAGTATGCAGATACTAAACTAAGTTTGTGTGTATGCGGCATGTGCAAAGGAATAGGCTTACATGAATATGCCTATGTACAAATACAAGTCTGTGCATGTGTGCAATTATGCTCGTGTGCACACACACATTAATAATAATAATAATAATGAATGGAATTTATATAGTGCTGAATCTTGTAAAGCAACAAATCAAAGCGCTCAGTGTGTGCACATGCATGAGCAGACACAGTGTTTTAGGTACATTGTTTTTCAGGTCATCTATTCCCATCTCAACTGATGCTCTGACCACAAGGCTTTTCTGCTGCTGAAACAATGAACTGAACACAATGGGGATTTTCATTCCTTCACCTCTGTGTGTGTGTGTGTGTGCGCGTGCTTCTTCCTTGTCTGCAAGGGTTTTGCAGGGTTTTATCACATTGACACACACTCATATATATCTATATATCTATGTCTATACATATATATGCATACACATGCATAAATGCAGGCAATCACACACACACACACACACACACACACACACACACACACAGAGTCTAAAGTTACTTATAGTGATTAGACCCTAAATACAAGTACAAAAAAACATTCACACCAAATAATTTACTAAGAACATTTCGATTTCAACTCATCCATAAATGAAACCAAAAAAACCCCACACATTTCCAATAATTATGAACAAATAATCTGAGAACAAGGACTAACAATAATCAGTATATAGAAAAGAATATAAAAAACAAAAAAGCAGACAAGCATGATTACCTTAGCACCTAGAACATTCAACCAAGATTGACAATTTCTGGGCCTCTGCCAATAGTTAGCTCCCTTCGTCTGTGACGTCAGACGCGACCTGTCCTGGAACAGACAGACAAGGGCGGCTGTTGTTGACACACAGTCAACAGGAACTTAAACACGTGCACCTCGTGATCTTTCCTATTGTGGTAAATCGACAATGACAATGGCGGGATAAAATAGATCCGTCATGACGGTTTTGTCTCAGACACTAACTCGTGACAATAATTTTGTCTCTGAGTCTAAATTGAGAGTGATGGCCCTATGAATGGGGGTGTTGTTTGTCTTGTGGAAGGGGGCTGTATTTTAGGGGTGGTTTCTTATGTTTGTCTTTTTGTTTGTTTGTTTATTGTTTGGAGGCAGATGTCTTTGGTGTGTTGATTATAATTATGTAAAATAGTGTTATGCGTGCTTATTGTGTGTTATCAATTCTCTCTCTCTATCTGTCCCGTAGTCTGACGACCGTGGGGGCACCCTCAAAGACTCAACAACCAGTTCCCTCCATTCCTCTCTCTGTTCTGCCTTTCTCAGGGTTTTGTTGAGTTCTAGGCCTGTCCATTCGCTGATGTTATCCTCCCAGCTCTTCCTTGGTCTGCCTCTTCTTCTTCCTCCTTGGACAGTGCCTTGTTATCAATTCACGTATATTTTTAATGTGTTATCCCTTAACTGTCATTGTTTTACCAGGGGAATTGTTACTTTTTTTTCAAGATTGTTTTATTTTGTCTTCTGGGTTTTTTATTTCTGTTTAGGATTTTTTGTTATGTTGTTGTTGTAGTTGTTGTTCTTTTGTTGTTTTGCGTCTTATAGAGTTACAGAGATGGACATCACATGATTTACAATCTTGTGTTCGTGTTTTGTTTTGTCTGAGTCCTGCTTGTACCAATTAAAACCTCAGCATCTCTCTCTCTCTCTCTCTCTCTCTCTCTCTCTCTCTCTCTCTCTCTCTCTCTCACACACACACACACACACACACATACACACATAAAGGCTGTACACTCAGGAAGGGTGATGGGGGGGTTGATTGTTGAGGGCAGGGACAGAAATGAGATGAAACAAGAGGAGAGAAGTATATAGTGAAGTACACTGGTTAACACGCTACCAGCTGGCCATGAGCAAGAACAATCTCAACAGAAAATGTCAAAGGATAACAACATTTGAATGCAGATCTTGGCACCTCATTTATATCAAAAACTGGCACAGCTTTTGGGCTAGTTTAGGTTAACCAGTATTGAGCACGATTACCAAGTGGATGGGTGATTCATGGGCCTTGGATTCAGTACAGTTTGCCAGTCTTCATACCTGTACATAGGTAACTGCCCTCTTTAGGGACACGGAAAGTAAAGCAGCGAGGGAGAGAGGAGATGGGCGCCGCCCTCAGTATGCTGGCCCCTAAAGAAGCTGAGGTCTCTGACACCGAGCTCTCCAATGACGACATAATTTATGGCAACACCTTTAGCTTTTCCTTTTCCAAAACAAGTCACGGGCAATGAAGCAGAAAGATGTGGATAATGATGAAGAAACAGAAAGGATGATGTGAGTTCTCTGTACACCTCACTTGAGTACATAAGATGCCACTTTTGTCCACCTCCATTCCATGCGCTGTCCTTTTATTTCCCCCCCTTTCTGTTTTCTTTCTATGAAAAATCTGATTGGCACAAGCAGAAGATGAACAGAAAAACCGAACCAGCATTTGAAGAGTAGAATGATCACAGACAAAATTAAGGAACAAAAAAAAACAAAGGAGACTTGAGGAGCAAAACCATCACAGACAAAGGAACAAAGCAAAAAGGAAGTTGAAAATCTACTAGGAAATTGCCTACCCTGCGGCAAGAATGAGAAGACAAAAACGGAAACCAAATAAGACAAGATAGAGAGAAAAATTAAATCCTAAAAAATTGCCAAAGAGAGCATAGGGGAAAAGTTAATGATAGGAAAATACATACAAAGGATGAACGAAAGCACAAAGAGGGATAAACTTTTTTTTCAAAAGGATTGTAAAAGTATTTATCTCTTTGTTGTTTATGATACAGATAATGACGGTCAGGCAATCACAAGGCTGAATAAATAAAGGATATATATAGAGAGAGAGAGAGTGAGAGGCAAACACAAACGCAAAAAGAGAGAAAGAGACAGACAAACAGAGAGACAGACAGAGACAGAGAGAGAGAGTAAAAGAGCATGATGAGTGAACAACAGGGGAAAAAATTTGGAAGGATAGTTTTAAACAGATTCCACTTTAAATTTTGGAGAAAAAAAAACCTGTACCAAAAGAAACTAAATCAGCCCCAAGCTTGTGGGTTATACACTCTCTGAGGAATAATAACAATCCAGATTTTCTGGTTCTCTTTATTCAGGCTGACTGTCTTCATTTTCTTCTGTCATTCATATAAGTGCTTTTGGATTTTTTCCAATTTTCATGCCCATGCACATGTACTCTTTTGAGATTTTTTCTCCCAAAGTTGCAATGTGGCTACCTTAATCATGGGCCAAAAAAAAACTGTCGCATATGCAAAATCTCATTATTGATCAAACTTCAGAGCTGTAGTTAAGGAATGAGGAAAAAAATGGAGACAAAATTATTATTATGTGTGCGTTGATGCGTCTATGGGTAAAAAGGTTAGATAATAATAATAATAATAATAATAATATTATTATTATTATTATTATTATTATTAATGTATGGAATTGTAAATTTTGTGTTCTGTTCCCACCGGCACACACTGGCCTACTCTTTCGAAAAGTGGAACAGGATTTAACATGTGCACAAGAAGTTCTGCATGCGTTCGCAGACAGGGCCTCGGTTTATAGTCTCATCCGAAGGACCAACGAAATCAAAGCTGAAATTACACTTTCTTTCAAAGCTCCCACTCTGAGTGCCATTTTGTAATGCAAATTTCATATGATCTTAGTAAAACAAAATTAGTAAGATAACAAAAGTCTACAAGGCATAATACTATCTAAAACGTACCCACGTTTACTTATGAATACTGGGTAGTGCTGCCCTTGTGGCGACGTGCTCTCCACAGGGAGAGCAGCCCGCAATTCACGTAGAAAAATCTGCTGTGACATAAAGTGGTATGATTTTTTTTTTAATGAATAGAAAAAATCAAATCAAATTTCAGATTAACACTCAAGTCAGCAACAACAACAGAATTCCTGCTAAGAAACCACAAGCAATTAGCAGTAAAATAACCCAAAAAACACAACAACCACCACCACAACAACAAAAACAAGAACCCACCTAAAAAAGCAAAAGCAAGTGACAAACTCTACAACACAGCACCACACGTATAAATCAAGGGCAGACAAATCATCTAACGTTTCGACTCAGCGGACAATGTGGCAGGATGCTAGAAGATAAACAACCGTGTCGTTGCCCGCATGCATGCTGTCATGAGTCAGTCAGACATTGATTCTCAATGAGAAAGCCTCCACCCGACATAGTCTGCTTGCCTGCCCCGAATCTGGGTGCGCTTAAAGGGCAGAGTGCTCTGATCTGAACTCCACAATGGGATAGATCTTCAGCCAATCTGTCTGGAGGCAAGTGGTGGTACATTGGGGAAAACAACACCAGAGGTCAGAGAGTAAGTATGATGGTCAAGCCTCAATGACTAGCACATAAATTTATTTGTAGGAGATATATTTTTTAAAAAACATGTTAACATTTTAGTTGAACACTGGATTTGGAATTGTATTTGTTTCCTACTTTATGTCATGGTATTTTTCTCTGCATGAAATCCAGGCTTCTCTTTGGCCAAGGGAGAGTGCGTGCCACAAGAGCAGCACCACTCAATTTCTTTTGTTGATTTTCCTGTCTGCATGTGTATTTGTTGCCCTATCAGAGTGGTGTTTTTTCTACAGAAATTTGTCTTGTTGCCGTGGATTCTTTTACGTGTGCTAATGCGTTGTTACACATGGGACCTCAGTTTATTGACTCATCTGAAAAACTAGCACCCATACCACTACTCCCAGTATCTTGAAATGGGAGAACAGTTTGGGGCACAAACGTGGATTGAACTCGGAGTTGTCGCTTTCTAGATAGGTGCATTACACAAACATCTGGACTGGCCAAGCCTGTCCTTCAGGGAAAAGTACAAAGAGGAGAAGAGGCAGACAGAGAAAACGATTGAAAGACAACATCAGAGTGTGGACTGGCCTTGAGAGAAACGATTTGTTATGGAAAGCAGAGGGAGTGAAGGATGCTAGTTGCAAAATCTTCATTGGTGCCCCCACGGTCCAAGGGACTACGGGATAGGTGAGGTGAGGATACAGACATG
>CM054143.1:13365284-13370284 GCA_028751875.1 Rapana venosa | reverse complement strand
ATAAGGGAATAAGAGCTCACATGCTTTTTTTACATCCAGTCTTCGTGTGTATGCATTTATGTAAATTCTGTCATCCGTTCCCGCTGGCACACAATAGCCTGCTTTTCCAAAAAGCGAAACAGGTTTTGACGTGTACGAAAGATTTCTGCGTGCATTCGCACACGGGACCTCGGTTTATAGTCTCATCCAAAGAACCTTTAGTGAAGAGTTCAATCGGCACTGATGTTAACTCCAGGAGACAATGTCGCTTTGATCGGTATTCGTATCCGGGTCAGTAGATCACGAGCGCAATGAGCATCTCGCTAACCAGCCAGGCTGTCCCATCCCCCATGAACATACCCAGCATGCACTCTGTACCGGGAAAGCTACTGACTCCGCCAGGTTCACCTTGCTCAAGAGACTCTGTTCCTGACCAGTTCCGTGCAATGTCTCTTCAATGCAGGAAGGGGGAGGATAGCCTGGTGGTTAGAGTGATGTACTCGTGATCTGCTGACCCGGGTTCGATTCTCGTTCAAGAGGACATTTCCTCTGGAGTTAATATCAGTGCCGACTCCACTCTCTTCCCAAAAGTCCTTCAGATGAGGCTATAAAAACGAGGTCCCGTGTGCGAACGCACGCAGAACATCTTGCGCACACGTTAAAACCCGTTCCGCTTTTCGGGAAGAGTAGGCCATTGTGTGCAGGGTTGGAACGGATGACAAAATTGTCAAAACTGCATACACACGGGGACTGGATGGAGAGAAAAAAGCACATTAGTGCTTATTCAATTATCCTCGAAATAAAAGAATAAAATAAAAAAAATTTAAAATTTAATATAATTTTTAAAAACTTCAATAGTTCAACGAGTTAAGAAACATAGAAAAAGAGAGGGCAAGGTGGGGGGGTCCGGTTCCTGGAGAGAGAGAGTAAAAAACAAAGACTTGTAGAGAAGTTTTTTTAGGGAATAAAAAGCATCCTCGTGGGGATTCCAGGGGCCTGTCAGTATAAACAGCATTTCCATCTTCTGGAAATTCTACGCTAGGAATTCCCTCTTTTCTATCCCTCTCTTTGTTTCTGCCGTGTTTCTTTTCTTTTTATCACCTCTTCCTTCTTGTCTATTTTCTGCCTTCTCGGTCCATTCGTCTGCCTTTTTTCCAAGAAAGACTTAAAAGATAATCATTTTTTCCCATGCCGAAGTCGGGTGTTCTGGCCTGATTTATCAGGCAACGGGACGTATTTTTGTTCATACGACAGACAACAATATTTGCTGTCTGAGTGTTTGACAAAGAAGAAGAAAAAGAAGAAGAAGAAGAAGACGAAGGAGGAGGAGAGGAAGAAGAAGAAGAAGAAGAAGAAGAAGAAGAAGAAGAAGAAGAACAAGAACAAGAACAAGAACAAGAACAAGAAGAAGAAGAAGAAGAAGAAGAAGAACAACAACAACAACAACAACAACAACAACAACCAAAAAAATAAGGAAAAAATAGTAATGTACCTTAGCCAGTTGATACTGACATCATTATTTTGATGTGATCGTGATATTATTATTTTTTTGTATTGTTATTATTATCATTATGTCATGGTTTCACATTGCATTTGGTTCCTTAAACTTGCTGATCCCTGACATATGAGGGCTACATAACCACAAACCCGGCTACAGCACGACTAATGGCAGTGACCACAGCTATCAAACTGTTGCTCTCATCACATAAACCTCTTCCTCCTTCCAACCTCCTGACCCCCCTCCCCCCCCCCCCCCCCCCCCCACCCTTCCTCCTTTTATCCTCGCTCCAGGGGAAATAAGGCTGTCGGATTGTCTGCCCTGATTACCGACCCTGATAATTGTGACGTTGCTTGTCAGCCATATTGGAACTTCTGACTGGGTCAGAGTGACCTGTTACGCCGACTTTTCTGCGTTAATTGTGAGTTTGCTTGAAAGAGTTTTGTTCCAGTTCCACGGGAGGGTCATTTTTAGACAGAAAAAAACAATTACAGCAGAGTCCTTAGTGACTTCATTCTTACTGACAGGTTTTTTGTAATGTTCTGAATGTAATGCTGAAAGCTCTGCGATGACATTACGTTATTCTTTCTGTTATCGTTACATAGTAATTCTTTGTTCATAACCTACATCGCTTGCTCTGGTTTGAGATAATAACATTCTTGTGTTTGTATATTCCTGACAAAAAATTGGAGTTTTTTCGTCTGGTACGACTGCCCCCCCCCCCCCCCCCCCCCCCCCTCCCCCCACCCCCATCAGGAGTGGGGCTTTGGATTATTCCTGTCTATCTTCCTAACATTCCTTAAGCGCATAATTATGGAGAAAACCTTAAAATGTAGACACTTTTTGTTTTCATTTGTACGCATTAGATTTCAAGTTATTAATTTTCATTTGATCACAAGATATCTAAGGACAAGTTTTGTGCTGCTGGATAATTTTCACCCTTTGGTGATCTCCGAGCAAAAGGTAAGTATTTAGCGAGCAAATGAAATTAATCTGGTTAGCTATTTTGGATCCCTTGCGTGGCAGCATGAACATTGATGCAGACTCTACGAGGAATATATTTCATCCGAATGCTGAATATTTTGGGGCTGTAAAACAGAAAATGGCAAGCATGTCTGGACACAATGGGCACAACCCATACAAATTAATCCTGGAGCGTGTGTGATTTATCGCAGAAACTCTGACTTTAAAACATTCTTGGCTAGCATACTGCAGAGAAAGATAAGAGTCTTAGACAGGCAGGCAAACAAACAGGCAGGCGGACAGACAGGCAGAGAGGCAACTGAGTGCAGAGCAACCAAGCAGGCGGACTGACAGACAAAGCGAAAAAAATGATGCTCTTGCAAAGCAGGAACTTGATATATTTCTCTTCTACCACATCTCAAGCTTTCCTACACGAGGGATCAAGCCTGCAGGTATAATGTTTCTGATTTCTCCTTGATGATTTCATCAGCTGCCTGCAGCAGTCATATCACACGTTGTGGGGATACTTGGTTCCAGACAAGGGGCAGTGTGGCAGCAAATCCTGTGTAATTTGCCATCCTTAGATGGAGATATGTCAGGGTACAGGGAGGGAGGGAGATCAGCGATGAGGGATGTGGGGACCTGGAAGATTTTTTTCATTTGTTTTATCGATTGCTTTATACTTTTATAATCTAGAGAAAGCGAAATAAGTCCAGGATTTTGTTCGAGTGTGGTTCTAATCTGGTCCCATTTCACTTTGTTTGAAGTTGTGGTCAGGGTACTAGCCTTTAAATTTACAAACTGAAAGCTACCCATGAGGACTCACATTATTTTTTTCTGATGCCAAAGTGGGCTACAGTCAAAGTTGAGAAGACTGTAGACAATTCATTTACAGCAGGTTCTTAAAAAACTACATTTTTCTAGACAACATGTACATAACATGCTTGCATAAGAATCAGGTGTTACCATCTATAATTATGATCCGACTCTCTCATGTTATGGTGGGAGATTATTTCTCAAAAAAGGGATGACAGGAAGTACAGAATCTGAACATTTGAAAACTTTAATTAATTTGATCAACTCGATCATATTTTGATATCTCATTTATTGCTTTTATCTTCTTTTTAACGTGTCACAAAGTGGTTCACATTCTTCTAGTTTACGTTATCATGGCATTTTAACATTATCCTGCCCAGAAAACTTGCAACTTCGCTGATGCTATAGAATGACGAGACAAGAGAGAGTGACACTGGCGCATCAGCACTTGTACTTTCTCAGAGACAGAGCAGGGATGAACAGATATGACTAAATGATAATAAAAGCATGAAAAGCATTTCTAGTATAAAAAAAATCAATCTAGACAGAAGAGGAAACAAAAATGGAATACGTACGTAAAAGAAAGAATGAAAAGAACAGTAAATAAAACCATACACACAAAATAATCAGAAACTATCCCTAAAATCTGCGTAATGGGGAAAATGACATGAAAGAAAACCCACGTGAACAAATTACAATGTTTTACAAAATCGATAAAGAATTTTGCTCGTCTGCTACTTCCTTCCCCATCGATTCATTCTAAGCTTGTGTCCTGGCTCAAATGAACTGCATCCAAACTTCCTTTCTGCATTACTCATGCTGCCCGCAGACAAAAATGATAATGCGGAATAATCAGTCAGTATTAATTACTGGGTCGGCATAACTGTCCCCTTTTTCAGGGACACTGGAATTATAGAGAAGGAAGGAAGCGGGTCAAGGTGACCTTTCTCTTTTGTTGGCTGATTCGGATCAAAGGAGAGACAGATATACAGACAGAGACACAGAGACAGAGTCATGGACACAGAGAAGTGGAAAGAGAGGACAGAGAGAGGGGGGGGGGAGGGAGGGAGAGAGAGAGAGAGAGAGAGAGAGAGAGAGAGAGAGAGAGAGAGAGAGAGAGAGAGAGAGAGAGAGAGAGAGAGAGGAGAGAGAGAGAGAGAGAGAGAGAAAACAGGAAAGAATATTCGTTTAATTTATTTTATTCTTTAACTTTGACGATAATGGAATAAGCACTTTTGTGTTTTTTACATCCAGTCCCCGTGTGTATGCAGTTTTGTCATCTGTTCCTACCTGCACACAATGGCCTACTCTTACGAAAAGCGGAACAGGATTTAACGTAAGCGCAAGATGTTCTGCGTGGGTTCGCACACGGGGCCTCGGTTTATACTCTCATCCGAAGGACTTTTGGGGAGAGCGGAGAGTCTGTACTGAAGTTAACTCCAGGGGAAAATATTTCCTTGAACGAGAATCGAACCCGGGTCGTCAGATTGTGAGCGCAATGTTCTAACCACCAGGCTACCCCGTCCCCGCCAGACAGACACAAAGAAAGACTGACTCATGAACAGAGACATCAACTTTTCATTGAGTCAGAAACAAACAAACAAACAAAAAACACCCACAAGAGACAGACACATAGACAAACATAGACACAGAGGGAGAAGGGGGAAAAGAGAGACAGGGAAACACAGAGACAAGAAGGAAGAGAGTGGGAGCGAACAAACAGACATGGAAAAGAGGGCGAGAC
>CM054143.1:13340284-13352784 GCA_028751875.1 Rapana venosa | reverse complement strand
AAAAAAATAAAAAATAAATTTAACAAAGCATCTCTCATTTCCTGGTTTAGCTAGGGCAAAAACAACCCGAAAGGTATGACTTAAAGAAAAACAAGGGGAAAATACAACTAACGGTTTCAGAAAGATAGTGAACACCATTTTTTTTAGCACTTGCTTTAATGGTCTTTATCTTGTGTGGTGTGTCTATGTTCATTGGGTTGTATCCCTTTTTTAACACCCTTTTTGGGTTTCTCCTTATTTGGACATGGGCTATGTATACCCTGAAACAGGGTCTGCAGGAGTGTAGGGGATGCACCGGTCCCACTGGTTTTAGAAACTCCTGCTAAAGACTTGAAATTCGGTTTGATGCTCAGGTCAAAGTAATAATAATAATAATAACAAATGAAATTTATATAGTGCTATATCTTGCACAGACAAATCAAAGCGCTTGCACTCAACTCATTCTTACACAGTCATGCACAGGTTATACATTTTGGCAGGGTGATGTGGAATTTTTGGTTGTTGAAAAGCAGGGATAGCTATGAACTGAAACATGAGAGGAAATTCTTAGGTTTGAAACAAATATGTCTTGAGACCAGATTTAAAAGTGTCACAAGAAGGTCTTTGGCGAGGAGAGATAGGGAGGCCATTCCAAGTGGATGGACCAGAAACAGAGAAAGAGCAACGGCCAACAGTGGACTGGCTAAAGAAAAGGCAAGTCTAGGGGATCGAACTCAGGGCCTCGTGGCTTACTTGTTGGGCAGGTGAACGTTTAAGCCATACTGCTAACTTCTTGTTTGGATATATTTTTGAGATCTGTGTATGTGTGCTTGTTTCTTATGTTATTATTGTCTTTCTGTTGTTTCTTTTTTGTTTGTTTGTTATCGTTGATTTTTTCTCCTTTTTGTTTTGGGGGTGTTTTGGGTTGGGTTTTTTGTTTTTGTTTTTTATTATTGTTATTGTTGTTTTTCAATTAGTCTTTTTTCTATATTGATGTTGTCCCGGTAAGGGAGGGGACTGGATGTAAAAAAAGAAAATGGGTGCTTATTCATTATCCTCGAAATAAAAGAATTTGACTGGACTTGACTTGCTAATGATCATTATCTAAATTCACTAAATGTGAATAGACGTTAAACTGAAGACATCTCTCTCTTTTTTTAAAAATTCATTTCATTCTTTTATATCGAAGATAATGGAATAACCACTTATGAGTATCTATATGTATGAGAGGCCTTGTTAATCCGCAGAAACTATTTTACCCCTAGAAACAACTTTTTCTATAGAAATCAGTGCCACTGGGATATTAGAACAGGCAGTGCTTTTTACAGTAAAACAGCTACAGGCATAGAATTAATGTTGTAAGGGTATGAGATCTCCTGTTGGTAGTTGCGTCCATGAACAATAAGATCCTTTTTCTAGAGAACGTTTCTTAATGGGAATACTATATTCACCAGACCCCCTCGCTTTGTTGGAGGCCATTGTGTGCCGGTGGGAACAGATGACAGAATTCACAAATCCGCATACACACGGGGACTGGATGTGAAAATGCACATGAGTGTTTATTCCATTATCCGTTATATAAAAGAAAAAGAAAGAAAGAAAGAAAAGAAAGAAAGGAGGTCGTTGGAGGGTTGTTGCTGCGGCCCTATGTTTCCCAGGGAATCTAGAGGCATAAGTCAAGTCAAGTCATGGACACAAAACCTCTGAAAATAATTTCACAATTTTTTTTATCATACAGTTATTTGTTCGAGTCTTTGGCAAACATGTCAGTGACATAAAATCTATTTTGGGGGAGTTGTTTTCTTACAGATTATTTGCAATCAGCTTTTTTAGAAATTTGTCTCAGTGATTTGTGCATTTTCTTAAGAATATTTGCAGTAAGCTTTTTTAAAATGTCTCGGTGATTTGTGCATTTTTTAAGAGTATTTGCTATAGCTAAAAAAAAAATTTAATGTCCCTGTAATTTGTGCATTTTCTTAATATTATTTGCAATTAGCTTTTTTAAAATGGTCTCTGTGATTTGTGCATTTTTTAAAAAATTATTTTCAGTAACCTTTAAAAATGTCTCAGTGATTTGTGCATTTTCTTAAGAGTATTTGCAATAAGCTAAAAAAAAATTTAAAATATGTCTCTGTAATTTGTGCATTTTCTTAAGAGTATTTGCAAGAAACTCTAAAAAAAAAAAAAAACATGTCCCTGTAATTTGTGCATTTTTCTTAAGAGTATTTGCAATAAGCCATATTTTAAAAAAAAAACATGCTGTAAGTTGTGCATTTTCTTAAGAGTATTTGCAATAAGCTTTAACAAAACAAATGTCGTGATGATTTGTGACATCTTAGGACTTGGATGGCTCTACGATCAGAGTGGATCGATTGGTCAGGTTGCAGTGCTAAAGCCCCCTGTCCACACTTCGTTAATAGACTTGAGAGGGACGCGAATGTCCCTAAGGAAGTAAAGCAATGTTCTTACTCCTCTGTCCCATACACAGGCATGGGAGGAGAGGTAAAAGGCCCTCACTTTGATGAGTAAATGCGCGGGTAACAACTTCGATCGTGTGGAAAGCAGAGGACCGTGGGGAGTGGAGGAAGCTGGTTGCAAAATGTTCAGTGATGCTCCCTTACTTTCTACAGGACTAAGGGATAGGTGAAGGTGAAGGTGAACCATTACGTAGAGAATGTGTATTGTGTATGTGGATAAGTGTGTGTGTGTGTGTGTGTGTGTGTGTGTGTTTTAGTGTGTGTTGTGTGTAAGCGTGTAGGGGTGGGTGGGGGTGGGGGTGTATATGTGTAGAGAATGTGTGTGTGAGTGTATGTGTGTGTCTGCATGTCTGTGTGTGGGGGCGGGGGTATGTGTGTAGAAAGTATGTGTGTGTGTGTGTTGTGTGTAAGCGTGTGGGGGTGGGTGGGGGTGGGAGTGTATATATTATGTGTAGAGAATGTGTGTGTGAGTGTATGTGTGTGTCTGCATGTCTGTGTGTGTAGAGGGGGTGTATGTGTGTAGAGAACGTGTGTGTGAGTGTATGTGTGTGTCTGCGTGTGTCTGTGTGTGTGTGTATGTATGTGAGCTTGCCCTACACAAAATGACACAAGATGTTCGTGCGTGGCCTGAAGGCTAACTCTCTGGTTGTTAGTATCAGGGCATTTGCATTTCGAGTTTCATTCCAGTAAGGAAATGATCTGCCCGGCCCGCCCATTCCCCTAGCCTTGACGGGTCATTGTCTGGGTGTTTGGGGTTTGGATGAGACAACAACCCTGTCCCTGTGGGGATGCAGAGGGCCTGTCAGTATAAACAGCATCTCCCTACTTTCTAAAGTTCTGTACTAGAAATTCCCTCTTTTCTATCCTTTTCTTTGTTTTTGCCTTGTCCCTTTTCTTTCTGTCACCTCTTTCTTGTTTGTTTTACGCCTTCTTGGTCCATTCTCCTGCCCCTTTTTTTTCTCCAGAAAGACTTAAAAGATATCAATTCTCTCCCACGCCCAAGTTGGTTGCGCTGGGCCTGACTTGCCAGGTGGTTATCAGCAGCACAACGCATTTTTTTGTTTGCTCATGTGACAGACAACACTAGTTGCTGTCTGAGCGTTCGAAAAATTTGAAGAAGAAGAAACCTAGATCTTCTGATTAACATGTTTATATAGCGTAACCCCACCTTCCTATTCAATGAAACATGCATGCTAGAAGAGATTGTGTGGCAATGTACTACAGAGACACTTTTTTTCTGCAGGGAACAGCAAGAATTTGACTCGGATAGATATGTTTTGGGACGGGATAGCTTGGTGGTCAGAGCACTTGCTTTCCCCCAAGCCAATGTAAAGCAGCATCGAGCGTGGTTACCAATTACATGGGTGACTGCGCGCTTTGGCTTCAGTACAGTTTCCCCAGTTCACCCAGCTGTAAATGGGCACCTTCCCTCTTTAGGGTCAGGGAAGGTAAAGCAGCGAGGGAGGGGAGATGGGCGCCGCCCTCAATATGCTGGCCCCTGGAGAAGCTGAGGTCTCTGAGGCCTCACTCCCGTATGACCATATATGTTATGTGACACTTGTATCTTTACCTAGATATGTTTACAATAGGATACAGAATATTACAGCTCATTACAGTGCAGCACAGTACAGTACAGTACAGCACAGTGTTGTACAATACAAAATAGTCTCTCTTTGTTGTCCGTATGTAAGGCTCGTAACCCACATGAATAATTTATCTATTTCTTGAGATGATAAGAAAGTATCACTTTTGGTACTAGTGGTGATAGTGCAGTATAGTACCATTCAATTCAACGCCATTATGACACAACACAGCAATACCACACAGTCAGATTATAGATACTGTATAGTACAGTACAATATCATAGGATATGATGACAAGAATACGATACGCCACGATGTAATACTGATGGTGAAGCATAGTTTCGGGAAAACCGTTGATTACTGATGTTGCTGAGATTATGTTCAGGTGGATCAGTGGTCTAGAGGTAACGCGCCTGTCCAGAAAGCGAAAAGTCTGGGTCGGAAGTGTGCGGTGATTCGTATCCCGTCTGGGCCCGAAACTTTTCCCCCATCCATTAGACCATGAGTGGTGGTCTGGGCGCTAGTCTTTCGGATGAGACGATAAACCGAGGTCCCATGTGTTACAGAAAATTATGCAGCGCACGTAAAAGAACCCACGGCAACAAGAGAGTTGTCCCTGGCAAAATTCTTAGAAAAAAGCCACTCTGATAGGGAAAGAAATACAGTTGCAGACCAAAAAAAAAAAAAAGAAGGGTGACGCTGCTCTTGTGGCGACGTGCTCAACCCCGGGGAGAGCAGCCCGAATTTCATGCAGAGAAATCTCATGACTTAAAGTGGTATAAATGAAATATAAATGAAATGAAATGAAGTCCGTTGATTACTGATGTTGCTAAGATTATTCTCCTTTGTTTCTCTTGAGCAATTGTTTTTATCCACTACTGGCTAGCTAGACCCGTCGTAGTTTCACCAGAGCCCCGTTAGGCAGCATTACCTGTTTCCACCTCCTACGACGGGAACGAGGGGTTGGGCTAGATTATTTCCAAGTCCATTGATTACTGATGTTGCTGAGATTATGTCCATGTCCTCTGTAAATGTTTTATGATAGGGATTTTTTTGTTGTTGGATTTTTTGTTTGTGTAGTCTAATATCACCAAACGTGAATAGACTTTAAATTGAACTACAAAAATGGTGTTAGTAAAGCAACAGTTTATCAAAGCGAAGAAAGGTCATTTAAAGAAAACCCATAGAAACCGCTTTAGGGCATTAGAGGAATAAGGTATTACGGTTCGCACGTGCGTTTATTTGTGTGAGAGCACTCCAGACACACTAGCTTGCACACGCGTGTCCTAGCACACAAAGGACCGAGTTTCTGTCTGACCATCACCATGACAACACCCTCCTCCTTCTCGATAACCTAGATCTTAGTGCACACGAAAGCTCGCTCTCTCTCTCATTGCCCTTTACTCTGTTAACTACTGCTTGACATTTGACACAACGGTCAATTGCGGCCATGTGGAAGTTGTCCACAGTTATCAGGCTCTTGGTCACGTAACTAGGCTAGCGCTGATTTCCTTCGTCCACTGTCTCCTCCTCTTCCTCCTCTTCCTCCTCCCCCTTCACCCGCAAAAGGGAAATAAGTCTGTCAGGTTTGTCTGGCCTGATTAGTAGCGGGCCCTGACGACATGGTTATTGATGCTGCTTGTGCTGGTCAGTCCTGGCAGATTTTTTGTTTTGTTTGTTTTTACTTCTTTTTTTCTTTTGTCTTTTTTTTCTTTGGGGGGGGGGGGGGGCGGGTGCACTGCCGTTAAACGCCTGACAAATCAGGCCCAGCGCATCTGACTTCGGTATGGAAGGGAATCGTTATATTTAAAGTCTTTCTTGCGGGGAAAAAACAAACAAGGCAAGAGAATGGACCAAGAAGGCATCAAACAAACAAGAAGAAAGTGACAGGAAGAAAAGGAACAAGGCAGAAACAAAGAGAAGGAGAGAAAAGAGGAAATTTCTAGCACAGAATTTTCCGGAAGGTGGAGAGATGCTATTTAACTGACACCACCACCACCACCACACCCACCCCCTTCCCCCCTCCGGCATCCCCCAAGGGGGACTTTTTATCTAATATTCAAATCAGAGTAACAATAGGGGGCGGGATAGCATAGTGGTTAGAGCTTTGCGCTGTGATTCGATGGTCCGGGATTAAATTTGGGTTCAAGCCATCACTAAGACGCCTGTTCGAGGGGATTTATTTTTTTACCCTGGAGTTTAACATCATATATCAGTACTGACTCCACTCCCCTGAAAAGTCCTTTGAGTGAAACTTATCAACCGTGGCCCGTGTGCGAACACACGCAGAACATCTTGCGCACACGTCTCTCTCTCTCTCTCTCTCTCTCTCTCTCTCTCTCTCTCTCTCTCTCTCTCTCTCTCTCTCTCTCTCTCTCTCTCTCTGTAAGGATGCCGGGGAACCTGTCAGTATAAAAGGTATCCCCACCGTTTTGAAATTCTGTGCTAGGATTTCCCTCTTTACTATCTCTCTCTTTGTTTCTGCCTTCTTTCTTTTTCTGCCTGTCACCTCCTTTTTGTCTATTTTCTGCCTTCTTGGTCTATTCTCCTGCACCTTGTTTTCCCCAGAAAGACTTCAAATGTAACAATTCTCTCCAACGCTGAAGTCAGATGCGCTGGGCCTAACTTGTCAGGCGCTTAACGGCAGCGAAACGCATTTTCCCTCAAATGACAAAAATCAAGAGGAGGAGAAGAAGAAGAAGAAGAAGAAGAGGGGGAGGAGCAGCAGCAGCAGAAGCAGCAGCAGCAACAACAACAACAACAACAGCAGCAGCAGCAGCAGCAGCAGCAGCAGCAGAAGAAGAAGAAAGAGAAGAGAAAGGAGGAGGAGGAGGAAGAAGAAGCAGAAGCAGAAGAAGAAGAAGAAGAAGAAGAAGGAAAGAAAGAAAGAATGAAAGAAAGAAAGAAAGAAAGAAAGAAAGAAAAAAAGAAGAAGAACAACAAGAAGAACAACAACAAGAACAAGAAGAACAACAACAAGAAAGTGAGACTCATACCCAGAACCTCCTGGTTTCTTCTATATAAAACAAATCTGCAGTTACCACTCAGCTATCAATCTACAATGACCCCTTGCCTGTCACGTTCGGAATGAACCAGTGGTGATAACAGTATTGATTCTCACTGACAGACGCTACAGGGGTTAACCCGTTTGACTTCAGTCCCGTGGTTCGGGAAGTCTGGGTTCGAATCTTGGCGGTGGTCACTTCTGTTGACTTATTTATTTATTTATTTATTTATTCTTTTATATCGAGGATAATGGAATAAGCACTCATGTGCTTTTTATATCCAGTCCCCGTGTGAATGCAGTTTTGTCAATTTTGTCATCTGTTTCCACCGTCACACAATGGCCTACTCTTCCGAAAAACGAAGCAGGATTTAACGTGTGCGCAAGATGTTCTGCATGCGTTCGAACACGGGGCCTCGGTTTATAGTCTCATCCGAAGGATGAGGGTGAGGTGTTGGTTTGGTTGGCTTTTGTTGTTGTTTTTTATGGTCTCTTTGGTCAACTTCAAGTGCAGACCTTGCCCATGCCTTAGTTCCCTTCGTGTATGAATTACTACACATGCAAAAAAAACGTCACATCATATGCACGTTAAAGATCCGGTAATTTGTGTCAGCGTTGTGTGGGTTATGAAAGCACGAATCTAGCCAGGATTCAACCTGTACACAATGAAATGAGCTATTCTGAAGTCGGAATGTGTCGGCTGAGGCTAGGAGATGCAGACCTCCTGCAAAATGACAAGCACAGGAGAAGACTAGGCACTATGCGTCAACACTGGGTGAGGGAATGCAGAAAAGAGAGAGAGAGAGAGACAGAGAGAGAGAGAAACAGAGAGACAGAGACATAAAGATAGACAGAGACAGAGAGACAAAGACAGACAGAGACAGAGAGACAGACAGAGACAAAGACAGAGACAGGGAGACAGACAGACAGACAGACAGAGACAGACAGACTATAGATTATCTTTTTTTCATTCTTTTATTTCGAGGATAATGGAATAAGCACTCATGCGCTTTTTTTTTCATCCAGTCCCCCACCACCACCCTGTGTATGCAGTTTTATCAATTTTGTCATCCGTTCCCACCGGCACACATTGTCCTACTCTTCACGGAAAGTGGAACAGGTTTTAACGTGTGCGCAAGATGTTCTTCGAGCGTTCGCACACGGGACCTCGGTTTATAGTCTCATCCGAAGGATTTTGTGGGGGAAGTGGAGTCGGCACTGATGTTAACTCCAGACCGCTTTGCTGATGTAGGGAGTATTGCAAACGATTCTCTTATCACCATAATGATATCTCTGCGTGTGCAGGAATACAAAAGGTTATAAAAAAAATAATAAATAATAATAATAATAATAATACGTAAATGAAAAAAAGAAATATGGATGACAAGGACATCTTGTTTTTATTGCTTTTAGTTCTTCGAGTATTAGAGTAGAAGGTGTGGGGGAGGGGGAGAAAGATTGTGTCAGAGGGGGTGGGAGGGGGGGAGATGGCAATGAGGGGAGGGAAGGAAGAGAAGGGGTGGGGGGGGGGGGGGAAACTCGCTTAGCAACCGGTCACATTTGCTGAAGATAAACTTCTCCTGGCAACCAGTCGGCATACATACTCACACATACACATACACACACGCGCGCGCGCGCGCAAACACACACACACACACTCACACACACACACCTGTCTAAAATCACTTTTTAGTGGATAGACGTTACATCGAACGTGCGCGCACACAAAACCACACACACCTACACACACACACACACACACACACACACACACACACACACACGATGAGGGGGGGGGGGGGGTGAGAGCTAAATACATTGCTTATTCAATGTGCCATTTGTGAAAGGAAAAAAATTAATGGGGGGGGGGGGGAAGCTATATGCATTTCTTATTCAATGTGCCATTTGTGAAAGAAAAAAATTGACTTTGACTTTGACTCACACACACACACACATACACATACACACACACAGGCACGCACACACATACACACAAACACACACACACACACAAACACAGTCAGAGCACACACACACACACACACACACACACACACACAAGTAATAAAGCTTTAAAAAGACGTGGGCATAGAATCGCTCATTCCTGGGGTGTACCTAATCTTCTACCAAACTTCTTTTTCAAAGCACCAGTTGCTGTCTCTACATTTTTGTAAGGCATTTTGTTGTTCTTGTTGTTGTTGTGCGTTCCTTAGCATAACACCCTGGGAGCCATCAAGAATAGGCACTCTGTCTGACCCCACGTAGGAATCACTGTGAGATAGGTAGTACACCGGATGATACGTTTTGCGCGTACGACTGTTTTCCAGTACCTCGCCATATAGGCAGCCATACTCCGACTTCAGAGGATTGGAATGTTGTCATTCGTGGCAGTTTCGAGGAAAAGTTTTCTATCCATCTGTCTATCTATCTATCTATCTGTTTGTCTATTTATCTATCTATCTGTCAGTCTGTCTGTCTGTCTATTTATCTATCTATCTGTATATGTGTGCACACAGGTGTGTACATGTGTGTGTAGTGTGTTTATTTATTTATTTATTTATTTTATTTATTTATTTATTCTTTTATATTGAGGATCATGGAATAAGCACGTATGTGCTTTTTTACATCTAGTCCCCGTGTGTATGCAGTTTTGTCAATTTTGTCATCCGTTCCCACCGGCACACAATGGCCGACTCTTCCGCAAAGCGGAACAGGTTTTAATGTGTTCACAAGGTCTTCTGCGTGCGTTAGCACACGGGGCCTTGGTTTATAGTCTCATCCGAAGGACTTTTGGGGGGGAGTGGAGTCAGCACTGATGTTAATCCAGAGAAAAAAATCTTCTTGAACGAACGATAAAATTTGCGTGTATGACTCGCCATTTAGGCAGCCATACTCCGACTTCAGAGGATTGGAATGTTGTCATTCGTGGCAGTTTCAAGGAAAAGTTTTCTATCTATCTATCTATCTATCTATCTATCTATCTATCTATCTATCTATCTGTCTATCTGTCAATCAATTTGTGTATATGTGTGTGCACAGGTGTGTGTAGTGTGTGTGTATGTGCACGCGCGCGCGCGTGTGCATGCGCGCTCGTTTTCTTATAAAATACCAATTCTTTTCTACGCAGAAGTCGGATACGCTAGATCTGACTTGTTGGCTGGGGGGCGCTTATCGGCAGTGCATTGTTACATCTCTACTCACAGGACAGACAGACACACAATGGTTTCTGTCTGAAGTATTCTGACGAAGCAGAAGAAGCATATTTATTTATTTATTTATTTATTTATACCACTTTAAGTCACGGCAGATTTCTCTGCGTGAAATTCGGGCTGCTCTCCCCGGGGAGAGCACATCGCCACAAGAGCAGCGCCACCCTTTTTTTTTCTTTTTGTCCTGTCTGCAACAGTATTTGTTTCCCTATCAGAGTGGCTTTTTTTCTACAGAGTTTTGCCAGGGACAACTCTCTTGTTGCCGTGGTGTCTTTTACGTGCGCTAAATAATTATGCGCAGCACACGGGGACCTCGGTTTATCGTCTCATCCGAAAGACTAGCGCCCAGACCACCACTCATGATCTAATGGATGGGGGAAAAGTTTCGGGTCCAAACGGGACACTGTTGCATGTTTTACAGCGAAGCTTCTGCCCCAGACTGAAATATGCATTGGGTAAAGGGGTAAACGTGCCGCAGTTGATGACTGGTTCAGTGTGATAGATGGAAAGGAGAGATCCGGGTATTCATGCATGCTTCTTAAACACTCGCATTTTTCGAAGGTGTGTGTTTTGTTTGTGTGTCTAGGTGGTGGGGGGGGGGGGGGGGATGGGTGTGTGGGTGGTAGGGGTTAGGGGATGGGTGTGGGTTGTGGATGTGGGTGTGTGGGGTGGATGGGGGTGGGTGGTTGTGGGGGGGTTAGGTAGGTGTGTGTTGTGTCGTGTAGTTTGTTGTGGTGTGGGGGGGGGGGGGGGGGGGTGGGGGGGGGGGGGGGGGGGGGGGGGTGGGGGAAGGGTGTAGTTGTAGTGTGTTTGTATTTTTGTGTGTAGTGTATGTGTGTGTAGTGTGTGTGTGCGTGCGCGCGTGTATGTGTGCGTGTGTGTTTGTGAGTGTGTGTGTGTGTGTGTGTGCGAGCGCGCGCGCGATTGTGTGTGTCGTTGTGTGTGTGTGTGTGTGTGTGTGTGTGTGTGTGTGTGTGTGTGTGTGTGTGTGTGTGTGTGTGTGTGTGTGTGTGTGTAATGCAGTGCTTGTGTGTTTGTAGTATGTGTGTGTGTGTGTAGTGCAGTGCGTGTAGTGTAGTGCGTGTAGTGCAGTGCGCGTGTGCGTGTACCCTGTTAGCGTGTAGTGTAGTGTGTGTGTGTGTGTGTGTATACCCTGTATGTGTGTGTGAGCGCACTCACGCAGGTGCATGCGTGCGTGTTTATGTAAGCTATGTCTACAAACTTGCAATGGCATGTTTATCTATTCGTATCCAAACGATATTTTCATAGGATAGCTTATGCATGATAATGCTTCCACGCTTGCAGTCGAATTTTTGCATTCAAACTACAGACCTGATTTCCATACTGTATTATTCAATGCGTTATATTCCACGATTTTTTTTCTGTCCTGTCCCCAAACACAGATAATGGAAGTCTGTTATCGCATTCAAGATCATTTGCAATCGATATCAAAGAGTTTATTTTGAAGAGCAAAGAGCCGTAAATCAGTTTCTCAGAATACCAGAAAATAATGCTCTTTGTGTGTGTGTCCAAGTTAGGTTCACTCGCACTGGCATTAGATATCGATGATTCATATAAAAGTGGCCACAGACAATCTTGAATCTCGTTTTTTTTTTTTTTGATAGATGGAGATATCATTCCGTTGATGGCTTCATACTTAGATGCTTGAAGAGCTTCTCTTTCTTCAATGTACTTTCCTCACCTCACACCTACCCCGTAATCTAGTACACTGTTGATACACCACTGAAGATTTTGAAACCAGCTTCCTCCGACACACTCCTCGCGGTTTTCAACGTTTCTGTATCAAGTCGTTCCACTCAAGGCCAGTTCACTCTCTGATGTTTTGTCTTCCCGTCATTTTTCTTCTGTCTGCTTCTTCGTCTTCTTGCTTGAACTGTTTACCTGTAGGACAGTCTTGGCCAGTCCAGAGATATTGGTGTGATGTTGAAAAATGTAGCTAAAAAAATACGGTTCTAAAATGATGCATTACTATTACTGTCTTATAGCTCTCGTGGGAAATGAAATTGTGTGATGATATTTTCGCCCATTACTTTTCTTTCCTTTTTTTTTTTTTGTTCCGTGTAGCATCTGTCTCTCTGACTCTCTCTGTCTCTCTGCTTGTCTGTCTTTGTCTGTCTGTCGATCTCTCTCTCTCTGTCTCTGTCTGTCAGTCTATCTCTCTCTCTTTCTGCCTGCTTTGCCAGCCTGTCTGCCAGTCTACATATAGCTCGTGGGAAATGAAATTGTG
>CM054143.1:13330284-13332784 GCA_028751875.1 Rapana venosa | reverse complement strand
CGCCCTTTCTTCCCAGTTTGACCCCAAAAAATCGAACTGAATGTCAAAGTCCTTCGGATGAGACTATAAACCGAGGCCCCGTGTGCGAACGCATGCAGAACATATTGCGCACACGTTAAATCCTGTTCCGCTTTTCGAAAGAGTAGGCCATCGTTTGCCGGTGGGAACAGATGACAAAATTGACAAAACCGCATACACACGGGGACTGGATGTAAAAAAGCACTGAGTGCTTATTCCATTATCCTCGATATAAAAGAATAAATAAATAAATAAATCTCTGTCTCCCTCCCGCCCTCCCTCCCCCTCTCTCTCTCTCTCTCTCTCTCTTTCTTCTCTCTCTCTCTCTCTCTCTCATTTATCATCACCATACCCCCACTCCCCTTTCAATTTCCTGTTGTGTTCTCATTCCTATCTGTGTGTGAGTATTAATGATCAGGAATCGTGGTGGTATTCCCGTCACGCGCAATGTCACATGCATATTATTGTGATAGAGATACGAGAAAATGGGATTGCTTTCTTCATTATTCATGTTACACAAGCTTCAAGCCTGTTTGTTGTTATACATCAATGAATGATAGAGATAACTTAAGTTGTTGTGGGTTGGGTTTTTTTCATTATTTAAGTAGAAACATTAAACTTAGATAAATGTAGTTGTTGGTACATGTACATGCATGCAACTAGATAATTCTACACGGTAACTTTGCTAAAATATAATTTAAAAAATTATACTTTTGTATTTCTAGTTTTGTTTTAAAAATACACAGTTACAAAAGCACACGCAGACACACACACATACATACAGGCAGACAAACAGACAGCGGGAGAAGTTTTTTAATGAACTTTGAGCTCAATAAAAGCATATGTCTAGGTTCCAATACGGTTTTTGTCTTGATCCTTCGCTGGAAGAGCTCCAGGGTTTACCAGAGATGATAAATTTTGCCGTATGCTACCGCTTTATGCTCACCGTTAAGGTAGCCGCATTCCGACTTCGGGGATGGTTGTAATGCATATTGATATGTAGGTTTAAAAAAATGTAAAGGAGTCCCATAACCTATAAGCTCGTAGGGGAGCGAGGCGTCAGAGACCTCACTTCTCTAGGGCCAGCATATTGAGGGCGGCGCCCATCTCCTCTCCCTCGCTGCTTTACCTTCCCTGACCCTAAAGAGGGCAGGTACCCATTTACAGCTGGGTGAACTGGGGGAACTGTACTGAAGCCAAGGCGCGCAAACGGTCACCCATCCAAGTGGTAACCACGCTCGACGCTGCTTAACTTGGCTGGGGGAAAGCGAGTGCTCCGACCACTACCAAAGCACAAAATCGGGTATTTGTTTTACAAGGCCTCTACTAAACAGTGATGATTTTAAGCTTCTTCATCGTTGTCTTCGTCGTCGTCGTCGAACGCTCAGACAGCAACTATTGTTGTCTCTGATATGAGCGGAAAATGCGTAACGCTGCTGTTAAGCGCCTGACAAGTCCAGGCCCAGCGCATCCGACTTCAGCATAAAAGAGAATTGTAATCTGTAAAGTCTTTCTGGGGGGAAAAAAGGCAGGAGAATGGACCAAGAAGGCAGAAAATAGACAAGAAGGAGAAGACAGGAAGAAAAAGGAACAAGGCAGAAACAAAGAGAGTGATAGAAAAGAGGGGATTTCTAGCACAGAAGTTCCAGAATGTGGGGGATGTTATTGATACTGACAGGCTCCCGGTATCCTCACGTGGGAGAACTTAAACTGACATTGACGAATGATGAAGAAGACTCTGACTTTCTCAATGGCATTCCGTGATAGTTCAGAACACAGAGAACATACATACTCATTTCTGCAACAACAACAAAAGTTCATTGACACCTCACACTACTGATTGACATTTCAGCTTCAGCGTTCTCCTGTTGGGAATACCGGGGACTTGTCAGTATAAATAGCATCCCCTCTCGCTACCCACCCCCCACTCCACCCCACCCCCACCCCCACCCCACCCCTGTTCTGGAAATCCCGTGTTAGGAATTCCCTCTTTTGTAAAAAAAAAAAAAAAAAAAAAAAGGTAAAGGTGTCCCATAACCTATGTGGTCGTAGGGGAGTGAGGCGACATAGACCTCAGCTTCTCTAGGGGCCAGCATATTGAGGGCGGCGCCCATCTCCTCTCCCTTGCTGCTTTACCTTCCCTGACCCTAAAAGAGGGCAGGTACCCATTTACAGCTGGGTGAACTGGGAGGATTGTACTGAAGCCAAGGCGCGCAAACGGTCACCCCTCCAGGTGGTAACCACGCTCGATGTTGCTCAAAAGTCCTTCGGATGAGACTATAAACCGAGGACCCGTGTGCGAACGCACGCAGAACATCTTGCGCACACGTTAAAACCCGTTCCGCTTTTCGGAAGAGTAGGCCATTGTGTGCCGGTGGGAAAGGATGAAAAACTGCATACACACGGGTACTGGATGTAAAAAAAGCACACAAGTGCTTATTCCATTATCCTCGATATAAAAGAATAAAAAATAAATAAAATA
>CM054143.1:13315284-13325284 GCA_028751875.1 Rapana venosa | reverse complement strand
CCCTTAGAGTCTATTAGACTCTGGGATATGTAACCGGGAAGATGGAGATACTATAGGTAGGAGACAGGTTGTTGTTGTTTTTTTCTTTATGCACGAAGCAATAATTTTTTTTTTAGTCTTTTATTTCGAGGATAATGAATAAGCACTCGTGTGCTTTTTTTTACATCCAGTCCCCGTGTGTTTGCATTTTGTACATTTAGTCATCCATTCCCACTGGCACGCAAAGGCCTACTCTTCCAAAAAGAGCGGGATGGGTTTTAACGTGTGCGCAAGTCAAGTCAAGTCAAGTCAAAAACACTTTAATCATCACATGAAGGGCAATTACAATACTGACAGGCACATTGATACCTATAATTATCTCACAAGACACAAGATGTTCTGCGTGCGTTCGCAGATGAAACCTTGGTTTATTAGTCTCATCCGAAGGACTTTTACGGGAAGTGGAGTAGGCACTGATGTTAACTTCAGAGGAAAAATCCTCTTGAACGAGATTCGAACCCAGGTCAGCAGATCACAAGTGCATCGCTCTAATCACCAGGCTACCCTGTCCCTGTATCAAAGAGGTGGGGGGGGGGGGGCAACTACTTTATTGTAGTATGAGCTGGCAGCGCAGAGGCAATTCAGCTATAGGTATTGGATGCCATCTGTCACTGCTTTGACAGATCACAGCATTCACTCCCCGCATACTGCTGAGTCCCCCGCTCCGGGAAACCATATAAACACAAAAGAAATTATCTTTCTTCTGCCGACCAGAGAGGTCCTGGATTGACCTCCCTTTGATCTCCTGTCATCCGGGCTCTTTTCATAACACGTCATTTCCGGGCCGGCCTGCATGATCTGCCCAACAGTGATTAAGAAATGGGTTGGGTTTTTTTCGTGTGATTCGTTCGATTTTTTTTGGTGAGGTTTTTTGTTGTTGTTGTTTTATCTGTGTTATTATGATGAGCTCTGTGTTCCTCCTTGTCTTACACTGATGAGTAAGGGATATTTTATGAGTATTTGTGGTGTTTTTTTTTTTATCTCATTATGACTCTTTTTTCTTCTGATGTTGGCATGCTTATTTGATTTGCATTTCTCACGAAGGTTGTTGTTTTTTTCTCATGCTGTGCCGTATTGTGCAATCTGACATTCAATGATTCAGCAGGATGTTTTGATTTGTTGATCTACTGTGTTTATTTCCTCGTTGTAAGTTGGTTTAGTTGTTGATTGTGTGATATTGTTTAATAGATTATTTCTTTCTTTACCCCCTCCCCTCCCCCCCCCCCCCCCCCCCCCCCCCGCCCCTGTTTTTCTTGTAATTGTGGAATTCTCTTATTTCTACATGCATTTATGTCCCCCTTCTAAGGGGCTGTGGCCTTTATGAATAACCGTCTACAAGCATTAATGTAAAGAAAAATATTAGCTGAATTATGTTTTTGTTATAAGCACAGACTGATATATGCTAGCCATACAAACAGAAACGCAAAGACAAATCTGATGGCGACAGCTCTCTAAGACAAGGATGAGGGCAGAAGGAAAAAGAGGCAGACCACCAACATCCTACATTGCCGACATCACTGAGGTCAGTGGTCTGGGAGGAGGGCTACAGGAGATGGTACAACTCAGCAGAGACGGAGAAACATGGCAAACCCAGCTGAGATTGCGTGGAGCACTGACTTTTTAGACTGAAGAAAGTTACACTGTGCGATCATAGAAACAAGGAAAAGGGGTTTGTATGAAAAAAGCAATACTTCACATCCAATCTTTAAGACATGTCAGCTAACATGACAGATATAGTATATGCCTTGAATGCCATCTGTCAAATACAACACAACCATTCTTTAAGACATGTCATTTAACATGGCAGATATACTATATGCCTTGAATGCCATCTGTCATCATTTTGACAGATGACAGTACTACTGGCTCTGTTCATACTGCCGAGTTCTTATGGGATGACACAAAAGCTTTCTTCCATCTGCTGATCAGAGGGAGGGAGTTCTGGATTGACCTCCCTTTGATGTTCTGTCATACGGGGTTTTTTGATAGCACGTCATTTCCGGTCGCCATCATGATTACCTACCAATGCTTAAAGCCATATGGTGGTATGGTTCCTTTGATATTTGTTGTAACCATCATAGGATGGAATCTTTGTTCGTTGTCTTTCTGTTCTGGTAGAGTTATTTGATTGGTAATATTCGCGGCTTGTTTGTCATGAAGGACTTTTTTTTTCTTATATGAGATGGCAATTTTATTCACATTTCTGGTCAATCACTACATGTCTACAAAGCTGGAACTCGTTCCCTTCTCCCCTGTGTGCCTGTAGTTAAAGCAAAACAGACTGGCGAGCACATCCTTCAAAGATGCACGCTATACAGCGACCTAAAAAAGATTGTGTGGCTGACGGAGATAACCCTGAAAACCAAGCTGTACGACCCACGAGAGGAACTGGAAAGGACGGTGTAAAGCAAACGAGAGGAGAAAGAGAAGAAGAAGAAGAAGAAGAAGAAGAAGATGAAGAAGAAGAAGAAGAAGAAGAAGAAGAAGAAGAAGAAGAAGAAGAACAACAACAACAACAACAACAACAACAGCAACAACAACAACAACAACAACAAGATGATGATGATGATGGTGATGGTGATGATGATGATGGTGATGATGATGATGATGTTTCTGGGGGGCTTCTGTTGCAGCATACTAACTTGATATACCACTTTATTATTGGGCATTGCAATTTAAATTAGCTGTTCTGATAGGTGGTATGTTTTTGTTTCTGTTTGTGCCTTCAAAGGCACACCTGCCAGTGTCCTCAACTTCCTTTGTGACTCTACACATACAAAAAAACAATTATATACGTTAAAGATTACTTAATTCATGTCAGCGTTCAATGGTGTTACGGAAATACGAACATACCCAGAATACATCTCTGAGGTGGGAATGCCTTTACCTTCAGGGTGGGCAAAAACGGTTGTATACACAAAATCTCACCATTGGTGAATCTCGGAGCTCTAGCTGAGGACGAAAACATAAAAACCACATCAGATTCATTAAGGCTGCTAGACTGTCTGTCTGTCTGTCTGTCTGTCTGTCTGTCTCTCTCTCTCTCTCTCTCTCTCTCTCTCTCTATTTGTCTCTGTCTCGGTCTGTCTGTCTCTCTCTCTGTCTGTCTGTCTCTCTCTCTTTCCCGCTCTCTCTCTTTGCCTCTCTCTGTCTTTATCTCTGTCTGTTTCTCTCTCTCCCTCTCTCTCTTTGCCTCTGTCTGTCTTTATCTCTGTCTGCCTGTCTGTTTCTCACTCTTTGCCTCTGTCTGTCTGTCTTTATCTCTGTCTGTCTGTGTGTTTCTCTCTCTCTCTCTCTCTCTCTCTCTCCTCTCTCTCTCTCTCTCTTTGCCTCTGTTTGTCTGTTTCTCTCTCTCTCATTGTGAATGGGCATAAAGCTTATCACAAATAAATAATTGTCATTCTCTCTCTCTCTCTCTCTCTCTCTCTCTCTCTCTCTCTCTTTGCCTCTGTATGTCTGTCTTTATCTCTGTCTCTCTGTCTTTATCTCTGTCTGTCTGTCTGTTTCTCTCTCCTTGTCTCTCTCTTTCTCTCTGAGACCTGTTTTCCTACTCTATAGAGCCGCCCGAAGTACACACACACATACAAACACACACTCACAAACCACACATACACTCACACACACACATTCACGCACGCACACACACACTCAAACACACACCCCATACCACACACACACACACCTACACTCACTCATTCACACACACACACACACACACACAAACACACTCACACACACACTCACACACACACAAAGACACGCAATATTACAGAGACAAGAAGATAACACAGCAAAAGAATAATTATATCATCACTCTCTTCATTAAAGACTGGAGATGAGTAGGTAGACACACTAGAACAATACAGACCTTACCAACGTAATCTGACTTGTCTTCAGTAATGACAGCACAGATTCCGAACATCATTCCGAGTCCTTGCTTCTAAGTCCACTGAAGTCCTAATACCTCTTTCATCTTCTAGAGTTGAAAGGTCCAGACATGACCACTTCGTTTTTTTCTGGTTTCCTGTCATCCGGGTTCTTTCACGTGGCGCGCGCGTCATTTCCGGTTACATACAGGGTTTTGTTGGTAGTAGGGGTGGGATGGGGAGAGAGGAGGGCAGGGGGGAGGGGGTGTTTGTCCCCTTAACAGAGGGTACTGTTCATTATTTTCTAGTCATTTTCTAGTAACAAAAGTGAGACCTGATGTTTCGAGTCTATATTTGTGCCCACTCTCCGAGCCATGATTGTGTGTGTGTCTCTCTCTATCTCTCTGTCTCTCTCTGTGTCCCTCTGTATCTCTGTCTCTCTCTTTCTCTCTCTAAACCGAGGCCCCGTGTGCGAACACATGCGGAACACCTTGCGCACACATTAAAACCTGTTCCGCTTTTGGGAAGATTAGGCCACTCTGTGCGGAACACCTTGCGCACACGTTAAAACCCGTTCCGCTTTTGGGGAGATTAGGCCACTGTGTGCCGGTGGGAGCAGATGACAAAATGTACAAAACTGCATACATGTGGGGACTGGATGGAAAAAAGCACACGAGTGCTTATTCCATTATCCTCGAAATAAAAGAAAAGAATGAAAATAAATCTCTCTCTCTTTCTCTGTCTCTCTCTCTCTGTGTATATAGATAGATAGATAGATAGATAGATAGATAGATAGATAGATAGATAGATAGATAGATAGATAGATAGATAGATAGATAGATAGATAGATAGATAGATAGAGAGAGAGAGAGAGATAGAGACAGACAGACAGAGAGAGAGAGAGAGATAGAGAGAGATAGATAGATAGATAGATAGATAGATAGATAGATAGATAGATAGATAGATAGATAGATAGATAGATAGATAGATAGATAGATAGATAGATAGATAGATAGATAGATAGATAGATAGATAGATAAGTTTCAACGTGACACAGCAGCCTCCTTTTTCACACCCATACCACCAGTAGGCGACATCATGAGGTCTATGGGGGTTGTTACTGAAATAAAACCGTCTTCAATCTGTTGATTGGACACTTCAGACATGACCGTTTCCTGGCAGCCATTTTTCTTTATGACACGTCATTTCCGCCGGCTAGCTGCCCGCCTGATTTGCTATCAGTGATTGATGAGTTTTCTGTTTGGTTCGTTTTAGTTGAGGGAGGTGGGGGTGGGGGGAGAGTGTCGGGTTTGGGGTTTTTTTCTAACTGGAGGTTAAATTTGGATTGATTTTCATCTTTGGTGTGAAGAGAAAGTTCGTGTATCTTTGTTCAATTAAATTGTGGGGATGCTTTGAATTTTTAAAGATCTTTCTTCAGAATTTAGGATTTGTTTTTGTTTTGTTAGTGGTGTTGTTGTTGGATGTTTTTGTTGGTTTTTGTTGTTGTTGTTGGGGGGTTTTTTTTGGGGGGGGGCTTTTTCAAAAATAATTTTCCGCTATGGTTTTATTATAAATAATGAAGAGATCACTTTGATTTCAGCACGGATTTAGTCAGGATAGCTTTAGAGGCAGAGATTTATCTTTCTTCAGTTTTCATTGAACCCAGTTGTAAACAGCCGCCAAGCAGCCATCACAATCACTGGACAGCCATACAATAATTACACAGTTAGTTGTTTGCCAGAAGGTGCAAAATACAGTGAACAAAGGGGAACAAACCCACGAGGCTGACAGAGCTATGGACATGCGCCTTATGTTAAAGACAACCCCCCCCCCCCCCCCTGCCCGCCTCCCCCATAGGGACTCAGGGGGGTAGTGGGGGGAGTGGGGCTCTGTCACTATAAATAACATTCCCACCTTCTAGAAATGTTTGTGCTAGGATTTCCCTATTTTTCCATCCCTCTCTTTGTATTTCTGCCTTCTTCGTTTTCTTCTTGTCATGTCTTTCTTGTCTATTTTCTGCTTGGTCATTTTTCCTGTCTTTTTTTTCCCAGAATTAAAATATACCAAATCTCTCCCGTGCCGAGGTCTGAGGCACTGTCCTTGATTTATCAGGGGGGCTTAAAGGCAGCGGAACAACGGATTTTTATTTAGTTGCTGTCTGGGTGTTCGTAAGGAGAAAGAGAAGAGTATTAAAGGTTAGACAGGCAGCAATAGTATATTTTAAATGAGCCGCAACAGTTCAGACCTGGCTATTAAGTATTCTCTTCATATCACAGTCTCTTCATGGGTAAACTAACATATAGGTTTCAACCAGTTTGCCAGTGTGAAGTGTTCCTCTTGCGCTATATAAACAGATTGCAGAACGAGTATTGAGCACAGTTTAATTCAATCACACATTAGTACAGGTAAAGGTGTCCCATAACCTATGTGGTCGTAGGGGAGCGAGGCATCAGAGACCCCCAGCTTCTCTAGGGGCCAGGATATTGAGGGTGGCGCCTCTCACCTCTCCCTCGCTGCTTTACCCTCCCTGATCCTAAAGAGGTAGGTACCCATTTACAGCTGGGGGACTCTACTGGAGCCATGGCGCTCAAAAGGTAACCAATCCAAGTTGTAAACACGCTCGATGTTGCTTAACCTGAGCTTGGGGAAAGCACTGCTCTGACCACTGAGCTATCCCGTCACACATTACATTGTTGACAAAAACGTTTGTTAAGCCAGTTTGGCACTTCTGCAGAGATTCATCACAACCTGATACTTCACTGAGACCCAATGGATCCCCTGATAACACACACACACACACACACACACACACACACACACACAGAACAAAAATCCTCCACTCTGCCAGATCAGAGAACTGTGAACATGGCCTCTCTTTGATCTCCTGTCATCCGGGGCTCTCTTTATAGCACGTCATTTCCGGCTGCCTGCATGCTGGGGCATTGGTGATGGAAGACTGGTCGGTTGAGGGGGGCGTGGGGGGGGGGGGGCGTGGGGGCGTGGTGGTGGGAGTTTTGATGTGTCTTTTGCCACAGAGTCCCTTCCTTGGCTCAGCTCGCTGTCTTCCTTCCTTTCTGTCATAGTGATGAGATGGCAGTGATGATGATGATGGGAGAACTTCATTAATGGTCCCTGTTTCTCCTTTCGTGGTCCCTTTCTTTCAGTCTTTCTGCCTGTGAAGGTATGAGGGTATCAAAATAATGTGAATATGGTCTTGTTTTGTTTTGTGTTCTTGTTGCTTGTATGGGTTTTGGGGGGGTTTTTTGGTCTTTTTCTCTTCTTTTTTGTGGGAGAATAATTATTGTCGTGGCAATTTTTGTTGTTGATTGGGTGGGATGGGTTATTTTTGTTTTGGTTTGTTTTGTGGCCGATCTTTTCTATTTGTTAGTTTGCATTTTTTTTCTGGAGCGATGTTTTTGTTTCTTGTTCTTTATTTATTGTGTGCTGTTGTTATTGTTTGCAGTTTGTAGTTTGTAATGAGTCGCTTCTTGCTGGATCTTCTCCTTGTCTTCTACTGTGTGCAAGTGTGTGAGTGTTTGTGTGCGTGTGTGTGTGTGTGTGTGTGTGTGTTTGTGTGTGCGCGCGCGTGTGTATGTGTATGTGTGTGTGATTTAGACTGCCAGGGAGACAGAACAGCACTGTTATCAGATTGTGGTTGTTTTCCCCTGTTTATTTGTGTTTGCTAATACCAGTAAGGCCATTTCAAAGTTATGTGGAAACAATTTACGCATGCTAATGTCAGGGTTTTTTTTACATTTTCTTCCTACAACTTATATCAAACAAGCCACGAATAAAGGTGACAGTTTTGTTGATATTTTCTGTCATAAAACTTATGTAAACAATCCAGGAAAATAAAGATGTCATTTTTGTTGAAATTTTCTTCTACAAAATTTGTGTTAAACAATCCACGAATTAAAAAAAATATCAGTTTTTGGTGATATTTTCTTCCATAAAACTTGTATTTAACAATCAACAAAAACAAAGATGCCAATTTTGTGGACACTTTCTTCCATAAAACTTGTATCAAACAATATACTTCCCCCATAAGTATGCCAAGGGACTATCAGTATAAATAGCATCCTCACCTTCTAGAAATGATGTGCCAAGAATTCCCTTTATTTTGTCTCCCTCTCTTTGTTTCTGCCTTGTTCCTTTTCTTCCTGTCACCTCCGTCTTGTCTATTTTCTGCCTTCTTGCTCCATCCATTCTCCTGCCTTTTTTCCCCAGAAAGACTGAAAAGATAACAATTCTCTCCCAGGCCAAAATCGGATACGCTGGGCCTGACTTGTCAGGCGCTTAACGGTATCGCAACGCATTTTCGCTCATATGACATATAACAATAGTTACTGTCTGAGTGTTCGATGAAGAAGAAGAAGAAGAAGACAACCCACTATCAAAGATGCCAGATTTGTGGGGAGAACATTTTTCCGGTTATTTCCTTCTGTCTGCGCGTGGTTGTCTTTCCTGTCGGTCTGTGACGTGTGATGCCATATTTAATACCCGTCACGTTTTGACAAGGGCCAGAACCGCCTTTGTCTGTGCTAGAGTTATACGCCTTAACCCTAGAGCTTCCTCCCAGGCCGCAATACACCGTCGAGGCAAAGGTTAGGTAGTATCAACGATGAAGTGCGTTATAGCAAAAATAAAACATTAAAAGATGTTTCTTGTGATAGTGTGTGTGTGTGTGTATGTGTTGTGTGTGTGTGTGTGTGTGTGTGTGTGTGTGTGTGTGTGTGTGTGTTGTGTGTGTGTGTGTGTATGTGTGTGTGCGTGTGTATGTGTGTGCGTCTCTGTGTGTGGGTGGGTGTGCGTGTGTGTGTGTGTGCGTGCGTTTGTGTGTGTGTGTGCGTCTGTGTGTGTGCGCGCGCGCGTATGTGTGTGCGTGAAAGTCAAACTTGAATAAGTTACTTGTGTGGGCCGTAAATGTTACCGAAAAGACATTGACATTCCACTCACATGGGCAAATGTTTATGCGTAGGTGTTTCTTATTAACATTTTGTCCTCTACACCACTCCACCCACCCACCTCCTCCTCTTCCCACTCCATTTCTCTTTTCCAGCTACTTGATTTAACAATCTGGACAAGACTAAAATGAGGAGAGAAAAAAACACTTAATCTAATGGCTTGTTCCACAATGTGGATGAATCAATGTTTCGCTGAAATTGGGACTTGGTCCTTTTCTCTGCCACAAAAACAACTCCATTAAATCTCTAGCCTGTATACTTGATTATGTCCAGGTATAAGTGATGAATGGAATGAGTGGTTAAACTAGGAGAGGATGGACTAACATTATCCTAGGTTTTTGAATGTCTGAAGAGTTTCTTGGCTTCTTGTATTTTAGAACAAAAGATTCTTTTTTATTGGAGTGAATTCACATCTTCACTTGTTCGCATCTCTTCACTTCTCTCTCTCTCCTCCTCCTCCTCCTCCTCCTCCTCCTCTCTCTCTCTCTATCTCTCTCTCTCTCTTTTCTCTCTCTCTCTCTCTCTCTCTTCCTCTTTTCTCTCTCTCTCTCTCTCTCTCTCTCTCTCTCTCTCTCTCTCTCTCTCTCTGTAGTTGTTACTTTGTTCTTTGTTGGTGATTTGTTTGGGATTTTCGCTTATTAGTTTTTTGTTTTGGTGTATGTATGTGTGTGTGTGTGTGTGTGTGTGTGTGTGTGTGTGTTGTGTGTGTGTGTGTGTGTGTGTGTGGTGTGTGTGTGTGTGTGTGTGTGTGTGTGTGTGAAGGGGGAACGGTGCTGTTTTTTCTTTTTCTTTTTCTTTTTTTTATTGTTGTTTTTGTTTGTTTGTTTATTTGTTTGTTTTTGGGTTGTTGTTGTTTTTTTGTTTGTTTTTTTTTCTCATTTGTTTGTTTGATGTTCTTGTTTTTTTCTTGTTTTTTGTTTGTTTATTTGGAAGGGTGTTTTTGTCTGCTTTTTGTTGTTGTTGTTTTTTTGGTTTGTTTGTTTTTTTCTTGGTTTTTTTTTTCTCTTTTTTTTTTTTTTTTTTTTTTTTTTTGGGGGGGGGGGGGGGGGGGGGGGTTCTGGGGTATGTTTTGTCTTTTGCTCGTCTGGGGTTGTTTGTTTGTTTGATTGTTTGTTTGTTTTTTTTTTTTTC
>CM054143.1:13300284-13302784 GCA_028751875.1 Rapana venosa | reverse complement strand
TAAAACACTGATTCTTAACCCACTCCACTGTTAAGCCCATTTGGAATTAGACCATGAACCGAGGCTTCATGTGCAAACGAACGCGGAACATCTTGCACACGTATAAAATAATTATCCTTATAATCTGTTCCGCTTTTTGAAAGAGTTGGTCATTGTGTGCCAGTGGGAACGGATGACAAAACTGACAAAACTGCATACACACGGGGACTGGACATTAAAAAAAGCACATGAGTACTTATTCCATTAAAGCCTATCGGTCTTTCCAGGTATGAGGAGGTTAGCTGTGCTGCTTGAAAGAAGTTCTGCACTTCAGTAACTGGACACTTGTTGCAGACAGACAGAGAGAGAGAGGGGGGGCGGGAGGAAGAAGAAGGGGATAGGAGGGGAGATAAGGAGAGGTAAAGGTCATTTATTTCTTATGTCCCTTGATAACCAAGGGAGGGCCGGAAGGAAATGGAAATAACCATTACGGAAAAGTGTGATAGACCGCAAAATGGAAAAACTTTTTTTTTCTCTAAGAGTTTTGGTAGTAAAGTTCTTGCATCTCTCTGATTATCTGTCTGTCTGTGTGTCTGTCTGTTTGTCTGTCTTCCTACCCATCTGTGTGTATATGTGTCTATGTCTATTTTTCTTTCTCTCTCTGTCTGTGTCTCTGTCTCTCTCTCATTTGTTTGATTATCTTTCTGTCTGTCTGTCTGTCTATTTATCTTCCTGTGTGTATGTGTCTATGTTTTGTTGTCTTTCTCACTCTGTCTGTCTTGTCTGTCTGTCTTGTCTGTCTCTCTCTCTCTCAATCAATCAATCAATCAAACCTGTTCCACCTTTTTGGAAGAGTAGGCAATTGTGTCTCAGTGGGAATGGGAGACAAAAATTACAAAACACACAGCACACAGTTACTAAATGTAGAAGGAAAAAAAAACTCTCACAAGACTGCTTAATCATTATCCTCGGGGGAAAAAAATTCAACTTAGTTGAAATCTCTCTCTCTCTCTCTCTCTCTCTCTCTCTCTCTCTCTCTCTCTCTCTCTCTCTCTCTCTCTCTCTCTCTCTCTCTCTCTCTGTAAAAGCTATGCGTACATTCTGTGCACAAAACGTGTTTGATAATCTCATCTATATAGGGATGATCAAGAAAATGGGAGGAGAATCGAACTCAGCCTCAGGGAAAGAGCCCAGCCGCCTTCAAGTGAACACTTTGTACAGGAGAGAGTCAAACCCATGGTTCTAGAGTCAATTCAATATCCAGTCCAACCCATACCCTGAAAGATAGCATCGGGTTACATATTGGAAGATTTACTGACTAGACCTAACTTGCTTCTCCAACCCCACACACGCTCCTCCTCTCACACACCCCACACGGGGACGGGATAACCTAGTGGTTAGAACATTGCGCTAGCAATCTGACGACCCAGGTTCGATTCCCGCTCAAGGAGGATATTTTCCCCTGGAGTTAACATCAGTGCAGACTCCACTTTCACTCCAAAGTCCTTCGGATGAGACTATAAACCGAGGCCCCGTGCGCGAACGCATGTAGAACATCTTGCGCACATGTTTAAATCCTGTTCCGCTTTTCGTAAGAGTAGGCAATTGTGTGCTGGTGGGAACAGATGACAAAACTGATAAAACCGCACACACACACACACGGGGACTGGATGTTAAACAAAAAAGCACAGAAGTGCGTATTCCATTATCCTCGATATAAAATAATAGAACAAAATAAAAAATAAAAACCCTCTTCTACACTCCTTCACCCCTTCTGGAGAAAGTCTGCAATCTAATAATAATCTGGACACTTGTTGCAGAGGTAGAGAGAGCAGGAAAGATAGAGAGACACAGAGAGAGCGAGAGAGAGAGAGAGAGAGAGAGAGAGGAGAGAAGAGAGAGAGAGAGAGAGAGAGAGAGAGAGAGAGAGAGAGAGAGAGTGAGTGGAGAGAGAGAGAGAAGGAAAGAAGAGGGCGGAAAAGGGAAGGGAGGTAAGGAGAGAGGTAAAGGCCATTTATATTATGTCCCTTCATAGCCTAGTCGGGGAGGGTAGCAAATGGAAATTAATAACCATTACAGAAAAGAGTGATAGACCGCAAAATGGAAAGAAAAGAAAAGTTGTTGTCTTTTCCCCTCATAAGAGTTTTGGTGAAGTTCTTGTGTCTGTCTGTCTATCTGTTTGTCTGTCTGTTTATCTGTCTGTTTATCTGTTTACTTGCTTACCTGCCTACCTAGCTACCTCTGTGTGTGCCTGCTTGCGTGCGTGCGCGCGCGTGTGTGTTTGTGTGTGCGTGTGTGTGTGTGTGTGTGTGTGTGTGTGTGTGTGTGTGTGTGTGTGTGTGTGTGTGTGTGTGTGTGTGTGTGTTGTGTGTGTGCGTGCGTGTGTTATTTATTGTTTATTTACTTCTTTATCTGTTTAATTATTTATTTCTCTATTGATGTATTTAGTTATATCTTCTTTTCTTTTCAGTATAACGGAATAAGCATTCAAGTGCTTTTTTATATATATCCAGTCCCTGTA
>CM054143.1:13287784-13295284 GCA_028751875.1 Rapana venosa | reverse complement strand
GTCAATAATTACACCCAGAATTCTGTGGGAGTTCAACTTCTTCAATTACTTTTTATCTATCAAAGAGGTTGCGATTTTATCTTTCATTTTTTTTTGTCTATTTTGTCTTACTAGTACTTCATACATCTTTAGTTTTCGGGTGTTATAGGGACATAGGGTTTAGCTTAGTCCAAGTAACCAATCTGTCAAATTGTGTTGAGTTGATTGTAAGGTCTGTGGGGGTCAGAGGTCACTACAATAGAGAGGATGTGTCATCGCATACATTTCACTGACTACATTCTAGAAATTGGGGTAAGTCATTTAATAGAGTGAAAATTAGTAGGTGGACCCAATATGACCCTTGTGGTACTTCCATGTTTAATAGGTTAGGTACTAGATCTCTAACTGATGTTTGAGGTATTTGCAGTTACTTGCTGCTGCCTATTCGACAAATAGCTTTTCAATAAGATTATCATTTCTGGTGTTAGTGTTGTACAATGAAGTTTACGCAATAATTGGGAATGATTGATTACAATCAAATGCTTTTCAAAGTCAACAAAAAGAAGGCCTGTATATTATTTTTCATTGATGTTGTGTAGGAGATTGTCTGTAATTTGTGTAAGAGTTGTGTGACAGGAAATAGTTTTTACGAAAAACCTGACTGATCTTCATTTATAGATTGTTATTACAAAGTAGGAATTACGGATTTGTTGGATATGTTTTTCAAAGGGTTTAGAAAGACAGACAGAATTGAAATTGGTCTGTAATTTGAAGGGACAAGCAGTAATCACCTGATTTGTGGACGGTTATGATTTTTGCTATTTTAAATATGGCAGGAAAGTTGGTTTTCTTATGCACAAGTTTTATACAAGTATGTCAGTGTCCCCCAGCTATTACTTGACCCACAAAGCTTAATTATTCTTCATTAGATTGTTCTTAAAACCACGTGTTCTGGAACTTTTTTGTGAGACAGGCTTTCCAAGACGTCTGTGATTGTTCATGGCAGTAGTTTAAATGGGAATTTATTTCTTTTGATTCGATTATTGTTCAAAGTAATGGAGATCATTTTCATTTGACTTGTCATTGGATATTACTTTGTCAGCAATGTTTGAGAAGTGGTTGTTCAATTCATCAGCTGATATATTCTTTAACTGTCTGTTGACTTTTGATATAGGTTTATTACATAATGTATGATGGCTTTCCATACTTGTCGGAGTCGGTTGTTGTATTTAAAACGTTTGAATGTAATCTCACGTTTTGATTTGCGTTTTAGTGAAGTTAACTTTGTTTCTTTGTGCTCTGAACTGATCATTTGAACAATGTGTTTTCAATAGTCTCTTAGGTGTTTTTTCGGATTCTATGTCTTTTGTTATCCAAGGTGGTTTGATTTTTTTCATGAACTCTTTTTTTTTTTATGAAAGGGGCATCGATTGTCGTTATACTGAAGAATAAATGTCCTAAATCCAAAATTCAACAGCTTCATCAGGGTCTCGGATTTGGTATATGGCATGTAATGGCGAGTTTGACAACGTCTGGAAAGGAAAATCTTGCACAGTTAAAGTTTTTATATTCCTGTATAAAAAGTTTTTTGCCTAATTTGGGTATTTTGATAGATTTTTAAACCAAGTAAAGCACACATGGATTATGATCACTGCATCCACATGAGGGAGCACATACTTCTGTTTATGTGTTGCTTTTGTAGTAGTGTAGTTATGATCTGTTAAGTTTTAGATATTTGTTATCGAGTTGGTCTATCTATAGTTGTTTCTATGCCATACATAGTAATGTTGTTGGCCCTTTTGGTTTAGGTTTTAATAAGTTATATTAAAATCCCAAAGAATAATTGTTTCTTGTTTAAAAAGTATTACTCTCCATATGGGAGTTGAATTTTTCTTGCCAGTCTATGGTTCTGAAGGTTTTCTGTATATAATTCCTATTATATTGTTATTGTGTTTTAATTTTATTTCAATCCACATGGAATTTCAATGTCAAAAACTCAAGGTTTAGATTCTTTTACACCTGAGCGAGGAGGCTATATATGTAAGTAGCCGGTGTACTTGGGTTTGTGAGGATCTTCACGGAAGATTTGATACCCCTGGAATATTCATGTGTGCATCAGTAACTTTTGGAGAGGTCGGATTCAGCTAGGCATAAACAAATGAAACTGATTTCAACTTGTATAGTATGGTTGCAATGTCATCTTTTTTGTTTTGTTGCATTGTTGATATTCAGTAGACCTACGCGGTGGGCCCTGTTTTTGTTGGGCCATTGTCTGACGTTAGAGACATAATATATGTCCGGATTTCATTGGCTAATTTTGTATATATTTTCTTGTTTGACGTTTATAAGTAAACTATCAAAATAGAAGACCCGATTTAGTTGGTTTTCTATTCAATCAAAGAGGAGAATATAATATGAAATGAAGAAAACACCAATAAAAACGAAACAATACTAAGGTTATTTCAAAAGCTGCTCTGGATCTGCCAAAAAATCGATCTGTGATATCACACAGTATATAAGTCCAGTCCCCTTTATATTTATACAACTAATGGAGATCCAAAGTATACCCCACGTCATTAATGTGTGGGATTATTTTGATAAAGAAAATACTACAAAATTTTTTTTTTCTAAATCAATAACTATCACTTACACAATACACAATTACAACGTACACGTATTCATTATAAAGCTCTAAAAAAAGGACGATACAGTCACAGGCAGTGATACCATAGTAAAGTATAGTATTTTTGGAGATTCAATAGCAAAATTTGTCTCTAAAACAATGTTCAGAATGCTAGAGTCTCTGTGTAGCAATATAGCTGGCTAATCACTACAGTCATTGTTTCAATCATGCAGCTGCTTGCATAAACCAGCAATATAGTGCTAGTCGCAAAGTCATTTGTTACGTCAATCAGACTGTTTTATTATCCTGCATTATACCTGTTAGTCACAAAAAGTTCAAAAATTGCTTCAGTCAGGCAGATCGAGGTATAAATACCACACTGCAGCACGACATTGATCAACATCATTTAATGTACTGGGGAACAAAAAAAAAAAAAGAAAAAAAAAAAAAAAAGGAAAATAAATGGAGAGGAGGTGGAGATAAGAAAAGTTGTAGAGGGAAGAGGGGAATTTGTGGGAAGAAGTGAAGCAATCATTTTAATCTGTGAATCAAGATACTTTGGATGCTGGCAGACAGGCAACACACACACACACACACACACACAACACACACACACACCACATAATACACACACACACACACACACACACACATACATACACACACACATTGCAGAAAGTACATGTGCATGCACCGCATCGCGCACGCGCGCACCATACAACACTCTTTCATTCTCTCTTATACCCTCACAAAGTCTTGGATGATACTATAAATCGAGGGCCCTGGTGCCAACACTGGCAGATACATCTTGTGCACTGTCAAGTCATGTTCCTATTCGAAAGAGCAGGTCCACCGCGTCGCCTTCGGGAACAGATGACAAAATCCACAAAACCGTCCACACACGGAAATGGATGTGAAAACAACAACACATGAGTTGCTTATCCCATTATCTCGATATGACAAGAAACAAATAAAATAAGTTAAAATAAGATAAATAAAAACAACCCACATGTTCATTGCACACTTTCATACACCCAGTTTACTCGCACATGCACTCAAAGACACATGCATCCTTAACCCATTATTATGTCAAATATCGAAGTAGCTCAGTGAGCACATTGACTAGTGGTTGTGTGTTGGACGGGGGGATTGGCTGAATGTCTCCTAACACACTGGCGACTTCTGAACACTGGGGGTTCCTGGGCTGGGAGGGGGGAAAGTGTGTGTCATGGATAGTGTTGTGTTGTCCTTGGACACAAGGTGGGGTAGGGTTGGGGGATGTCGCTTCTTTTTGTTGTAGGCAGCACGGTTTGGGTAGGTCTCACACTTTCGGCTGCAGTGCGTAAGCTGCTGTGTTGTAGGGGTGGTTAGTCTGGTTAGTCTCGCTTCATGACTGGCGGCTTCATGACGGCGGCTTCATGACTGGCGGCATGGTTTGATGATTTCCGGGGAAACGAAATGTTGAGGGCAAGCATTCTGTTACCCCTTGGGGGCTGGGAATGTAGAGATCTAGGTACAGAGACTTTTAGGTGCTCCAGCCTTGGTGATGAAGGAGGGGCGTGTTGTCAATAACACAACCCCCTCTTGGCCTGCAGATTCCCTAAGAGACAGTCGGACTTTGAAAGCCATGTCGGTAAGGGATGTCGTCCGAGGGAGGGAGGATGGAGGAGGCCTGTAGAGTGGCCTGGGGGATGACTTTTGTTAGCAGGTGGATCAGTTTTGGTCCACTCTGCTATTGTGCAGGCCATGCTTTACAGCTGTTGATGCCCTCGTGAAAGGTACGCGCTGAATTGTGTGGAGAGGGACAGCTTGTTTGCCAGCCACTGCACAGGTGTTGGACTGTCAGGCCTGGTACAGACAGGTAGAGACTAGCGGCCGCCAACTGACATCTTTTCTCGTCCACTCCCTTCAGAGCTGAGGTCACTATCAACAGGTGTCACACTCGTCTGGGATGATTTTTGTTGGAGGACATTTAGGGGAATGGAAAGGGGGAGTGCTATCCAGGTGGAATGTGTGAATGGGATATGGAGTGTTTGTTTTGGTGTGAGGCGGAAGGAGTGTGGATGTGTATGATGCAACGTGTTTGTGAGGGAGGCTGTTTGCTTTGTGTTTGTGGTGAGTTGAGTGAATTGTTCACGTGTGTTTGTGTATGTGTGTTGTACAGAGTGTGATGAAGTGTCAGTCAAGGTTCTGTCGGTCTAAAGAGGTAGTGTTGGATGTGTTGATATTGTATTCTCACTTGTGGGTGTTGTTCTGTGAGTGGTTCAGTTTCGATGTCAGTCTGATGCTGGAGGATGTGTGTGTCTGGTTGTGCTTGAGTGTTTGTATCTGTTTCTTGGTAGTATTGTTGATGTTGTGTTTGACTGTCTTGAATGACTCTAGTTTTGATCAGATTTCTTTCAATTGATGTGAATGGGTTTTTTGGCGGTTGTGGAGTTCGGTTTTGTTTGTTGTGTGCGGTTTTCCATTATCTTTATGGAGTTTTTTGTTCTTATTTTCAGAGTCAGAGATGGTTTGGCTGTTGAAGTTTTGTCTGTTGGGATTATTGTGATATTTGAGTTTTGAGTGTGTTGATTTCGTTATGATGTATGGAGATAGTGAGATGGCTGCCAGGAGTTGTTTGTGGAGCCTCGTTATCGTTGCTACGTTTGTCAGTTGAAGAAGAGTGTGTGGTTTCTTGAACTGTGAGCAATGTGGTGTCTTTGGTTGTTAGGGGAGGTTTGGGAGTGGAGAGTGGGTGGTTGGAGATGGGAGTGGGAGGGGGTGAGATTGATGATACAGGGGGGTAAAGAGGGGGAGGGAGGAGAGGCTGAGTAGTACTTGGTCTGCTGAAGAAGAAGGGTGGCAGGGGAGAGTGGCGGTGTTTACGTTTTCTTCCTCTGGTGGAAAGGCACTGTTGAAGGGGGTGGTTGGGAATAGCTGAGAGGTCAAGGGAGGGTGGGATGGTGTTGGTCATCGATGGTAGGGGTAGGAGGTGTTGCTATCGGAAACAGGGATGTGTAAGACTTGGGGGTGAAGGGGGTATGGAGTGGGGTGTGTGTGTGTGTGTGTGTGTGTGGTGTGTGTGTGTGTGTGTGTGTGTGTGTGTGAGTGTGTGTGTGTGGTGTATGTGTGTGTGTGCGTGCCTGTCTGTCTGTCTCTGTCTCTGTCTCTGTCTGTGTGTGATACAGGTTGAAGGGGGGAGGGGGGGGGGGGAGGGGAGGGTGGAAGCAAAGTCCAGCGAGAGGCAAAAGATAAGGATGATGGCTGAAGGTCATGTTCTATAATGCCCTCAGTGCGTGTGTGGTTTGTGTGTGTGTGTGTGTGTGTGTATGTGTGTGTGTTTGTCTTTGAGAGAGATGAGAGAGAGAGAGAGAGTGTGTGTGTGTGTGTTTGTGTGTGGTGTGTGTGTGTGTGTGTTTGTCTTTGAGAGAGATGAGAGAGAGAGAGAGAGTGTGTGGTGTGTGTGTGTGTGTGTGTGTGTGTGTGTGTGTGTGTGTGTGTGTGTGTGTGTGTGTGTGTGTGTGTGTGTGTGTGTGTGTGTGGTGTGTGAGTGTGTGTGTGTGTGTGTGTGCTTACGTTTGTGTGTGTGTGTGTGTGAGTGTGTGTGTGTGAGTGTGTGTGTGTATGTGTGCTTACGTGTGTGTGTGTGTTAGTGTGTGTGTGTGTTTGTGTGTGTGCCTGTCTGTGTGTGTCTGTGTCTGTGTGTGTGACACTGGTTTGAAGGGGTGGGGGGGGAGGGGAGGATGGAAGCAAAGTCCAGCGAGAGGCAAAAGATAAGGAGATGGCTTGAAGGTCATGTTCTATAATGCGCTCACTGACCTGCCTGCTATAGATCAGAAGCAAATAGGATTGGACATTATCTAGAACTCTGATGGATTGCAGCACCAGGAGAAAAAGAACAACTTTTTTTTTCTTTTTAGTTCTGTTTGCATTTTTCTCTGTCTGTCTACCATCTGTCTCTCTCTGTCTGTCTGTCTTTGTGTCTGTCTGTCTCTTTTTTTCCATTTGCCTCTCTGTCTCTCTGTGTCTCTTTCCTCATATCGTCTGTCTCTCTCTCTCTGTGTCTCTGATCTCTGTCTCTCTGTCTTTGTCTCTTCTCTCTCTCTCTCTCTCTCTCTCTCGTCTCTCTATGTGTCGTCTCCCTTTACCTTCCTCTCTCACTCCATCTCTGTCTCTGTCTCTCTGTCTCTCTGTCTCTGTCTCTCTCCATATATATGTATATCTTTCTCTCCTGTTTGCCTCTCTCTCTCTCTCTCTTTGTCTCTGTCTCTGTCTCTGTCTCTGTCTCTGTTCTCTCTCTCCTCTCTCCATCTCGTCTCGCCCTCTCTCTCTCTCTCTCTCTTCTCCTCTCCTCTTTCTCTCTCTTATTTTCTTTTTTCAGTCCGTAATTTTTTCAATAGCATTATTGAATCTGAGGCCCCGGGGTAGAAATCTGCAATTACTGAAGTGGACTTTTGTTTACTCGTAGATATTGTGTGACAGACCAGACAAAGCTAAAAGTTAGTTATATCATATTATATATGTATTATATATGTGTGTGCGTGTGCTCTATTTCTCTGTCTCTCTCTGTCTTTCTCTCTCTGTCTTTCTCTCTCTCTCTCTCTCTCGCTTCTCTCTCTCCTCTCCTCTCCTCCCTCTCTCTCTCTATCTCTCTCTCTCTCTCTCTTTCTCTCTCCTCATATATACATACATGCAATAGATATATATGGTGTTAGTGTGTGTGTGATCGGTGATATATGTGTGTTAGTGTGTGTGTGGATCGGTGGTCTAGAGGTAACGCGCCAGTCTAGAAAGCGAAAAGTCCAGGTCGGAAATGTGCTGTAGTTCGTACCCCGTTTGGACCCAAAACTTTCCCCCCATCCATTAGACCTTGAGTGGTGGTCTGGGCGCTAGTCTTTCGGATGAGACGATAAACC
>CM054143.1:13282784-13285284 GCA_028751875.1 Rapana venosa | reverse complement strand
TCACCCAGCTGTAAATGCGTACCTGCCCTCTTTAAGGTCAGGGAAGGTAAAGCAGCGAGGGGGAGAGAGATGGGCGCCGCCCTCAATATGCTGGCCCCTAGAGAAGCTGAGGTCTGAAATCTCGCTTCCCAATGACCTTTTACCTGTGTAGTGTAGACCACTTTCAGAAACAGCATATTTCTCTGTATGAAACTTGGACTGTTCTCTTTCCTAGGGAGAGCGTGTCGCCACAAGAACGGCGCCACTCTATTTTTTCTGTATAATTTGTTCCACTATGAGAACAGATTTTTTGCTACATAACTTTGCCAGAGACGTCTTTCTTGTCGCCTTGGGTTCCTTCACGTCGTTGAGTAGTACGAGCGAGATGTCAGAGACCTCAACTTCTCCAGGGTCCAGCATTTTGAGGGCGGCGCCCATCTCCTCTCCCTCGATGCTTTACCTTCCCTGACCCTAAAGAGGGCAGGTACCCATTTACAGCTGGATGAACTGGGGAGGGACTGTACTGAAGCCAAGGCGCGCAAACGGTCACCCATCCACTTGGTAACCACGCTCAATGCTGCTTAACCTTAGCTTCGGGGAAAAGCGAGTGTTCTGACCAGTTGAAGTTGCGGTTTCAGGTTTTTTACAATTCCATTAGAGTAGAGAAGAAAGGAGAGAAATATCCCGTGGCCCTCTCCAAAACAACTGAAAGAGTAAAAAAGGAGGTAAAGGAGTCCCATAACCTATAAGGTCGTAGGGGAGCGAGGCGTCAGAGACCTCACTTCTCTAGGGCCCAGCATATTAAGGGCGGCGCCCATCTCCTCTCCCTCGCTGCTTTACCTTCCCTGACCCTAAAAGAGGACAGGTATCCATTTACAGCTGGGTGAACTGGAGGGAACTGTACTGAAGCCAAGGCGCGCAAACGGTCACCCATCCAACTGGTAACCACGCTCGACGCTGCTTAACTTGGCTGGTGGAAAGCGAGTGCTCCGACTACTGAGTTATCCCGTCCCCTTAAAGAGTATTATAGAAAATAGGGAGAAAAAATCCACCACAGTGCCAAACACCAGTCTCACACACACACACAAGCAAGAGTCGACAATTTGAGGACAAGATTTTGTAGGGCACTCCACTCCCGGCATTGATTGATTCCGTCTCTCTCCTGCATTTTCATCCTCCACTCAACTGGAAAATGATCGCTTTTGTTTGTGTGTTTGTTTGTCGTGATTTGAGTGTTTTCCTGTTCTGTGAAGGTTGTGTGTGTGTGTGTGGGGGGGGGGGGGGGGGGGGGGAGTGGGGGGGGGCCTGTGTGTGTCTGTGTGAGTAGGGGAGGGGTGTTTGTGTGTGTGTGTGAGTGTGTGTGTGTGTTTGTGTGGTGTGTGTGTGTTGTGGTGTGTGTGTGTTTTTGTGGGGGTGGGTGGGTGGGTGGGTGGATGGGTGTGTGTGTGTGTGTGCGCGCGCGCGCGCGTGTGTGTGTGTGTGTGTGTGTGTGTGTGGAGGGGGAGTGTGTGTGTGTGGAGGGGGCTGTGTGTGAGGGGGGAGGGGGATCTGTGTGTGTGTTTATTACTTTATTTATTTTATTCTTTTATTTTGAGAATAATGTGTGTGAGTAAATGTGTGTGTGTAAGTGGGTGGATGGGCGTTGGGTGTCGAAATGTTTGTGTATAAGTGTGTATGTGTGTATTCGGTGTGTGCGTGTGTGTGTGTGTGTGTGTATGTATGTGTGTGTGTGTGTATGTATGCGTGTGTGTGTGTGTATGTATGTATGCGTGTGTGTGTGTGTGTGTGTGTGTGTGTGTGTTTGTTGTGTGTGTGTGTGTGTGTGTGTGTGTGTGCCTGCGCTGCGCCTATTTGCATGTGCATGTTGTTGCTGTTGTCTTCGATTTTTCTTCTGTTCCCTGTAAGTGATGTTAGAAGATGGGAAGGGGGAATAGAAGTTTAGGTAAAGCACGCGTGTGTGCAATAAAATAAATCATCTACCACCTGATAACATCAGCGAAAAAATGCTTAACAATGATGACAACAATATAAAGGTAAATAAATAAAAGAAAATTACTAAAGCAAATCATGACATAACTATATTGCACCAAATATCCTATAGGAGTTCATCGTGTGTGTGTGTGTGTGTGTGTGTGTGTGTGTGTGTGTGTGTGTGTGTGTGTGTGTGTGTGTGTGTGTGTGTGTGTGTGTGTGTGTGTGTGTGTGTGTGTGTGTGTGTGTGTGTGTAAGTGGGTGGATGGGTGTTGGGTGTCGAAGTGTTTGTATATATAAGTGTGTATGTGTGTGTGTTTGGTGTATGTGCGTGTGTATGTGTGTGTATGTGTGTGAGTATGTGTGTGTGTGTATGTGTGTGTATTGTGTGTGTGCCTGCGCTGCGCCTATTTGCATGTGCATGTTGTTGCTGTTGTCTTCGATTTTTCGTCTGTCCCCTGTAAGTGATGTTAGAAGATGGGAAGGGGGAATAGAAGTTTAGGTAAAGCACGCGTGTGTGCAATAAAATAAATCATCTACCACCTGATAA
>CM054143.1:13257784-13262784 GCA_028751875.1 Rapana venosa | reverse complement strand
TTTAACCAAACGATATTATACCCTGTTATGCATAATATTTCCCTGATTTTAGAGACCCAGCATTGTTTCCCTTTTCTATCTAACCCTAACAACGTATTATAGGCTTTATGTGGCAATCTCTCAGTATCCATGTGTAATAATTTAAACCAGAATGTTACGCATGCAACATATGTATTTACATACAATGGGTACCTGCCCAGATCTCCATACACCATTTTATTTGGTGTCTTGGCAGGCACACCTAAGAATCTTTTACACAGAGAGAGAGAGAGAGAGAGAGAGAGAGAGAGAGAGAGAGAGAGAGAGAGAGAGAGAGAGAGAGAGACAGAGACAGACAGAGAGAGAGAAGACTATTACCTCTCCAAGGTCATGAATGGACTTAACACACTGACCTCCAGCAGCAAGCTACTCTATCAGTCTGAGTCTCTGACGGCATAATGACTGCTGCCTGTAATGGTCACCGCCCTACAGAACAGAAGTGGAGAGTGGGGGTGGGGGTGGTGGGGATGGGGGGGGTGGTGGGGATGGTGGGGGTGGGGGTGATGTGGGGTGGTGGGGGTGAAAAAGTCAAGATGTTAAATGTTGCGGTTATCAAGATTGGGTAATAGTTTGGAATGAGATTTGATTGAGAAACCAAATGACGGGGGGACAAAGTGACTCTTTTTGGCTATTTTTTTAGGATGCGATATTTATTTATTAATGTATTGATTGATTTATTTGTTATCTATTTATTTTTTGTTTTATTTCGAGGATAATGGAATAAGCACTCATGTGCTTTTTGTTTTTACACACTAGTCCCCGTGTGTATGCAATTTTGTCAGTTTTGTCATCCTTTCCCACCGGCACACAATGGCCTACTCTTCCGAAAAGTGGAACGGGGTTTAACGTGCGTAAGAAGTCTTGCGTGCGTTAGAGGGAGTTAGAGAGGAGGGGTGTAACAGTGATGAATATTAGATAAGTGCGTTTTAAGGCTAAATACCAACGCAGAATTTTCTCTCTCTCTCTCTCTCTCTCTCTCTCCTCTCTCTCTCTCTCTCTCTCTCTCTCTCTCTCTCTCTCTCTCTCTCTCTCTCTCACCTCTGTCCCTTTTGAATGTGCTCTATTTTCCTGTCTATTTTTCTCTGCTTTTCCTTTGCCTCGCTCTCTCTTTCCTTCTCTCTCTAACTCTGTCTCTCTCTCAGTCTCTCTCTCCTCTCTCTCTCTCTCTCTCTCTCTCTCTCTCTCTGTCTGGAGTCTCTGTCTGTGTCTCTGTCACTGTCTCTGTCGCTGTCTCTGTCTGTCTGTCTCTGTCTGTCTGTCTGTCTGTCTATCTCTCTCTCTATCTCTCTCTCTCAGGTACCGAAGGAACGGATGACAAAATTGACAAAACCGCGTGTACACGGAGTCTTGAAGTAAAACACACACACACACACACACTAACACACACACACTCACTCTCACACACACACACACATACACACACACACACATACACACACACACACACACACACACACACACACACACTTCAGTGCTTATTCCATTACCTTTGAAATAAAAGACTATCGGAATACAAAAAAAATGAAATATGACATCCCTGTCATTCATTCATTCATTCATGCATTCATTCATTCTCTTCTATCTCCCACTTTCTTCTGACAGACAAAGGTGTCACTCTCATAAAATGTTCCTTGCTCCAGGTATCACCATACGGTCAGAAAATGATCCGGACTCCATCCATCCATCCATCCGTTATGACGTCAAAGGATAATGACGTCATCACTTACTGACTGACCCCTCTGACAGAGCACCTGAGCTGATTAGAGCAATGGCGAGAAAAGAGATGAAAGAGGAGGAAAGTTGGGAGGAGGGGGTGGGGGGTGGGGTGGAGGGGAGTGATCGTCTGTAAATGACCTGTCTGCGAGACAGACTGAGAGATGATGATGATGAATGATCACTTTGGGGGGGTTGGGATTTTTTGTTGGGTTTTTTTTGGGGGGTGGGGGGGTGGGGGGGGGATGTGGCCTGGTCTGAGAAGGAAGATAGGTTAGAAAATGGAAGAAATCTGAATATGATTGAAGAGAGGGGGGTGGGGGCTGGTTGCAGGAAATTATGATCAAACACAATTTGTAGCATTTCAGAAAAATGGTTGATGATTTATTTCGTGTAATTTATCTAAAGACAGAATGTTGTTTGCCTTAATGGTGGGTTAAAAAAAAAACAACAACCCGGTTACATACTGCAAAATCTGAACTATTGATGAACTTCGGAGCTCTAGCAAGGTGAACAGAGGGGGACGGGGGAGAGAGGGGGGGACGGGGGAGGGGGGGCAATACTGTCCAAAAAAAATAAAATACTTCCCACAAAATGAATAAGACTGAAAAGGCTCAGAGAAGCACAGAGCCATGCGCGCACTCATCACTTAGGGTTCGATTCCCGTTCAAGGGGATATTTTCCCCTGGAGTTAACATCAGTGCAGACTCCACTCTCCTCCCCAAAAGTCCTTCGAATGAGACTATAAACCGAGGCCCCGTGTGTGAACGCACGCAGAACATCTTGCGCACACGTTAAATCCTGTTCCGCTTTTCGGAAGAGTAGGCCATTGTGTGCCGGTGGGAACAGATGACACAATTTACAAAACCGCATACACACGGGAACTGTATGTAAAAAAGCACATGTGTGCTTATTCCATTATCCTCGATATAAAAGAATTTATAAAAATAAAATAAAAAAGAACAGAACAGACGACGTTATAGCCTTAGTGGGGTCAAGACTGTTCGACTTTTGATACCCCTGAGTCCATGAAATCGTGCGTTCGAATCTCGGCAGCGTCTGGTGAATTAACGGTCAGGGATTTTTTTATTTTTTTATTTTTTTACGATCTCCCAGGTCAACTCCAAAGCGCAAGACCTGCTCGTGCCTTAATTTCTTTTATGTTACATACGCATGCAGAAGATCAAATACGCGCGTTAAAGATCCCATGATTTATGTCAGCGTTCGGTGAGTTACGGAAACACGAACGAACATACCCGGAATACATTCCTGAAGTCGGAATGCGGCTACCTTCATGGTGGGGAGCGGGGGGTGGGGTGGGGGGGGGGGGGGGGCAATGGTCGCGTACGCAAAATGTCACCATTGGTGAACCTCAAGTTGGGTTGCAAATCTTCATTGGTGCGGCAACACCAACGGTACCAGAGATTGTGGTTTAGGTGAGGGTGAAGTTTGTGAACGGACTTAATCAACTTGAGCCTGACAGAAAACGACTTTCTAGAAGATTCAGTGTTATTTTGATTCCATTGTTATTGTTATTATTATTATTATTATTATTATTATTATTATCATCATCATTATTATTATTATCATTATTATTGTTGCTGTTGTTGTTATCATTATTAGTATTCTTATCATTATTATTCAGTAGTAGAAGTAGTAGTAATAGAAGTAGCAGCAGCAGCAGCAGCAGTAGTAGTAGGAGAAGGAGGAGGAGGAGTAGCAGCAGCAGCTGGAGTAGTAGTAGTAGTAGTAGTAGTAGTAGTAGTAGTAGTAGTAGTAGTAGTAGTAGTAGTAGTAGTAGTAGTAGTAGTAGTAGTAGTAGTAGTAGTTATATCGAGGATAATGGAATAAGCGCTTCTGTGCTTTTTTACAGCCAGCCCCCGTGTCTATGCGGTTTTGTCAATTCAGTCGTCTGTTCCCACCGGCACACAATGGCGTACTCTTACGAAAAGCGGAACAGGATTTAACGTATTGCGCAAGATGTTCTGCGTGCGTGCGTTCGCACACGGGGACTTTGGTTTAGAGTCTCATCCGAAGAACTTTTGGGGGAGAGTGGAGTCTGCACTGATGTGAACTCCAGGGGACTGACTGACTGCTTAATGACTGACTAACTGACTGACTGACTGACTGACTGACTGACTGACTGACTGACTGACTATTCACTGGCTGACTAACTGACTGCCTACCTACTCACTGACTGACCAACTGACTGACTGCTTAATGACTGACCAACTGACTGACTAACTGACTGACTGACTAACAGAATGATGTATTTACTTACTGACCCCTACCCCCCCATGGAGGAGTCTAGGGCAGAGAGAGAAAGGAGAAAGAGGAGGAGGCAGGGGGGAGGGAAGAGGAAGGAGGGTGATTGTCCCTAAACGATGTGCCTGCAAGACTGACTGTCAGCAGACGACCTATCACTCATTCTTTCTTTGTCGTCTGCACTGGGTGGCAAACGAAGATTAGAGAACAATCTGAATAATTATGATTGAAGCGAAGGGCTTCTTTGGGTGAAAGTGATAATTCTGCGCACAGCTACTAGTATTTCAGATGAGGTTTGGCATGAAATTATTTCTTTTTTAAAAGAAGAAAGGAAAAAAATCAATATCGATGAATTAAGAGATACTACAGGAGTAGGCATGCATTGGCCTGAATTCAATCTCACACACACACACACGCACGCGCGCACACACATACACATACAGGTACACACACACACACACACAACACACACACACACACACACACACACACACACACACACACACACACTCACACATAGGTGGATCGGTGGTCTAGAGGTAACGCGCCTGCCTAGAAAACGAAAAGTCCGGGTCGGAAGTGTGCGGGGATTTGATCCCCGTTTTCCCCCATCCATTAGACCATGATTGGTGGTCTGGGTGCTAGTCTTTCGGATGAGACTATAAACCGAGATCCAGTGTGTTACATAGTGCACGTAAAAGAACCCACGGCAACAAAAGAGGTGTTCCTGGCAAAAATCTAGAAAAGAAACCACTTGATAGGGAAACAATTACAGTTGCAGACAGGAAAAAATAATAATAATGGGTGGCGCTACTCTTGTGGCGACACTGTCTCTCCAGGGGATGAGCAGCCCGAATTTCACGCAGAGAAATCTGCTGTTACTTAAAGTGGTATGACATTACACACACTTCTCTCTCTCTCTCTCTCTCTCTCTCTCTCTCTCTCTCTCTCTCTCTCTCTCTCTCTCTCTCTCTTTTCTCTCT
>CM054143.1:13245284-13247784 GCA_028751875.1 Rapana venosa | reverse complement strand
TGAATTGCTTATTTCTGTAAGAAACTAGGCTGTAAACTTAATATTAAAAACAAAAGTACTGCAGTTTTTTGTTTGGCAAAACTTCTTGAAACGCGTGTGTTACCTAAAGAGGAACAGCATATACTATACACAAAAAGTTTTTTCTGTGTTCTGTTTTTCAATCGAATACAAAAATAGACGCACATCAAAACAGAAAAGCTTGTCCACCGTTTCATACAATGACAGGCTTGAAAACTTTCACTTGGAGCTGCAACAGAACAGAAATAGCTATGACTAGTATGTCTACAATCATCAACTCAACTGTCTGCATCGCTGCTCCTGAAGGTAGGAAGGGACCACAATGCCAAAGAGGCTTTCATTTTTGCTCTGTCTAGAATAGTAGTCAATGCAAACAAACAAGCCAAAACAAAAACCAACTTGATGTGGGTTTTTTTGTCCCTGAATCAATATTGAATCAGCTTTGGCTATGAATGGAATGCTATTGCGTGCTGTCTGTTCAAGTTCTTGTGCTACAAAAGTTAACTGAGCTATGTGCAAAAGACCGGGGAAATGTTTTCTATAAGTCTTAAAATCAGAATCAGACTATGAATGGATGTGTGCGTATAGTGCCTTTTGTGTGCAATCTTTGGATTCTGTCCCGAAATGTATTGTCAAAAGATGGAACGGGATTGATCACAGAAGACAAACAGAGACAGATAGACCCCAGACATACAGACAGACATTTGACAGACATATGCCATACAGAGGAAAGGGATAGCTGATCTCTAAACTATAGCATGGTTGCAGAAATCTGGACTACTAAAGACTTTATTTTTCAAAGAAACCTCACCTCACCTATCCCGTATTCTAGTAGACTATTGGGGCACCACTGAAGATTTGGCAACCAGCTTCCTCCACTCTTCATGGTTCTCAGCTTTTGGTAGCAAGTCGTCTCTATCAATGCCAGTCCACTCTGATATTGTCTTCCCATCGTTTTCTCTGTCTGCCTCTTCGTCTCCCTCCTTATACTGTTCCCTGTAGGACAGTCTTGGCCAGTCCAGATGTTCGTGTGACGTGCCCATACCACTTCAGCTTGTGATTTTTTCACTAATGTCAGGAGCTCTTCATATGGCCCAAAGGCCTTTTTTCTCAATTCTGGCATTTACTTCTTGTTAGTGATGTGATCTCTGTATGAGGTCTTAAGAAGTTTGCAAAAGCATCTCATCTCCATTGCCTGTATCCTTCTATCAATGCCTGTTCTTATGGTACACGTTTTACATGCATCCAAAATTATACACTTTTCAAGAAAATGAAGCGACATATTCAGTTGCCAAAAAAATAAATCAAACGCAACATCTTCACGCCACATTGCTTCTACTGTTAACCAGCTGTGAGTGCATTTTTTGAGGGTGGAGTCGTTTTGGGGTCTTAATCTGGGCCCTGACACCTAAGGCCATGCTTTGACAGCCAAAATGGGCAGCTAAACAACACCCGCCGTGTGCTTCCATCGATTACTGCCTTCCATCTGGTTGCGTCCAGCACACTAATTTAGCCTGTGATGTTTTCCTGGTGTATTGATCTCCTGATAAAACCTTAGGGGAGAGTTGCGCTTTTTGTAATACACAGCTTGAATAGTTCTAAAAAATATGGAGAGGGAGGTGTAATATCTTACATCCCAGCAAAATTAGCATCGTTCTATTAGATCTCTATCTCTTTTTTACATTATTATTATTCTAAATTTGCATGGTTCTGAAAACAATAATGGAGAGGGGGTGTTTTATCTTACATCCCAGCAAAATAAGCATCGTTCTATTAGATCTCTATCTCTATTTTACTTTATTATCATTCCAAATTTGCACGGTTCTAAAAACAATAATGGAGAGGGGGTGTTTTATCTTACATCTGAGCAAAATCAGCATCTTCAAAGTATGTGAACGTTGATGTGAATAATAAATTGGCAGATGTGGCTGGTGTAGAGAGCAAACGTGGAATAAAGAATGACGTTTTTCTATAACAGTTTGGTAAAACACTGTCGTTAGATGTTCCAGATCGTATAATGCCATCACATTCTTTGTCTTATGATAGCACAAGATGTAAGTTCACCTCAAGTACCAAGTTACCCACTTTAACCTGCATTTTTTTCTGTTGGCATGTACAGGTACTACCAATGTGACCACTCACAAGTAGATAATTATCCTCTCTGACATAACTTTAAAATGCATCGTTCGGTTAGTAAACAACTACACTGTCCTATGAGCGAAAATGCGTTGTGCTACCGTTAAGCACCTGTCAAGTCAGGCCCAGCGTATCTGAATTTGGCGTGTTTTTACATTGGAGTGGTCTTTCTCTTCTATGGATCCCTGGAGGACCTTCAGCTCAGGGCAGCATTTGTCAGGGCCTCAGGAGTTGCTGTCTGAGCATTTGACAAAGAAGAAGAAGAAGAAGAAGAAGAAGAAGAAGAAGAAGAAGAAGAAGAAGAAGAAGAAGAAGAAGAAGAAGAAGAAGAAGAAGAAGAAGAAGA
>CM054143.1:13207784-13240284 GCA_028751875.1 Rapana venosa | reverse complement strand
CTCTCTCTCTCTCTCTCTCTCTCTCTCTCTCTCTCTCTCTCTCTCTCTCTCTCTCTCTCTATTATCTATCTATCTATCTATCTATCTATCTATATATATATATATATATATATATATATATATATATCTCCCCCTCTCTTTCTCTCTCTTTCTCTCTCTCTCTCTCTGTAAAATATGTTTATATATTTCTTATCTTTATAACTGTGCATTGTTTGTTTGTTTTTAAATTAATAAAACAAGATTTTTTTCAAAGTCTTTCTTAGGAAAAACAAAGCAGAAGAATGGATCAGGAAGGCATAGAATAGACAAGAAGGAAGTGACATGAAGAAATGGAACAAGGCAGAATTAAAGAGAGGGATAGAAAAGAGGGAATTCCTAGCACAGAATTTCCAGAAGGTGGGGTTTATAGTCTCATCCGAAGGACTTCGACATTCAGTTTGATTTTTTTTGGTCAAACTAGGAAGAAAGGGCGAGGCTGGGAATCAAACCCAGAACCTCGCGGTTTCGATGTGTGAAAAGTTAAAAGTGTGTGTGCGTGCGTGCGTCTTAACCATCCTGCCATCCTCCTTCTTAAATGAAGAAATTATTTTTTATAACCACATGCAAAAAACACAGCCAAAATACGTAACACTATGCTTGGCCAACATTTAAGACAATGGCAATACGTAAGACTATGCTTGCCCAACATTTAAGACAATGGCAATACGTAAGACAATGCTTGCTCAACATTTAAGACAATGGTAATACGTAAGACTATGCTTGCCCAACATTTAGGACAATGGCAATACGTAAGACTATGCTTGCCCAAATTTAAGACAATGGCAGTACGTAAGACAATGCTTGCCCAACATTTAAGACAATGGCAATACGTAAGACTATGCTTGCTCAATACGTAAGACAATGCTTGCCCAACATTTAAGACAATGGCAGTACGTAAGACTATGCTTGCCCAACATTTACGACAATGGCAATACGTAAGACTATGCTTGCCCAACATTTAAGACAATGGCAATACGTAAGGCAATGCTTGCCCAACACTGACAGACATGTGTTTAAAGCAGAAAACCTTTTAGCCACGACCTATGTGTCAATTGTTTTCTGCAGAGAACAATCTTTGAAGAGCAAAAGCGAAAAAGGCGGGATGTGTGCCATGAGCACATTTTGCAGAAAATCAATATTCAATTTATACTGCGGCAATGGAATGTGATTGCAAGCTATTATCTACGATTCCTGTGCTATAAAAGACAATGGAATGGGATTGCAAGCTATTATCTACGATTTCTGTGCTGTAAAAGACAATGGAATGTGATTGCAAGCTATTATCTTACGATTTCTGTGTTATAAAATCCAACTGAAGTATGTAAAAAAAAACAGAAAAAAAAGATATTTTCTCAGCTTAAGATAAAATTGTATAATATTCACGTGCTTTGCCTAAATATCTCTTACTATGGATAGTTCTTTTTCTTTCGATCTTCGCATACAGTTCTGAGGTTTACCAATGGTGAGATGTTACGTATGCGATCGGGGTTTTTTTGCTCACCATTACGGTCGCTGCATTCCTACTGTGGGGATAAACCGTTCCAATGCATTCCGAAAGTGTATCATCAAAATTTTATGTTGAATTGGAAAAGGCAAAGAGGTTGAAGAAGGAGAAGAAGGAAAAGAAGGAGAGGCTGGAGAAGAAGGAGGAGGAGGAGGAAGAAGAGGAAGAGGAGGAGAAGAAGAAGAAGAAGAACAACAACAACAACAACAAGAGAAATAATAGAGAGAGAAGAGACAGAGTCAGACAAACAGAGGGAAAGACAGGGCAGACAGACAGATATCAGACAACAGGAAAGGATACAGCGGATAAAAAAAACTCCACTAAATACAAACTTAACCTTGCCAAAACCAGCATCCCCTACAGCACTTCATTCACCTAAGAAGGAGAAAGAAGACAAAAAAACAACAACATCCACATATCGAAACCCCAAAAAATAAACTAAGATAAATCTCTTCTCCACCTCACTTCACCCACTATCAACAAGTAATAATGGTCATCCAGACATTTTTTGGGTCCGCGTCCATTTTTTTTTGGGGGGGTGTTCTTCTTCATGTCGGCTCTGACAGTCAGCCATCTAAGGCCCTGCATTGACAGCCCAAAATTTGGCAAGTTAAACAACAACAACAACAACAACAAGCCTGCTGTGTGCAACCATCGCTCATTGCCTTCCATGTGATGTCTGGCGCACTGAGTTAGCCTGGGGGTGTTGTTTCTGTTGTATTGATCTGATAATGAAACCTGGGTATGCCATCGTTTATTGCCCATCATTACGGCCACTGCATTCCTACTGTATGGGATAAACCGTTCGAATGCATTCCGAAAGTGTATCATCAAAACTTGATGTTGAATTGGAAAAGGCAAAGAGGTGGAAGAAGAAGGAGAAGAGGCTGAAGAAGGAGAAGAAGGAAAAGAAGAAGAAGAAGGAGAAGTAGAAGAAGAAGAAGTAGAAGAAGAAGAAGAGAAGGAGAAGGAGAAGAAGAACAAGACAAGAACAAGAAGAATGAGAAGAAGAACAACAACAACAACAAGAAGAACAAGAACAAGAAGAACAACAACAACACCAAGAATAAGAGAAATAATAGAGAGAGAAGAGACAGAGTCAGACAGACATTCAAACAGACATTCAGACAGACATTCAGACAGACAGATAGCCCACAACAGGAAAGGATACAGCTGATAAAAAAAACACTAAATACAAACTTAACCTTGCCAAAAACAACATCCCCTACAGCACTTCATTCACCTAAGAAGGAGAAAGAAGAAATAAAAATCATCCACATATCGAAACCCCAAAAAATAAACTAAGATAAATCTCTTCTCCACCTCACTTCTCCCACTATCAACAAGTAATAATGGTCATCCAGACATTTTTGGGTCCGCGTCCATTTTGGGGGGATTCTTCTTAATGTTGGCTCTGACAGTCAGCCATTTAAGACCCTGCATTGACAGCTCAAAATTTGGCAATTTAAACAACAACAACAACAACCCTGCCGTGTGCAATCATCGCTTATTGCCTTCCATGTGATGTCTGGTGCACTGAGTTAGCCTGGGGGTGTTGTTTCTGTTGTATTGATCTGATAATGAAACCTGGGTATGCCATCGTTCATTGCCCACCATTAGGGCTGCTGCATTCTTACTGTGTGAGATAAACCGTTCCAATGCATTCTGAAAATGTATCATCAAAATGTGATGTTGAATTGGAAAAGGCAAAGAGGCTGAAGAAGAAGAAGAAGAAGAAGAAGAAGAAGAAGAAGAAGAAAAGAACAAGAACAAGAACAAGAACAAGAAGAACAAGAAGAACAAGAACAAGAAGAACAAGAACAAGAAGAACAAGAAGAACAAAGAAGAGAGAGAGAGAGAGAGAGAGAGAGAGAGAGAGAGAGATGGAGGGAGGAGAGAGAGAGAGAGAGAGAGAGAGAGAGAGAGAGAGAGAGAGAGAGAGAGAGAGAGAGAAGAAGAAGAAGAAGAAGAAGAAAAAGAAGAAGAAGAAGAAGAAGAAAACAACAACAACAACAACAACATTAACAACAACAACAACATCAAGAACAACAAGAACAACAAGAATAAGAGAAATAATAGAGAGAGAGAAGAGACAGAGTCAGGCAGACAGAGGGAAAAATAGACAGACATTCAAACAGACATTCAGACAGACAGATAGCCCACAACAGGAAAGGATACAGCTGATAAAAAAAACACTAAATACAAACTTAACCTTGCCAAAAACAACATCCCCTACAGCACTTCATTCACCTAAGAAGGAGAAAGAAGAAATAAAAATCATCTACATATCGAAACCCCCAAAAATAAACTAAGATAAATCTCTTCTCCACCTCACTTCTCCCACTATCAACAAGTAATAATGGTCATCCAGACATTTTTGGGTCCGCGTCCATTTTGGGGGTTTATTCTTAATGTTGGCTCTGACAGTCAGCCATTTAAGACCCTGCATTGACAGCTCAAAATTTGGCAAGTTAAACAACAACAACAACAACAACAACAACAACCCTGCCGTGTGGAATCATCGCTTATTGTCTTCCATGTGATGTCTGGTGCACTGAGTTAGCCTGGGGGTGTTGTTTCTGTTGTATTGATCTGATAATGAAACCTGGGAGGAAACCTGCAATTTTTTTGTTTGTAATCAGCCGCTTGGGTTGTTTCATGCACACAAAAAGTTGGGAGAGGGAGTGTTTCTGTCTAAAGGGGGAGCAATTAGCGTTATCAAAGGGAGCTAACATTGACGTGCATGATGAATTAGTCTGAAGTCGTGATTAGGTATTGGGAACAGCATATACAGTGGAGGGATGACATTTTTTTCTGGAAATTTTAAAAGCCATCTATCATTAGATATTCAACGAATGCTATAGCTGTGTGGTTAAGGCTGTTTGATTTCCCTCCCATGCTGGATCTATGAAGTCGTTGATTCAAATCTCGGTAGCGCCTGGTGAATTAAAGTAGGTTAGGATTTTTACGATCTCCCAGATCAACTTCAAGTGCAGACCTGCCAGTGCCTTAATTCCTCTCGTGTATATACACATACATAAGATCAAATATGCGCGTTAAAGATCCTGTCAATTATGTCCGCGTTTGGTTGGTTACAGAAACACGAACATAAAATCCAGCATTTATCCTCGATGCTGACTGCTTCTATTTTCACGGTGGGCAAAAACGGTGGCATTTACAAAATTCCACCAATGGTGAACCTTGGAGCTCTATACGAGGACCGAAAGAAAAATCAGAAGTGCCTGTGCGTCTATTATTGTTTATCGTAAGGCATCTTTGATTAATTTGAAACGTGTAGGTATTATTCTCTCCCTTGGGAATGCCGAGGCCCTGTCAGTATAAATAGTATCCACACACTCTGGAAATTCTGTGCTAGAAATTTCCTCTTTTCTATCAATCTCTTTGTGGAGTAGTAGTAGTAGTAGTAGTAGTAGTAGTAGTAGTAGTAGTAGTAGTTCTGCAACTAGTAGTAGTACTAGCTTATGTTGTTGGTGTTGTTTTTTAATTGTTATTATTGTAGTTTCTATTATTCTCTGTGTTTTAAAAAAAACTTTGACTTGTTACAAGGCTGCTGCTGCTGCTGCCGCTGCTGCTGCTGCTGATGATGATGATGATGATGACGACGACGACGACGACGATGATGATGATGATGATGATGATGACGACGATGATGATGATGATGATGCCAGACTATCAACATCCGTATGTTTAGTTTACCCCCTTCCTATACATAAAACGCTCACGTGAAAAACACAAGTCTCTAAAACCACCCAGTAAATACATTAGGCTTCAGACAAAGAGAGAGCTGGCAACCCCCCTCCACCCCCTACCCCACCCCCTACCCCCCTATCCCCCCCCCCCCCCCCACCCACACCCCAGCCTCCTTCTCCTAGTCCTCACGTCTCAGGGGAATCACAAACAGTAGGAGGCGTAGATCCTCCTGTCAGGGTCCTGCCGGCAGCCAGATTGTTTTTGGCCCAGGCGTTGAGTCTCACAGGGGATCACTCAATGACAGGATAAAAACCGCCCTGCTGTCTTCGCTACTACTCCATGGAAGTGTTGGAGAGCTGTATTCGCTACTGCTTGCTGGGAATTTTTGTCGAGCTGTCTTTTGGTGCTATACTGCCTGCTGGGATTTTTTTTCGAGCTGTCTTTAGTAGTGCACTGCCTGCTGGTGATATTTTCTGAGCTGTCAGGCAGTGCTTGAGGACAGCTTCCAATTCCCGAACAGACAATTATAGTGATACTAACTGCTTGTAAAATTTGGAGCTTATGTATCGGATTGAATGGAAGCGCTCTATTTGTAATTGCACGATATAGCGCTCTATAAATTCCATATATTATTGTTATGATGATGATGATGGATGATGATGATGATGATGATGATGATGATGATGATGATGATGATGATGATGATGATGATGATTATTATTATTATTATTATCGTCACTACTGTCTGTTGGGGAATTTTGGAGCTATGGGCTGTACTATCTGTTGGGAATTTTGGAGCTGTAGTCAGTATTGACACCGTCAGCGCCTGGGCTTTATCACAGTTCTTGATTAAACCATTGACGCTGGGGGCAACAGCAAAGTGAGAGGCTGTATGACCAGTGGCTTTCCCACTCATGGAATTCCACTTTACAGCTTAGTCTTTAGTGATCGACTATGACTCTCTGACTAGGAGGCTTGGCTCGCACAGTCCTTATGTGCTGCAGTCCTGGGGGCTGGTTGGCCTTTGGAGAACATCTCCAACGCTGACTGTCCTTATGCCCACTTGGCCGAGAGAGTGGGGATGTACTGTGGGCAAGGCATCTCCACTATAATCAAATTTCTGCCCGATTTCCAAAACAGCAGCTGCTTCCTCTGCTGTTTTGGAGGTCATCGTCGGACACGACGGACAAACATACAGTCAGTATTGACTCTTGGGAATTTGGGGGCTGTCTTCGCCACTGTCTGTTGGGAAATTTTGGAGCTGTCTTTGGTACTATACTGCTTGCTTGGAATTTTTGGAACCGTCTTTGGTACTATTCTGCCTGCTGGTGAATTGTTTCGAGCTTTCAGCTTGAGGACAGCTACCAATTCCCAAAAGTGATATTATCTGCTTGTAAAATTTGAAGCTAATGTATTGTCAGTACTGCCTGTTGGGAATTTTGGTAGCTGTTTTCACGACTTTCTGTTGGGAATTTTGGAGCTGTGTTTGATACTATAGTGCCTGCTGGGAATTTTTTAGCTGTGTTTGGTACTATAGTGCCTGCTGGGAATTTTTTAGCTGTGTTTGGTACTATAGTGCCTGCTGGGAATGTTTTAGCTGTGTTTGGTACTATAGTGCCTGCTGGGAATTTTGGAGCTGTCTTTGGTACTATAGTGCCTGCTGGGAATTTTGGAGCTGTGTTTGGTACTATAGTGCCTGCTGGGAATTTTGGAGCTGTGTTTGGTACTATAGTGCCTGCTGGGAATTTTGGAGCTGTGTTTGGTACTATAGTGCCTGCTGGGAATTTTGAGCTGTCTCTGCCACTGTCTGTTGGGAATTTTGGATCTGTCTCTGCCACTGTCTGCTGGGAATTTTGGCGCTGTCTCTGCCACTGTCTGCTGGGAATTTTGAGCTGTCTCTGCCACTGTCTGTTGGGAATTTTGAATTTGTCTCTGCCACTGTCTGCTGGGAATTTTGGCGCTGTCTCTGTACTGACTGTTGGGAATTTTGGATTTGTCTCTGCCACTGTCTGCTGGGAATTTTGGAGCTGTCTCTGCCACTGTCTGTTGGGAATTTTGAGCTGTCTCTGCCACTGACTGTTGGGAATTTTGGAGCTGTCTCTGCCACTGTCTGTTGGGAATTTTGGAGCTGTCGTCAGAACTGTCTGCAGGGAATTTTTGGAGCTGTCTTTGGTAATATACTGCCTGCTGGTGAAATTTTTTGGAGCTGTCAGGCAGTACATGACGACAGCTTCCAATTCCCAAACAGACAATTAGTGTGATATTTACTATTGGGAATTGTAAGCTGTTTTCATTAATGCCTTTTGGGAATTTAGAACTGTCGTTAGTGCTGTCTGTTGGGAATTTGGAGCTGTCTTCGCAACTTCTTATTGGGAATTTTTGGAGCTGTCTTTTGCTACTGCATGTTTGGGAATGTTGGAGCTGTCTTTAGTACTATACTACCTGCTTGGAATTTTTTCGAGCTGTCGGGCAGTGCTTGAGGACAGCTTCCAATTCCCAAACAGACAATAGTGTGATATTGCCTGCTTGGAAAATTTGGAGCTAATGTATCGTCAATACTGCCTGTTGGGAATTTGGGGAGCTGTTTTCACGATTGTCTGTTGGGAATTTTGGAGCTGTCTTTGGTACTGCCTGCTGGGAATTTGGAGATGTCTTCACCTCTGCTTGTTGGGAATATTAGGAGCTGCTGTCAGAACTGTCTTTTGGGAAGTTTTGGAGATGTCATCAGTATTGACTGTTGGGAATATGAAATTGTTTTCACTAACACCTGTTGGGGAATTTGGAGCTGTCTTCACTATTTCCTGATAGAAATTTTGAACATAAACATTTTTAAAGCATAACATTTTGATGATAACTGTACGTGCTTGGACACGTTGTCCACAGCTGATCTGTGCCTGTTACAAGCCTAATGTCACAATATACGTGTACACTGTTTCTGGCTTTCTAAACAGAAAAGTTCGGTCATTGTTGCATGCTGGCTTCGTGACTCTGTACTAACTATACTCCAAGGTGGTCATGAACAAATGCCTGGTCACTGTCAACCTTTCACTTAACCACTTGGGCAAAATTCTTGTTCGTCTCTTTTGTTTCCTTCTCTCTTTATTCTTTTTCCCTTTTGGGAACGGGATAGTTTATTGGTCAGAGCACTCGCTTTCCCCAAACCAACGTTAAGCAGCATCGTGCGTGGTTACCAGTTGGATGGGTGACCGTTTGCGTGCCATGGCTTCAGTAAATTCCCCCAGTTCACTAACTGTAAATTGGTACCTACCCTCTTTAGGGTCAGGGAAAGTAATGCAGCGAGGAAGAGGAGATTGGCGCCGCCCCTAGAGAATTTGAGGTCTCTGGTGCCTTGCTCCCTTATATCCACATAGGTTATGGGACACCTTTACTTTTTACCTTTTTACCGTACTTCTACCATAGTAATACCATTACACATTTCATCACTGGATGGATGTTTAGAGATAATCGTAATCTCGACTTCTTATGATGATTTGGATGGTTTTGTGAATGCATTTCCATGTACCCAGTTTTCTGGAATGAAGAACTTTGACTTTGACTTTGTCATAACAAGACTCCTTTTTGTTAATGAGAAAATAGTAGTGGAGGAAAACAAATGCAAATAAGCACTTACAACTTCTTAATCATTTGGAAAATGATCTATCAAAGATTCAACTGAAAAAAGGAAAACCTCTAGAAAATACAATCTTTCAATTACATCATTTTAGGCATTTTGTAGTAAGAACCATGCATTTAGCCTGATCTTACTCGAATTTTGGCTCCTGGATGAGCGAGCCTCATCAGAGGTCCCGGCAGTGATTGAAGCTTCACCCACTGTGGTACCTTACAGCGAGATCTTTTTTTCAGAAGTCTCTTTTTGTTGTTTTTTTCAGATACCCTGGCGGGAGAGAACTGCAACAAGTACTTACGTGGCAAGGAGGCGGTAGCCATTAAGGGGTCCGGTGGGAAACGCTACTCTCCAGGGGACGTGTGTGACATGACTGTGTCCACCACTAACGACGCTCGCTGGATGCTGTACGTGCAAACTGCCTTCATACTGGACTGCAAGGTCCAGATCACCATCTACGACACGCCCATCGCCACCGTCTCCCTACAACCAGTGGTACGTACTTTTTGTTGTTGTTGTTATTGCCTTTATTTACATTTGTTTTTCGTTTCTTTGCTTATAGCTCCCAGGTTCACCAATGGAGATATTTTTTAATAGTATTATGTGACCGTTGTTTTTTTGTCCCACCATGAAAGTAGCCGCATTCCAACTTCAGGTATGTGTCCTGGGCATGTTCGTGTGTCTGTACCCTCACCAAATGCTGACAAGAATGATAGGATCTGTCATGTGCGTATTTGATCTTTTGCATGTGTGTACATGAAGCACATTAAGGCACTGGCAGGTCTGTGCACTTGAAGTTGGTTTACATTATGTCTCTGTATTTAAGTATGAGCAGAGATTTTATTTTAGCAAAATTTTGTTGAAAAAAACAACCATTTGTGCTCCTTCTCTCTGTCTCTGTCTCTGTCTCTCTGTCTCTGTCTCTCTGTCTCTGTCTCTCTGTCTCTGTCTCTCTTTCTATGTCTTATCACTCTCTCTCTCTCTCGCTCTCTCTACATACACACACACGGGGGACTGGATGTAAAAAAAAAGCACATAAGTGCTTATTCCCCATTATCCTCGATATAAAAGAATTAAATTTTTAAAAGTAATTTTACAAAAATAAGTATCTCTCTCAGGTCTGAAGTCTGAAGTCTTTCAAAACCTTCACTTTTCTCACATTTGCCTCTGACAATCAATCTGTTTGCACAACGGACCTGTTTACTCCCAAATACAGTTGTGGGGGGGGTTTGCTATTGAAATTCAGAATTATCAAAGAGATCAAGACGACAGCATCAATTTTCCATTCTGTTCCATCTTCTTTCACAGATCAGCACTAAGCTTTAAGGTGGATCGGTGGTCTAGAGGTAACGCACCTGCCTAGAAAGCAAAAAGCCCGGGTCGGAAGTGTGTGCGATGGTTTGATCCCCCATTTGAGCCCAAAACTTTTCTCTCATCCATTAGATCATTAGGGATGGCCTGGGTGCTAGTCTTTCGGTTGAAACAATAAACCCAGGTCCCACGTGTTACACAATAATTATTTAGTGCACGTAAAAGAACCCACAGCAAGAAGAGAGTTGTCCCTGGCAAAATTCTGTAGAAGAAAAGTCACTCTGATAGGGAATTAAATACAGTTGCAGATAGGAAAAGAAAAAAATTTTAATGGGTGGCACTGCTCTTGTGGCGACGCGCTCTCCCAGGGGAGAGCAGCCGGAATTTCACGCAGAGAAAACTGCCCTGACTCTAAGTGGTATAAAATAAAAGATTATAAAATCAGAAAATGCGCTTGCATATAGGTGCATGCGTGCCTGCATGTGTATGCGTATGGTTATGTTTTCATCCACCTTTCAACCCTTGTCTTGAATGTGCCTATAATACACAAAAACGCTTTGGCTTAAGCTTGTAGTTCTTCACACGAAACAAAGTTCCAAACTTCTGCTCTAAATCTGAACAACAGACACTATAGCCAGGTCGTTAAGACGGTTTGACTTCAATCCCATGGGTCAATGAAGTCTGAGTTCGAATCTCGGCGGCAGCGTCTAGTGAACTAAGAATGAGCGTTTTTTTGCAATCTCCCAGGTCAACTTCATTGCAGACCTGCCAGTGCCTTAATTCCCTTCGTGTATATACGCATGCAGAAGACCAAAATGTGCACATCGAAGATTCTGTAACAAGTGTGGAGTTCAGTGGGTTATGGAAACATGAAAATACCTAGCATGCATCGTGTATTTTTTAAAAAGTAGCTGCTTGGAAGTCGGAACGTGTCGGATAGGGCGAGCAGGGAGACCTCCTGCAGAAAACAAGCACAGGAGACTAGTGACTGCTCACCCCACTCCGTAAGGAAACGCAGAGAGAGAGAGAGAGAGAGAGAGAGAGAGAGAGAGAGAGAGAGAGAGAGAGGAGAGAGAGAGAGAGAGAGAGAGAGGGAGGCAGACAGACAGACAGATAGACAGACAGACAGAGACAGACAAAGTGACAGATAGAAACAGACAGACAGAGACAGACAGACAGACAGAGACAGACAGAAAAACTGACAGAGACAGACAGACAAACTGACAGATAGAGACAGACAAACTGACAGATAGAGACAGACAGAGACAGACAGAGACAGACAGAGAGACAGATAGAAGAGAAGCACGACAGACAGGGACAGAGAGACACAGACACAGCTACAGGCACAGAGAGAGCTAGAGAGACAGACAGACACAGTCAGAGACAGTCAGACAGACAGACAGAGTCACACAGAGAGAGAGAGAAACAGAGAGAAAGAGACACAGAGAGACAGAGATAGAGACACAGACATAGAGAGATCTGAACAACACACGTTTTCGGTTCTCTCCTTTTGATCTTGCTATGAAGCTGGCAACAAAAGCCCCTCAACAAACACGTGTCTGACAGTATGGCTGAAGGGGATTGTCAAAAGCCTTACAAAAGCCATTAAAACCATTAAAGCCATTCCATCACTACCCAGGTTTTAAGCCGGACAGATTTTTTCAAAGCTATACACGCTTTCGGATACTTAGCAACATGAAAACGGGGATCCCGTTGGTTTAATATTCTGTACTCTGAACAAAGTTTTGTGGAACAATTCTTCCCTCCTGACTGACGTCTAGCTTCTAATGTAATCGTGGTTGAGCTGAATCGTGCCTGATGACTACACAGACATTTTCTCAGGGTTTGTTTTTTTTGTTTTTGTTGGGTTTTTTTGCTTTTGCTCCTTCAAAGAAAAATAAGGGGTGGGGGTTAATACTTTGACTTTGACTTAAAAGTTCAGCAAGATTTACCTCCAGACTTGCCAAAATTCTATGGGAGCTTTTTTAGACATGTATTTCTCTTGTATTCTTATCTAACGGATTTGTTGATAGGAAACAGGTCATGGTGATGGTTATGGAATATTTTGAAGACAATATAGAATGCTGTAAACATGCACGATAAGTTTCTAACACTGTGAATACCTAAATGTGTGTGTGTAAATCATGTAGGGGTATACAGTATAAAACATGAATATGTATTATCTTGCTGTCATGTTGATGTAGTTGTTTGTGAAGCAACTATTTCTTCTTTCTTTCTATGCAACATCTCTTCATCCAAGGTGATATTAGATAAGACAGGAGTTCGTGTGGAACAATACAAAAGTGTGTGATATTTTTGTTGTTGTTTTTTTTATACTTTTCTTTTGAGGATAATAGAATAAGCACTCATGTGCTTTTTTACAGTTTTGCAAATTGTGTCATCCGTTCCCACTGGCACACAATGGCCTACTCATCTGATAAAAAAAGAAAAAAATGTTAAAGGAATCTTAGTGTGTGTTTATCTGTAGGTGTTTATCTATTCTTTTATTTCGAGGATAATGGAACAAACATTTGTAAATTAGTAAATTGTGTCATCCATTCCCGCCCTAATAAATTAATGGCCTGTGTGTGTTGTGTGCGTGCGTGCGTGCGTGCGTGCGTGTGTGTGTGTGGCTTTATAGATTTTCTCATCCATTCTTACCATGACAAATACCTTGCTTGTGTGTGGGGGGGGAGGGGGGTGTTGGTGCGTTCGTGCGTACGTGCGTGTGGGGGGGGGGGGGGCCTTCTTCCATTCAACCCTTGTTTTTTTCATGTTTCCATTTACAAATGCTTTAGCATGAGTTTAGTGGCTTATGATCATTCTGTAAGCCAGTTTGACAAGCTTCTACACCTGACTTGATACATTTCTGTTCTATGTACCCATGTTCAACATAGCAAAAGACAGCTGGTCAACATCATCAGACATCTGCCTAACAGCATACTTCATATTAATCATTGAAAGCCTTGTAAACCTTACACAGTCACTGTGTAGAAAAAAAGCTTCATTTTATGACAGCACTGGGTCTTCAGAACTGGCTACATAATCGCATCACGTTTACTACACTTAATACTGTCACTTCTGGAGAAAGAGATGATCTATCCAGCATATTCAGCCACTTCTTCAATCAGAAGAATGGACAAAGTCCTGTCTGGTTCTTACACAAACTGTTCTCCTTTCCCTGTACAGCTCCTGAAGAAAAGGGCAAAGACCCTGACCATTGCTAAAAAGTTCAGCACAGCTTTTCTCCCCACTGCCCAATTCTATGGAAGGAAGGTGGCAGGATGGTTAAGATGCTTGCCTGCCAACAAGTAAACCATGAGGTTCTGGGTTCGATTCCCAGCCTCGCCCTTTCTTCCCAATTTGACAAAAAGAATCGAACTGAATGTCAAAGTCCTTCAAATGAGACTATAAACCGAGGCCCGTCGAACACACGCAGAACATCTTGCGCACACATTAAATCCTGTTTCGCTTTTCAAAAGAGTAGGCCATTGTGTGCTGGTGGAAACACATGACAAAATTTACAAAACCGCATACACACAGGGACTGGATGTAAAAAGCACATGAGTGCTTTTTCCATTATCCTCAATATATAAGAATAAATAAATAAATAAATATTGCAACTCTCAGACACTTAGTGCCCTTCACTCTCATCTCATGGCTGGGGGATTTTTGGAGAACAGCTCACATTCACTGCTATGAAATATCTTGCAGACAACGCAGAGTGCCGTGAAAAGGTCAATGGTTTTCCAGCACTGTGATATATCTGAATGTGTGTAAACCATGCCTGTGACTGAACAGTGAAGTGGATAACTATTAAAGAGCTTGCAGTAGCAGCAACATAGGTTTTCATCAGACAACTGTTTCCTTATACCCTTGCCAAGGACGTCTCATGCTTCACTCGTTCAGTCAGTGTTCTGTACTAAGCACATTTGGACCACATCTCCAGAAAGGAGAAGATCAGAACGATATAGAAGAACGAAGATAGAATAATAGATTTGGATAAAAGTGAAAGAAGAAAGCATTAAAACTTATTGCAATATCATCCAAATGTAATACCAACATTATCCAAGCAGTAGCAGCTTTAGTGATTTTATTCTCTTACATTACTTTGCACTTGCTGTCTAATAGAGAGACTATTACACCACCAATAAAAGCAGTTTTTTACCGACAACAGACGTGTGCGTTCCTGATAGCATGTCATGCTGACAGTTGAAATCCTCACAAAGCCATTGTTGCCCATTTTGATTCTGGAAAGCTTTCTGTTTTTAGAAACTGGCAACATGTACACATGGCTCTGCTCGCTCAATATTCTGCATTCTGGACAAAGCTGTGGATGAAGTCATCCCTGCCATGTAACAGAGAGACTATGAAGCCGCCAACAAAAGATGCTCTTTTCCTGACAGCAGACAGATTCGTGCTTGAAAGCATGCCAAATGTTGACTGTTGAAAGCCTTGCAAAGCCATCGTTGCCCACTTTGAGTGAATCAGATTCTTGAAAGCGCCATGCCTTCTAAAACCGGTAACATGTAAACATAGCTCTTCTCGCTCAATATTCTGCATTGTGAACAAAGCTGTGGATGAACTTATCCCACTCTGTGGTTTAAAGGAGAAGATTGACACAATTTTGTCTGAATCTTACATAAAGCTTTCCCCATTTGCCCTGACAACTCCATAAAAAAACAATGCCATGACCATGCTTTTAAAGTTCAGCAAACTTATCTTCCATTGCCCAATTCCATGGCAGCTCTCAGACATTTTGTTTTCATTCACTCTCATCTCATGGCTTATTTTTACAGTAAACAGCTCACGTTAGCTGCTATGGAATATCTTGTAGTCAACGCAGAATGCTGTGAAAAGGTCAATCGTTTTCCAGCCCTGGGGAATATCTGAATGTGTGTAAATCATGTCTGTGACTGTACAATGGAGAAGATAACTATGAATGAGCTGGAAGTGCCTGCAACATAGTTATTCATCACACTACTATTTCCTCATACACTTGTCAAGAACGTGTCTTCGTGCTTCACTCATTCAGTCAGTGTTCTTAATTAACTACAGTCAGACTGCGTCAGTAGAATGCAGAAGAAAAGGGCAAGAAAGAACAATGACAGAAAGACACAACTGGAGACAAGAGACAGGAAAAACAGCATAAAAACTGAATTTAATATTATCCTAATGTAATGTCTTCATTATCCAAGTTTAAATAGCTGATGTGATTTGATATTTTTACATTATTTTTCCACCTTTCCCTTGATGTCTAACAGGAGACTTTTAAGCCACCAACAAAAGCTGCTCTTTACCTTACAACAGACACGTATGTGCCTGACAGCATGCCAAATGTTGACTGTTGAAAGCTTTTACAAAACATCATTGCCCATTTTGAGTGAATCAGATTCTGGAAAGCGCCATGCCTTCAGAAACTGGCAACATGTAAACATGGCTCTTCTTCCTCAATATTCTGCATTGTGAACAAAGCTGTGGATGAAGTTATCCCTCTCTGTGGTTTAAAGGAGAGGATTGACAAAATCGTGTCTGAATCTCACACAGAACTTTCTCCATTCGCCCCTGCAACTCCATAAAAAAGCAATGCCGTGAACACGCTTTTAAAGGTTCAGCAAATTTATCTTCCACTGCCCAATTTCCATTGCAGCTCTCAGACATTTAGTTTTCATTCACTCTCATCTCCTGGCTTTTTATAGTAAAGAGGCTCAAGTGTACTGCTATGGAATATCTTGCAGACAATGCAGAATGTCATGAAAAGGTCAATCGCTTTCCAGCGCTGGGGAATATCTGAATTTGTGTAAACCATGTCTGTAACTGTACAATGGAGAAGATAACTATGAATGAGCTGGAAGTGCCTGCAACATAGTTATTCATCACACTACTATTTCCTCATACACTTGTCAAGAACATGTCTTCATGCTTTACTCATTCAGTTAGTGTTCTAAATTAAGTAAAGTCAGACTGCATCTGTAGAATGCAGAAGAAAAGGGCAAGAAAGAACAATGACAGAAAGACACAACTAGAGACAAGTGACAGGAAAAACAGCTTAAACACTGAATGTAATATTATCCTAAAGTAATGCCTTTATTATCCAAGTTTAAACAGCTGATGTGTTTTGATATTTTTACATTATATTTCCACTTTCCCCTTGCTGTCTAACAGAGAGACTTTTAAGCCACCAACAAAAGCTGCTCTTTACCTTACAACAGACACGTATGTGCCTGACAGCATGCCAAATGTTGACTGTTGAAAGCTTTTACAAAACATCATTGCCCATTTTGAGTGAATCAGATTCTGGAAAGCGCCATGCCTTCTAAAACTGGCAACATGTAAACATGGCTCTTCTTCCTTAATATTCTGCATTGTGAACAAAGCAGTGGGTGAAGTTATCCCACTCAGTGGTTTAAAGGAGAGGATTGACAATATCGTGTCTGAATCTCACACAGAACTTTCTCCAATCGCCCCTACAGCTCCATAAAAAAGCAATGTCGTGAACACGCTTTAAAAGGTTCAGCAAATTTATCTTCCACTGCCCAATTTCCATGGCAGCTCTCAGACATTTAGTTTCCCTTCACTCTCATCTCCTGGCTTATTTTTACAGTAAACAGCACACGTTAGCTGCTATGGAATATCTTGCAGACAACGCAGAATGCTGTGAAAAGGTCAATCGTTTTTCCAGCCCTGGGGAATATCTGAATGTGTGTAAATCATGTCTGTGACTGTACAGTGGAATGGATAAATATCAATGAGCTAGCAGTTGTGTTGATACGGTCATTTGTCTAAAAACTATTTTCTCATACACTTGCCACAGACATCTCCACAGGCATCACTCATCCATGCAGCATTCTGTATTGAACAGAGGTAGACTGCGTCTGTAGAATGGAGGAGAGAATGTGCTCCACCCCAACCTCAAGGGATGCCAAGGGCCTCTCAGTATAAATAGCATCCCCACATTGTGGAAATTATGTGCTTGAAAATTCCCATTTTCTTTCACTCACTTTGCGTCTGCCTTGTTCTTTTTCTTTCTGTCACCTCCTTCTTGTCTTATTTTCTGCCTTCTTGGTCCATTCTCCTGCCTTCTTCCAGAAAGACTTTAAAGATAACAATTCTCTCCCACGCCAAAGTCAGAGGTGCCTGGCCTGACTTGTCAGGTGCTTAATGGCAGCGTGACACATTTTTGCTCATGCAGCAGATGGCAGTAGTTGTTGTCTGAGTATTCAATGACGACAACGACGACGACGACGACGACGAGAAGAAGAAGAAGAAGAAGAAGAAGAAGAGGAAGAAGAAGAGGAGGAGGAGGAAGAAGAAGAAGAAGAAGGAGAAGGAGAAGAAGAAGAACAAGAACAAGAAACAAGAACAAGAACAAGAACAAGAACAAAAAAGAACAAGAACAAGAACAAGAAGAAGAAAAAAGAAAAAAAAAAAGAAGAAGAAGAAGAACTGTTATATTCAAAAGATTCAGGACTGATAGACAGAATAGAATAAAAAGTGAAGGCAGACAACCTGAAAATGAATTCTGGCATTATCTAAGACTAATACTTGAATCATCCCAGCAAAATCAGTTTATGTGACTGATATCTCTTGCTTCAGGAGTGCCCACTGTCCATCAGAGACACAGAGTGTGCCAAGTCCCTGTCTACTTAACTAAGACAGACTCTAACGATAGTACCTTAGTTGCACGGTCGGTAGGAAACATGTCAGTCCAGTGCAAGTAGCGAATGAACTAATCTCAATAAATGTCTCAACCAACTGACAGCTACCCTGTGACTAGACAGAACTGATGTGGAACTTTTTCAGGGGCATAACATTTTCAGGGAACGTTTTGGAGCCAGTCGGTGACTCTCCAGAGCTGACTGTGCCCCACGTTTGATATCAACAGTAAGGTTGGACTAACAACTATGATTCCCTTTCCAAATGAAAATCTTGAATTGGAGCTCAAATCACCTGATCAATGCTGCAGGATGTGGCTTCTAAAAGGTCTGATTATGCCAGAGGTTTCTGTAAAGGGCATTATATTTTTTTGTTCTTTGGCCAGAACTCTGGGGTTCACCAATGGACTGTTTTTACCTAGCATATAGGTAGCTGCATACTGATTCGGAAAGCATCGCATGATAAAAATCATGACACCTAAAATCCTGCTGATCATAGACGTAATCCATGCCTTATCATTTAATCTCAAAAAATAGTCTCAAAACCAATGCATCTCCCAGGCATCATCGTCATCATTCGCTATCAAAAAGACTCCCCTCATATTCCTTACATCCTTTACTTCAGCCTTGGTCTCAATTGACTGCTGTGTCCATTTCTCACCCCTTCACACGACAGTGTAGTGGCCAGTTCCCCCCCCCCCCTCCCCCCCTCCCGTGACAGTCTGCGAAATCGACAAGGTCAAGGAAAACTGTCAGAAGGGTCAAGGTAAAACTCTTTAGTTCAGGCCCAGCCAGCATCTGTCTGGAGTCCAAGCTCCATGAATAGAATAGAACTATTCCTGTGGTCAGTGTGCTGCTTAGTGGAGAGTGGAGAGGGGAGGGAGAGAGCAGTGTCCTGCAAATGAGAGATCAATAAAAACCCACCAACAGAAGTGACCCAACCGCGGCACAGGTCTTTGACCAGTGAACGACCCTGTGGCAGCCAAATATTGGTAGCTGTCTGGCTCTTAGCAGTATACACACACGCGCGAGTCGGTGTATGTTACGAAGAGTATGAAATTAGCGTTGTATTGGTGGCAGCAGCATTAAGGTATCTAGAGTTCAGCCAGGAAGTAAAATAACGTGCAAGGAATGGTACCTTCCACTGCATGTTTTCTTTGTTTGGTTGTGGGGGGATGTATGAAGTCAACATCGTCTGTATTGATCTGTTCTAAACACTGCCCAACAGTCTCTACTATCCATCACCCATTCAAATGCACAATTGTTCCTTTTTGTTCCTAGAGCTCTAACGCTTACCAATGGTGAGATTTTCGCTATATGTAGCTGTTGTATCCCATCCTTGGTCGTCGCTCTTTCTCTATTTCTGGTCCATCGATCTGGAATGACCTCTCTCTCTCTCTCTCTCTCTCTCTCTCTCTCTCTCACTCTCTCTCTCTCTCTCTCTCTCTCTCTCTCTCTCTCTCTCTCTCTCTCTCTCTCCTCTCTCTCTCTCTCTCTCTCTCTCTCCGCTAAAAGCCTTCTTATGACACTTTTAAATCCAGTCTCAAGACATATTTATTTCAAACCTAAGATTTTCCTCTCCAGCTTCATCTCATAGTTTTTCCCTGCCTTCAACCTTCTATTGCCCTGCCATGGTGTGTGACCTCTGTATGTGTGTGTGTGTGTGTGTGTGTGTGTGTGTGTGTGTGTGTGTGTGTGTGTGTGTGTGTGTGTGTGTGTGTGTGTGCGCGCGCGCGTGCGTGCGTGTGCGTGTGCGTGTGCGTGTGTACATTTGGACTTGGTAGAACTATTAATTGTTACTCGTTGTATGACTGTGTAAGAATGAGTTGAGTGCAAGCGCTTTGATTTGTCTCTGCAAGATATAGCGCTATATAAATTCCATTTATAATCATTATTATTATTATTATTATTATATTATTATTAAAGGCAGCTGCATTCCACCTTTGGGAATGATATGTTAATACGACACCAGTATGCATGCGGGGACTTTGTTTGTGATCCTTTTTGTTAGCTGTTCTTACTGGCACGCAGTGGCGTACTCTTCTCAAAGGCAGAATAGGTTTCAAGGTGTGTATAAGATGTTCTGCTTATATTTGCACACAAAAACCTCTGTTTATAGTCTCACCCAAAGGTCTTTCAAGGGAAGTGGAGTCCGTACTGATCTTTACTACTCCATGGAGAAAAAGAATCCCCTTGAACAGACATCTTAGCCAAAGAACTATCGGGAGAGTTGTATCACTACTGATGTTAACTCCATTGGGGGGGGGGGGGGGGGTGGGGGAGGATCCCTTTTGAAGGATCGTCGCGGTGATGGTTTGAATCCGGGCTTAATCCCAGTCCCTCGAATTGCAAGCACAACGCTCTGACCACCATGCGACCCCTACCCCCCCTCCCCTCCTCCTCTCCCTGCTCATACATGTGTAAGTATATGCTATGTTATAATAATAATAATGATAATAATAATAATAATAATAATAATGTATGGAATTTATATTGCGCGGAATCTTGTAAAGCAACAAATCAAAGCGCTCAGATGACATGATTTTTTTTATATCGAGGATAATGGAATAAGCACTCAGGGGCTTTTTTCTTTACATCGAGTCCCCGTGTGTATGCGGTTTTGTAAATTTTGTCATCTCTTCCCACCGGCACACAATGGCCTACTCTTTCGAAAAGCGGAACAGGATTTAACGTGTGCGCAAGATGTTCTGCATGCGTTCGCACACGGGGGCCTCGGTTTAAGTCTCATCCGGAGGACTTTGACATTCAGTTCGATTTTTTTTTAGCCAAACTGGGAAGAAAGGGCGAGGCTTGGATTCGAACCCAGAACCTCACGGTTTACTTGTTGGCAGGCGAACGTCTTAACCATCCTGCCACCTTCCTTCTATATGCATCTCCCCTATGCTCCTGCCTAACGAGATACTCACCAAGTTTGTCTTCCACTTTTTCTTTTTTTCGGTCAGCTGAAGTTATCCTGCGCCAGTCAAGTCCCCGGGGTGATCCGTCTCAACACTACGGTTGTGGTGGTCAGACTGCTGCACAAAAATGCCTCAGACTTCAACTTCAATCTCCTACTGACTGCCAGATACGTCAGTAAGTCCCGTTCACTGTCCACTGTCCACAGTCCACTCACAGCACTAGTAGTGTGTGTGTGCGTGCGGTATTATTAATTTGTGTATGTCGTCGTGTCTGTTTGTGTGAAACTTCTGTTGGACGTCAAAGTAGGTTTTTTTATGTAAAACTACTGTCTGACGTCCATGTAGGTTTACGTTTATGTAGGACTGCTGTCCGATGTCCAAGTAGTTTTTTTATGTAAACCTACTGTCTGACGTCCAAGTAGGTTTTTTATTATGAAAAACTACTCTCTGACGTCCAAGTGGGTTTTTTTATTATTATATAAACCTACTGTCTGACGTCCATGTGGGTTTTTGTATTATGTAAAACTACTGTCTGACGTCCAAGTAGCGTTTTTTAGTATGTAAAACTACTGTCCGACGTCCAAGTAGTTTTTTATATGTAGAACTACTGTCTGACGTCCAAGTAGTATTTTTTTACATGTAGAACTACTGTTTGACGTCCAAGTAGGTTTTTTTTATGTAGAACTACTGTCTGACGTCCAAGTAGTATTTTTTTATATGTAGAACTACTGTTTGACGTCCAAGTAGTATTTTTTTATATGTAGAACTACTGTTTGACGTCCAAGTAGTTTTGTATATGTAGAACTACTGTCTGACGTCCAAATAGTTTGTTTTTTTTATGTAGAAATACTGTTTGACGTCCAAGTAGTTTTGTCTATGTAGAACTACTGTCTGACGTCCAAGTAGTTTTTACTGTCCAAGTAGTATTGTCTATGTAAAACTGCTGCCCAAGTAGTTTTGTCTATGTAGAACGACTGTCCAAGTAGTTTGTTTATATGTAGAACGACTGTCCAAGTAGTTTGTTTATATGTAGAAATACTGTCCAAGTAGTTTGTTTATATGTAGAACCACTGTCCAAGTAGGGTTTTTTTATAATACAGAAATACTGTCCAAGACGTCTTTAATAAATAGAACAACTACCGGAGTAATTTTTATGTATAGAATAACTGTCCAAGCGCATTGTCTGTATAGAACTGCTTTTCGATTGATATCATCCATACACTACAGTACAAATACATTGTCTTTGTAAAGCTCGTGTCCAAGCTGAAAATGTTTGCGTAGAAACTGCTTTCTACGTAGAATTGTCTGTATAAAGGTAAAGGTTATTTCCATAACCTTTGTGGTCGTTGGGAAGCGAGGTGTTGTCAGAGACCTCAGCTTTTTCTATGGGCCGGGCATTATGAGGGCGGCGCCCATCTCCTCTCCCTCGCCGCTGAACTTTCCTTAACCCTAAAGTGGGCAGGTACCCGTTTACAGCTGGGTGATCTAGAGGGACTGTACTGAAGCCGAGGCGCTCAAAACGGTCACCCATCTAAGAAGCAACCACGCTCAAAATAACCTAACCTTACTTTGGGGAGAGTGAGTGCTTTGACGCTAAGCTATCCCGTCCCCCTTGTCTATGTCGAACTCTTATTCGAATAGTATTGTCTATGTCGAACTATTATTCGAAGAGTATTGTCTATGTAGAACTATTGTACGAAGAGTCTATGTAGAACTATTGTACGAAGAGTCTTTGTAGAACTATTGTACGAAGAGCATTGTCTATTAGAACTATTGTACGAAGAGTATTGTCTATGTAGAACTATTGTACGAAGAGTATTGTCTATGTAGAACTATTGTACGAAGAGTAGTGTCTATATCGAACTATTGTACGAAGAGTATTGTCTATGTGGAACTATTGTACGAAGAGTATTGTCTATGTCGAACTATTGTTCGAAGAGTATTGTCTATGTAAAACTATTATATAAAGAGTATTGTCTATGCAGAACTATTGTACGAAGAGTATTGTCTATGTCGAACTATTGTTCGAAGAGTATTGTCTATGTAGAACTATTGTACGAAGAGTATTGCCTATGTAGAACTATTGTACGAAGAGTATTGTCTATGTCGAACTTTTGTACGAAGAGTATTGTCTATGTTGAACTATTGTACAAAGAGTATTGTCTATGTCGAACTATTGTTCGAAGAGTATTGTCTATGTCGAACTATTGTACGAAGAGTATTGCCTATGTAAAACTATTGTACGAAGAGTATTGTCTATGTAGAACTATTGTACGAAGAGCATTGTCTATGTAGAACTATTGTACTAAGAGTATTGTCTATGTCGAACTATTGTACGAAGAATATTGTCTATGTAGAACTATTGTACGAAGAGTATTGCCTATGTAGAACTATTGTTCGAAGAGTATTGTCTATGTAAAACTATTATATAAAGAGTATTGTCTATGCAGAACTATTGTACGAAGAGTATTGTCTATGTCGAACTATTGTTCAAAGAGTATTGTCTATGTAGAACTATTGTACGAAGAGCATTGCCTATGTAGAACTATTGTACGAAGAGTATTGTCTATGTCGAACTTTTGTACGAAGAGTATTGCCTATGTAAAACTATTGTACGAAGAGTATTGTCTATGTAGAACTATTGTACGAAGAGCATTGTCTATGTAGAACTATTGTACTAAGAGTATTGTCTATGTAGAACTATTGTTCGAAGAGTATTGTCTATGTCGAACTATTGTACGAAGAGTATTGCCTATGTAAAACTATTGTACGAAGAGCATTGTCTATGTAGAACTATTGTACGAAGAGCATTGTCTATGTAGAACTATTGTACTAAGAGTATTGTCTATGTCGAACTATTGTACGAAGAATATTGTCTATGTAGAACTATTGTCCATGTATTGTCTATGTAGAACTATTGTCCATGTACTGTCTATGTAAATCTTCGGAAAGGCAAAACGAGTTTTATTAACACGAGTTCGCACACAAGGTTTCGGTTTATAGTCTCATCAGAAGGACTTTCGGGGCGGGAAAGTCGAGTAAATACTGATGTTAACTTCAGGGGGAAAAATCCCCTCGAACACGTATCACACTGGTGCTTCGAACCTTTGCCGCCAGATCACAAACATACAGTTCTAACCGCTATGCTTTACCATCCCCGTGCTCGCTTTATCGATTTTTATTCTATTTTATTTTCAGGTCCTGATCGAAAATGTCCGTGGTTTCAATGTGATGGGGGTGACTGCATTCCCAAGTCACTGATGTGTGATGGCATCAGTAACTGTTACGATAAAAGTGACGAGTCCAAAAATGGTACAGCGCACTGTCATGGTAAGAATGTGAAGAGTTTTTTCTTTTTTTTCTTTACTCACAGACATCGACAGACAAACAGACAGACAGGCAGACAGACAGACAAACAGACAGACAAACAGACAGACAGGCAGACAGACAGACAGACAGACAGACAGAGACACTGGGAGAAAGAGCAAGAGATTTTTTTTTAATTTATTCTTTTATATCGAGGATAATGGAATAAGCGCTCATGTCCTTTTTTTTTTACACCCAATCCCTGTATGTTTGCGATTTTGTACATTTTGTCATATGTTCCCACTGGCACACAATGGCCTACTCTTTCGAAAGCGAAACATGTTTAAACATGTGCGCAAGATGTTCTGCGTGCGTTCTCACACGGGGCCTCGGTTTATAGTCTCATCCGAAGGACTTTTGGGGAGAGTGGAGTCTGCACTGATGTTAACTCCAGGGGGAATATCCCCTTGACCGGGAATCGAACCCGGGTCGTCAGATTGCGAGCGCAATGTTCTAACCACTAGGCTATCCCGTCTCCCCCGCGCCCTCCCCCCCCCCCCCCCCTCACCAAAGAGAGAGAGAGAAAGAGAGAGAGAGAGAGAGAGAGAGTCTATCTCTATCTATCTGTCCCGTAGTCTGACGACCGTGGGGGCACCCTCAAAGACTCAACAACCAGTTCCCTCCATTCCTCTCTCTGTTCTGCCTTTCTCAGGGTTTTGTTGAGTTCTAGGCCTGTCCATTCACTGATGTTATCCTCCCAGCTCTTCCTTGGTCTGCCTCTTCTTCTTCCTCCTTGGACAGTGCCTTGCAAAACTGTCTTTGTAATTCCTTGGGATCTTGTGACATGCCCATACCACTTAAGTTTACGCTTTTTCACGATCGTTAGAAGGTTCTCATAGGGTCCAATGGTTTGCTGGATTCTGTTATGCACGCTTTCGTTGCTTATGTGGTCTTTGTAGGAGATGCCAAGGAGTCTCCGAAAGCATCTCATCTCCACTGCCTGTACTCTTCTCTCCAAATCTGCAGTCCGGGTCCATGATTCACAGGCATACAGAAATATGGATATGACAAGGGAGCGCATTAGTCTGATCTTGGAGATAAGTGAGATATTCTTATCTCTCCAGATGGTGTTTAGTTTTGACAAAGCTGTTATTGTCTGTGCAGTCCTGCATACTACTTCTGGCTTGGATCCCTGGTCGGATACAATGGCTCCCAGGTACTTGAAGCTTTGAACTGTTTCCAGCTTCTGGTCATTAACCCTGATATCAGTGCTAATGCCGTTGGTGTTAAGGTGGATCGGTGGTCTAGAGGTAACGCGCCTGTCTAGATAGCGAAAAGTCCGGGTCTGAAGTGTGCGGCGGTTCGTACCCCGTTCGGACCGGAAACTTTTCCCCCATCCATTAGACCATGAGTGGTGGTCTGGGCGCTAGTCTTTCGGATGAGACGATAAACCGAGGTCCCGTGTGTTACACGTAATTATTTAGCGCACGTAAAAAAACCCACGGCAACAAGAGAGTTGTCCCTGGCAAAATTCTTAGAAAAAAGCCACTCTGATAGGGAAACAAATTACAGTTGCAGACATGAAAAAAAAAAAAAAAGGGTGAAAAGGGTGGCGCAGCGCTTGTGGCGATGCGCTCTCCCGCTCTCCCCGGGGAGAGCAGCCCGAATTTCACGGAGAAATCTGCCGTGACTTAAAGTGGTATGAAATGAAATCCGAGCGCTTTGATTTGTTGCTTTACAAGATTCAGCGCTATATAAATTCCATACATTATTATTATTATTATTAGTCATCAGTTTGGTCTTCTCTGCACTGATTTCCATGCCGTATGTTTTGGAGGCCTTATCCAAGTGTTCTGTTAGGCTGGCAAGCTCTTTTTCTGATCCTGCTATTCCATCAATGTCATCTGCGAAGCGGAGGTTTGTGATCGTTCTGCCACCAATGCTGACTGATCCTTCATGATGTTCCAGTGCATCAGCCATGATTCTCTCAAGGAAGATGTTGAAAAGAGTGGGTGAGAGTAGACAGCCCTGCCTTACTCCAACTGTTGTTCGAAACCATTCTCCAATGTTGTTGTTGTAGTACACTGCACTGGTGGCCTCGCTGTACAGCTGTTTGATGACTCTGATCAGGTTTGCATTGATGCTGTACAAATTCATGGTTGCCCACAAAGCTGCATGCCACACCCTGTCAAATGCCTTCTTAAAATCGATAAATACGTGGTAAAGGTCTTGTTGATGTTGAAGGTACCGCTCACATAGTATTCTGAGGTTGAATATCTGTTCTGTTGTGCTGCGCCCTGCTCTGAAACCTGCTTGTTCCTCAGCAATGATGGTCTCTGCTTGTGGCTTTAGTCTATTCAATATTATCTGCAGCATGACCTTGCTTGGGTGACATATGAGGCTGATTGTGCGGTAATTCTGGCATTGTTGTAGATTTCCTTTCTTGGGGAGGGTGATGATGAGTGACTGCGTCCATGGTGTTGGCCATTTTCCTGTCTGCCAGATCTTGTTGCAGATTCTTAGTAGGGCGCTGATCATGGCTTCCCCTCCAGCTTGGACCAACTCAGCTGGGATGTTGTCAGCCCCTGCTGACTTCCCCTTTTTCAGCGATCTGACTGCTGCTTCCACTTCTTCTCGGAGGATAGGGTGATTGTCTGTGTCTTTGCTGTCGGGTACATTAAGGACTTCTGGATCTCCTGCGGTTCTATAGTTATACAGGTCGGAGCAGTATTCTGTCCATCTGTTCAGAATATCCTGGTCGTCAGTGAGACACTTCCCATTTTTGTCTTGGATTGTTAAACCTTTTCTCTGTTTCGTGCTAGTCAGGTCTTTCACCAGCTGATATGCTTTCTTGCTATTGTTTTTCTTGATGTTCTCTTCAATGTCTTGGCACTGTTCACCGATCCATTTCTCTTTTGCCTCCGTCATGGACTTCCTGATTCTTTTGTTGACTGCCCTATATTGTTCTGCTCTTTCTTTTGTTTCATTTTTCTTTTTCTTCAACTCTCTACGCTTGTCGCATAGTTGTAGGATGTTAGGTGTGACCCATGGTTTTTTGACTGGTCGGCGTTTGCCAAGAAGCTCGTTTGCTGTTTCAGTCACCGCTGTATTGAAACTATTCGTCAGTGTATCTATGTCTGAGTCTATCACAGTGAGTGCTGCAAACTTTCCACCTATCCTTGCTTGAAAAATTTCTAATACCTCTAGGTCCTTCAGCTTCTCGAGGTCAAATTTGATCCTGATGTTGTTCCGCTTGTGGATTTTCTTTAGACGTAGTCGGAAAGTCATCATCACAAGATCATGATCACTCCCTATGTCTGCTCCTGGAAAACTTCGTGTCTGTGCGATGTTAACGCTAGACTGAAACCGTCTTTTCACCATGATGTAATCTATTTGGTTGTGGTGTTCTCCATTTGGGCTATGCCATGTCCATTTTCTGGATTTCTTGTGTGGGCCAAGTGTATTCACTAGCTGGAGGTGGTTGTTACTGGCAAACTCCAAAAGTCTCAAGCCTCTTTCATTTGATTGGTTATTACAATGTGGCCCACAAACGCCCTCCCAGTCTTTCCATGCATCTTCTCCTACCTTGGCGTTCCAGTCGCCTTGCACAACGAGGATGTCTTTCTTGGGTGTTTGATTCAGAACCTCTTGTAGCTGGTCATAAAATTCTTCTACGGCTTCATCTGTGCAGTCTGATGTAGGGGCGTATGCCTGTACTATAGTTATGTTAAAGGGGGTTGCTCTCAGGCGGATGGTAATAAGTCTGCTGGACACAGGCTGACAGCTCATGACGGTGTTCACGGTGTCTTTGTGAACGAGAAACCCCACGCCGTGTTCATGTTTATCCTGTTTTCCACTGTAGTATAATTTGTGGTCTTCCTGGGTCGTTGTTTCTCCCATGTTTTTCCACCTGACTTCGCAGAGCCCAAGGATGTGCCATTGATATCTGGACATCTCATGTGTCAGTTCTTCCACTTTGCCTGCAGCTCTTAGTGTCCGTACATTCCATGTGCCAATGATGGTGTTGTTTCTGGCACGAATTTTGCTGCGTTTTACATCAGTGGCATACTTTCGACATCTGTCCTGATGAGCAACAGAAGGCGCGGTCCTTGGTAACCCGGGCGACGACCGATCCGGTATGGAGATTCTGGCTGTCTTTGTCATTGGTGTATCTTGGGCAAATCAAACCTGGCGGAGCCCATCCCTCTCCAGGTCGGATTTTTTGGTTGGGTTTACTCCCCACATGTGGCAGGTGGTACTGGGTTACATGGTTACCAGTAGCAGAGGGAGTCTCTGACCTGACCTGAAGAGAGAGAGTACAACACAATAAAACACAACACAACACAATACAACACAACAGAACATCTCTGAATGTCAAAGTCCTTCGGATGAGACTATAAACCGAGGCCCCGTGTTCGAACGCATGCAGACCATCTTGCGCACACGTTAAATCCTGTTCCGCTTTTCGGAAGAGTAGGCCATTGTGTGCCGGTGGAAACAGATGACAAAATTTACAAAACCGCATACACGCGGGGACTGGATGTAAAAAAGCACATGTGTGCTTATTCCATTATCCTCGATATAAAAGAATAAATAAAAATAAAATCTCTCTCTCTCTCTCTCTCTCTCTCTCTCTCTCTCTCTCTCTCTCTCTCTTCTCTCTCTCTCTCTCTTCTCTCTCTCTCTCTCTCTCTCTCTCTCTCTCTCTCTCTCTCTCTCTCTCTCCCTCTCCTCTCGCATGGTGTGAGTGCGTGCGCGCGCGCGCGTGTGTGGGTATGTGTGTGTGTGTGTGTGCGTGCGTGCGTGCGTGCGTGCGTGCGTGCGTGCGTGGTGTGTGTGTGTGTGTGGTGTGTGTGTGTGTGTGTGTGTGTGTGTGTGTGTGTGTGTGTGTGTGTGTGTGCTGTGTGTGTACGTGTGCATGGGGATGCAAATTGCTTCTACAATATTTGTTTCATGTAGTTTACTATTGCTGTTGCCTCCCATAAAAGCACAAAGAACTTTTGACGTTTCCTTCTGTTAGCCAAAATGAAACTATTTACGTGGTTTGTTCTCCTTTATTTTATAGAGGTTTTGCTTTGTTTGGTTCTGTTTTGGTTTGGGTTTGGGGTTGTTGTTGCTTTTTTGAGGGGGGACTATTCGGTTGTTCCCTCTCCCCTTGTTGTTGCCGGTTTTTTGTTTTTTTGTGCTCTTGGTTCTTGCTATTTTTTCGGTTGTTTCTGTGTTTTCTGTTCTGCTTTCTTTCTTACTTGCTGCTACTTTTTTTTTTCCTTTCTCTCTCTCTCTTCGGTGATTTTTGTGGGATTTTTGTGTAGATATTTTTTCCGTAAGCTGTGTAAGTGTATTACTATGGGCTTTACTTTATTTTATTTTATTATCATATATATCCTTAAGGGCGGGGACTGGATGTAAAAAAGCACATGGGTGCTTATTCATTATCCTCGAAATAAAAGAATTTGTCATTGTCTCTGTGCAGATTACTGGCCCTTCAAGGGCGAGAACTGGGGCGTGCTGGCGTCAGTGCTGGGGGCTGCGGTGGTGTTGGGGGTGGGGGCGGCTTGCTGTCGACACCTCCGCAAACGGCGGGATTCCTTTGACGACCTCTACGACCTCAACGAGGGGCCTTACGTCCACAAATACGGTAGGGCCTCCCCCCCCCCTCCTCTGATGATGATACAATGATAAGGGACGCTCCAGCACATAGAAGAAGAAGAAGAAGAAGAAGAAGAAGAAGAAGAAGAAGAAGAAGAAGAAGAAGAAGAAGAAGAAGAAGAAGAAGAAGAAGAGAAGAAGAAGAAGAACAAGAAGAACAAGAAGAACAAGAACAAGAAGAAGAAGAAGAACAAGAAGAAGAAGAAGAAGAAGAAGAACAAATGGAACTTATATAGCGCTATATCTTGCAAAGACAAATCAAAGCGCATGCATTCGACCTAATCTTACAGTCATACAACCAATGACAAATAATCAATAGTTCAAACAAATATTACAAACATGGTACACTGTAGACCACATCTATGAAATAAAATTGCAATAGTCAAATGTTTTTCAAAAGCACACACAAATAATCAATAGTTCAAACAGATATTACAAACATGGTACTGCAGACCAAATCTATGAAATAAAATTGCAATAGTCAAATGTTTTTCAAAAGCACACACACACACAGGTCATATACTTTAGCAGGGTCATAGGACATGGGTTAGTGAAGGTGGGATAGTTCTGATATGAGACAGGAGGGGGGAAATCTTATGTTTGAAATAAATATGTCTTGAGACTGGATTTAAAAGTCGCATTGCACCAGACATCAATTTTTTTTAAGTTACTGACGTGTTGTTGGGCTGTCCAAAACCATACTGCAGAGAACAGTGCAGGGGAAGAGAGGGCGAGGCAGACAGAGGAAGAAATGGGCAGACAACATCACTGAATGGACAGGGAAGAGCTTCTCCACAACCCAGGCACTTGCACACAACCGCCGCAAACGGAGCCAGCTGCTGCAACGTTCGTCAATGCAGTGCCCCTACGACCCCGGAGGGGGTTATGGGAGTAGATGAGATGAGATGAGATGACGTGTCGTGTTGTAAATCTGCACTAAAAGAGGTATTCAATACACCAAACAGATCGAAAATCGGACAATTCTATGAAAGGTTATTTCACATTGAAATGCTACACCGCAGGAGGTGACAAACAGAAATGGACAAGTTTAGCATCGTAATAGGTGGTCAGAATGATGGAGGGCTTGGGTAGGTTTTAAAAAAAAAACACGTTTATAAGCAAAAAGGAAACAAAATTTCACCTGGATATTTTCATTACAAGGTAAAATAATGGCTTTAGTTTTATAATCCGTCAAAATCTCATAATCAACAACCTGACCCCCCCCCCCCCCCACCCCCACCCCATCCCATCCCAACCTGTTTAAAGTGGCTCCTAGCAGAAAAGTGGGTCAGGTGCAAAGCGACTCATTTCGTGGTGGAGCGTCACATGTGTGTGTGTGTGTGTGTGTGTGTGTGTGTGTGTGTGTGTGTGTGTGTGTGTGTGTGTGTGTGTGTGTGTGTGTGTGTGTGTGTGTGTACGTGTGTGTGTGTGTGTGTGTGTGTGTGTGTGGAGGGTGTGTGTTGAGTGTGTGTGTGTGTGTGTGCGTGCGTGTGTGTGTGTGTGTGTGTGTGTGTGTGTGTGTGTGTGTGTGTGTGTGTGTGTGTGTGTGTGTGTGTGTGTGTGGAGGGTGTGTGTTGAGTGTGTGTGTGTGTGTGTGCGTGCGCGCGCGCGTGTGTGTGTGTGTTGTGTGTGTGTGTGTGTGTGTGTGTGTGTGTGTGTCTGTGTGTGTGTGTCTGTGTGTGTCTGTGTCTGTGTGTGTGTGTGTGTGTTTGTTTGTGTGTGTGTGTGTGTGTGTGCGTGTGTGTGTGTGTGTGTGTGTGTGTGTGTGTGTGTGTGTGTGTGTGTGTGTGTGTGCGTGCGTGCGTGTGTGTGTGTGTGTGTGTTCGGGCTTGTGCGAAGCTCTTGTGCTTGCGCGGGCCCTGGCACAAGTTGCTTCAAGAATTGTATCACTTTTACAGTGGCACTCGGTGCTCAAGTGGAAAGGCTTGCGATCGTAGTGCCTAAATCGGATAACTCCGCTGGGACTGTGATATAATCTCAAACATCCGCTGATGAGGGTACCAGGGGGTGGGGGGCAGGTGGCTGTCAGTATGAATACCATCCTCACCTTCTGGAAATTCTGTGCTAGAAGTGTCCTCATTTCTATCACTGTGTTTTGTTTCTGCCTTGTTCCTTTTCTTCCTGTCAAGTCTTTCTTGTCTATTTTCTGCCTTCCTGGTCCATTCTCCTGCCTTTTTTCCAGAAGGATTTAGTGTCAGGTGTTTGTGATAGGGTCAGATTTGTAATAGGGTCAGATTTGTGATAGGGTCAGATTTATCATAGGGTCAGGTATTTGTGATAGGGTCAGATTTGTGATAGGGTCAGGTATTTGTGATAGGATTTGTGATAGGGTCAGATGTGTGATAGGGTAAGATTTGTGATAGGGTTAGGTATTTGTGATAGGATTTGTGATAGGGTCAGGTATTTGTGATAGGGTCAGGTATTTGTGATAAGGTCAGATGTTTGTGACAGGGTCAAATGTTTGTGAAAAGGTCAGATGTTTGTGACAGGATTAGTTTGGATCAAATTTGTGATAGGGTGAGATGATTGTGATAGGGTCAGATGTTTGTGATAGGATCAGATGTTTGTGATAGGGTCAGATGTTTGTGATAGGATCAGATGTTTGTGATAAGGTCAGAAGTTTGTGATAAGGTCAGATGTTTGTGATCAGGTCAGATATTGTTATAGGGTCAGATGTTTGTGATAGTCAGATAGGATCAGATGTGTGTTAGTATCAGATTTGTGAGAGGGTCAAATGTTTGTGATAGGGTCAGATGTTTGTAATAGGGTCAGATATTTGTGA
>CM054143.1:13187784-13197784 GCA_028751875.1 Rapana venosa | reverse complement strand
AGATATGTCAATAAATTGACGTATGATTTTGCAGTGAGTGATTAGAAGAGACGGGATAGCTCAGTGGTCAGAGCACTCGCTTTTCCCCAAGCTAAGGTTTAAGCAGCGTTGAACGTGGTTACCACTTGGATGGGTGACCGTTTGCGCGCCTTGGCTTCAGTACAGTCACGCCAGTTCGCCCAGCTGTAAATAATAATAATAATAATAATATAATAATAATAATAATAATAATAATAATAATATAAAAAAATGGAATTTATATAGCGCTATATCTTGCAGAGACAAATCAAAGCGCTTGCACTCAACTCATTCTTACACAGTCATACAACCAGTGACAAGTAATAGTTCCATCAATCCAAATGTGCACACACGCACACACACACACACACACACACACACACACACACACACACACACACATACATACACACACACACACACACACACACACACACACACAGGTCACACACCCAGGCAGGGCAATAGAATCTTGGCTGTTGAAGGCAGGGAAAAACTCTGAGATGAGGCAGGAGAGGAAAATCTTAGGTTTGAAACAAATATGTCTTGAGACTGGATTTTAAAGTGTCATAAGAAGGCTTTTGGCTGAGAAAGAGAGGGAGATCATTCCACATCAATGGACCAGAAATTGAGAAAGAGCGACGGCCGATGGTGGATTGGTTGAATCTAGGTATTCGTAAGGACAAGGTATCTGCAGCAGAGCGGAGAGAACGAGAAGGAGTGTACAAGTGAAGACATTCACAGAGGTAGGCGGGTGCTGTTTTGTGGAGACATTTGTAACAGAGGGTACTGATCTTATAGTTGACTCTCTGTTGCACAGGCAGCCAGTGGAGAGATTGCAAGAGAGGGGTAATATGCTCAGATTTTTTTCTTTCTGAAGATTAGACGAGCTGCAGAGTTTTGTATACGTTGAAGGGATTGGATTGATGATGCTGGCAGACCAGCCAACAGAGAATTGCAATAGTCCAGACGTGAAAGAATGAGAGACGCAACAAGTTTGGATGTTGCATCTGTGGACAGGTACTTTCGAATTGCACTAATACGTCGTAATTGATAGTAGCAGGACTGGCAGGTCTGGGTGATGAATTTTTGCATAGAGATTGTGTTGTCAATAATGACCCCTAGATACTTCACAGCAGTGGATAAAGGGACTGATGCATTGCCAAGTTGTATTGAAGCTGTTGTGATGGAAGGGAGTTTGTGTTTGGTCCCTACAAGCATGGTTTCCGTTTTATCTGCATTTAGCTGTTATTTGTTCTGTATCATCCAATTTTGGATATCTTGAAAGCAGTGGGCCATATTTGTAAAGAGAGAAGGCAGATTTTCAGGAGTGTCGCTGCTTAGAATCTGAGAGTCATCTGCATAAAAATGATGGTTGGTCTGATGACAGTTAATTATATGTGACAGTGGAGCAGTGTAGAGGGTGAAAAGAACAGGGCCCAGAACAGATCCCTGTGGAACTCCACATTCCAATCTTGCAGGTACTGACTGAATCTTGTTTACTGTGACTGTCTGGAATCGGTCAGTAAGGTATGAACTAAACCAGGTAAAGGCTGTATCAGTAACACCAAATGTTTTTTTGAAGACGGGAGAGAAGAATAGAGTGATCAATAGTGTCAAAGGCTGGATACCTGCCCTCTTTAGGGTCAGGGAAGGTAAAGCAGCGAGGGAGAGGAGGTGGGTGCCGCTCTCGATATGCTGGTCCCTGGCGAAGCTGAGGTCTCTGACATCTCGCTCCCCAACGATCGCATAGGTTCTGGGAACACCTTTACTTTTTACTAAATGACTGGGAACCATTCCTGAAACCTGCCTTTCTATAACGGCAATAATATTTCTGTAGTTTTCTTTTCAGTGTATTTGGTGATTAGCAATAAATGGTTAATGTATTTTCTGTGTAATGATGTCAGTTAGTAAGCAATATACTGTCAGAACTCTCCACCAAAATTACTGTTTCGGTAGGAAGCACTAAGCCATTAACAGTTAATACTTCATGTTTTGCTTTGTATCATGCCACTCTGTTCCCTCTATGTGCAAATTAAGCCTAGGATACTCGTCTTGCGCAGCCATCTACACGGCATACACACGGGGACTGGATGTTTTTAAAAAAAGCACATGAGTGCTTATTCTGTTATCGTCGATATAAAAAAAATAATAAATAGAGAAAGCTATGCCACAAATATCACCAAGAATAAAATCAGAACATCAACGGTAAGGAAACGGGTAAAATATACACAAAAAGACAACAGCTTACAGAGTAACACAAAGCAGTTCACATATTCTAGCGTGGATGGATGCGACAAAGTCAGCTACTTGTGACATTTCTGAAAAGAACTTTTCAACGAATTACGGTCAAAAGCATCGATGAGGTCGGAACAGTATGAAAGAGATTAAAGAAGTAAAGGCGTTCCCATAACCTATATGGTCGTAGGGGGGCGAGACGTCAGAGACCTCAGCTTCTCCAGGGACAAGCATATTAAGGGCCTCTCCCTCGCTTCCTTACCTTCCCTGACCCTAAAGAGGACAGGTACCCATTTACAGCTGGGTGAACTTGGGGACTGTACTGAAGCCAAGGCGTGCAAACGGTCACCCATCCAAGTGGTAACCACGCTGGACGCTGCTTAACAATGGCCTGGGGAAAGCGAGTGCTCTGACCACACCACTGGGCTATCCCGTCCCCTGATAAAAGAATAGTTGGACACGAGGAGAGGCAGAAGAAAAAGGAATTTTCTAGTATAGAATTTCCACAAGGTGAGAATATTGTTTAAATCAGAGAGCCCTCGATATTTCTCGTAGGAAAAGCCTGATGGTACCATACTGATAGTTGGGTCTATGTCCTGTTTCTTCCGCGCAAGAGGGTGTGTGTGTGTGTGTGTGTGTGTGTGTGTGTGTGTGTGTGTGTGTGTGTGTGTGTGTGTGTGTGTGTGGTGTGTGTGTGTGTGTGTGTGTGTGTGTGTGTGTGTGTGTGTGTGTGTGTGTGTGTCAAGTCAAGTCAAGTCAAGTCAAGTCAAGTCAAGTCAAGTCAAGTCAAAATTTTATTTTCAGATGGTACATTGAATAAGCAATGCATTTGCTTTTTTTCAAGCCATCTATTCTGTGTGTGTGTTGTGTGTGTGTGTGTGTGTGTGTGTGTGTGTGTGTGTGTGTGTGTGTGTGTGTGTGTGTGTGTGTGTGTGTGTGTGTGTTGTGTGTGTGTGTAACATCAAATCAAAATGATCTTTATTTGTTGACAAAAGATGTGTCTGTATGCAAGTACATAAATATCTTCGTGCCCCTCTCTCTCTCTCTCTCTCTCTCTCTCTCTCTCTCTCTCTCTCTCTCTCTCTCTCTCTCTCTCTCTCACAATGTTCCATGTCAATTTTTCTATTCCTGAGTTTGGATTATTGTATATTTGATGAAATTTATCCACATGTTCCTGTATTACTCTACCCCGTTTCCCCCATTTGGTTGTATTCTGGTCTAAGGCCGAAGTACCATTAAACCATTTCAGAGTTCAGAATTCAGAGTTCTCTCTTATTCTATGAATGCACCTGTTAAAAACATCACTTTCAAAGTTGTTAGGCGTCGTTTATTTTCATTTTTATTATTTTTCGTTCTTTTATTTCAAGGATAATAAAATAAGCACTCGTCTGGGTGTTTTTTGCATCCAGTCCCCGTGTGTATGCAGTTTTGTTTCAATTTTGTCATCCGTTCCCACCGGCACACAATGGCCTACTCTTCCGAGAAGCGGAACGGGATTTAACGTGTGCGCAAGATGCTCTGCATGTGTTCGCAGCACACGGACCTGGGTTTATACTCTCTTCCTTTAGTACTCAGGTGTAGTGGGTGATGCATGGGCCTAGTGGATAGACCGCACGAGCCAGGACCACTTGACTTCTCTTCTTCTTGTTTCAAACCTACACTCGACCTTCCTTGGTTTCATTTCTGGGTAATGTCACCGTCTGATATACAGATTTTGGATTTTTGTTGGTTGGTTGGTTGTGTCTTTTTTTTAACTGCAGTCGTCTCTCTCAGATATAGTCTTGCGTTAGTGGGGTTATTATTATTATCATTATTACTATTATTATTATTATGTTGTTTGGAGTCTACTTCTCTTGTTTGTCTGTCTGTCTGCCTGTCTGTCTGTGTGCATGTCTGTTTGCCTGCCTGCGGTCTGTTAGCCAGCCCCTCTCTCTCTCTCTCGGTATGTATGTTTATACATACATACATGCATATATATATATATATATAATACATATTATATATATACATACTATATATCATTATATATATATATATTATATATATACATACATATATGAAAAAATGTAACATCATCATAATTTTGTCGTATCTTTTCAATAGAACATACATTGAAATTAACTATTGATGCTTATTTTTCATTGTGAGCCCTCTCCTCTCTCTCTCTCTCTCTCTCTCTCTCTCTCTCTCTCTCTCTCTCTCCTCTCTCTTCTCTCTCTCTCTCTCTCTCTCAAAACAACAGCAACAACAACAACAAAATTTAACATAACTTTTGTTGATTTTTTTTCATCTGTAGAAAAGTCATTAAAGTTAATGATGAGATGATGTTTATTTTTCGTTGTGCTCTCTCCTCTCTCTCTCTCTCTTCTCTCTCTCCTCTCTCCTCCTCTCTCTTCTCTCTCTTTCTCTCTCTCTCTCTCTCTCTTCTCTCTCTCTCTTCTCTCTCTTCTCTCTCTCTCTCCTCTTCTTTCTTTTCCTTTTTTTTTTTTGGGGGGGGGTGTTTTGGGAGTTTTCTTTTATTTGTTTGTTTGTTTGGTTTCAAAAAAAAAATTTTCCCCCTTGTTTCTACTGTGTGAGAGTATGAGTATTTGGTTTATTATTAAGATGTATCCCTACGGGCGGGGACCGGATGTAAAAAAGCACATGTGTGCTTATTCATTATCCTCGAAATAAAAGAATTTGTCATTGTCATTGTCTCTCTCTCTTTTTCTCTCTCTCTCTCTCTCTCTCTCTCTCTCTCTCTCTCTCTCTCTCTCTCTCTCTCTCTCTCTCTCTCTCTCTCTCTCTCTCTCTCTCTCTCTCTCTCTCTCTCTCTCTCCCCTCGGGATAGCCTAGTTAGTGGTTAGAACATTTCGCTCGCAGTCAACCCGGGTTCGATTCCCATTCAAGGTGATATTTTCCCCTGGAGTTAACATCAGTGCAGACTCCACTCTCCCCGAAAGTCATTCGGATGAGACTATAAATCGAGGCCCCGTGTGCGAACGCACACGTTAAATCCTGTTCCGCTTTTGTAAGAGTAGGCCATTGTGTGCTGGTGGGAACAATGACAGAATTTACAAAACCGCATACACACGGGGACTGGATGTTTAAAAGCACATAAGTGCTTATTCCATTATCCTCGATGTAAAAGAATAAAATATAAATAAATAAATAAACAGAAATTGTAACATACCTTTCTCTGGTATCTTTTCTAGGGAACAGAACTTGAAGTTACTAGTATATCGTTTATCTCCTTGTGGTCTGTCCATCTGTCTGTTTGTCTCTCTGTCTGGTTCTCTCTCTCTCTCTCTCTCTCTCTCTCTCTCTCTCTCTCTCTCTCTCTCTCTCTCTCTCTCTCTCTCTCCTCTCTCTCTCTCTCTGACAAAAAAATTGTAACATAAGATTTGTTGGGATGTTTCCCCAAAGAATATACGATGAAAATAATAATATAATGTTTAAATTTCAATGTGATCTGTCTGTACTGTTGGTTGGTCTGTCTGTCTGTCTACCTGCCTGTCTGTGTGTATGTCTGCCTGCCTGTCTGTGTGTATGTCTGCCTGCCTGTCTGTCTGTCTGTCTGTCTATGTTTTCATCGGGATTCTCATTGATGTTGTTGCAACCAACTTCATGCCCTTGTGTAAGATAATTATGTGATCATGACATGTAGTTGTCAAACAATCAAATGCCGATTATTATTAATGTGTGTGTGCGTGTGTGTGTGTGTAAGTGTAAGTGTAAGTGCGTATGTGTGTGTGCGAGTCTCTTCGTGTGCGTGTGCCGTGTGGTGTGTGGTGTGTGTGTTGTGTGTGGTGTTGTGTGTGTGTGTGTGTGTGTGTGTGTGTGTGTGTGTGTGTGTGTGTGGTGTGTGTGTGTGTGTGTGTGTGTGTGTGTGTGTGTGCGAGTCTCTCGTGTGTGTGTGTGTGTGTGTGTGTGTGTGTGTGTGTGTGTGTGTGTGTGTGTGTGTGTGTGTGTGTGTGTGTGTGTGTGTGTGTGTGTGTGTGTGTTCGTGTGTGTGTGTGTGTGTGTGTGTGTGTGTGTGTGTGTGTGTGTGTGTGTGTGTGTGTGTGGCGCGTTCTTGTAAGCCATGCACGTTTGCTCGCGTGCATGCAAGCGTACGCTCTTTTGCAGTATTTCATGGACAAAAATGGTGTGAATAATCATTGATGAGTCTACAATACTGTTATCATTATAACCTAGTCATCTTATGAAACAGAAGTTCCGTTGTTTTTTTCTGTCATAGTTTAATTTGGTTTTTTATTGTTATTATTAGTATCGTTATCATTATTATCATCATCAATTTTTTTTAATTATCATCATCATCATTGTTGTTATTATTATTATTATTATCATTGTTTTTGTTGTTATTATTATTGTTATTGTTATTATTATTATTATTCATCATCAATATCGTTATCATCATCATTATTATTACTATCATTATCATTATTCATTATTATAATTATTATTCATTATTATTATTATCATTGGTTACAAATGCAATTGTGGATGACATACATACTCCGTCTATAACAAATGTATATCCATCCATCCATTCATTCCGGTTTTTTACCTCCCCCTCCCTCCCCCCCCCCCCCTCTTTCTCTTCTTTCTCTCTCTCTCTCTCTCTCTCTCTCTCTCTCTCTCTCTCTCTCTCTCTCTCTCTCTCTCTCTTCTCTCTCTCTCTCTATCTCTTAGTTGTGAGTGTGTGAACGTTTCAAGAAAATATTTTTGGGGAATAAAACATTTTTTCACATTCCGGTAGATAACATCGCTTTGCCTATAACAATTATTGTGAATTGTTCTTCCCTGTGAATATCGCTTGCTAGGTGTTTATGTGTTGTTTTATATAATATGTCTGTGGAGAAATCAAATTTTGAAAAAATTTATCAAAACGGTTGCAATGCAAAAATGGATTGTCTGTCAAAGGTGTGCGTGTGTATATAGAACCAAAATGACTTATAACATTCGTCCTTTTCTGTCTTGTGCCAACTCTATATGCTATAATATAATATCATGAACATTTTCTCCTTTTTTTGTTTTGTTTGGCGTGTGCTATGATTTCTTTTATTTTTGTTTTTTGGTTGTCTATGTATATGTCTGAGTACACGAGGTGTACGAATCTTTTTTTCATGGTGATGTCCTTTTTTTGCTGGAGTTGTAAAGATTGTTATTATCCTCGTTGTCTGTCAATGTTTAGTGCTTGTGTTTTCTTAGTACAAAAGGGAAATACATTATGTTCTTCTCAAAAACGTGCTTGGGTTTCTGAGTAACAAAAGTGAAATACATTATTTTCTTTTCAAAAAAAAGTGCTTGGGTTTCCTAGTAACAAAAGTGAAGTACATTATTTTCTTCTTTAAAAAGTGCTTGTGTTTCCTTAGTAACAAAAGTGAAATACATTATTTTCTTCTCCAAAAACATGCTTGTGTTTCCCTAGTAACAAAAGTGAACTACATTATTTTCTTCTCAAAACAGTGCTTTCGCTTCCTAGTACAAAAATGAAATGCATTATTTTCTTCTCAAAAAAGTGCTTGGGTTTCCTAGTACAAAAGTGAAATACACTATTTTCTTCTCCCAAAAAACTTGCTTGTATTTCCCAGTACAAAAGTGAAATACATTATTTTCTTCTCCAAAAAGTGCTTGTGTTTTCCTAATACAAAAGTTAAATACAATACTTTCTGCTCAAAAAAGTGCTTGTGTTTCCTAGGAAAAAAGTGAAATACATTTTTTTCTTCTCAAAAAACATGCTTGTGTTTCCCTAGTAACAAAAGTGAAATATTGTTTTCTTCTCAAATAATTGCTTGTGTGTCTTAGTACAAAACTTAAGTACATTATTTTACTCTCAAAAAGCGCTTGTGTTTCTTAGTAACAAAAGTGAAATACATAATTTTCTTCTAAAACAAAATGCTGTGTTTCTTTAGTACAAAATTGAAATACACTATTTTCTTCTCCAAAAAAAACGTGCTTGTATTTCCCAGTAACAAAGTGAAATACATTATTTTATTCTCAAAAAGTGCTTGTATTTCCCAGTACAAAAGTGAAATACATTATTTTCTTCTCAAAAAAGTGCTTTTGTTTTCCTAATACTTCAGTGAAATACAATACTTTCTGCTCAAAAAAAGTGCTTGTGTTTCCTAGGGAAAAGGTGAAATACATTTTTTTCTTCTCAAAAAAGTGCTTGTGTTTTCCTAATACAAACGTGAAATACAATACTTTCTGCTAAAAAAAAGTGGTTGTGTTTCCTAGGAAAAAAGTGAAATACATTTTTTTTTCTTCACAAAAAAGTACTGGTGTTTCCTTAGTACAAAAATGAAATACATTATTTTCTTCTAAAAAAAATAAATAAATAGAAACACACCATGGATGCATTTCAACAACCTAACTAATACCCCCAGGAATGAAGCAGATATGGTCATTTGGGGGGAAAAAAGTTTCATCCCAAATTAGAATGCTTCTCTTACATTGCATAGAAAATGTTTGACAGTGCCTCTGTGTGTGTGTGTGTGTGTGTGTGTGTGTGTGTGTGTGTGTGTGTGTGTGTGTGTGTGTGTGTGTGTGTGTGTGTGTGTGTGTGTGTGTGTGTGTGTGTGTGTGTGTGTGTGTGTGTGTGTGTGTGTTTTTGTGTGTGGGGTGTGTCATGATTCATGCTGACCACCAGACTGTCGTATCACACCACATTAGGGAGGAAGATTCAAATTTCCCAGAAGTTTGTATATTAAACCAGCATCTATTGTGGTCTTTGAAGTGTAGATTGTCAGTGAGTGGTTCTGGCATGTAATTATTGCTAAATTAGTCGTTACGTTTTATATCAAGGTGTTAGTAAACGTTTTGGTTGTGCGCATGCACACACACACACACACACACACACACACACACACACAACACACACACACACACACACACTCAAATGAGACTATAAACGGAGGTCCCGAGTGCGAACGCAGGCAGAATATCTTGTGCACACGTTAAATCCGGTTCCGCTTTTCGTAAGAGTAGGCCATTGCGTGCCGGTGGGAACAGATGACAGAATTGACAAAACCGAATACACACGGGGATGTAAAAAAGCACATAAGTGCTTATTCCATTATCCTCGATATAAAAGAATAAAATTAAAATTAAACACACACACACACACTCACGTCTGATATCAATATTTAGTGGAAGAATGTAAAACTAAAGAACTATAACACACACACACATGTGCGCGCGCGCACACACACACACACACACACACACACACCACACATACATAAACACTCACACACACACACACGTACACACGCACACACACACACACACACACACACACACACACATATATATATATATATATATATATATATATATATATATATATATATATATATATATATATATATATATATATATATATATATATATATATATATATTATGTATAGATGGCTTAATAGGGGAAAAATGCAACTGCTCTGCTTTATCAATGTACCATCTGAAAATAAAAAGTTTGACTTTGACATTCAAATGCACGACCACAAGCATATACGCGCGCTTATTTTTCTCTCACCATCATTCTATACTATATTATTGTATTATTGTAACCATATTTTCATACACCTTCATCGGAGTATAATTGTACATGCTAATATACATAATTATGTCAAAGGACAGCTTTATGTTTGATAGTATTTCCTATATGTGTTTTCGTTCAATATTAGGCTACTTGACTATTAAGTCTTATGCGTAACAGACAGAATGACATCAGCAAAGAAAACATAATGATTGTTGAT
>CM054143.1:13175284-13182784 GCA_028751875.1 Rapana venosa | reverse complement strand
TGTATGCTTCTTTCATCTAGTTATTTTATTTTATTTTTATTTATCTCTTTATTGTAAGTCACGGCAGATTTCTCTGCGTGAAATTCGGGCAGCTCTCCTCGGGGAGAGCGCGTCGCCACAAGAACAGCGCCACCTATTTTTTTTCTTTTTCTTGTCTGCAGCTGTATTTGTTTCTCTTATCAGAGTGGCTTTTTTTCCTACAGAATTTTGCCAGGGACGACTCTCTTGTTGCCGTGGGTTCTTTTACGTGCGCTAAATAATTATGTAACACACGGGGTTTCCATTTATCGTCTCATCCGAAAGACTAGCACCCAGAATACCACTCATGGTCTAATGGATGGGAGGGGTAAGTTTTGGGCCCTATCAGTATTCTTTGGATTCTTTTGCCATTATGCCTAAGATTATTTTTGTAGTTTTAATACATTTCCGATTATTATGCTGTCTGTGTGCTTCTAACTTTTTTTTTTTAAAAGTATGTGTACCACTCTCACGTTTCAGTTGTTTATTTTACCTGATCTTACTTTTCAACTTTTTTTTGGCACGCCTGAATTCTTTCAACTTCTCTGTTCACGTATCTTTCCATCGGTTTGTCTATTTCCAATATTTTACTTTTTTAAAGAAAATTCTTTGGTTCTTTTGCTTTGATGCTTACCTGTGATTGTTTACTTTTCTGCATATCTCCGATTATTTACCATTGTTTACCTTTAATTCATCATGTTGTTCTCATAAATTCTTTGTTTTACTTTGTTTTGTGTTCTTCATTTTGCTGCTTTGTACACTGTTTTTTTATTTGTGAATGTGTGAAAGGGGGGGGGGGGGTCCATTCTTTAACCTGTATGCACAATTCATATTTTTCAAATAGATTTTTTTAAGACCTTTAAGAGTGCCTCCTATTTCACACCTTGGTTTATGCCTCTTTCACCCTTCTGTAAATCTATCATTTTTACACACAGTGTTCCCAAGTCGTTTGGCGTTTTTAGTACACTTCCTTCAAAGTCTCCTTTCACTTCTTCCAGTTTCCCTCACAACCTTTTTCCTTCGTTTTTAACAAGTCTCAGACTTTGGTCTTGTTTTAAAAGTTTTCAGTCATATCTTTTCGAGCTTTGGTTTTCTGTGTTATTTTGAGGACAATATAATAACACTTTCTCACTTTAACCGCTCACTTTTTCATTAAGAAGTGAAAACCAGAATCAAAAACGCTATAGGACCATAATATGAAGAGCTCCTAACTTCAGTGAAAAGTAAAGTGGTACGGGCACGTCACACGAACAACTGGTACTGGCCAAGACTGTCCTACTACAGGGAACAGTACCAGGAGGGAGACGAAGAGGCAGACAGAGAAAACGATGGGAAGACAACATCAGAGAGTGAACTGGCCTTGAGTGGAACGATTTGCTACGGAAAGCAGAGGACCGCGGGGAGTGGAGGAAGCTGGTTGCAAAATCTTCATTGGTGTCCCCACGGTCCACGGGACTACAGGATAGGTGAAGGTGAATATAGCCGAAGATACCGATAGCGTTTAGTCTGCTTCAGTACTAATATGCAGACATCAGACCAAAAGATTTCTATTACACCAAAATACAATGCCCTCTCTCTCTCACCCCTTCATTTCTTCTCTGCTGCTTTTTCAGGAAATCACTTTGAAGAATAAAAGGTAAAGGTGTCCCATAACCTATGTGGTCGTAGGGAAGCGAGGCATCAGAGACCTCAGCTTCTCCAGGAGCCAGCATATTGAGTGCAGCGCCCATCTCCTCTCCCTCGCTGCTTTACCTTCCCTGACCCTAAAAGAAGCAGGTACCCATTTATAGCTGGGTGAAATGGGGGGACTGTACTGAAGCCAAGGTGCGCGAGCGGACACCCATCCACTTGGTAACCACGCTCGATGCTGCTTAACTTTAGCTGGGGGAAAGCCAGTGCTATGACCACTGAGCTATCCGCGTCCTCACACTCTTGCAGACTATTCCGCTCAATGCCCTGATCTGAACATCCTTTTAAGAAGCTGTCTAACAAGCAGCGACATAACGTTTATCTCCAACGTCAACGTTTCTGGCGGTGTTTTGTTTTTTTAGTTTCCCGGCTAGAGCTCCGGAGTTCACCAATGGAGAGATGTTTGCGTATGCGAGCGGTTTTTAATAATAATAATAATAATAATAATAATAATAATAATAATGAGGATGATGATGATGATGATGATGATGATGATGATGATGTATGGAATTTATATAGCGCTGAATCTTGTAAAGCAACAAATCAAAGCGCTCAGATGACATGATTTTAAATTATTTTTTTATTTTTTTATTATTTTATATCGAGGATAATGGAATATGCATGCATGTGCTTTTTTACATCCAGTCCCCGTGTGTATGCGGTTTTGTAAATTTTGTCATCTGTTCCCACCGGCACACAATGGCCTACTCTTTCGAAAAGCGGAACAGGATTTAACGTGTGCGCAAGATGTTGTGCATGCTTTCGCACACGGGGCCTCGGTTTATAGTCTCATCCGAAGGACTTTTAACCACAATAAAGGTAGCCGCATTCCGACTTCGGGAATTACCATTGTATCATTTTGTGGATTGACAAGGAGCCTTTTTGGTGATCGTGAGCATTGGCACGCTAACGCTGTGGCTGGTAGTCTCATCTCATCTCATCTGCTCCCGTAACCCCCCTCCCTCCGGGGGTCGTAGGGGCACTGCTGCAGTGACGAACCAACGTTGCACCAGATGGCTCCATTTGCGGCGGTTGTGGACAAGTGCCTGGGTTGTGTGTGGAGAAGCTCTTCCCGTTCCCGCTGGTAGTACGATAGAAAAAGTATTGCGTGTCGGCTAATTATCCAGGATACCGCCACAGTGAGAGATAGTGGTGAGAGGTGGTGGTGGTGGTGATGGCGTGCGTCTGTCAGTCTGAGTTTCTATCTCCAGATTTCCCGTGAAGGGATCAGTCAGTGCTTGTTATGATCCTGTGGCGTGTTGTGGTTGTTGTTGTTTTTTAAACTTGCTGAACATCAGCAGAGTCTGGTAACATTAGTGAGGAGAGAGAAGGGGTAGGGAGAGAGGGAAGAGAGAGAGGAGAGAGAGAAGAGAGAGAGAGAGAGAGAGAGAGAGAGAGAGAGAGAGAAAGAGAGAGAGAGAGAGAGAGAGAGAGAGAGAGAGAAAGAGATTTTTTTTTTTTGGTTTTACTGAAAGGAATAAGCTCTCACCGTGGTTTTTTTACGCCTAGCTTCTCAGTCAAATAAAATGGATAATAAATAAATAGCAGTACATCAGAGAAAGAGAGAGAGTATTCCTCAATAAATACTTTTTTCATACAGTAAGCCGATTTGTTTTTACCTGCATTTAACATCATTTTGCACATGCAAATATAATTTGAATGCAGAAACAGTAGTGGAGGGAAACCAGTACAGGTAACCACTTACAACGTCTCAATCATTTTGAACATGATCTATCAAAGATTCCTTTTTTTTTTAAAAACAAGACATGAAAATAAAATCTTTCAATGACAGCATTTTAGGCATTTTTTGAGTAAGAACCATATCGAGTTTTAGCTCCTAAATGAGCCTTCATCAGAGGTCCCGGCAGTGATTTTATTAAAACACTTTTTCAGAATGAAAGATCTTATGCTATTCACAATACAAGATTCCTGTTGCCGTTTTGTGAAAAAGTACTGAACCCAAGCGAAAAAATGCCTAAACTATAAAAAATCGAGAACCATTATAAGTTGCGAGGGAAAGTTAAGAGTGCGTTTCACAGAGAAAGGCCGCAAGGTTTGTCCCTTCCCAAAGGTCATTGGGGAGGAGGATCGGACCTGATTCTCAGGGGATAAATCCATCTCCTCTCCGTCGCATTTGAACCTTCACACCTTACAGCCAGACACTTTTCAGAATTGAGAAGTGTCTGTCGCATTGACAAGAATATTTGATATTCCTGTGGCCTTTTAAAGCTGCTATCAAAAGACGATTTAAAAAATGGAAAGAAAATATGCTTAAAATATAATATCATATCATTCTTGAGGAAATATCAATATAATTTATGAGGAAAGGTAAAAGAGTCGAACTTCAACTTCTACAGATAGAAAAGGTCAAGGCAAAGATTTTCCCCCTTCCCGATGCGGTCATTGGGGAGCGAGGCATCAGAGACCTCAACTTCTCCAGGGGCCAGCATACTGAGGGCGGCGCCCATCTCCTCTCCCTCGCTGCTTTACCTTCCCTGACTCTAAAGAGGGCAGGTACCCATTTACAGCTAGGTGAACTGGGGGAACTGTACTGAAGCCAAGACGCGCAAACGGTCACCTATCCAAGAGGTAACCACACTCAACTCTGCTTGACATTAGCTAGGGGAAAGCGAGTGCTCTGACCACAGTACTATCCTGTCACCAATTCTTTTAGAGACAGACAGACAGAGAGACAAAGTCAGAGAGAGAGAGAGAGAGAGAGAGAGAGAGAGAGAGAGAGAGAGAGAGAGAGAGAGAGAGAGAGAGAGAGAGAGAGAGAGAGAGAGAGAGAGAGAGAGAGAGTGCTGACTGACCCCTTTACCGCTGTTACCCTTCGCGAACAGTAACCATCAGTCAGGCAGTCAGCCAAGCTTAGCAGGCTACTACCTAATCAAAGTCGCGAGTAACATAGGGAATGGATAGCCCTGTAGTCAGAGCACTTCCACTCCCCAAACTAAGGTTAGATATCGTTGAGCTTGGCTATCACTTGGATGGGTGACTGTTCGGGCGCCTTGGCATCACTGCAATCCCAAAGTTCACCCAGCTGTACTTAAATGGGTACCTACCCTCTTTAATATCAGGGAAGGTAAAGCAGCGAGGGAGAGGAGATGAGTGCCGCCCTCAAAAGGCTGGCTGCTAGAATAGCTGAGGGTTCTAACACCTCTTTCCCCCGACGACCGCATAGGTTGTGAGAACACTTTTACCTTTCGTTTTTTACCTTGAACTGGGGGACTGTACTGAAGTCAAGGTGCACGAATGGTCACCCACCTAGGAGTAAGGCAAACTGGTTAAACGCTTCTTAACCTTAGCTTGGGGATAGCGTGTGCTCTGACCTCTGAGTTATCCCGTTCTCTAAAACATATACAGTACTTAAAATTTGTCCGAAATATGCCATAAAAATCTAAACTTCAATATTCTACCTTCCTCACTTAACGTGCCCTGAAATCAAAATCTAAAGTATAACGTTTCCTTCTCTATTTCCTAAGATCTTAGACTTCTCCCTAAGACGTACATACTCCCATGAATTATCAGATCTCTCCATAGTTCGAGCCTCTACCAAGGCAGCCATTCGGGGGGATTCCTCCACCCCCACCCCACCCCCACCCCAAGAAAGTTAACTCCTAACCCGGAAAGTCCCTCAGAACAGACTGTAAACCAAGCTCCCGTGTTCGAATGTACGCAGAACATCTTGCACACACCTTAAAACCCGTCCATTTTTCAAAAAGTAAGCTAAGCCACCATTGTACGCCGGTAAAAACGGATGACAAATTTACAAAAACAGTATGCACAGTGGTGCCGTGTTTAAACACATTATCCCCTGAGTCATACTACGTGCTTCAATCATAATCATCTACAACTTAGAAACCACAGAAAAGGACAGAAAAAAATCAGAAAACCGATATGGCTTGACCAGATATTCTCACAGTCAGTCAGCTAAAAAAAAGAAAAAAAGGTCATGTTTGCTTAACAGACCAGTCATGACAAGGGATTTGTAACGTCTGCTGACGTCTACCCACTGCTGACGCTGTCTCATGAGAAGAGATTGACACACAGGACGCTAGTAGAAACACAGACAGTGTCTGTTGGCGTTTAGTCTTACTGAACAGTTTGCGAAATACTGTGATAATGTAGATGCTGATGTGCTAAAAGTTGAGAGAGTTTGTAAAACCACATTGGTGGCACTGATGGTGTCTAGGTTTTTGATAGTTTAGGGGGTTTTTTCGTTCCTCGGCTAGAGCTCCGAGGTTCACCAATGTAATGGCCTTTCGTGGGATGATTAAAGTGTTTTTGACTTGACTTGACTTGACTTGACAATGGTGAGATTTTGAGTGAGCGATCATTTTTGCTCCTCGCCATAAAGGTAGCCACATTCCGATTTCGGGGATCAATCACATTTTGAAATTGGGTTTTCTGTTTCATCTGTAAATGGCGCAGATGATGACTGCAGATGAGGACATTTGAACAAACAGTGACTGCAGATGCTGATAACAAAACACAAACAGTGACTGCAGGCATTGACAAGAGAACACACAGTGACTGCAGGTATTGACAACAGAACACAAACAGTGACTGCAGGCATTGACAAGAGAACACACAGTGATGCAGGTATTGACAACAGAACACAAACAGTGACTGCAGTTGCTGACAACAGAACACACAGTGACTGCAGATGCTGACAACTGAACACTGCAGATGTTGACAGCTGAACACTGCAGATGTTGACAACAGAAGATACAGTGACTGCAGATGCTGACAACAGAAGACACAGTGACTACAGATGCTGATAACTGCAGATGCTGACAGCAGAACACACAGTGACTGCAGATGCTGGCTACAGAACACACAGTGACTGCAGATGCTGACAGCTGAACACACAGTGACTGCAGATGTTTACAGCTGAACACACAGTGGCTTCAGATGTTTACAGCTGAACACACAGTGACTGCAGATGTTTACAGCTGAACACACAGTGACTGCAGATGCTGACAGCTGAACACACAGTGACTGCAGATGTTTACAGCTGAACACACAGTGACTGCAGATGCTGACAGCTGAACACACAGTGACTGCAGATGCTGACAACTGAACACACAGTGACTGCAGATGCTGACAGCTGAACACAGTGACTGCAGATGCTGATAACTAAACACACAGTTACTGCAGATGCTGACAACTGAACACACAGTGACTGCAGATGCTGACAACTGAACACACAGTGACTGAAGATGCTGACAACTGAACACACAGTGACTGCAGATGTTTACAGCTGAACACACAGTGACTGCAGATGCTGACAGCTGAACAGACAGTGACTGCAGATGCTGACAGCTGAACACACAGTGACTGCAGATGCTGACAGCCGAACACACAGTGACTGCAGATGCTGACAGCTGAACACTCAGTGACTGCAGATGCTGACAGCTGAACACACAGTGACTGCAGATGCTGACAGGAGAACACACAGTGACTGCAGATGTTTACAGCTGAACACACAGTGGCTGCAGATGTTTACAGCTGAACACATAGTGACTGCAGATGTTAACAACAGAACACACAGTGACTGCAGATGTTAACAACAGAACACACAGTGACTGCAGATGCTGATAACAGAACACACAGTGGCTGCAGATGTTTACAGCTGAACACATAGTGACTGCAGATGCCGACACCAGAACACACAGGCCCAGAAGTGTTAACTTGAGTGGTTAGATAAATTACACTTTGATACCACCAGCAGCAATTCATTTCCCCACCCCCACCATTCTCATCTCCCCACCCCCACCACTCCACCCA
>CM054143.1:13157784-13170284 GCA_028751875.1 Rapana venosa | reverse complement strand
TAGCACTGATATCAGGGTTAATGACCAGAAGCTGGAAACAGTTCAAAGCTTCAAGTACCTGGGAGCCATTGTATCCGACCAGGGATCCAAGCCAGAAGTAGTATGCAGGACTGCACAGACAATAACAGCTTTGTCAAAACTAAACACCATCTGGAGAGATAAGAATATCTCACTTATCTCCAAGATCAGACTAATGCGCTCCCTTGTCATATCCATATTTCTGTATGCCTGTGAATCATGGACCCTGACTGCAGATTCGGAGAGAAGAGTACAGGCAGTGGAGATGAAATGCTTTCGGAGACTCCTTGGCATCTCCTACAAAGACCACATAAGCAACGAAAGCGTGCATAACAGAATCCAGCAAACCATTGGACCCTATGAGAACCTTCTAACGATCGTGAAAAAGCGTAAACTTAAGTGGTATGGGCATGTCACAAGATCCCAAGGAATTACAAAGACAGTTTTGCAAGGCACTGTCCAAGGAGGAAGAAGAAGAGGCAGACCAAGGAAGAGCTGGGAGGATAACATCAGCGAATGGTCAGGCCTAGAACTCAACAAAACCCTGAGAAAGGCAGAACAGAGAGAGGAATGGAGGGAACTGGTTGCTGAGTCTTTGAGGGTGCCCCCACGGTCGTCAGACTACGGGACAGATAGATAGATAGATAGATAGTAGGAACAAGTTTTAAGCCGAATGGTCAGCAACAGACAAAAATATTTCATGATGCATGTGAAGAATGACTCCATTCACCCAACCACCACCACCACACAGAGGTGTGAACACTGTGTGTTGCTTAGTCCACACTTCCATTGTTTCCTTTTGGCTAAGATTGGGGCAACTTCCTGTTCACCCTGCAGGCAAAAGTACAGGACTGTACTGTCGCCATTTTGCTTCAAATTTCTGACCCAGAGATTTCAGGTAACTGTTGTTCTTTGTTATAGTTTATTCTCTCTGATTTTGGGCGGGTGGGGTGTTATTATTCATGTATGGTTATGTTGCTTATTGAAGATGAACTTATAGATTCAAATATTTGAATGGAAGAAAAATATTTAACAGGGTTTCTTTATATTCTGGGCCGGCCCCAAAAATTGTTGTAATAGGAGCTCTCAGGTAACTGTTCTTCTTGTGCTCTGCTATTCTAGAAACCGAAGGTGTCGTCACGTTTTGCAATCACTTGTTCTTTTAAAGCTAAGGCCGTTTTTGGCGACTTGTGAGCGCAGAACAGAATAATGGCATCAAAAGACGAACTTGCTTGTGTGTATGCTGCTCTGATCCTGGCTGATGACCAGGTTGCTGTTACGGCAGAGAAGCTGACCACCATTCTGAAGGCAGCTAACGTCAGTGTGGAACCCTACTGGCCAAGCCTGTTCTCCAAGGCTCTGGAGGGCGTCTCCATCAAGGAGCTGGTGAGCAACGTGGGAAGCTCCGCAGGTGCTGCTCCTGCAGCTGAGGAGAAGAAGGAAGAGAAGAAAGTGGAGTCTGATGAGGACATGGGCTTTGGTCTGTTTGACTAGACGTCACAGAGACTTATTTGGACTACAACGTGTTGTGAACTCAATAAATTTTGTTGTTTTAAAAAAAAACTGTTCTTCTTGTTATTGTTTATTCCTTCTGGTTTGGGGGTTATTATTCATGCATGGTTATGTGCTAATTAAAGATGAAGACATAGATTGTAATATTTCAATGGAAGAAGATATTTAATGGGGGGGTGTTAATATTCTGGGCCGGCCCCCAAAACATTTGTAACTGGAGCTTTCAGGTAACTGTTGTTCTTGTTATTGTTTCTTCTTTTTCTTTTTCTTTTTTATTATTTATGCATAGTTATGTTGCTTATTAAAGATGAACTTATAGATTCTAATATTTGAATGGAAGAAAATATTTAATGGAGTTTCTGTGTATTCTGGGCTGGCCCCCCAAAACAGCTATTGAATAGGTTAGTATCAATTTGGGGTCAGATTTCTGTGTGCCGCTCAGTGGTCTGTGACAGGAGTTTGGTTTGTTTGTTGTTGTTGTTGTTGTTGTTGTTTTTTGGGGGAGGGGGGTCCTGAGCTAGAGCTCCTAGCTTCCACCTATTTTGATATTTTTGTGTATGCGACCGTTTTTTTAAAAATTATTTTCCACCATAAAGGTAGCTGCATTCCGTCTTGAGTTCTGATTTTTTTAAGGGAAAGGGGGTAGGGGGTGTTCCTCAGCTAGAGCTCTGGAGGTTCACTGATGGTGAGATTTTGCATATGCGACTGGATTTGGGGGTTTTTTGGCCCACCATAAAGAGTAGCTGTATTCTGACTTTGAAGATGTGTGCTGGTTACGTTCGTGTTCCCTTCCACCCAACGTTAAAATTACTTATGGGATCTTTAACGTGCATAGTTGATCATCTGCATGGTGGGGGGGTTTATATTCTATTCATTTTGAGGATAATGGAATAAGCACTCCTGTGCTTTAGTATATCAAGTCCCTGTGTGTTTGCAGCTTTGTAAAATTTTGCCATCCGTTCATATACGTGTATGTACACGAAGGGAATAAAAGCACTGGCGGGTCTGCACTTGAAGTTTACTTGTGAGCTCGAAAAAATGCCCAGCCATTATTCGCCAAACACCACCGAGATTTGAACCCACGACTTTAAGTACCTCTTGGATTGAAGTCGAATGGGCGTAACCACTTGACTATGGTATCTGTCAAGGAGTACAAATATTTTTTAAAAGTGTGATAAAACCATTGAAGTAATAATAATAATAAATGGAATTTATATAGCGCTGTATCTTGCACAGACAAACCAAAGTAGAATAATAACCGTGCTAATCACTGATTCATTCAAATGTAAAAGGTAAAGGGTAAAGGTGCCCCATAACCTATGTGGTCGTAGGTGAGCGAGGCATCACAGACCTCGACTTCTCCAGGTTATGGGACACCTTTACCTTTTAAAGTGCAAAAAAATCGAGCAACCCCTGCATGATCCCTCCAAGCAGGCTGTGTCCACCTAAACTACCATACTACGTGTCATGAAACTCTACATAACAGTGCAGTGTGCCCTTGCAAGATTGGGACTCTGACAACAGACCATGGATTGCAGCCCCTGCCTACGCTACGAGATGCTCCGAAAGAAGATTCTGTCTGCCCCAGCACCTATGGTCAAGGAACTCTACGGCAGCTTGGGGGGGACCTGCAGCAAATACTGCTGCTACCTTCATTACACATCCCTTCAGAGGTGCACGTTATACAGCGACCTGAGGAAGACTGTATGACTGACGGAGATAGCCCTGCAAACCAAGCTGTACGGCCTACGAGAGGAGCTGGAAAGGACGTGCCACTATTTCTCCCAAAACACATCTGACGGTGTAAAAATTCAAACGAGAAGAAGAAGGAGAACAGAGACTGGGCTATTTGCTGAAAGAAGGCAGAAAGAAAAACTGGAACTTTGTACGAAGAAAAAATTCAGACTGACATACTTATTGCAGTTGTGGGTGCTATTGATACTGTGTGGGAGAGACGTGCGACTTAAACCATCATTAAACTGTGAGTATGGGCATTATTTTTACAGATATTCTGATACTTGGTATTGTCTATGTATGTCTTATTCAGTTATGTTTTTCTGGTAGCAGGCAGGCACAGACACATACACACGCGCACACACTCACTCGCTCTCACTCTATCTCTCTGTCGCTGTCTCTGTCTCTGTCTCTGTCTCTCCTCTCTCTCTCTCTCTCTCTCTCCTCTCTCTCTCTCTTTCTCTCACACACACACATCACACACACTCACACATACACACACACTCACATCTCTCTCTCTCTCCATCTCTCTCTCTCTCTCTCTCTCTCTCTCTCTCTCTCTCTCTCTCTCTCTCTCTCTCTATCTCTCCCTCTCTCTCTCTCTCTCACACACACACACACAGGAAAGAAAACACATAAGTGGCGCTATATATGTGGCGATACTTCAATGTCCCTGAGAAGAGCAGCCAGAATTTTACTTAGGCTGGAGAAATCTGACATGTTTGAACACATGTATACGATCATAAATCTTGTGCACACGTTAAAGCTTGTTCCACCTTTCGGAAGAGTAGGCCATTTGTGCCACTTGTGGGAACACAAGGACAAAATAAAACCTTGAGAAAGTACATGCACACGGGAACTGGATGTAGAAAAAGAGACGGTTTCTTCCATTATTATTAAAATATTTTTAAGAACACATGCGCTTCCATACATTCATTCCCGCACATGGGTTTTTTTCCGTTGTGCGTTCCCCAGCTTAACACTCTGGGAGTCACCCAGACTGTGCACTCTGACTCACTCATCCCACCTGGGAATCACTGCGAGATTGAAATTGCACACTGAATGAGAAGTTTGCGTGTATGACTGTTTTTAAGTACCTCGCCATATAGGCAGTCATCAGAGGATTTTTTTTTCCTCCATTAAAGCAGCGAGTGCAGGTTGTTATGTTAAAAGCTTGTCATGGCTGAAGGCAATCTCAACAACACGACATTTTACAACATAACAACGTTTTAGTGTAGTCCTTAGCAATTAGCTTGACACAGCTTTTTGGCGTGGGCCGTGTTTTTTTCTTTCTCTTTGACAAAATTATACATATAATCATATTCTTCACACGATTATGTTTGTCTCGATACTTCCCACCAACCTTGGACCTTCTCACCCACAAACGATGCATGATCCTATGATGATCTTTGCCTAGTGAGGCCCCGTGTTGTTTAAAGGCTAGGGAATAAACGGATAGATGCTAGGGGGAATACTTAACAACAACAACAACAAAAACCCTGAAGGGCCTCTTGAGGATCTGGGACCTCCAAATAAGGTATCTTTGAAAGTTTTTCACGACTAGGGATTCTTATGTTTCCAGCTCTTCGGTTTTCGTCGAAGACTTGTCATGCTTCATAATACTAATAATAAATGGAATTTGTATAGCGCTATATCTTGCAAAGACAAATCAGAGCGTTTGCATTCAACACATTCTTACAGAGTCATGCAGCCAATAACTATCAAAAGCTTAAACAAAATTCAAATGTACGCACCTACACACACACACACACACACACACACACACACACATACAGGTTGTAGGTTTTGGCAGGGTCATGGGATTTTGGCCGTTGAAGGCAGGGGCAGTTTTGAGATGAAAGAGGGAAAAAGTTAGGTTTGAAACAAAAATCCCTGCATGGGGTAGCCTAACTTGAGCCAGAGTGCTGGCAAAGATAGATGAGTGAACGCATTTAATTGACAGCTCATGTCTGAATCACTGCTGCAGAGAACTGAATTAGTAGCAGTACAGTGAGCAAAGTACAGGCAACCTGATGTTTGTTTCGCGCTTGAAGGAATAAAACGTTTGAGTATTTGCGGTCATCCGGCCGCAAAAAAATCCTGTGTTGCAACAGCTCGTTTACAAAAAAGGGACATACAGTGCAAAGGGACACACCATGCGCGAAAAAGGGACACACCGTGCGCGGAAAAGGGACACACCATGCGCGGGGAGGGGGGGGGGGGAGGAAGGGACACACCGTGCGCGAAAAAGGGACACACCATGCGCGAGAAAAGGGACACACCATGCGCGAGAAAGGGACACACCATGCGCGGGGGGAAAGGGACACACCATGCGCGGGGGGGAAAGGGACACACCGTGCGCGAAAAAAGGACACACCATGCGCGAGAAAGGGACACACCGTGCGCGAAAAAAGGGACACACCGTGCGAAAAAAGGGACACAACGCGCGCTAAAAAGGGACACACCGTGCGCAAAAAGTGGGACACAACGCGCGCTAAAAAGGGACACACCGTGCGCAAAAAAGGGACACACCGTGCGCGGGGGGGGGGGGGGGGAAGGGACACACCGTGCGCAGAAAAAAGGGACACACCGTGCGCGGGGGAAAAGGGACACACCGTGCGCGGGGGGGAAAGGGACACACCGTGCGCAAAAAAGGGACACATCGTGTGCGAAAAAGGGACACACCGTGCAAAGGAACACATCGTGCCGCGAAAAAGGGCACACACCGTGCGCGAAAAAGGGACACACCGCGTGCTACAAAAAAAGGGACACACCGTGCGCGAAAAGGGACACACTGTGCGCGAAAAAGGAAGAAGAAGATGGCGAAAAGCAAATGCTGAAACCCTTACACAAAGCCTCAAAATGGCCGGAATAGAAGCCAGAGATTAAAGCACAAAAGGATGCGGGCAAAAGACAAAATAATAACATCACAAACAACCCCCATTGAAGATGGCCGGATGTCCGTGCCTTTTGTCCTCAAATCACAGCCTCTAGAAAATGGAAAATGATAGGGATAGAGCCCCACCCACCCTTCTTCTTCATCGCCCCTAGAGAATAGATAATGACAGATTCTCTCCCGCTTACACCCACCCCCTTCTCTCTCTCACACACACACACACACACACCCATCCAACGTGTCCATGATCCCTTTGATGGCCGCAATTACCAAGACACTGGAATGACGTCACTTCCGTCCCATGTCTTGGCGCTCCCTTTAAAGAGGATCCTGTCTTCAAGCCATGAAGACTGTTCCTCTGTCTGTGGGTGGGTGTGTGTGTGGGTGGGTTTTGTTTTTTTTCTAAGCTTATCTGCTGATCATGCCTGTCGGGCTGTAGAGTCTTGAAATAAGCATGGTTTTCATGCACTGATAATTCCAGTGACGAAAATAAGCAGGGTTCTCTTGCACTAATAATTTTGGTGAGGATTTATTTTGCTTTTTAGAATACAAGGAAGGTGAGGATGTGTTGGTAAGCAGGAGTGTTTCTGTCGATCAGTCTGTACTTAATCACTATTTTTGTAAGCGTTTTTTTTTTCGCTATTGTTGAATAAAATGTCAGAAAGTAACACAGATATACACACATGCACGCACTCACTCTCTCTCTCTCTCTCTTTCTCTCTCTCGCTCTCTCTCCAGAAGATTGTAACCTATTTCTCCTATTATTTGATAACAAACGCCCAAAAAAAGTTTTGCTGTTTCCAGCGCAGTGAAAAGCAGCTGCACCAAATTATTGATTTAATATAAGTTTTCGCTGGATGACAGCAGTCGGAAAAAAACAAATACAAACATGTTGAAAAGTAACAACAAAATAACTGGATCACATTCATAAGAGTCACATGCCATAAGAACAGAGACTAGAATTATTTTTTAACTAGCTAGCACAAAGAAGAAAAAACTGGAACAAGGAAGAGCTTTGATTTGAATGGGGACCATTTCTCAGAAGAAACAGTCGGCTCAAACTGAATTGACTGCAGAAACTGAGAACACCATCTCACCTCACCTCACCTGTCCCCTAGTCTTGTAGAATCACTGGGGCACCATTGAAGATTTTGCAGCCAGCTTCCTCCACGATTTATCACACCGTACTCGGTTTCAGTACAGTTCACCCAGCTGTAAATAGGTACCTGCCCTCTTTAGGGTCAGGGAAGGTAAAGCAGCGAGGGAGAGGAGATGGGTGCCGCCCTCAATATGCTGGCCCCTGGAGAAGCTGAGATCTCTGACGCCTCGTTCCCCTACAACCACATAGGTTATGGGAACACCTGTATCTTTTACCTTTTTATTCCAAACAGCAAAATATTAGGGGTTTTTTGCTTTATCGGCAGAATGGAACGTGGTGGGAAAACCCCGTCTGCTTGCATGCTTCAATGAGCATGTCATCGATTGCAACATTACCTAACAAAAATCGATAAATAGAAAAAATGCCAGCATATTTTAAAGTCCGTGATGAATTGCTCCTTACCTGCGAGAAAACCAACAGTGGGCAAGGATTAATTGACGAACAAGGGATCTGTCATTACAGGATCCCTGTGATTTTGGCAGGGATTTGGGATCCAGTCAGAGTGAGGGTGATGAGGGAGAATTTACATACATGACCATCCATCACGAAATGACTCACAGTGCACTTGATACACTGCTTTCGCTAGGAGTCACTTTAGGCAGTAAGGGGGTCAGGTTGGCAACTTTGATTGATTGGAAAACTATAGGTTTTCTTATAGCTTGTATGGAAGTATCAATGTGTACTTTTGTTTCCTTTTGCTTTTTAACAAAAATGCGTTTAAAAAGCACCCAACCCCTCAATGACTCCTTACTTTGATGTATGTATGTGTCTGTATGTCTGTGCGTGAACACAGAAGAGACAGCGGGCAGAACAGATGGCCACTGCAGCCAAAGGTCTGATAGCCCCCAGCAAGACACACTCCATCTCTTTCAGGCCTTGAAGACAACCCTGACCCCCAAAAGTGTGCAGGTCATTTTGGAGAGAGCAGAGCCTGCTGACTGAAAGCCCTTCTCCCAAAACGCTTTTTGCTTCACGCTAGGGAGATGAACAGGGATCGCCTTCTGTGCTTTTCTTTCTGCGGTTTGATGAAACATCTAATGAAGCAATCAACAAAGTGTTTTTTATATTATATTCTTTTCTATCGAGAATAAGAGAAGAAGCACTTATATGCTTTTTTTACATCCTGTCCCCGTGTGTATGCAGGTTTTGTTAATTCTGTCATCTGTTCCCACCGGCACACAATGGCCTACTCTTACAAAAAGCGGAACAGGATTTAACATGTAGGCAAGATGTTCTGCGTGCGTTCGCACACAGGGCCGTTGTTTACAGTCTCATCCGGAGGACTTTTGGGGAGAGTGGAGTCTGCTCTGATGTTAACTCCAGGGGAAAGTATCCCCTTGAACGGGAATCGAACCTGGGTCATCAGATTGCAAGCACAATGTTCTAACCACTAGGCTATCCCGTCCCCGAGTCTTGCTATCAAGCATCCCTACACAAAATTTGTGATTTCAACCTGCAACACTATCAATTTAAAACCCACAGAAATGAAAAAAGTGTAAGAGAATAAAACGGGTTCTACTTAGCGTATCAACAAATGGCCATGAGGGTGACTGAAAACTCGATTTTGGTGGAGTGGAGGGGGTCACTTTTACCTCTGGTTGGCATATAGACACACAATGTGCAATTTGATTTTCTTTTTAACAAGAAAAGTACAATTATGCTGTATTTCAGTCTTAGCAGAAGTAAATATCTGTGTACAGTGTATTTGTCCGGTACATGAAGCGCTATTATAAGTCCTTTGGATGAGACTATAAACCGAGGCCCCGTGTGCGAACGCATGCAGAACATCTTGCGCACACGTTAAATCCTGTTCCGCTTTTCGAAAGAGTAGGAACAGATGACCCCCCAAAAAAATTTAACCACATACACACGCATAAATACATTTTAAAAATTTTTAAATGTCATCTGAGCGCTTTGGTTTGTTGCTTTACAAGATTCAGCACTATATAAATTCCATACATCATTATTATTATTATTATTCCAATCAATGAAATTTTGGTGGTCCAAAGGACTTGACTTCTAGAGGATGATAATGCGCGATACTAGATGTGTGGGCAGTAGAAATTATCCAGTGCATCTCTCCATGGCACGTCTTCGATCTAGCACTTCGGTGTGACAAGTAAGGGAATGCTACGGCTGTTAGTTCCCTGATCAGCATAGCCTCTCTCATCTCAAAACTTGTGCACGAGCCGTTTGGCCGCGTCCTTCACAAGGTGACCGCTGTTGGATATGCCCTGATGGTAACAAACCAGCTCCCAGGTATGGGTCAGATACCAAGAGGACAGACATCTCAATGACAGAAGAGGAAGAAGAGCGAGCCTGTCTCCCAATGTCTGTGAAGGCAGAGGAGGAGGATGCCCTTGACTCTGCAGCTCAGTGAAAGCATAACCAGTCTAGGAGATGACCTCAATGATGTGGAAACACGCTGGTCAGATGCGCAAGGGCCTGACTCATCAGATGCTTAACAACAGTGCAACGCGTTTTCACTCATTTGACAGACAATTAAAAATGTTAGACAATGGATCTGTAAGCATCAATAAACATCATCAATAGGTGGTGCATATGGGTTAAAATGAAACGAGCAGTTTGCAGACAGAACGAAGGTAGCCTGACATCTGTGGATTGTCCTAAAATCACTGTCTCCATAAAACAGATAATAATAGACTCCCACCCACAGGCTCCATATGTTGATGGTCTGTCTCTGTGATGGATTTTATTACAAAGACACACGATTTCTTGCCTATGTCAGTGCTGATGCCATTGGCACTATTTCAACAAGTGGATTTTCTCTGTGCTGATCTGCATTCTGTATGCCAACGAGGTTTCATAATATAGTTTTAAGATAAACTTGCAAAAAAAAACAGGGTGAGAAAAATGAAAAGACAAGAATCTGATTGTAAAGTGATCCCTGAAGGAGGATAATGAGTGGTTAAAATACCCATGATTGACAGCTACACCTCAGGTGTGCACTGTTGTGACAGTTCACAGAGAGGTTTGTCAGAAGGGCGTGGATATCGATTCTTTAAGCAGCAGCATTAGCAGCGGCAAGTTAATTGCTGTTTTTAAGAACATAATGATATAGTCATTACCTGAAACTGTCCTTGTGAACTCTCCAACCTTGTTACCGCACTGCCACAAGAATGAGCTTCATCTGGCCTGTCTTTGAGCTCATTAGAGACTCTTATGCCTTCAGGTCTTCAATATTTTGTTATTTATTCTTTTGTTTTTGAGGATCATGAAACAAGCACTCACAAGCTGGTCCAAGCTGGTCCAAGTTTAAGTATTCTGCACTAGAAATGACTGCTATTAGATAAAACTATAGGTCAAGTTTATCTATGAAAAATATGGAGAACTTTACCCCTATGCGCTGCATTGCTAGTGTAAGAAATGACAAAAATATTGGATCTGCAAAAGTCTGAAATTAAGTAGTGCTGCAATTTGGCTTATGAGTATAAGAGATTTAAGTGCTTTATAAATCAGTATTGATCGTCTCAGAATATTCCTCTCTTACCATATCAACACCCCGAACTTCAACACTTTAGTCCATAATCGCGATTTCAATTTCACCCACCCTTACCCCCCCAAAAAAACACATTGACATGTACGTTAACTGTTTGTTCCTCTTCGATTCTTACCCTCCCACCCGGTGCAACATTCTCCGCTCCCCACCACCCCCCATTCACCAGCACAATCCATGGTGTGCATGTCAAAATGCATCCAAGCTACTTTTCACCCCCACACCTTTTCTTTTCGGAGCTGTCGATCTCTACATGGATAAACTGTGCAGACCTCAGGCAAGCTGTCGCTATTTCGGGCAGCCAGATGGGAGAGGTAGGAGAATCAATTCCTGCACAAGTCATCTGTTTTGGGGTGGACACGGGTTGTTGTTGAGGGCGGGTGGGGGGGAGTGATTGTTGATAGTTCCTCAGCTACATGTCCAAAGTTCACCAAGGTTAGATTTTGTGTATGGGGGTTGTTTTTGCCTACCATAAAGATAGCTCAGTCAAACTTTAAGGAGGTATGCTGGGTATGTTCATGCTTCTGTAACCTTCTGAACATTGACATGAATTATGGAACTTTGATGCCCAGATATGATTTTCTGCACGTGTATATACATGAAAGGAATGAAGGCACTGGCAGGTTCTCACCTGAAGTTGACCTGGGAGATCTTACAATTCCCCACCCTTAATTCACCAGATGCTGCAAAGATTCAGACCTATGATTTCAAAGACCCATATAAGCCATGAAATTAAAGTTGAATGGTCTTAACTACTTGGCTACAGCATCCATCATATGGGGGTTTTAAGTGGTTTATGAATCCTCCACCACTCAATACTGATTATCTCAAAATATTCCTCTCATACCTTGTGGATAACCACTTCAACACTTTAGTCCATAATCGCCATCTCAATTTCGCCCACCTTTACCAAAAAAAAACCACATTGACTTGCACGTTAACTGTTTGTTCCTCTTCAATTCTTACTCTCCCATCCAGTGCACCATTCCCCCCACCCCCATTCATCAGATCAGCACAATCCATGGTGTGCATGTCAAAATGCAGCCAAGCTATTTTTCACCCCCACACCTTTTCTTTTCGGAGCTGTCGATCTCTACATGGATAAACTGTGCAGACCTCAGGCAAGCTGTCACTATTTCTGGCGGCCAGATGGGAGAGAGAGGAGAATCGATTCCTGCACAAGTCATCTGTTTTGGGGTGGACACGGGTTGTTGTTGAGGGCGGGTGGGGGGAGTGGTTGTTGATAGTTCCTCAGCTACATGTCCAAAGTTCACCAAGGTTAGATTTTGTGTATGGGGTTGTTTTTGCCTACCATAAAGATGGCTGCAGTCAAACTTTGGGCAGGTATGTTCATGTTTCTGTAACCTTCTGAACATTGACATGAATTATGGAACTTTGATGCCCAGATATGATTTCTGCACGTGTATATACATGAAAGGAATGAAGGCACTGGCAGGTTTGCACTTGAAGTTGACCTGGGAGATCTAAATTCCCCACCCTTAATTCACCAGATGCCACAGAGATTCAGACCTATGATTTCATGGACCCATGGAATTAAAGATGATTGATCTTAACTACTTGGCTACACATCCATCATATGGGGTTTTAAGTGATTTATGAATCCCGCACCACTAAACACTGATCATCTCAAAATATTCCTTTCA
>CM054143.1:13127784-13130284 GCA_028751875.1 Rapana venosa | reverse complement strand
TCTCCTCTTTCTCTGCTTTTTTCCTCCTCTCCTCCTTCTTCTTGTTACACTGTCTCTATTCTGGCTAGGCTAGTGCCTCTCCCTTTCTGTCTCCTTCAAACACTCTCTTTCCCCTACTTCGTGTGCCAACAATGTCTGTTTTCAAGAACTTCTTTCCCTAGTAATGACTTGAAACTTTCTGCCTCAAGTGTTGCAGTTCCAGCCACCCACCCACCTCTCTCGCTTGGGAACAAGAAATGTGCTGGCTGCTGTGAGTGCAGTGTGAGTGTGTCTGAAACCACTGACAAGTTATCCCATGTATGTATATGCACAAGTAACTAACAAGTTATCCCATGTATGTATATGCACAACTAACTAACAAGTTATCGACGTGTATGTATATACACAACTTTCTTCAAGGCTGATCAGTTGTTTCCTTCGTCTTTGTGGTTTGCTTTGATTTTGTTTTAAACTTTTGAGTACGTGTGTCTAGGGCCTGTTAAGTTTGGCTAGTATTTGTCTTTCTCTATGATTCATTGTACTCTATAAGTTCCATGAATTAAGTGTCTAAAATTCCCCCATGGGGATGCTGTGGGTCCAATCATTATAAATAACGTTCCTACCTTCTGGAAATTCTGTGCTAGGAATTCCCTTTTTTCTATCCCTGTCTTTATTTCTGCCTTGTTCCTATTCTTCCTGTCACCTCCTCCTTCTTGTTTATTTTCTGCCTTTTTATGGTCCATTCTCCTGCCTTTTTTTCAGAAAGACTTGAAAGATTGTCTCTCCCATACCGAAGTCGAATGTGCTAGGCCTGACTTGTCAGGCGCTTAATGGCAGCGTCACACGTTTTCGTTTATATGCTAGATAACAATAGTTGCTGTCTGAGCGTTCAATGAAGAAGAAGAAGAAGAAGAGAGGAGGAGGAGAACAACAACAACAACAACAACAACAACAACAAGAAGGAGGAGGAGGAGGAGGAGGAGAACAACAACAACAACAACAACAACAACAACAAGAACTAAGATAAAGCGGTTATCCTGAGATACGTTGTCATGACCAAAATCATATCTATACCTTGTCACGCACCTCCAACAGTTTTGCCAAGGAATAAGGCATATCTGTTTTTCTGCGTATTCACAAGGCTAGAACTCGAACTTGTCAGCTGAATGATCCTAAGTTAATATGAATTCCTGTATTATTATGATTCACAAATTACTGAACAACGTTGTCATGTAGACCCAGTATCACTAAACAATCATGTCAAATAATCCCACAGAGAGGGTTGGGTTGGGTTTTTTCCGTCACCTAGTTCCAATCATTGTCTCAGTTATCCCCAAAATCAAAGAAAAAAATTCTGCCCTTTAGGCCCAACCCAGAGTTTAGTTCTGTCAAGCTGTCCTGAAAACAAGGAGTGTTATCGCGCAGTTCTGAATCAACCTACGGTATGTTTTAACGCAATGGTTTCAAAATCAGTCAATATGCAATCTAGTTATGTGGTCCAAAACCCGTATGAACTCTCGTCATATGGTCCAAAACTAAATCTCTTCGTGTTGTTCAAAACTCTGCTAAAAAAAATATCTTCACGTGGTCCAAAAACACATGTAAAATCTCTTCATAGGGCACAAAACACATAAAACATCTCTTCACGTGGTCCCAAAATCCATATAAAATCCCTCCATGTTTTCCGAAACGCGTGTAAAATATCTTCACATGGTCTAAAACCCCATGTAAAATCTTTGCAATGTCATGTGATCCAAACTCCATGTAAAATATCTTCACATGGTCTCAAACCCATATGAAATCTCTTCACATGGTCCAAAAGCCATGTAAAATTTCTTAACATGGTCCAAAAGCTCATTTAAAAATCTCTTCGCATGGTCCAAAAACCCATATGATTTCTCTTCATATAGTCCAAAACCCATGTATAATTTCTTAACATGGTCCAAAAACCCAGATAAAATCACTTCATATGAACCAAAACCCGTAAAAAATCTCTTCACGTGGTCCAAAACCCCATGTAAAATCTCTGCAATCTCATGTGATCCAAACCCCGTGTAAAACCTCGTCGTCTCATCATCCTAAACCTCTGTAAAAAAAAATCTCCTCTTGTGGTCCTCCACTACAGTTGTAAAACTTGGACATATTGTCCAATCCCAACGTAAAACTTTTGGCCTGTAGTCCAAAACCCTGTACAAAGTTTCTTTATGTCGTCCAAAACCAATGTTAAAATCTCTTTTGTATGATCCAAAATGAATGAAAACCCTCGGCATATGGTCCGATCATTCTTCTCGGCTCTATCCATTCCTTGACTTGACATACGTCATCAATAACGATGAAATATTCGCTGTGGTCATTTCTGACATGGCTTCTTCATAGTCAACTTTGTCAAAAGTTTCACAAGAAACTCTCTTTTTTTTCCCTGTTTCATCCTAAAACTTTAAACAAACGAAATGTTTCCTTTAGGTCCTGATATGAGTCTTAATATATAATTCGACTGATTTGGGTGGTGTTGGGGGGGGGG
>CM054143.1:13120284-13125284 GCA_028751875.1 Rapana venosa | reverse complement strand
ACACACACACACGCACACATACTCACACACACACACACACACACACACACACTGGACTTAACATCAGTGCGGTCACCACTCCCCTTAAAAGTCCTTCAGATGAGACTATATAATTCGAGGTCACGTGTGCGAACGCACGCAGAACATCTTGAGGCCATAATTATCTAAGCCGTCCCTTTGTTCAATGTTAAATCTCATATTTAAACCATGCAACTTCATTACACATTTAAACAAGATTGAAAAAACAGTTCTTCTGTCGTTCCACGTATCTGAATACATACAAGACTATCCATTTTAATCAGAAGAAGAAGAAGAAGAAGAAGAAGAAGAAGAAGAAGCGCTTAATCTTGTAAAGCAACAAATCAAAACGCTCAGATGACTTCTTTTTTTCATATCGAGGATAATGGAAAAAGCACTCATGTGCTTTTTTACATCCAGTCCCCGTGTGTATGCGGTTTTGTCAATTTTGTCATCTGTTCCCACCGGCACACAATGGCCTACTCTTACGAAAAGCGGAACAGGATTGAACATGTGCGCAAGATGTTCTGCATGCGTTCGCACACGGAACCTCGGTTTATAGTCTCATCCGAAGGACTTCAATAAAACAAATCCTGTCCCTGGTATGGAAGATTTATTCCGGAGATGTGACGTCCTCACTTATCTCACTGACCTGGGTGATAAAGATTTTTTTGTTCTGTTCTTTAACTAGACCTGTGAGGTTCACCAAAGGTAAGATTTCGCGTATGCAACCGTTTGGGTTTTTTTTATCAACCATAAAGGTAGCCGCATTCCGACTTTGGGGATGTATGCTGGGTATGTTCGTGTTTCTGTAACCCACATAACGCTGACATGAATTACGGTATCATTAACCTACATGTTTGATCTTCTGCATGTGTATATACACACAAAGAAAATTAAGGCACTGGCAGGTCTGCGACTTGAAGTTGACCTGGGAGATCGTAAGAATCCCCCACCCCTAATTCACCAGACGCCACCAAGATTCGAACCCACGACTTCATAGACTCATGGTATTGAAGTCAAACGGTCTTAACCTCTCAGCTATAGCGTCCCTCTGTGGTGGTGGGGGGGGGGAATGATCATTCCCAGATTACTTTTTAGAGCTGGCATTACTCAACACTACCAAGACGAACACAGCATTTTATTAAGGAATCGACCCCCCAAAAAATCGAACAAATAACCATGAAAGATCCCAATCTGAAGCTGAATTAAATGAGCCGAGTAAGAGATTGGAGGGGGTGGTGGGGATGGAGTGGGAGGTGGAGGGGGGGGGATTTCCCTTTCCCCTTTCTCCCTCTCACCCTCCTCTTCTTCACAAGATAAAGGAATCATGCAAAATTCATGACTTGGGGTGGGGGGCGGTCTTTTTCACCCAGGCGTGAAATCATGGAAAGTTGTGTTGCGTCACTAAGTTGCTGGACTGTGCTAAGAAGCCATCAGCTGTCTGCAGAGGTACAGATAGTCATGAATCACCTGGACTCGCTGAAGCTTGGGAGGAGCTAGGACATACCGGTAGAACAGAGACAGCGACCAACCCACCTTCTGCACTTACCAGTCCCTGTCCTAGCGTTCTGTAGCCACTAGTTCTTCTCTGTCCTACCACACTGTAGCCACTAGTTCTTCTCTGTCCTACCACACTGTAGCCACTAGTCCTTCTCTGTCCTACCATTCTGTAGCCACTAGTCCTTCTCTGTCCTACTATACCATTCTGTAGCCACTAGTCCTTCTCTGTCCTACCATTCTGTAGCCACTAGTCCTTCTCTGTCCTACCTTTCTGTAGCCCCTAGTCCTCTGTCCTAACGTTCTGTAGCCACTAGTCCTTCTCTGTCCTACCTTTCTGTAGCCACTAGTCATTCTCTGTCCTACCTTTCTGTAGCCACTAGTCCTTCTCTGTCCTACCTTTCTGTAGCCACTAGTCCTTCTCTGTCCTAACGTTCTGTAGCCACTAGTCATTCTCTGTCCTACCGTTCTGTAGCCACTAGTCATTCTCTGTCCTACCGTTCTGTAGCCAGTAGTCCTTCTCTGTCCTACCTTTCTGTAGCCACTAGTCCTTCTCTGTCCAACCGTTCTGTAGCCACTAGTCCTTCTCTGTCCTACTATACCATTCTGTAGCCACTAGTCCTTCTCTGTCCTACTATACCATTCTGTAGCCACTAGTCCTTCTCTGTCCTACCATTCTGTAGCCACTAGTCCTTCTCTGTCCTATCATTCTGTAGCCACTAGTCCTTCTCTGTCCTACCGTTCTGTAGCAACTAGTCCTTCTCTGTCCTACCTTTCTGTAGCCACTAGTCCTTCTCTGTCCTATCATTCTGTAGCCACTAGTCCTTCTCTGTCCTAACGTTCTGTAGCCACTAGTCCTTCTCTGTCCTACCATTCTGTAGCCACCTGTCCTTCTCTGTCCTACCAGCCACTAGTCCTTCCCTGTCCTACCTTTCTGTAGCCACTAGTCCTTCTCTGTCCTACCGTTCTGTAGCCACTAGTCCTTCTCTGTCCTACCAGCCACTAGTCCTTCTCTGTCCTACCTTTCTGTAGCCACTAGTCCTTCTCTGTCCTACCTTTCTGTAGCCACTAGTCCTTCTCTGTCCTACCAGCCACTAGTCCTTCCCTGTCCTACCTTTCTGTAGCCACTAGTCCTTCTCTGTCCTACCGTTCTGTAGCAACTAGTCCTTCTCTGTCCTACCTTTCTGTAGCCACTAGTCCTTCTCTGTCCTATCATTCTGTAGCCACTAGTCCTTCTCTGTCCTATCATTCTGTAGCAACTAGTCCTTCTCTGTCCTACCTTTCTGTAGCCACTAGTCCTTCTCTGTCCTATCATTCTGTAGCCACTAGTCCTTCTCTGTCCTAACGTTCTGTAGCCACTAGTCCTTCTCTGTCCTACCATTCTGTAGCCACTAGTCCTTCTCTGTCCTTCCTGTCTTTAGCCACTAGTCCTTCTCTGTCCTACTATTCTGTAGCCACTAGTCCTTCTCTGTCCTACCATTCTGTAGCCACTAGTCCTTCTCTGTCCTACCGTTCTGTAGCCACTAGTCCTTCTCTGTCCTACCATTCTGTAGCCAGTAGTCTTTCTCTGTCCTATCATTCTGTAGCCACTAGTCCTTGTCTGTCCTACTATACCTTTCTGTAGCCACTAGTCCTTCTCTGTCCTACCATTCTGTAGCCACTAGTCCTTCTCTGTCCTACCTTTCTGTAGCCACTAGTCCTTCTCTGTCCTACCAGCCACTAGTCCTTCTCTGTCCTACCACTCTGTAGCCACTAGTTCTTCTCTGTCCTACTATACCATTCTGTAGCCACTAGTCCTTCTCTGTCCTACAATTCTGTAGCCACTAGTCCTTCTCTGTCCTACCGTTCTGTAGCCACTAGTCCTTCTCTGTCCTACTATACCATTCTGTAGCCACTAGTCCTTCTCTGTCCTACAATTCTGTAGCCACTAGTCCTTCTCTGTCCTACCGTTCTGTAGCCACTAGTCCTTCTCTGTCCTACCATTCTGTAGCCACTAGTCCTTCTCTGTCCTACCATTCTGTAGCCACTAGTCCTTCTCTGTCCTACCGTTCTGTAGCCACTAGTCCTTCTCTGACCTACCTTTCTGTAGCCACTAGTCCTCTGTCCTAACGTTCTGTAGCCACTAGTCCTTCTCTGTCCTACCGTTCTGTAGCCACTAGTCCTTCTCTGTCCTATCATTCTGTAGCCACTAGTCCTTCTCTGTCCTACCGTTCTGTAGCCACTAGTCCTTCTCTGTCCTACCATTCTGTAGCCACTAGTCCTTCTCTGTCCTACCGTTCTGTAGCCACTAGTCCTTCTCTGACCTACCTTTCTGTAGCCACTAGTCCTCTGTCCTAACGTTCTGTAGCCACTAGTCCTTCTCTGTCCTACCGTTCTGTAGCCACTAGTCCTTCTCTGTCCTACCGTTCTGTAGCCACTAGTCCTTCTCTGACCTACCTTTCTGTAGCCACTAGTCCTCTGTCCTACCGTTCTGTAGCCACTAGTCCTTCTCTGTCCTACCACTCTGTAGCCACTAGTCATTCTCTGTCCTACCTTCTGCTGTCACCAGTCCCTGTCCTGTTCTACCTTCTAGGAAGGGACGGGATAGCCTGGTGGTGGTTACAGTGATGCGCATCGCGCTCGTAATCTACTGACCCGGATTCGAATCTCGTTCAAGGGGATATTTCCTCTGGAGTTCACATCAGTGCCGTTTCCACTCCCCCCCCCCCCCCCCCCCCCCCTGAAAGTCTTTCGGATGAGACTAGAAACCGAGGTTCTGTGTGCGAACGCATGCTGAACATCTTGCGCACACATTAAAAACCTGTTCCGCTTTTCGGAAGAGTAGGCCAGGCCGTTGTGTGTGGAAGACAAAATTTACAAAGCTGCGTACATACGGGGACTAGATGTTATAAAAAATTTTAAAAAGCACATGAGTGCTTATTCCATTATCCTTGATCTTTAAAAAAAATGTCATCTGAGCGCTTTGATTTGTTGCTTTACAAGATTCCGCGCTATATAAATTCCATACATTATTATTATTATTATTATTATTATTATTATTATTATTATTATTATTCCATTATCCTCGAAATAAACTACTAAATAAAAATGACAAACCTTTTGCAGTCGCCAGTTTGTTGTCCCTACTGACCTGGATGCTTTCAGGCGAGGGTGTGTTTCAAAGTCATCTCCACACCCACACCACACCCATCCACACCCATCCACACCCATCCACACCTATCAACACCTATCAACACCCACCACACCTATCCACACCCATCCACACCCATCCACACCCACCACACCTATCCACACCCATCCACACTCACACCACACCCATCCATACCCATCCACACCCATCCACACTCACACTACACCCACACCACACCCATCCACACCCATCCATACCCATCCACACCCACACCACACCCATCCACACCCATCCACACCCACACCACACCCATCCACACCCATCCACACCCATCCACACCCACACCACACCC
>CM054143.1:13107784-13110284 GCA_028751875.1 Rapana venosa | reverse complement strand
GTTCGCACTTTTCTTAGCACAAAAAAATCCATGTTTACTCCTCAACTCTGCACCACTGAGAGCACATACTTATTCTTTAACGCGCGAAATTGATCTTCTACAAACATATACAAAACAGGAAAGTTAAGATATATCATGTCTTATCATCATCATCATAATAATAATAATAATAATAATAATAATAATAATAATACATGGAATTTATATAGCGCTATATCTTGCAACAAAACAAATCAAAGCACTTCCATTCATCCTACTCATTCACATGCAGCCAGTTACAATTAATCGGATTTTTTTTTTTTTACAAGTTCATAAGCTAGATAGTAGAAATCCCCCACCCACCCATCCCTCAAAACTGCCAGTACCCACGACCGTTGGGTGATATTGGAAGCCAGGCTCCGCAACTTCAGAATCCTGACGATGACAGGCTGAAGTCTGGTCCTCTGGCCTACACCATCTGCATCACGGCCACAGACTAGCTGCTGCTGAAACCGCAGCCTGTGGTGTGCAGTAACGGCTAGCTGTGCTTGATGAAGACATTGGTATTGCAGACGGACAACAAAAACAGATGTGACAGACGTTGACGTTACCATAGGCTTTGTTTCCTTCGCCGAGTTGTTCTGTTGGTTTGTTTGTTTTTATCAAGTTCGTGGCCTCCTTTGATATCAGTGATCAACGTTTCGTGCAAATTTTGTCATTCCATGAGAAAGAGAAAGTGTAATCTCTCTCTCTCTCTCTCTCTCTCTCTCTCTCTCTCTCTCTCTCTCTCTCTCTCTCTCGATTGATTGATTGATTGATTGATTGATTGATTGATTGATTGGTTGATTGATTGATTGATTGATTGATTGATAGTTGAGTGCAAGCGCTTTGATTTCTCTCTGCAAGATATGGCACTATATAAATTCCATTTATTATTATTATTATTATTATTATTTAGATTCGGATTCGGATTCGGAAAGTTTATTCATTAGGCCATAGCCCCTCATGAAGGGGATAGTGAACATAAACAAAACATACACTTACAAAATCGAAAAAATCAAATAAACAGAATAATTTAGTCATAAATATGTAACAAAACATCATTACTATGACGTGGCAATTTCTCTTAAATGCCCTAGACAGAAAAAGAGACAAATTCCGTACGTCTTTGTGTCTAGCAGATGATAAGAGTAGACTTAGTTTGAAAACACATGGCTGTCGGTAATATTTTGGCACTATATATCTTTCTCTAATATCTTGATAAGCTGGACAGCATAGCACAAAGTGTACTTCATCTTCTTTATCTGTTTTGCATAATGGACAGATCAAATCACTATCCTTACAGTCTTTTTATCTAAAGTAATGCGTGGTCAAATCAGACACACCTAATCTAAATCTGGTCATAATATATGTCAAGTGCAAATCCATGTCAAGTGTCAAATATAATTTCAACTCATGTGAAGTAGAAAATGTTCTATACAGACTAAATCGTTCACTACTTTGAATGTGATCCTCCCAATCTTGCCATCTGCTGTCAATTAAACGTTGACGTAAAATTTGAATTAATCCGTTTACACTTCCAACACCTTGATTTAACCACACATCACCAAAGCCATGTTTACTTAGAAAGACACGTACATCAGTAACCCAGTTATTCTTTCCTCTAATATCTAATTCATATAACATTTTATAAGCCCTAAAAGGAATTCTTGCCTCGTCCATTTGCAAAAGTCTAAGCCAATACCGTATGGTTTGTATAGCAGAATTTATGTAAATTGGATATCTATTAGTTTCACCATAAACAAAATCATTAGGAGTGCGCCTATCAACACATAAAAACTTCTTTAAAGCATACAAGTGTACGGTCTCACAATGACTGGCTGCATTACCTATTCCCCATAATTCAGCACCATACTGTGCAATAGGCTGTACCTGAGCATCAAACAATTTTAGAAATAACTTTAAAGAGGTATTTTGTAAAGAAGACAACCTTTTCATTATACATATCAATGCATTTTTTGCTTTACTTGTGAGATCTTTACAAGCAGAAACAAAGCTTAATCGTGTACTAAAATATATTCCTAAATACTTGTAAACATTGACAACTGGCATTATAGTATAACCGGAGGCACCGTGGTCGAGTGGTTTAGGCGGTCAACTCGTGATCCAGAGGTCGCGGGTTCGATCCCCCCTCGGCTCGGTGTTGTGTCCTTGGGAAAGACACTTTACTCCTATTTTCCTCACTCCACCCAGGTGTACAAGTGGGTACCAGCTCTGCTGGGGAAGTATCTGGCGACAGACTAGCGTCCTGTCACAGGGGTGGTGGAAAACCATCAGTTCGCTTAACGCTACAGAAACCGGGATAAGCTCCGGCTCTATGGGCCTTCTGGCTCGAAAGAACATACTTTACTACTACTACTACTATTATAGTATAACCATACACCCATCTTTCTCTCGAACTCAAATGGCCCCCTTTCCTGAACACAATAATATTACTTTTACTCATATTTACTTTAAGCTG
>CM054143.1:13097784-13102784 GCA_028751875.1 Rapana venosa | reverse complement strand
AGCAGCGTCAAGCGTGGTTACTACTTGGATGGGTGATCGTTTGCGCGCCTTGGCTTCAGTACAGTCCCCCAGTTCAGGCAGCTGTAAATGAGTACCTGCACCTCTTCAGGGTCAGGGAAGGTCAAAGCAGCGAGGGAGAGGAGATGGACGCTGCCATCAATATGCTGGCTCCCTAGAGAAGCTGAGGTCTTTGACGCCTCGTTCCCCTACGACCACATAGGTTATGGGGCACCTTTATTTGTACTACTACTACTGCTGCTGCTGCTGCTGCTGCTGCTGCTGCTGCTGCTGCTACTACTACTGCTACTACTACTACTACTACTGAGCGCTTTGATTTGTTGCTTTACAAGATTCAGCGCTATATAAATTCCATACATTATTATTATTATTATTATTATTACTACTACTACTACTACTACTACTACTACTACTACTACTACTACTACTACTACAAGCGCTTTGATTTGTTGCTTTACAAGATTCAGCGCTATATAAATTCCATTCCATACATACATACTACTACTGCTACTACTACTGCTGCTGCTGCTGCTGCTTCTTCTTCTGCTGCTGCTGCTACTACTACTACTACTACTACTACTACTACTACTACTACTACTACTACTACTACTACTTCTACTACTACTACTACTACTACTACTACTACGACTATGACTATGACTATGGTCATTTTTATTCAGTCACTTTTTTTTTTAATTCCTCGGACAGAACTCAGAGGTTGACCAATGGTGAGAGTTTTGCTTATCCGACTGTTTTCCCCCCAGGCCCACCATTGAAGTAGCCAAATTCCGTCTTCAGGAACACAGTTTGGCATTGATTCTGCCATTTTTGCCGGGACAGTCGGGAGACACATACCTCCCTGCTCTTTCCGATCTTTCCACTGTCGTGAGGTTGTTGGGGTTTTTTTTTTGCAACGTGCGCAAGTCCGTAAGCATACCAGTCTGGCTGGTTTAAGAGTCTCCTCTGAAAGATTTGACGTTTAGGTTTTTTTTAATTTAATTTTAATTTTATTCTTTTATATCGAGGATAATGGAATAAGCACTTACGTGCTTTTTTTACATCCAGTCCCCGTGTGTATGCGGTTTTTGTAAATTCTGTCATCTGTTCCCACCGGCACACAATGGCCTACTCTTACGAACAGCGGAACAGGGTTTTAACGAGTGCGCAAGATGTTCTGCGTGCGTTCGCACACGGGGCCTCGGTTTATAGTCTCATCCGAAGGACTTTTGGGGAGAATGGAGTCTGCACTGATCTTAACTCCAGGGGAAAATTATCCCCTTGAAAGGGAATCGAACCAGGGTCGTCAGATTGCGAGCGCAATGTTCTAACCACTTATTGTTTTTCCAGTCAAACTGGGAAGAAAGGGCAAGGCTGGGAACTGAACCCAGAACCTCACGGCTTATATTGTGAGGCTGGTAAAGGTCTAAACCATCCTTCTACTTTCTCTATTAGTTAGTTCCTGATTACCTGTACTTTTTCATTTGTTTATTTGTTTGTGTTTATTTTGTGAGTTTTACTTTAGACAAGCCTAAAACCAGAGTGAAGAAAATTTCATTCCATTTATACCATTTAAGTCACTAGATTTCTCTGCGTGAAATTCGGGCTGCTCTTCCCGGGGAGATAACGTCGCCACAAGAGCAGCGCCACCCTTTTCTTTTATTTTTTTAGTCTGCAACTGTATTTGTTTCCCTATCAGAGTGGCTTTTTTCTAAGAATTTTGCCAGGGACAACTCTCTTGTTGCCGTGGGTTCTTTTACGTGCGCTGAATAATTTTGTGCAACACACTGGACCTTGGTTTATCGTCTCATCCGAAAGACTAGCGCCCAGACCACCACTCATGGTCTAATGGAGGGAGGGGGGAAGTTTCGGGCCCAAAAGTTAGTTATTAATTACCTCTACTTTTTCATTCGTTTGCTTGTTTATTTATTTGTTTTTAGTTTGAGAGTCTTACTCCAGACGAGCCTAACACCAGAGTGAAGAAAATGACGGCTGTCTCATTCTTCTGACCTCTATGGTTACACACAACGGTTAGATTCTGGCAATTTTCCTTCTTTTTTCCTATATCACTCTTCCCTTCGTACTGCACGTACTAAGGCATCGACAGAAATAAAAATAACTTTTTTGTAAAAAATAAAAAAATAAAAAGAGTAGCCCCTGAAACAAAAACTATTCAAGACAACACAAATTTGGGGGATTTAAACTTTTTTAAAATTTCTCAGCAAATACTGTATCCCCTTCAGTCCTTTGTCGCCTGCTAGCTGCCCCATCTCAATAAGCATTCGCGGGGTCAACACTGTAGGAACACCAGCAATCCTCATTTGTTGATCATTTCCCACTTTCTCGTTACTACCTAGTGTTAATCTATGGCCTCAACCCCCAAAACAAGTACACAATGCATTTTTTCATACTTTAAACATATGTAAAAACCAGCAAACATTTTTTTTTCTGACTGGCATTCTATAGAAGATACTACATGACCCTGCAAGCAAGCTAACCCCGGAGTGTAACCTATATTCGGGTTTTTGCTCTGTGCTACCAGCAGAGTAAGGGTGGGGATAGAATCTTCCAGGTCAACGTATGTGCAGGCCTGCCAGTACCTTAAACCCTCTCCTCTGTACATAAAAAGATCATGGATGCCATCTTACAGCTTCTGCAGGCCAGCTCCAGAAAAATGGAAATTTCATACTCAGCTTGATTCAAAGGTTCCTGCAGTTGGATTACAGTAATCTTACAAGAACGAAGGTGGCAGGACGGTTAAGACACTCACCTGCCTAACAAGTCAACTGTGAGGTTCTGGGTTTGATCCCAGCCTTGCTCTTTCTTCCCAGTTTTACCCCCAAAAAAACCCGAACTGAATATTAAATTTGTCATATTCTTATCCTTCTGCAGTACGTAGTACAACAATGGATCGGCTCTTTAATAAATTGTGACCACAGTGTTATCTCTCTGCCATACCACAGTGTACAACAATGTATCGGCCCCTTAACCGTGACCGCATTCTTATCCTTCTGCTGTACAATAGTGACCACAGTCTTGGTTTTATTGCCGAACGTCAGTATACAACAATGGATCGGCCCCTTAACTGTGACCACAGTTTTGTCTTTCTGCCATACCACAGTGTACAACAATGGATCGGCCCCTTCACTGTGATCACATTCTCTTATCCTTCTGCCGTACAATAGTGACCACAAAAAAAGTATGTTCTTTCGAGCCAGAAGGCCCATAGAGCCGGAGCTTATCCCGGTTTCTGTAGCGTTAAGCGAACTGATGGTTTTTCACCACCCCTGTGACAGGATACTAGTCTGTCGCCAGATACTTCCCCAGCAGAGCTGGTACCCACTTGTACACCTGGGTGGAGTGAGGAAAATAGGAGTAAAGTGTCTTTCCCAAGGACACAACACCGAGCCGAGCGAGGATCGAACCCGCGACCTCTGGATCACGAGTTGACCGCCTAAACCACTCGACCACGGTGCCTCCTTTAATAGTGACCAAAGTCTTGGTTTTATTGCCGAACGTCAGTGTACAACAATGGATAGGCCCCTTAACTGTGACCACAGTGTTATCTCTCTCCCATACGACAGTGTACAATAATGGATCGACCCCTTAACCGTGACGGCATTCTCTTATCCTTCTGCCGTACAATAGTGACCACAGTCTTGGTTTTATTGCCGAGCGTCAGTGTACAACAATGGATCGGCCCCTTAACTGTGACCACAGTTTTGTCTTTCTGCCATACGACAGTGTACAACAATGGATCGACCCCTTAACTGTGACCTTATTCTCTTATCCTTCTGTCCTAAACAGTGACCACATTCTTGGTTTGTTCGGGGTTTTTTGCCGTACGCCAGTGTACAACAATGGATCGGCCCCTTAACTGTGACCACATTCTCTCAATCCTTCTGTCGTGCTGTGCTCTCTGTCGTACGAAAATGTACACCAATTGATCGTCCCCTTAAACTGCCGGCACATTCTTACCTTAGGCCAGCAGCAGTATCTGGTGTCTGTCTCCAGTGATGTGTGAAGGTGGCAGGGTTTCAGTGTCTGACAGGTCTGTCCGGCATAAACCAACCTGGTGGGTGTTGGAGTGTTTGTGTGTGTGTGTGTGTGTGTGTGTGTGTGTGTGTGTGTGTGTGTGTGTGTGTGTGTGTGTGTGTGTGTGTGTGTGTGTGTGTGTGTGTGTGTGTAATAAAGAGTGATAACAAGGGAAATACACAAATAGTATTCTTAACATAAACAGATCAAGAACAACTTTTTTTTTTAATTGCAAGAGAACTACAACTACAACAAGTGCCTTATAGGACTTAACAATAAACCTTAAGCAATATCAAACGTTAGCTTTATATTGTTCAAAACTTCGTCAATGGTATTCTCAGAAAAGGCAGGGAGATAAGGTTTTAAATTCTCACATTCAAGTATGATATGGGTATTTGAAATATATTCACCACATAAGCATTTAACACCCTTGCTTGCTGTGTGTGTGTGTGTGTGTGTGTGTGTGTGTTGTGTGTGTGTGTGTGTGTGTGTGTGTGTGTGTGTGTGTGTGTGTGTGTGTGTGTGTGTGTGTGTGTGTCTGTGTGTGTGTGTGTGTGTGTGTGTGTGTGTGTGTGTGTGTGTGTGTGTGTGTGTGTGTGTGTGTGTGGTGTGTGTGTGTGTGTGAATGTTTTTGAAATATAACTATAGTTGTGTGCTTTAAGGATTCAATGTAAGTATGTCGTCTTTATGTCGTGACTGCATCCAGTACATCAGTGTTTAACATCAGTGCCGATCCAAGTCCTTCAGATAGGACTATAAACCGAATTCCATGTGCAAAACGCACGCGGAAAATCTTGCGCACACACGTAAAATCCTGTTCAGCACATTGGGAGAGTAGGTCATGCGCGCCGGCGGGAACGGATGACAAAATTTCCTAAACTGCACGCACACGGAGACTGGATGTAAGAAAGCGTATGAGTGCTTATTCCATTGTCCTCGAAATCAAAGAA
>CM054143.1:13090284-13092784 GCA_028751875.1 Rapana venosa | reverse complement strand
ACACTACACCCCACACCACCCCACACTACCCCACACACTACAAACACACACACAACACTCCACACCACCCCACATACACACACCACACACACACACACACACACACACACACACCACGCACACACACAAAACACACACACACACAAAACAGGGCGCCACTCACTAAACACACACACATACACTACTCCCTAACTACTACTACTACTACACACACCACACTACACACACACAAACAAAACAACACACACACACACACACACAAACACACACACACACACACACACACACACACACACTACCCCACACACACCTTTTTGTTCTCTCTCTCTCTCTCGCACAAGCCCATCATTTGCAGGAAGCGCAACAGAGTCAAAGAGAACTGAACACACACCCACACACACACTTCACACACAACACACACACACACACCACACACACAAACACAATCCACACACACACTTTTTGTTCTCTCTCTCTCTCGCACAAGCCCATCATTTGCAGAAAGCGCAACAGAGTCAAAGAGAACTGAACACACACACACACAAAAGCGCTTGCACTGCAGACAGCACAACAAAGTAAGAGGGAACATCTGGCACTTTGCACTTAAGTGCTGCAGAGAAAGACAGCTGAGTCCCAAAACGCTCATTGACAACGCCAATTATGCCTGCCGTGTCCTTAAATGGATCTCATGTCCCTAACTGGTGGTTAGCGTGATGCACTCGTGATCTGCTTGCCCCGGGTTCGAATCTCGTTCAAGGGGATTTTTTCCTCTGGAGTTAACATCAGTTCAGGCTCCACTAACCCCATAAATCATTCGGATGACACTATAAACCGAGGTCCTGTGTGCGAACGCACGCAGAACACCTTGCACATCACGTTAAAACCCGTTCCGCTTTCGGAAGAGTAGGCTATTGTGTGCCGGTGGGAACGGATGACAAAATTTCCAAAACTGCATACACACAGGGACTAGATGTAAAAAAAAAAATCACTTGAATGATAATTCCAATATCCTCGAAATTAAAAAATAACTTTTAAAGAATATTCAACTGCGCGAACCCGGCCTAAGCGAAACTTGAAATAAATATGTTTCAACTGTTTAGAACATCGTTGTCTATTACCACACATGGAAACACGACCCAGAATAATGGTAATAAAAAGATATCACATCATTTTTTTTTTGTTCCTCTGCTAGAGCTCCGTGTTTCACCAATGGTGAGATTTTGCGTATGCGACCGTTTTCACCCACCATGAAGGTAGCTGCATTCCGACTTTGGGGATGTATTACATGAATAATAAAAAAAACTTGTTCAAGACTGCGACGTAAACGGAGTACTCTTGGAACAAAAACTGTTGCGTTTTTTTGTCAGGTTTGTTCGCTCACAAAGACAGGGGGAATGGTCAGATTTGGGGAATCGTTTGTCTCCTGATTTGCAGTCTGTGCAATGGCAGTCCACTTTGTGAAGGAAAGAAAGGAAAAAGATAATTTTGGTTACACACCACCATTACTTTTTGCAACTTTCCTGTTCCTTTATTACTACTCTTGCATCTTACCCCTACCGTACGAAGGCATCCACAGAAATTATTTTTTTAACACACACATCTTGTGGAAGGTCCCTCTGGATCAAATTTCGTGTGATTCTGCACAAATTTGGAAGGTTTGATTTTTTAAATTTTATTTTTCAGCAAATATTGTACCCCCTCCGTCCTTTGTCGTCTGCTAGCTCCCTAATCGCAATAATATGTATGTGCGGGGTCAACACTGTAAGAAAACGAGCAGTCCTCATTTGATGATCATTTCCAACTTTTTCGTGACTACTATGTCTTCAGTCCCAAACCAAGCATATAGTGCATGTCTTCAAACTTTAAAAAAAATCTGTGAAAATTAGCAGAAATTTTCTCATTAGTACTTTTCCTTTTATTTTCAAATATTCTTCTTGCATTCGTACTCTACATACTGAAGCATTCACAGAAATAAAAACCACTTTTGTGAAAGACTAGCCCCTGACTCAAAACTCAGGACAATATGAACAAATTTGGTAGGTTTGAACTTTTTAAATTTTTTAAGCAAACCACTGTACCCTCTCGGCCTTTGTCGTCTGCTAGCTTCCTCCATCACAATAAATGCTGCGCGGGGTCAACACTGTAAGGAACACAAGCAATCCTCATTTGATGATAATTTCCCACTTTCTCCCTCACTACCTGGTGTTAATCTATGGCACTCAACCCCCAAAAACATGCACACAGTGGGTTTTTTCATTCTTAAAGAAATCCCCAAAAACATGCACACAGTGGGTTTTTTCATTCTTAAAGAAATCTGTGAAAACCAGCAAACATTTTTTTTTCTGACCGGCACTATATAGAAGATACTACATAACCCAGAAACTAACCCTTATATGTAACCTTTATAGAAGATACCACATGACCGGGAAGTTGAATGTGGTGTGTAACCCCGTATCCACAGGAAGTTTCCAGACTTCAGGAGGAGTTTTTATCTCCACTG
>CM054143.1:13062784-13082784 GCA_028751875.1 Rapana venosa | reverse complement strand
GAAAAGAGGGAATTCCTGGCACAGAATTTTCAGAAGGTGGGGGTGCTATTTATACTGACAGGCCCCCCATCATCCCCACGGGGGTGGGGTGGTGGTGGGAGTGGGGTGGGATCATACCGGATGTCTGACAAATCTTGAGTCAAATGATTAAATAAGGGACAGACAATTCATGACAGCAGTTGGGGGCCGCTGTTCGGTGTTGGGGGTTGTCTGCCCCCTGTGTCATAAACATGTTCGACAATCATTGGATTGCTTGTCAGGCTGGTTTCCAAGGTGCCAGGAATGAGAGCCAGACAAATATGGTCACAGACAGTGTGTGTGGGGGGGGGGGGGAGGGTTGGGGGGGGGCGCGGGGGGAGGTGTGTGTGTGTTGTGTATGTGTGTGTGTGTTTTGTGGGTGGGGGAGGGGGGGTGTGAGTGTGTGGGTGGGGTGGGAGGGTGGGTGGGTGTAGGTGTGTGGGGTGTGTGTGAGTGTTTGTGGGTGGGTGGGTGGATGTAGGTGTGTGTGTCTGTGTGGGGTGGGTGGGTGGGTGGGTGGGTGTAGGTGTGTGGTGCGTGGGTGTTTATGGGTGGGTGGGTGGGTTGTGTGTGTGTGTGTGTGTGTGTGTGTGTGTGTGGTGTGTGTTGTGTGTGTGTGTGGTGTGTGTGTTTTTGTGTTCTTTTAATTTAACGTCTTTTTCATTTTAAAGGGGAATAACAAAATAGTGTGGGTGTGGTGTTGTGAGTGGGGGTTTTTTTTTGGGGTTTTGGTGCGTGTTTTGGTTTTTGTTTTGGGGTTTGGTGGTGGTGGTGTGTTGTGTGTGTGGGGGGTTTTGGGTGTGTGATTGTGTGGTGTGTGTGCAGCAAGCAAGCAAGAAAAAAATTTTTTTTCCCAATGATTTAATTGAATAAGCAATGCTTTTTTCTCTTTGAGTGTGGTGTGTGTGTGTGTGTGTGGTGTGTGTGGTGTGTTTTGGTGTGTGTGGGGTTGTGGGGGTTTGTGTTTTGGTGTGTGTGTGTGGTGTTTTTGTGTGTGGTGTATGGGTGGTGCGCGTGTGCGTGCGTGGGTTTCTTCGTTTTTACTTTCTTTATTTGTAGTGATATAGACAAGATTAGTCAAAGAAAAAATGGCAGAGAAAAAAAAAATATTTAACGAAACTGACACCATCAAAAAGTGTGTGCTGTGTGTGTTGTGCGTGTGTGCGCCGGTATCGTGCGTGCGTGAGCGTGCACGGCATGCGCGAGCATGGGCAGACGCACGCCGCCCCGGGCACACTCACACACAACACAGCAATTTCCGCTCACGTACACGAAAATTGTATGCATATACATCCCCCCAACATTTTTACTTCTCATAATCGTCGTCACTGCTCCAAAACCAAAGGTTTTTTCCCGCCCGACTTTGGGTTTTTCCTGTGATCCCTCAGATTTGGGTTTTTTTTTTCCCTATTGCTCTCCATACTTTCTGTAGAAGGGAACAGGGATGGCATAGGGTTTAGAGCGTTGCGCCGGATCGGAAGAAGAAGAAAAAAAGAAGAAGAAGAAGAAAAGAAGAAGAAGAAAAAGAAGAAGAAAAGAAAAAGAAGAAAAGGAGAGGGGGGAGGGGAGGAGGAGGAGGAGGGGGAGAAAAAAGAAGGAGAAGAAGAAGAAGAAAAAGAAGAAAAAAGAAGAAAAAGAAGAAAGAAGAAAAGAAGAAGAAGAAAAGAAGGAAGAAGAGGGGGGGAGGGGGAGGAGGGGCGGGGGAGAGGGGAGAAGGAGAAAAGAAGAAGGAGAAGGAAAGGAAAGAAGAAAGGGGAAAGGAGAAAAAGAAAAGAAGAAGAAAAGAAGAAGAAGAAAAAGAAGAAGAAGAAGAAAAAAGAAAAGAAAAAAGAAGAAGAAGAAGGGGAGAGGAGGAGAAAGGGGGAAAAGGGGAAAAAAGGAGGAGAAAAGAAGAAAAAAGAAGAAGAAGAAGAAAAAAAGAAGAAAAGAAGAAGAAAAGAAAAAAGAAGAAGAAGAAAAGGGGGGGAGGAGGGAAAAAGGAGGAGGAGGGGAGGAGGAGGAGGAGAAGAAAGGAAAAAGGAGAAGGAGAAGGAAAAAGAAAAAAAGAAGAAGAAGAACAAGAAAAAAAGAAGAAGAAAGAAGAAAGAAGGAGAAAGGGGGAGGAGAACAAGAACAAGAACAAGAACAAGAAGAATGTATGGAATTTATATAGCGCTGAATCTTGTAAAGCAACAAATCAAAGCGCTCAGATTTTTTTTTTTAATTTTATATCGAGGATAATGGAATAAGCACTCAGGTGCTTTTTTTTTACATCCAGTCCCCCGTGTGTATGCGGTTTTGTCAATTTTGTCATCTGTTCCCACCGGCACACAATGGCCTACTCTTTCGAAAAGCGGAACAGGATTTAACGTGAGCGCAAGATGTTCTGCATGCGTTCCCCACACACGGGGCCTCGGTTTATAGTCTCATCCGAAGGACTTTGACATTCAGTTCGATTTTTTGTCAAACTGGGAAGAAAGGGCGAGGCTGGGAATCGAACCCAGAACCTCACGGTTTACTTTGTTGGCAGGCGAACGTCTTAACCATCCTGCCACCTTCCTTCTTGAACGGCCGGGGTTCGAGCCACCACCGAGACCCCCGTTCAAAGGAATTTTTTTCCTCTGTAGTTAACATCAGTGTCGACTCGAATCGTTCTTCTCCTTCCCGCCGCCCACTCCCCCCCCCCCCTCCTCCCCCCCCCCCCCCACCCCACCGGCGCACCCTCCACCCCACCCCACCCCTCTTTCTTCCCTGAAAGAACTATGGATGAACCGATGAAACTCTGAACTGAGGGTCCCGTGTGCGAATGCATGCAGAACATTTTGTGCACACGTTAAAAGCTGTTCTGTATGACAAGTATGACAAGTATGCCTGTGGGGAACGGATAGCAAACTTTATAAAACTGCATGCACGCGGAGACTGACTGTTTAAAAACAAGTAGGCAATTGAGTGATTAATCATTATCTTCACAGTCAAAGTACTTAAAGGTAAAAAAAAAAATAGATAAAAGTCTGGTAGTTATATTGATGGCTACAATAGCAACAGCAGCAACAACAACAACAATAACTATAGTTGTTGTTGTAGTAGTGGCCATTTCAAAGGTAGTAGTAATAGCAGCAGCAACTACAACAATAACACCGTAGTAATAGCAGCAGCAGCAACAACAACAACAACAGTAGCAGTTGTTGTAGAAGCAACAGTAGCATTAGAAATGGTAGTAATTTTAATAGAAGTTGCAGCATCAGCAGCAACAGCAGCAGCAGCAACAGTAGTAGATAGTAGTTTTTGTAGTTAGTTAGTAGTAGTAGTAGTAGTAGTAGTTAGTAGGGAGTAGTTAGTAGTAGGAGTAGTAGTTAGTAGGAGGAGGAGGAGGAGGAGGAGAGAGTAGTAGTAGGGAGTAGTAGTTTGTAGTTTGTGTAGTAGTAGTAGTAGTAGTAGTAGTAGTAGGAGGAGGGAGGAGGAGGAGGGAGGAGGAGGGAGTAATAGTAGTAGTAGTAGTAGTAGTAGTAGTAGTAGTAGTAGTAGTAGTAGTAGTAGTGTTTGTTGTTGTTGTTGTTGTTGTTGTTGTTGTTGTTGTTGTTGTTTTTTGTTGTTTGTATTTAGTAGTAGTAGTAGTAGTAGTAGTAGTAGTATTTTTGTAGTGTAGTAGTAGTAGTTGAAAGTGTAGTGTAGTTGTAGTTGTTGTTGTTTTTTGTTTTTGTTGTTTATTTTAGTAGCCCCGCGGGCAGAAAGCGCAGCACCCGGGCGGAAGCCAGAAAGCAGCAGTAGTAGTATTTGTAGTAGTAGTAGTTTTTTTTTGTTTGTGCTGCTGCTGTTGCTGCTGCTGCTGCTGCTGCTGTTTGTTGCTGCTGCTGCTGCTGCTGCTGCTGCTTGATGCTGTGCTGCGGGCTGTGCGTTGCTGTTGCTGCTGTTGTTTCAGAAAAAAAAGCTTATTAGCTTTATGACCAGCTTGTTTTGTTCCTTTTTTTTGCCCTCCGAAAGAAAAAACCCATTTTGGGCTTTTAATAAAACCTTTTCCCTTTTATCTCTTAACAGCAGACGTCCTGTCTAGACTATGAATAAGATTGGATCATGTTAGCCCTTTTAAATAACAAAGCAATTTGAGGTCATCCAAAATTTATTAGGGTAAAAATATTCCCCTTAAGAAAAAGGGAAAAAAAAATCCCCAAAAGTAATGGAATGGCTGGAAAACAAGAGACCCCTTTTCCCCAAACACCATCAGAGAAAGACAGCTAAAATTTTTGGGGCCTTTTAAAACCCGGGCTGAGGGGACTAGAGAAACTGTTAGGGAAAGGGGGCAAAATCTGTGGAAACAAGAGCAGAGGAAGCCCAACGCAAAAAATTAAACAGACAGCTTAAACAAATTGGGCAACGAAAAAAAGACCCCCAAACAATGACCCAAAGGGGGGGGAAACCGAGAAACGGGGGAAAATGGAGAGCCTGTTCCCGATTCTGCAGGACCGGGCCCGGAAAACACTTAAAGAAGAAGAAGAAGAAGAAAAAAGAAGAAAAAAGAAAAAGGGAAAGAAAAAAGAAGAAGAAAAAGAAGAAAAAAAGAAGAATGAAAAAGTAGTTAAAGCTTCTTTTCATTGGGCGTAATGAAAACCTTTAAAAGGGATAAAAAATAATTTCAGCCCTTTGTATTTGGGTTTGGGTTTTATTACCTTTTGGTGATAAAAAAATTTGAACCCTAGGTAAAAATGGGGTTCCCCCAGAATAATTATACACTCGGGACTCACTCAATCCCCCCGGGGGAATCGCGGGAAAGTTGCAAATACCCCGGATGAGAAGTTTGCGCTTTGCCCGGTTTTTTGAATTTCCCTCCCCCATATGGGCCCGCCATACTCCGACTTCAGGGATTTTTCTCCTTTAAAGGAGGTGCGGGTTTTGTTACGTTAAGGGGTTTGGGCGTGACAAAAATTTAACCCCCAACCCAACACAACTTTTTTTCAACTAAAAAAAACGTTTTAATGGGGGCCTTGGCATTTAAGTGACATCAAAAACCTGACACAAGCTTTTAGCCGGGGAAACAAAAAAAAAAAGGGGAATTCAAAAAAAAACAACAACAAAAAATGTTATCACCCAATAAGAAAAAATTAATCTGAGCACCACGATCTGGGTGTGAAAATTACCTGTTAATGATGAAGCCATTTGAGCTGTCTTTTATTTGGGGCGTAATATATAAGGCAATAATGTTAAAAGAAATTTGACCCCGTCAAAAAACCCTAGGCGCTTTGTGATTTGGGGCCTTTGGTTCAAATTTTCAGCCCCAACCCCCCCCACCCCACCCCCCCAAAACCCCACCTCCCCTTTCCCCGCTGGGGTAAAATTTATCATTTCTTATCATCTTGGTTTGGGGTTTTTGTCTTTAAAAAAATTTTTATAGAGATGTTTGTTTGATGATGATTGAGGGAAAAAGGATTTTTTTTCTAGAAAAATGTGTGTGGGGGGTTGTGTGTGGTGTGGGTGTGTTTTTGTGTGTGTGTGTGTGGTTTTTTGTGTGTGTGTGTGTGGGTGTGGGTGTTTGGTGTGGGGGGGTTTCTTCGGGGGTGTTTTTTGGGGGTTTGTGGGGTGTATGAAGGTGGGTGGGGGGGGTGAGCGTGCTTTTTTTTGTGGGTGTGGGTGTGGGGAAAAAGGGGGGGGGGGGGGTGTGAGCTTTGCGTGGTGTGTTGTTTGCATGCGTGAAAACGCGCGGGGGTTGCGTGCTTTCCCGTGCTTTGTGTGACCCTGTATTATGTGTGTGTGCGGCGCACGCATGCATGCAATGTTGCGGGGTTTGTATAAAAAAAAAATTGTTTGGGGTGTGTGCTTTACGTGTTTGCGTACTACATCATGTATCCCTGTGTGTTTTTTTTCCCATCTTAAAAAAGCTATTGTTTTGTGGTTGTTGTTTGTTTGTTTGTTGTTGTTGTTTCTTCTTTTTTGGGGGGGGGGGGGGGGGGGGGTGGGAGGTATCCCAAAAATGCGAAAAAGTAAAATTTATAAGGGGTTTGGATTTTACGCCACTTTGCCTTTGTTTTTTCCCCCCCAGTCACCCATCTGTTCCCATTCCCGAAAAAATTTTTCCTGTCTAGCCCGTTCCCCCACCCCCACCCCACCCCCCACCCCCCCCTTTTTTCCCTCCTTCCCCCTATCTTCTATCATCCCTCCCCTCCCCCTTCCCTTTTCCTCTCCCCCCCCCCCCCCCCCCCCCCCCTCCCACTCCACACAAAAATACACTTTTAAAATTTCCCGTCTGTGCTTGCCCAAAAGTTTAAAATTCTTTGCTGCTGTATTTAAATTTTTGATTGATCCCTTTGCCCCGGTGTTTTCAGGGTGGGGTGTGCGTGTGCTTTGTCCCGTGCGTGCGGGGTTTTGCGTGCGTGCGTGGCGCGCGCGCCACGCTCGCGCGGGGCCTTGTTTTGTCTTTGCCCCAAAGTTTTTTTTTTTTTATTTTTCTTTTTTTTCGGGATAAGGGAAATAAGAAATTTCAGGCGTTTTGGGGGGGGGAACTCCAGTCGCCTGTGTTTTTGGGGTTTTGCCCTTTGTTTCCCCCCGGGCCCACACAATGGGCCTCTCTTTTGAAAAAAAATAAAAATGAATGAAAAAGTCCTTGGGTTGGGGACTTTTAATGGGGCCCCGTGTGGGGGGGAACGCATGCGAACATCTTGCGCACCACTTTTTAGCCTTTTCCGCTCTTCGGAAGATTTGGCCTTGTGTCCCGGTGGAAACAGATGACAAAATTTACAAAAACCGCAATCAGGGGGGAAATGGATGTAAAAAAGCAAAAGGTGCTTTTTCCCTTTTTCCTCGATTAAAAAATTTAATAGATAAAAATGAAATGAAAAGGGGAACAGGTTTTAAATTTATGCGAAAAAATGTTTTGCGTGCATTCGCACACGGGGCTTCGGTTTTAGTTAAATCCAAGGACTTTTGGGGGTGTGGGTGTTTTTTGTGTGTGTGTGTGTGTAAAGAAAGTCTTAAAATTTTTAAACCCGTCTTTCCATTTTAAGGGGAACCCAAGCGGCCCTAAAATAGGAAAATGAGAGAGAGAGGAGGGGAGTTGTTTAGATCTACCTGGGTTTTTGGTGGGGGCATGGGTTTTTGTGTGTGTTTTGTTGTGTGTTGTTTTGTGTGGGTGTTTGTGTGTGTGTTTTGTGTGTGTGTGTGTAATTAAAGGGAGTAAAAAACGGGAAAAAACCCCAATTTATTTATTCTTAACAAAAAACAGATCAAAAAACCATTTAAAAAATGAAATTGGGAAGAGAATACAATACAATAAGTCCCCCTTGGGAAATTTAAAACAAAAAACCCTTTGAAAATTTTCAAATGTTAGTTTTTACATTGTTCAAAACTTCGTAAATGGTATTTTCAAAAAAAGGCAGGGGGGGGGAACAAGGTTTTTAAAATTCTCACTTTCGTATGATAGGGGGTTTTTAAAAATATATTACCACATAAGTTTTTAAATATCCTTGTTTGAATTTTTTTTGTGAATGCATTTAATTTATCCTGAAAAATAATCCCTTGGGGTTGTCTTTTTTTGGGACAGCTTTTTGAAATGAATCGTAAGGACCCAATGTATTAAAATTACGTCTCCCATTTGATTTGAATGTGAAAGCTGCTTGATTAGCCGATCTTTTCTATAAATTTTTTTAAAAGGAAGCTTTTTCAAACCAACTGATAACCTCTGCAAATGGATAGAGGGACATGCATTTCCTATGACCCTTTTTTAATTTACGTGCCCCCTTTTTCGCCCCCGCCCCGCCCACTCATTAAAAAAATTTAACCCTATTTGTGAGGAACCCAGCAAAAGGAAACATAAAATTTCCTTTTTAAACCGTAGATTTATGAGTATTTGATATTTATTTTAAGGTTTTTTTTGATTGTTAAAAGTTATAGATTTTAAAGGCTTTAATAAAACGTTTTTTTGAATCCACAAAATTTAATATGTAAAAGGAAACAGTTGGTGATTAACATGTTTTTCCAAAGCCATAAAAATGGGAAATAATTCAGCTGTAAAAACAGATCGTTTTTTTACAACATAATACGATTTTCTATTTTTAGTCCCTGGTATGCCCAAATTTCGGGAACCCTGCTTGATTTTGTCAAAAAGTGACCCATTGTTAAATTTTAAGACAATGGGGGAGTAATTATGTTCTATATGTGAATGAAGGGTTAAACTGCCTTGATATTTGGTTTCTCTTCTTTTTCATTTTGGGTAAAATCTAATAAAAGTGTGCTTGCTTCATTCCAAACAGGACGTTTGGGAAAACTGCCTTTGGGGAGTCTACTTTCCAGATTTGAAAAATTTTCAAAACGCTCGTAAAGATCGGGTGTTTGGGGAATTTTATTTTTCATTAAAGGTTTAGTGTCGGGTTTTTTGGGGGAAAATCTTTTTCCCAAAACCTCATTTTTTTTTCTTCTGAAGCAAAGTTATCAGGGGGGTTGAGTTTCTCAGAATATATTTGGCTTTTTAAAAGGGTTGTCGGTACTATCAAGTGGTTCGGTTTGGGACTTTTTAAACCCTGGGGGGTTTCCCGTGGGCGAACCCCGCAAAATATCTTGCGCACCCTTTAAAACCTGTTCCGTTTTTTTAAGAGTAGGCCCATTGGGTCCCGGGTTTTGGGAAAGGGGGAAAAGAATTCAAAAATTTCCCGCATACACACGGGGCCCTGGGGGGAAAAAAAGCGCATTTTTTTTTTTTAATGTCCCTTAAATTCCCTTTAATTCCTCGATATAAAAGAATAAAATAAATTTAAAAAAATAAATAAAAAGTGGTAACTTTCCCAGTTTTTTTTTATGTATCAAGTGCCGGGGTATGAAATGGTAACCTAAAAGCAATTCTTTTAGCCTTAAAATCTACATTTTGAAGCTTTTTTAATAAGTATTTAGGTGCACAAAAAATAAAATTCTTGCCATAGGAAAATTTTAGATCTAATTAGAGGGGGGAGACAAAAGTTTCAGAATTGTCGGGTCTTGCCCCCAATATGTTTTCTTTAAAAAATTTTAAGCGTTTTTAAAACATTTTCTTCCTTTTTTTTAAGGGAAATATTCAAATGTGGGATTCCAAGTTAACTTTGGGGAAAAGGAAAAACCCCCTAAAACTTTACTAAGTGTTTATTTTATTATTCTTTTCTTTTTTAAAACCCAGAAAAGTTGCCCTGGATTACTCCCGGTGTTAAAAAAGCATCATATGCGTTTTTTTCTGTGGTTTTAATTTTCCCATTTTAAATTTATGTATTATTTAAATTACCCAAGGTTTTTTGGGGTTACAGTTTTTTAAATAGTTTTAAAGACCTTTTTAATGTTTTTTTTGTTTCTGGAAAAATTCATCCACATGCAATGTCGTCTGCATATTGTCTAGGCAACTTTCTGAGAAAAATGTTTGGGGGAAGATCAGGGTAACAGGATTTTAAAATAAAATTGGTGAAAAAGGGGACCCTTGGGGTTTTAAAAGCCCCATATAAGTTTTTCTAGGATCTGAATAGTTATTTCCTACCTTTATTTGATAAGATCTTTTGCTAAAAAAAGCTCTTGATGAAATGAAAAATTTGTTACCGGGGAAAAGCCCAATTGTTTTCAACTTACTTAATAACTTTGATCCCCAAACTTGTTCAATAGGCTTTTTTATTTTCAAAAAACTTTGCAGAAATTTTTTTTTAAAGGGGAAAATTTTTGGGTTTTTCACGTTTTTGAAATTTTTAACTAGGTTATCTATGGGAAAGATCTCCCTCGCTAAAAACCCCGGGCCTTGGTTGTTTGCAAAAAATTGTTTTTTTTTGACAAATAGTTTTTTAACCTTTAAAAGAACAACTTTAAATGGGTTTTTCCAGTTTTGTGAGGCCCAATGTATGGGCCGTAAATGGTTTATCTGTCTTGGTTTTCCCTTTTTGCTTGTGGGGGGGACCACAAGGGGACTGTTTCCATTTTTTACGGGAATGACACCCGGCCCCAGCTTTTTAAAAAAAAGTTTTTGAAGTAGCATAATGAAAATTTTTGGAAAATGTTTGTTCTATCTTTGGGAAAATTCGCATCAGTCCGAGGGGTTGTTTTTCTTATGGGAAAGTGACAAAATTTAGCATCTTTTATTTCCCTTGGGTGTAATGGGAGCATTGATAAAAAGGAGTGGTACCCGGCACGGGTTACATATTCTTTTTTTATTTCTTCTTCTTTTCGGGGAATGCCCCATGTTTAGCTAAATAAACCCCTCCTTAGGGCAGGGTTTTTAAAAAAACCCTTTGGGGCCCCAAAACGCCTCAGCTTTTTCTGCACTAGATGGAAAACCCTCTTTTTTTTTCTAAAATTAATTGGCCCATGTTGGTAAGTTTAAAACCTTTTGTCATTTCTTTAAAATTTTTGCCCATATTTTTAAAGGGTTTTATGATTTGAAATTTTAAACTTTTTAAAAAGGGGGACAAATACTTTTTTTTGGTTGTGCTATGACCAGGGTTCGTGTTTTTGGCCCCCTTTTCTGCGCCTTTTTTCTTTGGTTGAGGTGATTTGTTTTTTGAGAAAGTTTTAAATGTTTAAAATTTTTTTTTATGTACAGCTTCCTAAACCGCTTGGGGCCCACCAGACATTTCCTAAATGTTTAATAGGTTTTCCTGAGTGACATCTAGGAATAGACTTTATTGGCAGTTAAAGTTTGTCGGGTTTTTTTTGTGTGTTTTGGGGTGTGTGGTGTGTGGTGTGTGTGTTTTGTTTTGTGTGTGTGGGTGTGTGTGTGTGTTTTTAAGAAAAGAGAAAAGGGACACATGGAGAGGAGAAAAAGAAAGACAGTGGAGAGAGAAGAGACAGGGGCACAGCAGACAGCAGACAGAGCTTTTAAAAAGTTAACGTATTTTGTTAAGGGGGTTTTTTAGAACTTAAAAAAATTGAGAACAAAGCCTAGATTGATGTTTTTTTTAAAATTTTTAAAAATGATAAAAATAATTTTAATTTTAAAACACCCCCAAAAATTCCCTTTTGATGTATTGATGTTTTTGAGGAGTGGGGGGGGGGGGGTTTTGGGGGGGGGGGGGGGGGGTTTTTTATTTTTTTAAATCGGGGTTTAAATTGGAATAAGCATTTTAAAGCTTTTCTTACATCAGTCCCGTGTGTATCCCGGTTTTTGTAAATTCTGCCCATCTGTTCCCACGGCCACAATGGCCTTTCTTACGAACAGGGGAAAGGTTTTAAAATTGCTGTGCGCAAGATGTTCTGAAAGCGTTCGCACGGGGCCCTCATTTTTTGTCTAAACCCGAAGGATTTTTGGGGGGAAGGTGGAGTCTGCAGGGTTTTTAAACTCAGGAGAAAATATCCCTTGAACGGAAATTCGACCCCGGGGTTTGGGTTAGTTTGGAGCGCAATGTTCTAACCACTAGGCAAACCCCGTCATCGGGTGTTAAGATTCTGGACAAAAAGTTTTGATTACTTTGTCTAAACCCTTTTTCCCTTTCGGGTTTCCGGGGGAGGGGGGGGGGGGGGCGGGGGGTTCATCCTTTTTTAAAAAAAATCTTTTTGATGACTCCTTACTTATAAAAAAAATTATTTTTGATTTCTTTTGGGTTCTGCTTTTATTTTTTTTCATTTTTATTTTTATTTTTTTGGAGGTTTGATCTTTTGCAGTTTTGATGTCAAAAAATAAATCGGGTCTCTCTAAATTTTTTGCTAGTGCCGTTTTCAAAAAAACCTTGGGAAAGGGCGGTTTGCGCGGGGAACCCTGATTGTAAGGTGTTTAAACCGGCAGCGCGAGCCTTTTTTTTGGGGCTTTTATTTTGACGCAATAGTGCTGCCCAAACCATTCGCCCGAAAAAGAAGAAAAAGAACGTAAGGATTTCATGCAGGGGAATATTACAAAAGCCCCACACTTTTAATCGATTTTTATATAAAATTTATTAACCTTTTTTTCCATGCTTTAAAGTAAAATGGGAAACACTGTGTAAAACCCCAAAAGCTTAAAAAATCATAAAATTTCGGTAGAAACCCTCACAAAAAAAGGACAAAAATCAAAAAAAAAAAAGAAACCCTATCAGCCTACTTTTATCCCCAAAAAAACCAAAAAACAACGGAAAACCCAAAAAAATAAACCCAGACCCCCAAAAAATTTACGTCACAATGACGCAAAATTTTGGGGTTTTTTTTTTTTAAAGGGAGTTGCGTCGGGGGGGAGATCGTGAAATGAGGCAAGCAAAAAACATGACTAATTTTAGATATTTAACGGGTTTATGGGGGAACAAGACCGGAAAAAACCGAGAGGGGAAACCATAATGAAACAATGCTTTCCGTTTTCCCAAAAAACTATGTAGACTGACTTCCTTTTCCCGGGCAGGGGTAAGCAAAAACAGTTTGGGGATATCATGGACAGATTTTTTTTTTTTAAATGAAAAAAAAAGCAAAAAAAGCCGTGGATCTAGGCTAGAAATAGATGCACCCTTGCCCGTGCCCTTTTTTCCCCCAAATATTGATCGAGAGGGGGGTATTGCCTCCAAATACGAAAAAGAAAGAAGAAGAAATTTGGCAGGGTTTTTTTAGTTTGGCCCCTGAATCTTCCCAAAGCAAAGGGAATTTCAAACCCCGCTTGAAATTAAAAAACGTTTACACAATTGAAACCCTTTCCACAAAATTGTTATTTTATAAAAAGGGTTTCAAATTTTTTTTGTTTTTAAAGCCAATACGAGGGGTGGGGTGGGTTTAGGGGTTTAAAGAGCTTTCCGGGGGTTTTGAGCCCATGCCCCACCGAGACCCCCGTTCAAGGGGTTTTTATTTTTCCCCTTTTTGACTTAAAACACCCAGTACGGGCTTCGTTTCCACTGAAAAGTTTTTGGGGGGATATTTATTAAAAACCCAAACCCCCAACGTGTGCGGACGTATACATTTACTTTTTTGCCCACGCGAAAAAACCCCGTTTTTCCCTTTGGGAAAAAAGGAAAGGCATTGTGTGTGGGCAAAAAACAGGAAAAGAAAAGTTTAGATAGATGACGGGAAACAGACAGATAAAATAGATAGACAGAGAGAGAAAAAAAGGTGTTAGAAGAATTATAGATAAAGAGAGAAAACAGTGGTAGGTAAAATAGAGAGACAGATAAAAGGAGGGGAAAATTTTTACTAGATAGATAGATGATAGAGAGAGGGGGGACGGACAGGGGAGAGAAAAAGGGGGTTAAAATAGCGCCAGACATAAGTAGAGGGGAAGACAGACAGACAGATAGATAGATAGAGGGTTTTTAAAGTTCATGCGAAAAAATTTTAGAGATTGGAAAAAAAAAGGGTTTAAAGGTGATATTTGGGTGAAAAAATTTGTCATTTCGAAACAAAGAACACCAAACACACACCACACCCCCACACACACCACCCAAACACACACTCACTAAATCACCCCACTCATTTCCCCTTTTAACCCCTTCCCCTGGGGTTTTTTGGGGGGGGGGTTTTTTTGGGGGGGGGAAATCAAAAACACCAAAAAATATTTTACAGAACGCTTTTTCCCAGTACCCTGGGACATAAAAGAATTTGATTCATTTATTTTAAATTCCCAAAAAGGGGTTAAACCCGAAATTGGAGGAAGTTGGTCGAAAAAATCTTCGTGGGGGGCCCCCCAATGATTCTTGGGCCAGGTGAAGGTGAAAAAGTTAAAAAAAATTTCCAGGTCTAAGGAGAAAAATGCGGGGAAAAGTAGGAAAACCCGACTGGAGCAAGAAAACCCCCCAGAAATGCCCCTTTAGAAGGCAACGGTTCATAAGTGGCTTTGAAGTTTGTCTAGTTCTTCTCACCCGCCAGTGGCACTCCCCGTGTTCAGGGGAGACTTTTTATTAGCAGGTGGATGATGTGGGGTTTGGGTTTGGCCTTTCATTGCCTTTTCCCCATGACTACTATAAAACTTTAATGAAAAGAGTGGATCGGTGGTCTGAAGGAAAACGCGCCTGTCTAGAAAGCGAAAAGCCCGGGTGGGAAAAGTGTGCGGTGGTTCCAAACCCCCTTTGGGGCCCCAAACTTTTCTACCCATCCATTTTTGCCCTGAGGGTGGTTTGGGCGCTAGTCTTTCGGATGAGCGATAAAACCCGGGGCCCGTGTGTTTAAAACTAATTATTTAGCGACGTAAAAAAACCCAAAAACAACAAGAGAGTTGTCCCTGGCAAAATTCTGTAGAAAAAAAAAACCCCTCTGATAGGGAAAAAAATACAGTTTGCCCGACAGGGAAAAAAAAAAAAAAAATGGGTGGCGCTGCTCTTGTTTGGGGACGCGCTCCCCCCCGGGGAGAGCAGCCCCAAAATTTTGAGGGGAAATCTGCCCTTTACTTGAAGTGGTTTTGAAATAGGGAAAAGAAAAAAGGCCCAAACCCTTTTTTTCAAGGGGGATCCCTCAAACATTGAGGACAAAAGAGTCACTGGGTGTTTTTTTTTCAATTAAAGTTTTTTTTGTGTGTGAACATATTTTTAAGCATATTTTCTTCCTCTTTTTATTAAAGTTTTTTGATAGCAGCTTTTTAAAAGGCCCCGGAAAAATTAAAATTCTCTTTAAAGGTTTTTCACTTTTTAAATTCTGAAAAGTTTTCTTGCGGGAAGGTACGAGCAGGTGAAGCTTCAATCACACCGGAACCCCTGACGGTTTGGCTCATCCCGGAGCCCAAAATCCCGTCGGTCAGGGCCCAAAGGGATGGTTTTACACCAAAAAAAAGCTTTAAAATGTTTTCTTTAAAGATTTTTATTTTCTTTGCTTTTTTTTTTTTTAAATGAATCGTCGAAAAATTAAATTTTCAAAAAAGATGAGAAATTTTTTTAAATTTGTTACCCGGGATTGTTTTTCTCCCCCTACTATTTTTTGCATTATTATAGACAATTTGTTTTCGGATTATGAACCGAGGCCCCCCTGTGCGAACGCACACGAAAATCTTGTGCACACACGGGAAAAAACCTGTTTTCCCCCTTTTGTAAAAGGGGAGCCCCTTTGTGCCCGGGAAACAAAAATGCCCTTTTTTTTAAAAAAAAACAGAAAAAAGCATGCACACAGGTTTTTAGACATATCCACGAAGGGCAAAATGTGGGGTACCTTAAGGTGGGAAAACGGGGGGGGGATAGAATAGGGGAGGGTAGGGGTTGTTAGATAGGTTGGAGAGTGATGGTTGAAGATAGATAGGGCAAAATTGTGGGGGTAGTGAAAATGGTAAAGGGGTTTTTGGGGGTGGGTAAAAAGGTGGGGACCGGGGAAAGGTAGAAAAAGGGGTTTTTGGGGGGTAGGGGGAGGCCGGGGCGGAAAGACGTTAAAACTAGTTGTTGGTTAAATGGGGGGAATTATTTTCCCCTGTAAAAAATTTTTATTTTTCATTTTTTTAAAAATTTAAAATTTTTGGGGCTTAAAAAATACTCAACCAAAACCCGCCCCGTCATTTTTTTTTTTTTTTTCAAATTGGATAAAATTTTTTTTTTAAATTTGCCCGATAGAAGATAGACCCAAAAAGGGAGATTGGGTGGGGTTTTAAAAAATAACAAAATTTAAAAACCCTTTGGGTTTAAAAAGTAGAAAACAGGGGGATAGTAGTGGCAGGAAAAAAAATTTTTTAAACATTTTAAAACAGGTGAAAACGGGTTTAAAACGGGTGGAGGGAGTTGGCGGCGGTGGAGGACAGTTTTGTTAACTCAGTTGGGAAATGGGAAGGGTCTTTTTTCAGGAAGAATGAAAAGGGGGAAAAAAAAGGGGCCCCTTTTAAAATTGGCCCCGAAGAAGTTTAGGTGTCTCAACCCCTCCCACACCCCACACCCAAATGCACCTGGTCTTTAAAATTTTTTCCTTTTTTTTTCCCCTTAATTCCCCCCCGGGGGGTTTTCGGGTGGGATGGACGGGTTAAAAACGAGTGAATTTCCTTGAAAAAAGTTTTCCAACCCCCAAATAAAACTTTTCCCGGGTTTCCAACCAAAACCCAAAGTTAGATCCTTTTGCCTCTTTTTTGGAAAGGAGGGAATTGCCATGGTTTTGGATTTTTTCCCCGTTGCCATTTTAAAAAAGGGGGGCCGTGGTTTTTGGGGGGGTTTTGGAAAGGAGGGGGGGGGTTTAAGGGGTGTGGGGTTTTGGGTGGGGGAAAAGGGGTGATTATTGGGTTGGGGGGGAAGGGGGGGTGGGGGGCCTTATTGTTTTTGGTTTTTTGAGAATTTAGGTCTCTTTAAAACCCCCTTCCCCCCCAAGAAACTTTCCTTTTTTTTCCCACCCAAAAAAAAATTTCTTTGCCGGGGGGTTTTTTTGGTGGTTCCCGGTAAGGGGGGTGGGGCAGGGTTTGGGGGAAAAGTTTTGGAGGGAAAAAAAGGGCGGGGGTTTTTTCCCAAGGAGACAAAGGTTGGGGGGGAGGGGGTTTAAATGGCCAAAATTGGGCCCGGGAAAAGGGGGGGTGGGAGGGGAATGGTTTTCCCGGGGGGTTTCCGCGGGAAAAACCCCCAAATTTACTGGTTTTGTTTTTTCCTTGCGGTTTTCCAAAATTTTTTAAGGCCTTTTTTGTTTTGGTTTGGGAATTTTTTTGGTGGAGGGGAAGGGGTGGGATAAGGGGGTGGGCGGGTTGGGGATTTTTTTAAAGGAATTGGGGGGTGAAAAATAAGGTGGCGGTGTTGTTTGAGATTATTGATTATTAAAGGGTTGTTAAATTTAAATTTTCCCGAGTTAAACCCCAAATTGGGTATTAACCTTTTTCCTTTTTCTTTTCCCCCGGCCAAAAATTTTAAAACAAGGGGGAAATTGGGGGATAAAAAAGGTGGGTTTTTGGGGTCGGGATTTTTTTTTTTTTGGGGGAAAATTCTTTTCTTTTTTGTTTTTTTTTTTTGGGGGGGGGTTTTGGGGGGTTTTTTTTTTGGGGGGGGGGACTGCCGGCAAAAATTTAAAGGGGGTCTTGGGGGCCCCCTCTTTCTGGGTGGTTTGATTTTTATAAAAAAAGGGGTTTCTTTTTTAACCTTGCCCCCTTCCCCCCTCCCTTCAAAAAAAGACCCAAAGGAAATGGGGGGCCTAAGGTGGGAACCCCTTCTTCTCCAAAAAATTTTGTGGCCTTTAAAAAGGCTCCCTTTTCTTTTTCCCCCCTAAGGCGTGCCAAGGGGTGGGGGGGAAACATTTTTCCCTTGGGGTTTTTTTTTTTGGGTAATTTTTGGTTTTTTTGTTGGCAGTTTGTTTAAAAAAATTTTAAAAATTTTTTGGCCCCCAGGGTTAAGGGGGGAATTCCTTCCGGTTTTTTCCTTTGGGAAATTTTAACCCGGTTAACCCTTACGTGAACGGTTTTCTTCCCTTCCCCTTTTATCCCTTACCTTTCCCGTAGTTCCCTTGGGGGCCCCCAAAAGAAGATTTTTAAACCCGCTTCCTCTCCCCCCCGGCGGCCTTTCTTTTTGTAGGGAAAATCGTTCCACGCAAAGGGCCCGTCCACTCAATCTCTGATGTTGTTTTTCTTCCCCTCGTTTTCTCCGTCTGGAAAGCTGCCCGGGCGTTGTTCATCCGGCCTCGACCGGGTCCCGGGAGAATGCCCGTGTGTAAAAATAGTCTACCGCTTTTAAATAGGGGTTCCGCTTCTTTAGGGTTTAGGGAAGGTAAAAAGGGAGCGGAGGGAGGGGATGGACGCCCCCCCTAATATGTGGCCCCCAGAAAGTTTATGTTCTCTGAGATTACTATCTTCCCGTTTTTTTTGGGTTTGGGGGTATTTTCCCTTTTTGGTGTCCATCTCCCCCTCTTGTTCTTACTGCTGGCTAGGAAAAAGGCACCGCCCCTCACACTACTCCTCCCGCATCCCTTCCCGCAGAAGAGCAAACGGGGACCCGGGGGTTTTGGTTGGGGAAAAAAAAACAGGGTTTTAGAGCCCGTGGTTTAGTGTGGGACAGTGCCCCGTGTGAAAAAGTTTCTCTGGGTTTTTTCCCAAAAAGCCCCCCTTTCTGCCAGGGGAATCCCTTTGGGACCTCCATCCTGAATGATACCCCTTACCCACACCCAAGATTAAAAGAGGGCAAAAGGGGGTTTGGGGTTTGGGACCTTTAAACTTTAACGAGTTTTCTTTTTTTGTATTTAGGCCCCGATTGTGTCTAAATTTTAGCTGTGGGCGTCCTGTGTCTGAGGACTGGGGTAGCTTTAGTGGTCAGGAAACCCCTCGCTTTCCCCGCTAAGGTTTAAAAAAGCATTTGACCGTGGTTCCCGTTGGATGGGTTTACCGTTTTTTTTCGCTTGGCTTTGTACAGTTCCCCCAGTTTACCAAACTGTTTAAATAAGGGACCTGCTTCTTTAGGGTAGGGAAGGTTTTAAAACAGCGAGGGGGGAGGAGATGGGCGCCCGCCCTCAATTGGGTGGCCCCCAGAAAAACTGGGTTTTTTGATGCCCCCCGTTCCTCTACGGGGCCGCATAGGTAATTGGGGAAAATGTACCCTTTTTTTATGTTGGCAAAATTTGGGATATAATAGGGGATTTAAAATATCCGTTTCTTTTTGGGGGAAAAGGGTTGGGGCTTTTTAAATTGCGGTTTACTTTTTAGCTTCTAAATCATTTTTTTAAAAGTCAGACTTCTGAGTGAAATTTTTCTCTAAACCTTCAAAAGTGGAAAACCCCGATTTCACTGTTGTTTTTTGTAAAAAAAGAGGCATAAAATGTGCGAGTGGGGCGCGGGGTCGTGCCCCGTTTCGTGCTGTGTGTGTGGGGTTTTGTGTGTGCGCGCGCGCCCCGCGCACGCCCAAACTATCTTAAAAAGGGTTTTGTTGGGGGACGTTTTTTGTTTTGTGCTTGGTTTTGTTTTGATTTTTGGTTTTTTATTGGTTGGGTTGAATGCTTGTTGCTTTCTTGCTTGCCTTTGGGAGGTCGGGGCGGTGGGGTTTAGTTTGGGTTTGGGTTTTCAAAAACCCGGGTTTGGGTTTGGTTTTGGGTTTATTGGTTGGATGATTGGTTGGGGCTGTCAGTTTGGTTTGGGTTTGGTTTTTTTTGGTGGGGTTGGGTTTGGGTTTGGGTGGTTGGGTTTTGCTGGTTGGGCGTTGGGGGTTTGGGTTCGGGCGGTCGGTCGGTTGGTTAGTTTGTTTGGTGGGGTTTGGGGGGTTGGTTGTTTGGGGGTTTGGGTTTGGGTTTGGGTTTTTGGTTGGTTGGTTTTTTTTTTGGAGGAAAGGGGATGGGGGGGGGGCAAGGACGGTTTGGAGGAAGTGGGGGGGGGGGGGGGGAGAGATGGAAAAAGCAACGTTATTTTTTTTTCTCCTTTTTTTTCCTTTCTGTCTTCCTTTTTTTTTTTCTTTCCTTCTCTCTGTTTTTCCCTTTCCCCCTCTTCCCTTTTTCCCTTTCTTATTTCGATTCTTTTTTTATCATTTTTGTGTGTGTGTATGTAAAGGTGTGGGGTTTTTGGGGCGTGCCCTGCGGGGCGTGCGTGCGTACGTTTTGGGGCTGGGTGTGTGTTTTGTTTGTGTGTTTTGTTTTGTTTTTGTTTTTAATTTTCCAAATTTACTACTTGGTTGGTTTAAGGACGTTTTTTGGGGTGTGTGGTTTTTTGTGCATGCGGGTGTGTGTGTCCCGTGCGTGCGTGCGTGTGTTTTTTCCCCTGCTTTGCGTTTCGTTTTGTGTGTGGATGGGGTGGGCGGGGGGTGGGGTGTGGGGGGGGAGGTGGGGTGGGTGATGGTGGTTTTTTCGTATTTCTGGGGATGATCTGGATCCCTTTTTTCTGCTTTTTTTTCCAGGCCCCAAAAAAGGGGAAAATGCAAAACCCGACCCAAAAACGGACCCGCCGGGTGGGGGTGTTTCCAAACCCTTTTCGAGTGGGAAGCCGGTGCAGCTGGGAAACTATGCCTAAGGGATGCCCGTCCTTTTCCCGCTTCTTCTTCCCCCTCCTTTTTCATCTTCTTTTCTTTTTTTTCTTTTTTCTTTTTTACTACTTTTTTTTTTCTTTCCCTTTGCGTTTCTTCTTCCCTTTGGCATTTTTTTCTTCGCAATTCTTTTCCCCCATATCTTCTTCGCAATTCTTCTTTTCTTCCCTCCTCCTCCTTTGCCCAAATTTTTTGTAATTCTTTGCAATTTTTCTTCTTCGCAATTCTTTTTTTTTTTCCCTTTTATTCTTCTTCTTCTTT
>CM054143.1:12935284-13055284 GCA_028751875.1 Rapana venosa | reverse complement strand
AAGCGAGAGCTCCGACCACTGAGCTATCCCCCCATTCTTTAATTTCCTTCTTTTTTTGTTATTTTATGTTTATTATTTCATTCTATCTCATGCCGTTATTGTTTATCGCCAGGTATGTGAGACTACTATTATTTCATTCTGTATTTTGCCAGGCACAGGAGAATGCTGTCATTTTATTTTGTTGTTATTTGCGGGAGAATAGTATCATTAAATGTATCTCTGCTGCCAAACACGAGGAGACTGTGGTAATTTCATTGTTTTGTTATCAATTATGGGAGACTTTTTTTTTAAATTTGTAATGTTGCCAGCCATGGGAGATTACTATATTCTTTGTTGCTACAGATGGGAGATAACTATCATTTTTCACTCTTTGCCAGGCATGGGAGACTACTACTGGTTTTTTGGTGTGTGTGTTGTTGGGGTTTTGTTTTGTTTTTTGGTTTTTTTTGGGGGGTTGGGGGGGGGGGGATCCTTTCTGCAAGGAATTTTCCTAACGTTGCGGACAACACGTCGGGTTTTTGGTTTTTTTGGCGGATTTTGGCTTCTCTTCCGTCGTGCTTTGGCTGCCTCTGCGTGTAAGCAGGGCAAGCCTCCTTTCCCCCAGAAGTTACTTTTTTTTGAAATTTTTTTGTTACCAAACTGGGGGAACTTTCGCGTTTTTTCTTTTCCCCTTACAGGCGGGGTTTTTCAAGCTTTATGGGACTGCCCTACCCGGGAAAAAAGTGAGAGGGAGATGGTTTCCGTGCCCCAAAGCTGCTTTAAGAATTGGGAGGTTCGGGGCGGCCCGTTTCCCCCAGCCAAGGGTTTTAAGGAAAACACTTTACCCTTGGGGGGTACCTTTGGGCGGGCCCGGGTTCTTACCCCCCATTTTACCCCTTAAAAGGGGTACCCTTTTTTTCGGAAAAGGGCCAAAACAATGGGCCCCCCTCTAGGGAAAAAAAGGACCAAAATGCCCCCCCCCAAAAAAAGAAAAAAAAAAAAAAAAAAATTTGGGGAAAAAAAAAAAAGCCTTTTTTTTTTTTTTTTAAAAGTTAAAAATTTACCTTTAAACCCCAATATATAAACAATATAACCTTTTATGTTTCTTTCCCTTTTGGCTAGGCCCGGGGTTAACCAATTTTTGAGGTGTTTGCGTAGCACCGCCTTATACCCCACCATATGGGTACCGCTTTTCCATTTCAGGCAGAGAAAAAAAATTCTAATTCTTTATTATAACTTTTTTTTTGTTTTGGGGGTTTATTTTTTGCTTTCCTTGTATTTTCGTCGTTCGTTTTTGTATTGTAACTTTTGTGTTTCTCTAAGCTAGAAGAGGGGGGGGGATAGCCAGGGTTAAACATTGCGCGGGAAATCTGACACCCGGGGCCGTTTCCCCTTAAAGGGGGGAAATTTTACCCGGGAGTTAACATCATCAACTCACTTTCCCCCAAAAACCCTTTGGGATAGCTGTGACCAAGGTCCCGTGTGAAACATCTTACGCCACTTTTAAATCCTTTCCACTTTTCGTCAGAGTCTATGTGTGCGGGGGGAACAGTTTGACAGAATTTACAAAACCGCATACAAGGGGGACGAGTAAAAACGTTGCAACTCATAAATCTAAAATTTGGTAACCCTTTAAAGGGGTGGGAAAATCGCTCACCCAAAGGATTGGAGAGTGGAAATCAACACTGTTTTTCTTAACCCCCAAAGGGGAAAAATCCCCTTACCGCGGGTGTCTGGTTGTGGGTCAAACCCAGCTTGATCCCGGGGCTGTACATTTTTGAGCGCAAGGGGTCTAACCACTAGCTATCCCGCTGCCCCTCCACCCCCCACCCCCCAAAAATCCCCACAACATACGAAATGGTTTTTAAAGCAAAAAGTTTTTTTCAGTAAGATGTAAGCAAAGGGGCCGGGCCTAAAATATTTTTGTTACGTTTTTAAAGTGATATTTGAGAGTGTTTTATTAAAGGATATGTTAGTTGTTTTCATTGAAATGATTTTTGAAGTTTCATTGGTTAAAACTTGAGGGGTTTTCATTGAAGTGATATGTTGAGATGTTTTTCATAAAAATCATATGTTGAGATTGCTTTCATTAAAAATCATTTTTGAATTGCTTTCATTAAAATTATGTTGAGATTTTTTCTATGAAGTCATATGATAGATTTTTTTCATGAAATAATATTTTGAATTGTTTTCTTGAACTTTTTTTTTAAATTCTAGTTGTCAGTAGTGATGACATTGTTTAAATGTTCCGAACCTTGTGCTCAGTTTCATCATTTCCCCAACCCTTGGGGGCTTGGTAAAGGGGCCACGTGGGCTTTGCTGTCAGCTTGCGGGGCTTTTTGATGCCGTTATGCTGGACAGGGTATAGTATATTAGTGTACATACTGTCTGCGTCTGTCTTCTGTCTTCGTTGTCTGTCTCCCATCGCGTAGGGGCCTGCATTTCGTTCGCAACGGCGTCAGTGTATAGTCTCTCCGAAACTTTTTTGGGGGAGTGGAGTCGCATGATGTTTTCCCGAGGAAAACAAATCCCTTGAACATATTTGAACCAGGGTCAGCAATCACGAGTGCCTGCGCAAAAGCTCTAACCAAACCCGGGTTCTTTCTTCCCCAGGCCAGATCTAAGCAAACTGTAGGACATATAATGGGGGTGTTTTTTTTTCAGTTCCAAATTTTGTCATAGCATCCAACACTTTAATACGAAAGTTTCTAGGCATATCTTTTTGGTTTTTTGAAACTAGACTACAAACTACTCGGGGGTTTTTTTTTGTCGTCAACGCTTTCGGCAACTGTTGGTATTCATTGACCAAAAATGCTCACGCTGCCGTTAAGCACCTGACAAATCGGCCCAGGCATGGACTTCGGGGATGAGAAAATTTTTTTCTTTTAAGTCTTTCTGGAAAAAAAAAAGGGGAGATAATGGCCAAAAGGGAGAAAAGATTTAAAAAGAGGGGACAGGAAAAAAGGAACAAGGGAGAAAAAAGAGAGTGATAGAAAAGGAAATTTCTAGGGCAGAATTTCCCAAAAAGGGGGGATGCTATTATACTGACATCCCCCCCCCCCATCCCCGCTCCCCGGGGAGGGGGGGGAGGGGGGGGGGGGGGAGCTACAGGTCTAAGGAAGTGGGTTTATCATAGATTAAAAAGCGGTGAGTTATTTTCAAAGGGTGTGTGTGGGCACGAGGGGAAGGGTAAAAAGCTTAAAGCGGGAAATTTTAATTTAAGGCTAAAGTTGGGGCTTTGTAGTGATTATTTGCCTCCAGATCTCAGGGGACGGATAAAACCATGGTCAGAAAACCCCGCTTTCCCCAGCCAATGTAAAGCACGCAGCGGGGTTACCAGTTTGGGTGGGGACGTTTTCCTGCCTTGGGGTTCATACATTCCCCCTTCACCCCACTGTAAAAGGGGACTGTCCTCTTTAGGGGGAGGAGGTAAAGCAGCGGGGGAGGAATGGGCGCCGCTGCCCTCAAAATGGGCCCCTAGAGAACTACACCTTGCTCCCCCCGACCCATGGGTTTTGGACAAAATTTACCTTCTGGGGGTTTTTTTTACCCTTTGATCATTTAATTCACATTTATATGTAATCTTTCCCCTGTACTTTTTTTTTCTGTTTAAGATAACACGCTGATTTAAAACATTAATGACGGAGCCAAGGAACTAAAAAAAACCCCAAAAATGATATGAAATTTATCTTCACTTTGAATTTCGGTGGAACATGAGGTCAAAATGTATGATTTTATTTGTTAAAAAGCTCTTGTTAGAAGTGTGCCATATAGGGCTATTAAAGGGACACTTGTAAAGCCTACAAACCATAATTACCTTTTTGCACGGGTTTCCCTTGAAACAATCCAAATGGCCGCCAAAACTTTTTTCCCAAATTCCAAACCTTTTTTTTGTTAAATCCTTAACAAGTACAAGAAACTTATTTTTTTCAGACTTTTTTTGTTTTTTTTGTTTTGTTTTTGTTTAAATTTCCATTTACTACTTGGGATAAGGACACACCCGCATTCAAAAAACTCCCCCCTCTCCTCACCTCCCCTCTCTACCTCCTCTCTCTTCCCCTCCTCTCTATCTATCATTATCATCTAAAATACTGTCTGTCTGTCTGTCGTCTGTCCTAATGTATGCATATTTAATTCTCACAACTGTCTACATATAGTCTTATGGGGAAATTAATTACGACATGTTCACAACCCAAATTTTTTTTAAAAACACGGGAAAAACCCTACTTGCATTCAAAATTTTCATCTAAAAAAAAAACCAAGAAAAATAGGGTTTGGGCCACTTTTAACCCATATGTACTCATAAAGTACTGTCCCCATTCACTTTGGCCTACTATATGTATAAAAAAAAGTTTAAGCAGGACTGCTTATTCATTATCATCGAAGTAAAAGAATTTGACTTGACTTGACTTGGTAATCCAACACGTAAGGAATTGTGTAGCTATTCAATATCCCACTACACACCAGTGACCCTCTAAAATCTGTCTTAATAAATCAGAGGTATTATGTAGCTATTCAATATCCCACTACACACCAGTGACCCTCTAAAATCTGTCTTAATAAATCAGAGGTATTATGCTTAAAATTAAGCGCTTTGTGTTGCAGGCGACTTTCCACACCCCTTTCATGCAGAATGGACAGTGTCCAGTGGGCTGTGCCTCCTACACCTTTCCCATCATCATGGGCAGTGCTAAGGTCAGTAGTGCTAAGGTCAGTAGTGCTAAGGTCAGTAGCAGGGCAGCGCTAAGGTCAGTAGCAATGGAGGAGTCCAACTGAAACGGAATGACCCGACTGATAGTCATCTTAGTTTTTTGCTGACTGATAGTCATCTTAGTTTTTTGCTGACTGATAGTCATCTTAGTTTTTTGCTGAAGGAGTATCATATCATTGTTATTATTATTGGTAATAAGGGCTACTAGTGTACTTGTTCCAGAAACAGCACTGTGTCTAATCTGTCAGTTTGGTGTGTATGGGTTGCATGTATGCACGTTCGTGTAGGCATGCTTATGCATGCATGTGATACTTTTTAATGATTGTTGCTCAGGGAACGGTGGTCAGAGCACTCGCTTTCCCCAAGCTATGGTTAAAGCAGCATTGAGCGTGGATAGGTAACCGTTTGCGCGCCTTGGCTTCAGTACAGTCCCCCATCTCACCCAGCTGTAAATGAGTGCCTGTCTTCTTTAGGGACCGGGAAGGTAAAGCAGCGAGGGAGAAGAGAGATGGGCGCCGCCCTCAATAAGCTGGTCCTTAGGGAAGCTGAGATCTCTGACATCTCGCTGCCCAAAGATCGCAAAGGCTTTGGGAACACCTTGAACTTTTAGTAGACAACAACTGAAAATGTTGGGTTAGGTATCATAAAAAAAAAGAGCAGACATTCATTTGATAGCACAATGTATCTCAAATTGATATATTTTCAGTGTGTACACACAACTGCCCGTGGAAAAACATGGCCTATGAGTAAACAAAAAATCTTTGTTTACAGTCTATACTGGTTCACAAAAATCTCACAGCAGTATAATTTTCTGCAAAAATCTCACAGCAATTATCATTTTCTACAAAATCTCACAGCAGTTATAATTTTTTACAAAAATTCCCCAGCAGTATCATTTTCTACAAAAATCTCACAGCAGTATCATTTTCTACAAAAATCTCACAGCAGTGTCATTTTCTACAAAAATCTCACAGCAGTATCATTTTTTACAAAAATTCCCCAGCAGTGTTATTTTCTACAAAAATCTCACAGCAGTATCATTTTCTACAAAATTCTAACAGCAGTATCCTTTTCTTGCAACAGACACAAAAAGCAGACAATCACATGCAAATGCACACTTGATTTGATAAACTATCATTTTCAAGCGCTTCATTGAGCAAGACTGTAGTAGGACATATTCGGCTGACCAACAATAATTTTTGCTGACACATGAGTGACCTACATCTCCGAAAGACAGAACGACTTTTAACATGTGCGCAAGATGTTCGCACAGTGGACTTCGGTTTATAGTCTCATACAAAAGGACTTTCGGAGAAGTGGATCATGGAATCAGTAGTGAAGTTAACTCCTCAGGGAAAAAAATCCCCTTGAAGGGCATCTTGGTGACGGTTCAAAACGGACTTGATCCCAGACTATCAAATCCCGAGTGTAACACTCTAACCACTAACCTATCTGCCCCCCCCCCCCCCCCCCCCCCATTTGTTTTTAACTTCCCCAATAGGATCCGGTACTGTTAGCATAAATACACCCCCCACCTCTGAAATTCGTTGAATCCCTCTTTCATCCCTCTCTTGTTCTACCTTGTTCCTTTCTTCCGTCACCTCCCCTTCTTTTATTTTCTGCCCTTTTGAGGTCCAATTTCCTGCCTTTTTTTCCCCCGAAAAAAAGACTTTAAAAAAATTTTCTCCCCCACGTTATGTCGAATGCGTTGGTCCTGACTTGTCAAGCACTTTTAAATTAATAACGGCACTGCAACGCATTTTTTGCTCATATAATAGACAATACTAGTTGCTGTCTGAGCGTTCGACTACGACAACGACGATGACGACGACGCCACGAAGAAGAAGAAGAAAAAAAAGAAAAGAAGAAGGAAAAGAAAAAGAAAAGAAGAAAAAAGAAAAAAGAAGAAGACGGAAAAGAAAAAAGACACGGAAAAGAAAAGAAGAAGAAGAAGCAGAAGAAGAAAAGAAGAGGGAAAAAGAAGAGAAGAAGAAAGGGAAAAGAAAGAAGAAGGAGGGGGAAGTAAAAGAAGTATAAAAAATAAACAAGAAGAAGAATAAAAAAGAAGAACAATAACAACAACACAACAAAACAACAACACAAAACACATACCGCACACACACACACACAAAGCAACAACAACAACACAAAACAACACAACACACACAACAAAACAACAAGAATAAAAATAATAAAAAATGTATGGAATTTCTATAGCGCTGAATTTTGTAAAGCAACAAATCAAAGCGCTGTTTGAAGTAACGGGGGTCTTGTGTTTGAACTTTTTTTTTTTGGGGGGGGGGGGGGGGGGGGGGGGGGGGGGGGGTGGGGGGGGGTGCAGGCAGGGAGTGCTATTTCAACGAAAGTGACTGCCGGCGGAGTATAGAGAGGAACCTGGTGTCCAACCTTTCCTGAGCCCCTTCAACAAGAAACACGGGGGGGATCGCAGCTTCGCTGAACGCCCCCCAGGTCTGGTGGTGGGTGTGTGGGGTGGGTGGGTGTGTGTAGTGTGGTGGGGTGGGGGGTAAGTGGGTGTGTTGGGGGGGAGGGGAGGGGGGGGGGGGGGGGGAGGGTGGGTGGGGGGGGAGAAGGGAGGGGGGGGTGGGGGTGGGTGGGGGGGGTGGGTGGGGGGGGAGTGTTTGTGGGGGTGGGTGGGTGGGTGGGGGGTGGGGGGGTGGGGTGGGGGTGGTGTGGTGTTTGTGGGTGAAAGGAGAGGGGTGTTGGGGGGGGGTGGGGGGGGGAGGTGAGTGGGGTGGAGAAAAAGGGGTTTGTGGGTGGGTGAGGGGGTTTTGTGGGTGGGTGGGTGGAGTGAGTGTTTCTGGGTGGGTGGTGGGTGAGTGGGGGGAGTGTTTCTGGTGGGTAAGGGGAGTGTTTGTAGGTGGGTGGGTGAGGGAGGTGTTTGTGGGTGGGGGGGTGAGGGGAGTGTTTGTGGGTGGTGTGAGGGGAGTGTTTTGTAGGTGGGTAGGTGTGTGTGTGAGAGAGAGAGATTTTGTGTGTGTGTATGTGTGTGTTTTGTAATGTGTAACAGTCTGTAATTTTTAATTGTATATAATAATATATATATATAAATTATATATATTTTTATATATATACATTATTTGTTGTGTGCGCACGCGTATACTCTGTGTGTTTTTGTTTTGGTGGTGTGTGTGCGGCGCGTGCGTACGTGCATGTGTGTGTGTGCACGGTCGCGTGCGTGCCGCTGTATGTACGTGTGTATCTGGTGCAGGGGGGGGAGGAGGGGATATATTCTCCACCCCTCCCACCCCCCACCCCACCCTCCTATCTTACCCCAATCCTACCAATATCCATTTTTGTTATTAACTTGACTCAATTGATTTTGCTGTATTGCCTTACACCACATTCTGCATTCATTCTAACCACACACACTATTTCGTCCTTCGGCTCGTGGCTCACCAATGGTAGAGTTTGCCGTATGCGACTGAGGGGTTTTGTGTGTGTTGTGTGTTGGTGTGTGTGTGAGTGTGTGTGTGTGTGTGTGTGTTGTGTGGTGAGTGTGTGTAGGTGTGTGGGTAGTGTGTGGTGTGGTGTGTGTGAGAGTGTGGGTTAGAGGTGTGTGTGTTGTGTGTGTGTGGTGTAGTGTGTGTGTGTGTTTTAGTGTTTTGTGTGTTGTGTATGGGGTTGTGTTTTTTGTGTGTAGTGTGTGTGTGGTCAAGTCAAGTCAAGTCAAGTAAAAATTTTATTTCCAGATGGTACATTGAATAAGCAATGCATTTGCTTTTTTCATCAAGCCATCTATCTAAGAAAAAAATTTCGTAATGATTATACTAAGACATTACGTTAATGCATATTTACCGTTAACTTGAACCAGTAAAAAAGAGGAAAAAATCGATAAGGAGAAACATTGAAAGTACAAATTAACCACATATACATACATGCACACACATACCATGCAGCCTGAGCGCGTGCGCGCTCACGTCCCCACCCCACAAAATTAAATAAAAATGTTTTAAGAATTAAAAAAAGAAAATCATAAAACATCAGGACAACAAATTACTTCACCCTACTGTTACATTCCATTCTTTCACGTTTATACTTTAGATAATAAAAAGGTACAAGAATAAAACGTTAGAAAATACTAGGCATTCGTCATTACTGACAATATTACCTTCAATGACCTCCCTCCTCTCCTCCTCCACCCAGCAAACGTGTGCTTTTTTTGCGTTCAAAACTTTTCAAATAGCGCTTTTAAAAAAAAAAGACATAATCACACAATAGCTATCAAAGCAAGAAAAGGGCAAATAAGATTATAATAATGATTATCATAATAGAGATACAATTATAACAACAATCGTCCATCACCATGAGACAACAATATAACAAATGATCCCCATCACATGAGAAAAACAACATAACCATGATAAAAAAAGCATTAGAAAGGGGGGGTGGGGGGGAGGAGTACAAGGGGGAAAGGGGGAAATACACCTTCAATCAAATTAATAGTTTAAAAAAAAAAAAAGAACATATTCAAACAATAGGACCCTTATACGATACAAAAATTCAAAAGCCATAATTCCAGGACTATCAAACTAAAAACATATCATACTAAAACAGTATGTTTAATAATAGTACTAATAACTCATCTCTAAACTGAAATAAAAACATCATCCACGATAAAATCTATTGAATTAGACAAGACAAAGGGCATGAGGAGTGGAGGGGAAAGGAAAGGAGGGGAGAGGAGAGAGAGAGGGGGAAGAGAGAGAGAGAGAGAGAGAGAGAGAGAGAGAGAGAGAGAGAGAGGGGAGAGGGGAGAGAGAGAAAGGACATACTATCAAGCAAATCAGGTCTATCATAAAAAGATTTTTAAAATTTCCTCCTTCCACTTGTTTCCAACATTGCAGATTATTTACTAGCTTGCATAGGTTACTCTTACTTCTTTGCATAATTAGTGTGCCTCTTTCCTGCCTCCCCCTCCCTCCACACATATACAGTGTGTGAAATGTAGAATTTTCTGGTCTCAGTAAGACATACTTGAATTTTTTTGTAAGGAATCCATTAGTGCTGGTAAATGTAATATGGTTTTATTTTTCCGTATTAATCATGGTTGATTTGCCTTATTTAGTCAATTCCTAGGTATTTATGCATTAGATGGCTTTTTAGCTTGTCTTGAACTGGTTTTTGTTTTTGATACATTTTTTAAGCGGTTTTTGGGAGCTTGTTCATAAGTCACTACCTGAGTACAAGAAGCTTTTTGTTAAAGATTATTTCTTGGTCTCGGAAAGTTAGTAGATGATTATGTCTGTGTTCATTGATTTTGAAGTATGGTGATCTTTGTAGGGGCATTTCCAAAGACAACTTTCTGGACAAATAGAGCTTTTATTTTGATAAAGTCTGTTTTTGAAGGTTTAGGATATTTGTTTCCTTTAATCCCTTGATGGTTAGGGAGCTTGATTTAGTAGAACAAGTTTCAGTGCTCCTTTTAAAATTTAAACTAGAATCAATTTTAAATTTGAGCACTGCAGCTGTCCCCCAAAAAGATGAAGCATAGTCAACTATAGGCAAAAAAATGGCCGCAAAAAAAGAGTTTGCGAGAGTGGTTATTCAGAAAAAAGTTTATTTTTGATAACTGAAGTAGCTTGTAGAAAGCACGTTTTCCCCAGCGGGCCCACACATGGTCAGTCCAAGTAAGATTTTTGTCAATAATTACCACCCAGAATTTTGTGGGAGTCAACTTCTTCAATTACTCTTTTTCCTATCAACAGAAGGTTGGAATTTTTTCTTTCATTTTTTGTCTCTTTTGTCTTGCTAGTACACTACATACACTTAGTTTTTTTTTGCGTATTTAGGGACATATGGTTTAGCTGAGTCCAAGAAAACCAATCTGTCAATATTGTGTTGAAGTTTGATTGTAAGTCTGTGGGGGTCAGAGTCACTACAATAGAGGGATGTTTCACAGCAAACATTCACAGCTACATTCTAGAAATGGGGTAAGTCATTTACATAGATTGAAAATAGAAGTGGACCCAATATTTACCCTTGTGGTACTCCCGTTTAATAGGTACTAGTTCTGATGTTTGATTATTTGCAGTTACTAAGCTGCTGCCTTTCGACAAAAAGCTTTTCAAAAAAATTTAACGTTTCTGGTGTTAGTTTATACAAGTGAAGTTTACGCAATAATAAGGAATGATTTGATTACATCAAATGCTTTTCAAAATCAACAAAAAGAAAGGGCCCGTATAATTTTATTTTCATTGATATTGTTAGGAGACTGTCTGTAATTTGTGTAAGAGTTGTGTTGACAGGAATATTTTTTACGAAAACCTGACTGATCTTCATTTAATGATTGTTGTTTACAAAGTAGGGAAAAACGGATTTTGGAAATTTTTTTCAAAGGGTTTTTGATAAGACAGACAGAATTGAAATTGGTCTGTAATTTGAAGGACAAGCAGTAACCCCCTGATTTTGTGGGCTGTATGAATTTTTTTTTTCCTTTTTAAAATATGACAGGAAAGTTGTTTTTTTCTCTATGCACAAGTTATACAAGTATGTCAGGTTTCCAGCTATAGGGTTTTACCACAAAGCCTTGATTATTCTTCCATCTAGATTGTCTAAACCACGTGTTCTGGAACTTTTTTGAAGAGACAAAGGCTTTCCCCAAAACGTCCGGATTGTCATTGGCAGTAGTTTGAATGGGAAAAATTTTTTCTTTTTGATTTGATATATTGTTCTAAATAATGAGATCAATTTCATTTGACTTGTCATTTGATATTTCTTTTTTTCGGCAATGTTTTAGAATGGTTGTTCAATTCACAGCGATATATCTTTAAACTGTCTTTGACCTTTTTATAAAGGTTTTTACATAATTATTTGATTGCTTTCCCAACGTCGAGAGTCGGTAGTTTTAAAATTTCAACTTTTGAATTAATCACTTTTTTATTTCGTTTTAGTGAATTACTTTGTTTTTTTTTTGTGCCCTGAACTGCCATTTGAACCTTTTTTCAAATAGTTTTTCCTTTGGGGATTTCGGTTCTTAACGCTTTTTTTATCCGGGGGTTTGATTTTTTCTTGAACCTTTTTTTTTTAAAGAAAGGGGGTGTTTTTTGTGTGTGCACCCATGAAAAAAGGGAAGCCGCATTTTTCCCACTTCCGGGGTGTCGTTCTTTTTTAATTTTTTCCAACACACAAAAAACAACCAACACAACACAACACAACACAACACAACACAACACAACACAGCACACACCCCCACACACACACACACACAACACAACACAACACAACACAACACAACACAACACAACACCAACACCAACACAACACAGCACAGCACAGCACTACAGTACACAACACAACACAACACACACACGGGAAAGCCTAGTGGTTAGAACATTGCACTCGCAATCTGACGACCCGGGCTCGACTTCCCGTTCAAGGGGATATTTTCCCCTGGAGTTAACATCAATGTAGACTCCACTTTCCCCAAAAGTCATTCGGATGAGACTATAAACCGAGGTCCCGTGTGCGAACGCACGAAGAACATCTTGCGCACATGTTAAATCCTGTACCGCTTTTCGAAAGAGTAGGCCATTGTGTGTGCCGGTGGGAACAGATGACAAAATTTACAAAACCGCATACACACGTGGAATAGATGTAAAAAAAAGCACTCAAGTGCTTATTCCATTATCCTGGATATAAAAGAATAGAATAGAGAACACGTACACTCGTACACACGCACAACACACAAATACACACATACACACATACTCACAAACACACACACACACACACACACACCACCACACCACAACACCCCCCCCCCACACACACACACACTCACACAAACACACTCACACACGTACACACACACACACACACACACACACGTACACACACACACACACACACACATAACACACAAAACACAACACACACACACACACACACACACACACACAACAAAACAAACAAACACACACACACACACACAACACACACACCACACACACACACTCACACACACACACACACACACACACACACACACACACACACACACACACACACACAAACACACACACAACAATTCTATGTCTGCATATACATTATCTTTTTTCTCGCTTTTTTTTCTTTAGATAGATGGCTTGATGGGAAAAAAAGCAAATACACTGCTTATTCAATGTACCATCTGAAAATAAAAGTTTGACTTTGACACAAACAAACCAATCCCTCAAAAACATTGCCTGTGGTTTGTTTCTCTCTAGGGGCTGCAGGTAGCCAAGATGCTACTGAGAAAATCGGAGAGGGAGAAACTGCATCGGGTGAACGAAGAGGAGTGCGAGGCTTTACTGGACAGGTGGAAAAGCGAAGAAAGCTGGAATGCTGTCTTCGACAAAGTCCAGCGGAAATCTGATGAGACACTGGACGATGTTTAATGAATTTAGTGATGTAACTAACTGACTGACCACATTGTGGAAGATTGGAAGGATTTTCCTTTCCACTTTCCCCGCGATGTTTAATGAATTCAGCACATTGTGGAAGGCTGGAAGGACTTTTCCTTTCCACTCTCCCGCGATGTTTAATGAATTCAGCACATTGTGGAAGGATTTTCCTCCACTCTTCCTCGATTTTTGATTAACTCAGCACATTGTGGAAGGCTGGAAGGATTTTCCTCCACTCTTCCTCGATGTTTAATGAACTCAGCGCATTGTGGAAGACTGGAAGGATTTTCCTCCACTCTCTCTCTCTCGATGTTTAATGAACTCAGCACATTGTGGAAGACTGGAAGGACTTTCCTCCACTCTTCCTCCATGTTTAATGAACTCAGCACATTGTGGAAGGCTGGAAGGACTTTCCTCCACTCTTCCTCCATGTTTAATGAATCAGCACATTGTGGAAGGACTTTCCTCCACTCTCCCGCGATGTTTAATGAATTCAGCACATTGTGGAAGAGAGGAAGGATTTTCCACCACTCTCCCGCGATGTTTAATGAACTCAGCGTATTGTGGAGACTGTAAGGACTTTCTCCCTCACTCCCTCCCTCTCTCCTCTCTCCTCACATCTCCTCCTCTCTCTCTCTCTCCAATCTCCTCTCTCTCTCTCTCGCTCTCCCTCTCTCTCTCTCCCCAGCTCATCTCTCTCTCTCTCTCTCTCTCTATACTCCCACTTCTCTCAATCTCTCCCCCTCTCTCCTTCCTCTCTGTTCTCTCTACGTCTCTCTCTCGATGTTTAATGAACTCACACATTAGCTGAGGTATTTTCCTCACCTTCTCGAGTTTAATGAATTCCACATTGTGGAAGAGTGGAAGGATTTTCCTCCACTCTCTCTCCCCCTCGATGTTTAATGAACTCAGCACATTGTGGAAGATTGGAAGGACTTTCCTCCACTCTTCTTCGATGTTTAATGAACTCAGCGTATTGTGGAAGGATTTTCCTCAACTCTTCCTCGATGTTTAATGAATTCAGCGCATTGTGGAAGGCTGGAAGGACTTTCCTCCACTCTCCCCTCCCTCCATCCCTTCCCACGTCCCCTTCTTTCTCTGGGGTTTTCTGTCATCTCTTTGTTTTATTATTCATTTTTTAAATTTACTTTTTTTGGGTAGAGCACCGAGGTTCACTAATGGTGAGATTTGGTGTATGCGACTGTTTTTTTGCTTGGGTTGTTTGGGTTGGTTTGTTTGGTTTTGGTTGTTGTTGATTGTTGTTGGGTTGGGGTTGTTTTTGTTTTGTTTTTGGTTGTTGGTTTTTTTGGGGGGATGCCTGTCATAAAGGTAGCCCGTATTTCGATTTCAAGGATTGTATGCTGGGTGTGTTCGTGTTTTTGTCATCGACTTAATAATGACAATGAATTAAAGGGTATCGTTTGTCGTGAATATTTTTTTTATCTTCTGTTATGGAGTGGCAAAATCTGTGGAAACAAGAGCAGAGGAAGACAACGAACAAAATTCACAGACAGCTTAAACAAATTCGCAACGAATAAAGAGGGCACCAACAATGAGCTCATGAGAGGGACCAAGAACAGGGAAGAATGGAGAGCCATGATCGTCGATGTCTGCAGGACCAACCCGGGAACACTTAAAGGGAAAAAAAGATGTGGTATAAATACACAAAAGGGGGATGAAGGCACTGGGCAGGTCGGGCATTTGGAAGTTGGCGGGGGAGTTTGGGGAAAATCCCTTACCCTTTAAATTCCCCAAAACCCACTCCCGGGAGTTTTAAAACCCGACAGTTTCCATGAACCCATGGGACGAAGTCGAATGGTCGTAACCTTTCAGCAAAGGGGCCCCATTTTTTCTTTTTCTTTAGGGGTAAACCTTTGGGGGAAAAATTTTTTTAAAGTTTGATGCTGGAGAGAACTTGGGGTTTTTGTGTACCAAAAAAAGGGAGAGAGAGGGGAAGGGGAAAAAAAAAAAAAAATGTAAATCCCAAAAGGGGGACGAGACTGTGGTAATTAAAAGCAAACATTTTTTTGGGGCAATTTGTCTTCACGTTTTTTACAGTGTGTATGTTGTGTTGTGTTGGGGTGGGGTGTGTGTTGTGTGTGTGTGCGGGGGGCCCGTGCGTGCGTGCTTTGCGTACGTGCGTGCGTGCGTTGTGTGTGTAGTGGGGGTTTGTAGTGTGTGTGTGCAGAAAGACCTAAAAATTTTTTTTTAAAATAATAATAATTTGTAATCTATTAATGGTGGTGGTGGGGTTTTGGTGGTGGGGGTTTGGTTGAAAAAGTTTGATGATGATGAGTGGGGGTTGGGGGTAAAATTTGGGGAAAGGGGATGGGGAAAAATTTAAATTTTAAATAAAAGCGTTATATCTTGAAAAAACAACAAAAACAACAAAAAACAAACCCGCTTGCATATAAACCTATTTTACAGTCATGAAACCCAAAAAAAACCCAATTGTATGTTAAAAAAAAATTTTAAAAATTTTATATTGGTTTCAAAGAAATTTCATTAAAAAGAAAGGGGCCCCCAAAAAAAACAAGCAAAAACCCTTTAAAAGGGACAACACGTGATGTGCCCCTTCCCGGGAAAATTCCCTTCCCGTAAGGGAAACCCAGAGACAGAAAACCCAGAAGAAAAAACCCAAAATTTCCCTCATGGATTTTCTTATGATGGTTTTTTCCTTCGTTTGTTTGCTTGTTTCCCCTTGCTTCTTGTTTTTGTTTGGCTTGCTTGCTTGCTTGTTTTGGGCTTTGTTTTTTGCTTTGCTTTCTTTTGGTTGTATTTTTTAAATTCCTTGGCAAAAAGTTTCCACTTTTTTTAAACAATCGTGACATTTTTTGTTGGGGTAATTCACCGGGTTTTTTTTAACCCCCTTTCAACAACAACAACACAACCTAAGAAAAGGGGGAGAGGGAGGGGGAGGGCTAAACCAACAAAAAGTACAGGTTTAAAGGGGTCCCCTAACCAAAAAATCTAGGGGGCGAGGCGGCAAGACCACACTTCTCTAAGGGGAACATATTAGGGGCCCCCGCCCATCTCCCCCCCCGCAGCTTAACCCTTCCCCGCCCCCAAAGAGGGCAGGTACCCATTTAAAAGCTGGGGGAACTGTACTGAAACCAAAGGCGCCAAAAGGTCACCCATCCCCAAAGGGGAACCACGCTCGAAAGGGTGCTTAAAAATTTGGGGGGAAAGCGAGTGCCCCCGACCATAAACTATCCCCTCCAACTAAAGAATCTAAAAAATTTTAAATATCGGGTCAAATAACGCAAAAAATTTTTCCCTTTGTTTCTTTGTCGTCGTCGAACACTCAAAAGCAACTATTGTTTTTTTGTTAAAAATAGCGAAAAAAGCGTCACGTTTCTGGGCCCGGGAACCCCCGGCAAGTCAGGGCCCCGCCGTCCCCACTTTGGCAATTGGGGGAGAATTGTTTTCTTTTTTTGTCTTTCGGGAGGGGGAAAAAAAGGGAGGGAAAATGGACCAAGAAAGGGAGAAAATAGACAAGAAGGAGGTGACGGGAAGAAAAGGAAACCCGGGGGAGAAACAAAAGGGGAGTGATATAAAAAAAGGGAAATTTTTAGCAAAAGAAATTTTTTAGAATGTGGGGGTGCTATTAAAACGAAGGTTTCCCCCCCAAACCCCCCGGGGGGGAAAAATTTTAAAAACGTAGTTTCTTCCCCCTTCTTAAAGAACCTACCAAAGCTGTTTCCCGACAGAAACCCCTTTTGTTGGGGTTTTTTCCCCGTTTTAAAAAAACACCCTGAGGGCACTCTGAATGTTTCTCAACTCACTCATCACTCCCTGGGGAAACCCCTTTTGTTTTACTTTATTTTTTAAAAATCACTTAAAAAATCACGGCAGAAATCTCTGCGGAAATTTTCGGCTGCTCCCCCCCGGGGGGAAACGGGGTCGCCCCCAAAAGGGAGCGCCAAACCCCGTTTGTTTTCTTTTTTTTGCTGCAGCTAAAATTTTTTTCCCTATCAGAGTTACTTTTTTTTACAAATGCCGGAAAAGGGGACAACCTTTAAGTGGATTGTGCGTGGGCGGAAAACGCGTGGTAATTTCATTTGAATTTGTAAAAAATATATATATTTTTAAATTTTTAAAGATAACTGCTGCATGTGAATATTTGGGTGTATGAAAACGCTTTGAAATTTTGTTTTTGCCCAAATATAGCGCTATAAAAATTCCATTTATTTTTTAAAAAAATTTTTTTTTTATAACGCAAAGATGTATTAAAAATAGCGCAATTTATCCCTACAGGCCCAAAGATGTAGTTTTTAACAAACGCAATGACGGTCAAAAAGCAATATGGAAATCAAAAATAGCGAAAAACGCAAAGTTTTTTCCCTATAGCGCAATGAAGATCCCTATACAAAAATGTTTGTCAAAAGCGCAATGATGTAGTCCCAAAAAGCCCAATGAAAGATTTATAAAAGCGTATTATTGTCAAATAGCGGGAATGAAGTTTGTCCTTTTAGCGCAATGAAGCAGTCAAATACGCCAAAAAAGAAAATTCTTTAAAACGCAATGACTTGGGGCATATACGCAATGAAGTAATCATATAGCCCCAATGATGCAAATCATAAAAGCAAAGATGTAGTCAAAAAAACGCAATGAAGTAGTCAATAGCAATGATGTAAAATCATAAAAAGCCCCAATGATTAGTCAAAAAGCAATGATGTAGTCATATAGCGCAATGATGTAGTCATATAGCAATGATGTAGTCATATAGCACAATGATGTAGTCATATAGCAATGATGTAGTCATATAGCGCAATGATGTAGTCATATAGCGCAATGACGTAGTCATGCAGAGCAATAATGTAGTCATATAGAGCAATGATGTAGTCATATAGAGCAATGATGTAGTCATATAGCGCAATGATGTAGTAATACAGCGCAATGATGCAGTCATATAGCTCTTTGATTTGTCTTTGCAAGATGTAGCGCTATATAAGTTCCATTTATTATTATTATTATTATTATTATTATTATTATATAGCAATGATGTGGTCATATAGCGCAATGATGTAGTCATATAGCGCAATGATGTAGTCATATAGCAATGATGTAGTTATATAGCGCAATGATGGAGTCATATAGCAATGATGTTGTCATATAGCGCAATGATGTAGTCATATAGCGCAATGATGTAGTCATATAGCGCAATGACCACGTGGTCATATAGCGCAATTGATGTAGTCATATAGCGCAATGATGTAGTCATATAGCGCAGTGATGTAGTCATAAATTATAGCAATGATGTAGTCATATAGCACAATAATGTAGTCATATAGCAATGATGTAGTCATATAGCGCAATGACGTGGTCATATAGCGCAATGATGTAGTCATATAACGCAATGATGTGGTCATATAGCGCAATGATGTTGTCATAGAGCAGAATCCTGCCATAGACACTTGCCAGATGAGGTTGACAGCCACACTGCCACTCTCGGCAGCTTAAGTCTAGCCTACCCGTATACTGACATGTAACGGGTGGAAAAAGTACTTCTTCCGTCACTCCCTCACCGGTCTGTGACATGTAGTTTGTGTCAAGGGTACAGAGTTTGAGTTTCTGGTATATATTTAATCATCATGAGGTAAAAGGTAAAGGTGTCCCATAACCTATGTGGTTGTAGGGGAGTGAGGCATCAGAGACCTCAACTTCTCAAGGGGCCAGCATATTGAGGGTGGCACCCATCTCATCTCCCTCGCTGCTTTACCTTCCCTGACCCTAAATAGGCAGGTACCCATTTACAGCTGGGGGACTGTATTGAAGCCAAGGCGTGCAGACGGTCACCCATCCAAGTGGTAACCACGTTCGATGCCGCTTTATCTTAGCTGGGGGGAAAGCGAGTGCTCTGAACACAGCTATCCCGATCATGAGGTGGGGTTACGTTATATGATTGAAGTCAGAGTTGCATTGCTTTTGAATGGTTACGTGCCAAGCACTGAGCACTGATTTTGGGGTGGCCCGTGGCGCCAAAGTGGGATGACTTGCCGCTACCACAGTCCCTAAATCAGATAGATCCGCTATGACTATAATATAACCAAAGCAAAAAACAAACTGGAGTTAAGTGTGACGTCGCTAGCAATATCCACAGTTTTTTTGTTTGTTGGGGTTTTGTTGTTGTTGGGGAGGGGTACCTTTTTTTTCTAAAAAGGCTTGTATACATGAACTCAACATTCTTACCTAAATAGTCACCACCTTTTTGTATGTACCAGGGGAAAATGGACAATTGTGGCGACAATTCAATTGAGCCAATTTCATAAGGATTGAACATAGCCTTTTCTTTTTTTTACATTTTTTTAAACACCAACAAGGGAGGTTATCACGGGTAGCTTAGAGGGCGCGTCGAATATCAGTTTCGTCTCTGATTGGTCAAATTACCACTGCAGTTCAGGGGTGCACACACGCACACACACACACACACACGGTGACACAGGACAAGGAGGCAGACGCAGACGAAAGCCCGCCAGAAGTGTGTGAAGTTGGCCGACCCAGCATAAGGGTAAGTGTGCACAAATTTTAATTTGCTAAAGGGAAGCTGTTTTAGGTCTTTATCTACCAAAATTGATAGAAATGTTTGTCCCAAAGTTATGTTCATGCAGACGACAAGTTTAACAAAGTTGTCCTATTCCATCCCCCAAATTTTCATTGAAACTGTGACAGTAGGTTTCCAAGTTTTCAACTGGGTTCAAAATCTTAGAACTTTTGACTGCCGTTTTATCAGGTTGGCTAACTATTATCATTTTAAAGTATTTTCTCATTACTTTAACAGAGAAGAGGAGTACTTGGAAAGTACAAGTTGGAATACATGTCAAAAGAATACATGTCAAATGAAAGTTGAAACGGTGAACAGGAGTCTCGGATTTAATATGGGTGCTTGAGGTGACATCTTGGAACAGTTTAAAATTTGAATTTATTTTCACGTATTTAGACATTTGGTTGGTTATTATGCAGTTGAAACTTTGGTCTATTCTATTACAACTTATGTTTATTCTCGTCTATCAAAACTTTAGTTTATTATGCTATTATTTGCTTTTTTTTCGTGATAATTGTGTGGCTGTCTCTAATCCATTCATTCATCGCTGGCGCCATGATCCTCAATCCAACCACGTGGCCTATCAGGCACACTTCGCCTAATATTCAGATTCACATAAAAAAGTTAACAAATGTCAGGATACCTACAAACTTATGTCACCATGTGTGTGCGTAGTCGTGTGCTTGCACAACGCACATGGGTGAGTATACAAGCAAATCAGTCGTTTACACCTACTCTGTAAGCAGAAGTGTAATGGTGTTTTGGAGTGGACATGATATTCACAGTGAGCATTGACTCCATGACCAGACCAGTGTACATGCGCCCTTGGTATACTGTATATTTTCCCTGCACGTTTCATTGTTTATACAGGCCTCAACCACATGTTCATTTTAGTGGTAACATTCTTATTACTGTCAAAGAGCCTTATAGTGATATTGGGCTTTATCACAGTTCTTGATTAAACCATTGACGCTGGAGGCAACAGCAAGGTGAGCGGCTGTATGACCAGTGGCTTTCCCACTCATGGAATTCCACTTTACAGCTTAGCCTTTAGTGATCGACTATGACTCTCTCACTAGGAGGCTTGACTCGCACAGTCCTTATGTGCTGCAGCCCTGGGGGCTGGTTGGCCTTTGGAGAGCATCTCCAACGCTGACTGTCCTTATGCCCACTTGGCTGAGAGAGTGGGGATGTGCTGTGGGCAAGGCATCTCCACTATAATCAAATTTCTGCCCAGTTTCCAAAACAGCAGCTGCCTCCTCTGCTGTTTTGGAGGTCATCGTCGGACAAACATAACATACATACATATAGTGATAAAGGTGACAAGAAGTCTTGACACAGACTGTTGTCTTGAGGTCCCGTGTGCTAAGGCATGCATGCAGTCGTCGGGTACTGGCCAGTAGCTGTGAACCTTCTGATCACAGAATGTCGGATGAAATGCATCAGTACATCTACTGGACTACTGCTACTGGACTGATTATCCAGTTTATTTGAAGATACCAGCTATGACTGGTGGTATAAATAATACAAAAATGCCAAGCATGCACACCAACTTTGAGAGGGATGGGCTCCATGGGTTTAATTTGCCCCAAGACACGCTGCCTGATTAGTGCAGCAAACTGCTGAAGAAGTTAAAGTCGGCTTTTATGACAGTCTTTATGAAAGAAGTGCAGTCGGTTAAAAATTAATGACCCAGCTGATAATGGAAACTTTTGATAGTTGAGGGATATATGGAAGGAGCTAACTTGTGGGGTCGGAATCAGCAGAAATAATCGTATGGGTTTTATGTTTGTTTTGTTGTTGGGGGGTTTTTTGGGGGGGTCGTTTGGAGTGTATGTGTGAGGTATTTCTATTATGTCTTAAATCAGGTTTTGGCCAACAATCGTGGACCTTCTCATCAGAGACACTGGAGATACATTTCCTTCAGTACTGGGTTACAGTGCCAGTGGACTATGTGATAGCATGATGACTTGGGTATTTCTGTAGATAACGGATTGAGGAAACTAAACAGACCTCTGGAAAGTCTGAAACCAGTATCCTAACGACCTCTTTTGTCATCCTCCTTAGACACCAACGTATCTTCATTAGTATTGGTCTTTAGAACCGAGTTATTCTGCTGCCCCAGCGCTTAGTGGTCTTGCCTGCAAGAACTTGAAAAGAATTCAGCTCTCTTCTCAGGTTTTCTGCTGTTCTCGTCAAAGTTTGTCGTGATTATATTTAGGTCCTAGCAGAGATTTCATATTAATTTTAGGGACTGGTCAACGTTTGCTTCTTCTGGTTTGGTTCATGACTGACTTGTTGGACAGCCTATCACATATATTTAAGTGATTGCTGGACACCTCATCGCGCATTGCTTTACCACATCTTTCTACAAAAGCTTAAATGAATTTAGCTCCAAACCAAAAAGGGAGCTAAACTAACTAGGCAAAATGCGCTTTGATTTGTTGCTTTACAAGATTTAGCGCTATATATAAATTCCATACATTGTTATTATTATTAAAATAAAAGCCCAGACTGTCGTCAGTAGAATAGAATATTTGAAACCTGCCAGTTTTGAAGAAGAAAAAAACTAAAAAGTCTTTAAAATGGGGATGTAAAATAAAATAGAACAAGCAAAAGTATACAGTTTACCATAACTTAAAACAAAAAGTTAAAACGCCCTCACCTAAGACAAACAAAGCCCTTAAAACTAAACCATGTAAAACTAAACCAAACCCTGATTAAAACTAAACTGTATAAAATTGAACCAGACCCTAAAAAAATAAACCGTTTAAAACTAAACCAAAAACTCAATGTAAAAATAATAAACCGTATAAACTAAGCTAATTTAAAAATAATAAACCGTATAAAACTAAGCTAAACCAAACCCTGAAAACTAAACCATATAAAACTAAACATAACCAGACCCTCAATAAAACTAAACCGTATAAAAACTAAACATAACCAGACCCTCAATAAAACTACACCAAACCAAGAAAACTAAATCGTATAAAACTAAACATAACCAGACCCTCAAGAAAACTAAACCGCATAAAACTAAACATAACCAGACCATCAAGAAAACTAAACATAACCAGACCCTAAATAAAACTAAACCAAACCAATAAAACTAAACTGTATAAAACTAAACCAAAGCCTCAATAAACTAAACCATATAAAACTAAACCAAACGCTCAATAAACTAAACCGTATAAAACTAAACCAAACCCTCAAACTAAACCGTATAAAACTAAACCAAACCCTCAAACAACCGTATAAAACTAAACAAAATAAATCTAAACCAAGCCCTCAAATTTAAACTCAACCCTTAATAAAACTAAACGGTATATAACTAAACCAAACCCATAATAAAAACTAAACGGTAGAAAACTAAACTAAATCAAATAACAGACATAAACAAAATGGGATAAACCTAAACAAACTAAACCAAACTGTAAATAAAGCTAAACTGCGTAAAACTAAACCAAACAAAACTAAATCAAATTAAAAACTAAATGGGAGAAACGTAAAAAAAAAAATAAACATAAACTCGTAACCCCCCCCCCCAAACCATAAAATAAAAACCAAACTAAAAAAGCAAACCACGTTTTAAAAAATAAGCCAAAAGGAAAGCCCCCTGATCCATAATCCATTCCCTAAAAAGCCTAAGCACTTTAAAAAATTATTAAGTATAAATACAGTTCAATGTGAAGGGATAAGTGGGAGATACTGTCCCTTGATCTGGAAAGACTCTTTTGAAGGCATGACAGCTCTGTGAGAAGTATTTCATTGCCAGTGTAGTGAAGATGGCCTGATGTAATTTTGGTTTCTGTCGGTAGGGGGTTGCTGTCCAACTCTTCATCGCTTTGAAACCGTCAGTCCGTACACTTAGATTTTACGCAGGAACGTCTGTGACTCTGGCCTGAATGTTCAACATTTTCTAGTAACAAGACTCTGTCATCCCTCACACTTCGTCAATCTTTCGTAAACCATCTCAGTCCCTCACACTTTAAACTATTTCGTAAACCATCTGTCACGTCCTCACACTTCAAACATTTCGAAACCTCTGTCAACCCTCACACTTCTTAAAGTTTCAAACCGTCTGTCACTCCCTCCACTTCTTCAAACGTTTGAAACCGTCTGTCACTCTTCACACTTCTTCAAACGTTTCCAAACCCGTCTTCACTCTTCAAAAACGTTCGCAAACTATCACTCCTTCACACTTCAAACGTTTCCAAACCGTCTGTCACTCTAAATACGATTCGCAAACCGTCTGTCACTTCATTCTAAAACGTTCGCAAACCGTCTGTCACTCCCTCACACTTCCTAAACGTTTCGCAATCTATTAATTACTCCCTCACACTTCGTCAAATGTTTCGTAAACCGTCTGTCACTCCCTCACACTGTCAAACATTTCGTAAACCATCTGTCACTCCCTCACACTTAAACATTTCGCAAACCCTCTATCACTCCCTCACACTTCAAACATTTTGTAAACCGTCTGTCACTCCCTCACACTTCTTCAAACGTTTCGCAAACGGTCTCTATTCCATAGAAGTCGTAGGATTAGGGATAAAGTTGTCATGCTCATCACATAGTTCTGCTGAAGCTGTTTCCCCTGTACTGATGCCATCAGCTGGAATCTTCACTCATACAGAGAAACTGTACTCGAAACCAGGGAGCCACCTTCCATTGTCAAGACCAATTGTAAGTGCATAATTATAGAAATATGCTACTACAGTTTAGTTGACTTTAAACGCTATTTTATAATTCTCTCTCGCGCTCGCTCTCTCTCTCCCTGCATCTCTCTCTCGCTCTCTCTCTCCTTGTGTTATTTTTCTTGGCTCTGTTGTTGTTCTTGTTGTTGTTGTTTTTCTCTTTTTATCATCTTTTGTTGGTTTAGGTTTTTCCTTCTCTTTTTGTTTGTTTTGGTTAGGGTTTTTTGGGGGTGGGGTATTTTTAGGGTTTTCTTTTATTTGCTTGCTTGGGGGGGGGGGGGGGGGGTTGTTGGGGGTAGCTGTTTTGAAAAGGGTTATTTCCCCTTGTTTTTGGAGACTATAAGTATTGGGTTATTATTATTAAGATGTATCCCTAACGGGCGGGGACTGGATGTAAAAAAGCACATGTGTGCTTATTCATTATCCTCGAAATAAAAGAATTTGTCATGTCTCTCTCTCTCTCTCTCTCTCTCTCTCTCTCTCTCTCTCTCTCTCTCTCTCCTCTCTCCCTCTCCCCCCCCCCCCCCCTGTATTTGCCCGCTCTCTTTTCTCTCATATTTGCCCTCTCTCATATATTTGCACCCACCCCCCTTCTCCCCTACTTGCTTCCCTCTCCTCCCTTCCCGCTTCCCTCCTCTGTCTCTCTCTTTTGCCCATGTGTGCATGGCATGTTTAAATCTATGCTTTATGATTTCCAGTAAAATGCAAAGCTTAAAGTTAACTGTGACAAGGGATGCTGTATATTAGTAAAATTATTATGAATTTGCCTAAACCCTTGTGCATAAAAACCTTGTTATAAAATGTCAATATTAAATTGTAATATTTAGTGTTTGGGGCTGTCACCAACTTGGAAGCAGTCATAGGAAGAAGAAATATTTTTAAAGTACCAATTTGATTTTTAAACGAAATAGTTTGTGGTCAATCACTATGTTTTCGAAGTTTCATAATACAAAACATATTGACTTGCTCAAGTTTAATAACAATTTTCATAAATTAACCTATTTAGAGCTCCGAGGTTAACCAAGGTGAGATTTTGAGTACGTGAGTTTTTGCTCGCCATTAAGGTAGCCACATTTGGATCAAAGGGATGTCTAAAAACAACACTGGGCATGCATTTTTAAAAAATCTGTCATCTGTCCTACTGGCAAGCCTTCCATCTTCGGAAAGGCAGAACAGATGTTTAACATGTGCACACGATGTTATGCGTGCGTTCGCACCCGGGATCTCGGGTTATAGTATCATCCGAAAAGCTTTGGGAGACTGGAGTCAGCACTAGTGTTAAATCAAAGGGGGAAATCCCCTTAAACGGATGCGGCTGTTGTGGTCAGCTTGGGGCCGTCAGATCATGAGCACTAGGTTCTAACCATTAGCCTATCACACCACCCTATTTATGTGGTGGAACTTTTTTGTCCCTGATTCAGCAGTTATTGCTTACTGCTTGTATGAACTATGCGCTGAAAGTACCAATCAGCTTACTCCCCCCCCCCCCCCCCCCCCCCCCACCCTCTGTGTTGCCAGCTTAAATATTTATGTCTGGTTACCAGGTGCCATATGATCCCCCGAGAACTATCATGAAATCCGGGCCACAGGAACCTCACCTGCCTGTTTTGGAAAGGAGGAAGCTGGCTTGGTTTCCTCACATCACAGCTCTCCTGCCAACCATCCTGCAGGGGACACTCGAGGAAGGAAAACACAGGGGCAGACAGAAGAATTGGACAGAAAACATCCAAGATTTGGACCTTCTTTGACAGGGCAGTGGTCCTTTGAAAAGAACTGAAGAGGGACCAGCCTGAAGAACAGTGTCAACCAACACAGCCCTGGTATCTTCAGTAACGGTTACATCAATGAACTGCAGATACTGATACCATCCTGAACAGCAGTGACATCTGACTTGCCAAAGGACCACAGTACTCAACAGTCCAGACACTATTGATACATCAAACATTGCCATTTGTCACTGAGCTACTCAACAGCCTAGACAACCAGTGATATCAAACGCATATCGCTAAGCTACTCAGCAGTCCAGGCATCAGGGATGACACCAAACACTGCCATATGTCACTGAGCTACTCAACGGCCCAGACACCAGTGATGACATCAAACACCGCCATATGTCACTGAACTACTCAACACTCCAGACACCAGTGATGACATCAAACACCGCCATGTCACTGAACTACTCAAACTGCCCAGACATCAGTGATGACATGCCTGCCTGCATAATGTGAAACCAGGAACGTCTGAGACAAGAGGCCAGGTAAGATAATCACATAAGTCACCATTTTTATCTTCTCTCCCTTAGTTGAGGAGTCGCTACAGCGCTGCAATGGCTTTTTCAGAGCGTGTCTGTGGATAAGCTAAACCTGGAGGACCTCATCACTGTAGGTACATGGTGCATGCTAGTGGGGTTTTTTTCCTTTTAGAGTTTACTATTCACACAAGGGGTCGGGATAGCTAAGTGGTCGGAGCACTCGCTTTCCCCCAGCCAAGTTAAGCAGCGTCGAGCGTGGTTACCAGTTGGATGGGTGACCGTTGCGCGCCTTGGCTTCAGTACAGTTCCCCCAGTTCACCCAGCTTTAAATGGGTACCTGCCCTCTTTAGGGTCAGGGAAGGTAAAGCAGCGAGGGAGAGGAGATGGGCGCCGCCCTCAATATGCTGGCCCTAGAGAAGTGAGGTTTCTGACGCTTCGCTCCCCTACGACCTTATAGGTTATGGGACTCCATTACTTTACTTACTTATTCACACATACAAGCATGCAATGGCCCACTCGGCCAAAAGAGGGATAGTTTTCAACGTGTGCTCAAGATGTTCTGTGCGCTTTTGTACACGGAACCTTGGTTTATAGTCTCATCCAAAGGAGTTTTGCTGCTGGAGTAGAGTCAGCACTGATAACTGGCAAAAAAAATCCCTTTGAACAATTGTCTGGTGGTTCAAGCCAGAGCTGCCTTTATCAGGAGCTCAACGCTCTAACTACTAAGCTACCCCACCCCCTGACAGCATTAAGATTGGAATTATGGAACCACCCTTGAGTTGAAGCAATGCAAGCAATATTCCCTTAGAACACTTAAGCCATTTTTTTATGTCACCAGGCTTTTGGAAACATGACCATGCAGGACAGTCACGAGACAACAATGCACAACAGCAACAGGACAATGCACAGCAGCAACAGGATGACAGTGCACAGCAGCAACAGGATGACAGTGCACAGCAGCAACAGGGCAACAACAGTGCACAGCAGCAACAGGGCAACAACAGTGCTCAGCAGCAACAGGACAACGACAGTGCACAGCAGCAGCAGGACAACGACAGTGCACAGCAGCAACAGGACTTCGACTGCACAGCAGCAACAGGACTTCGACAGTGCACAGCAGCAACAGGACTTCGACAGTGCACAGCAGCAACAGGAAAACAGCACAGCAGCAACAGAAAAACAATGCACAGCAGTAACAGGACAACATTGCACAGCAGCAACGGGACAACATTGCACAGCAGCAACAGGACAACATTGCACAGCAGCAACAGAACCATGAACAAAAGGACGGTGTTAAGAAAACAGCAAAGGAGTAGCAGGAAGTTTTGAAGAAAGCAGGAAGGGAACATTGTAAAGAAAGCAGGAAGAAGACATTGTAAGGAAAGCAGAAAGGGAACATTGTGAAGAAAGCAGGAAGAACACATTAACACATTGTAAGGAAAGCAGAAAGAACACATTGTAAAGAAAGCAGAAATAACACATTGTAAGGAAAGCAGAAAGGGAACTTTGAAAAGAAAGCAGAAAGGGAATATTGTAAGGAAAGCCGAAAAGGAATGTAAGGAAAGCCGAAAAGGAATGTTGTAAGGAAAGCCGAAAGGGAACATTGTAAAGAAAGCAGGAAGGGAACATTGTAAAGAAAGCAGGAAGGGAACATTGTAAAGAAAGCAACAATAAGACATTGTAAAGAAAGCAGAAAGGGAACATTGTAAAGAAAGCAACAATAAGACATTGTAAAGAAAGCAAAAAGGGAACATTGTAAAGAAAGCAGGAAGGGAACATTGTAAAGAAAGCAAGAAGGGAACATTGTAAGGAAAGCAGGAAGGGAACATTGTAAAGAAAGCAGGAAGGGAACATTGTAAAGAAAGCAAGAAGGGAACATTGTAAGGAAAGCAGGAAGGGAACTTTTTAAGGAAAGCAGGAAGGGAACATTGTAAGGAAAGCAAGAAGGGAACTTTTTAAGGAAAGCAGAAAGGGAACATTGTCAGGAAAGTGTAGAGTCCTAAACAGGAATTCTTTAGGTCACCACCCCGATTCCCGGCACCATCCGATCCGGCACCAGAAATGGGATCCTAAACTTATCCTATTGTCTTTAGTATCCCTAAAGAGGATTAGGGCTCGCCTATTGGTGGGCTGGGAGTGATAAAGGGGGGGTAGAAAGAGGATAGAACTTTAGAAGAAAAATAGAAAAGAATTATAAAAGGGAGACAGTAAATAGTAGTGAAAATTATTACCTCAACTCACTCAGTAATCACACTGAAACACTATGAATGTGACGAACAACATTCATTCAATGTAGTTCTTCAGGCCAAGCAAGTTGGGTTCACAAATTTATTCTACTACTACTACTACTACTAAACTCCAATCACACACATCACCAATTGTATTACAAATACAATTAAAAACACAAACTATTCTGTTAATTATTTTGTCCAGTCCTCACTACCAACCAACCATGGATGTCTCAGATCAGGGATCAAAAGATTCACAACAGAAGTAAACGATGAATACATAACGATGGACCCATGAGACGATGCTACCGATCGCTAGCGATGACGATGTTCCTTAATGGGGAACATCTCGAGCAAAGACGCTCATCTCCCTACCGTCTGGGAGGAAAAGGACGCTAGCTAAAAAGCGGCAATTTAAACCCAAGGGAATAATTCACCAGTAGAAAATTACCCTTGTAGTAAATTGGAGTCATCTTCCTTGCTATACTTAGTAACAATCAACACAAAGTACACTTTTTGTGTGTGTTACACGCACCCTTGCAGGAAAATGTTGCTATCTTTTTTACCAAAAAGTATCGACATTTAAAAACAAACTTGACCCCCTCTGAAGACAAACATGAAAGTCCTCAATTTGAACAAAGATGTATACATACCCAATGTGAGCTATGTACCAAAATGCAACCAAAAAATTCCTCCAAGGTAAAAAAAACACCTCTTAAGGCCTCCACTTGATCCTGATTGTATATTTACGATCCTGATTGTGTATTTAAAGACACACCCGTCCAATCTAATTTGGACACTGGACAAAAACCTTAAGCACAAACATTGTACAACTTCAAAAATGTAGAACCATGAACCCTGAAATACATATGAAAATGAGTCAGACACTGGACAAAAATGCAAAACACAAAAACATTCATGTTTTCAAACATTAGAAAAACATGAACCTCAGAAATAAACCCATGTAGACTCAAAATGCTACACCCTGCAAATATGCAGCAAAACGCAATCAGAAAAACTACAAAACTTCCAAAAACAGTTTGTGGCTTTTCACCTTTGTTTCAATGTTCCAGCAACTGTTCAGGTTGCATAGGAACAAAACCACACCTATTGGTCAGGTCAGGAGTTTTAACACTTAAAGGTTCTCCCTGTAAAACAGATCTCCTTGGTGCAGGCACTGGCTTCCATTCCGACTTCCCCAGAATGGAGTTCTCACAGCCGGGCCTACCCACACTAGCCAAAGTACTCCTCTGACCTCCACTCTCCAAATTATTGTGGGAGCCATCTCTCAGGGCATCCCACCGGCTGTTGGGGAGAGGCTTGGAACAATCCGCCCCTTGACCATAGCCACTTCTTTCCTGCTTACGAGGAAAACTGCTCAATCTGTCTTTTCCTCTGCACCATTTCTCTCTGAAATGGTGAGGAAAACTACTATTCCTATTACGATGGTTGCTCCTGGAGCTACCATCCCTAGCTTCTACTTCTTTGCTAGGCACTTTCCAAACACTTCCCTGACCGCTACCACAACTTCGCCGATGTGGCGGTATGTAACGGCCGGGATTGTTCCTGTGGGAGGACTCTTTATGTTTTACAGAAAACCCTTGCTGACTAACACCCTTATCATCTACTCCAGTAGACTTCATCTTTTTCTGCCTTGCTGACCGTGACTGGACTGGGCAATCACGGACAAGATGGCCACCACTTTTGCATCGGTAGCAGGGAGCTTTCGGCTTCTGTGACTTAGAGTGGCCTCTGAGTCTCTCTGCTACCATGCCTGCCAACTCCTTATAGTTGATGGCCTCCTGTGCATGTTCCTGATGTGTCCGGCCCGCCGCAGCCGGCACAGATGGCACAGAGGATGATACCTCTACCTGCCTGACTGACTTCAACAGCGAAGTCAAATCAGGTGATGCAGAACCTGGTCTGCCGAACTGAAACTTCAGTTCCTGAGCCATTATGGGCTCCAACATCATCAACCCATTCATGAAAACAAAATAGACATACCTGGCACAATCATCATATGAATACAAATCACACTTATTCAAATTAATAAAATTTAACCAAACACGTGTCAGGAAGTCCGATGGGCTGACACTTCTGTCCATCTTCATTTTCAAGAACTCCGCCAGCCGTTCCACAGGGGTCTTGACGCAGCCGAAGACATCGCTTAGTCGGCTGACAATGTCCCTGGCAGAGGAGCAGGACTTGGCAATCTCCCATGCCACACCTCGCAGACTCTGCCGAACGCTGGCCAAAACGTCGGAAGGAGAAGCGTTCCCTCTCATCAGCACGTCGACTTGCCCCTCCCACTGAGCGAAGTCAACCTCGTCACCGCCTGTTGATCCTGATCCAGTGAAGACGCCAAGTGGTGCCAAAGGGGTAGGTGGCATCACGTTGACCTGAATCTTGGTCTGCAGCAGGGCCGTCACCTTGTCGACCGTCTCCATCAATAGGCCGTTCCCATCCTCCAGAGCAGCGATTCTTGCCCGTAGTCGCTTCATCTCTTCCATCATACTGCTCATCTCTGATCCTTCACTTCGACTTTCCATGATCTTAACTGTGTGAGGTACTGGACTTACAATTAAAACACTCAAAATTCTTTTATAAAATTTTTTAATTTTCTCTTCTTTCTTGGAATTTAAAATTCCTACAAACCAAACTTCATGACAGTTGAGTTAGCAAAAATAAATTTAGCTAACAACCAACAAAAATATTTTATACCAGAGCAAAATTTTTGCTCTCAGCAAAATTCCAATATTGCTAATTCACTTTCCAAAATTTCACTTCCAGTGAAAATTTTATGTTCTCTCAAAATTATTTACCTTGTAAAATTCCTCTAGTGAAATTTAAAGTTTCACTAGACCAACTCTCACTGTCTCAGTGGAGTTTCAATTTTACAAATGACTAGAAGTTCACTCCCTAGCCCCACATTGGGCGCCAAAAGTGTAGAGTCCTAAACAGGAATTCTTTAGGTCACCACCCCGATTCCCGGCACCATCCGATCCCGCACCAGAAATGGGATCCTAAACTTATCCTATTGTCTTTAGTATCCCTAAAGAGGATTAGGGCTCGCCTACTGGTGGGCTGGGAGTGATAAAGGGGGGATAGAAAGAGGATAGAACTTTAGAAGAAAAATAGAAAAGAATTATAAAAGGGAGACAGTAAATAGTAGTGAAAATTATTACCTCAACTCACTCAGCAATCACACTGAAACACTATGAATGTGACGAACAACATTCATTCAATGTAATTCTTCAGGCCAAGCAAGTTGGGTTCACAAATTCATTCTACTACTACTACTAAACTCCAATCGCCATCACCAATTGTATTACAAATACAATTAAAAACACAAACTATTCTGTTAATTATTTTGTCCAGTCCTCACTACCAACCAACCATGGATGTCTCAGATTAGGGATCAAAAGATTCACAACAGAAGTAAACGATGAATACATAACGATGGACCCATGAGACGATGCTACCGAGACTACCTATCGCTAGCGATGACGATGTTCCTTAATGGGGAACATCTCGAGCAAAGACGCTCATCTCCCTACTGTCTGGGAGGAAAAGGACGCTAGCAAAAAAGCGGCAATTTAAACCCAAGGGAAATAATTCACCGGTAGAAAATTACCCTTGTAGTAAATTGGAGTCATCTTCCTTGCTATACTTATTAACAATCAACACAAAGTACTCTTTTGTGTGATGTGTTACAAAAGCAGAAAGAACACATTGTAAAGAAATCAGGAAGGGAACATTGTAAAGAAAGCATTGTAAAGAAATTTTGAAGAAAGCAGCAACAAGACATTGTACAGAAAGCAACAAGAGAGCATTTTGAAGAAAGCATCAAGATAATTTTTGTTGTAAAAAGCAGCAACAGAACAGTACACATTAGGATAGTCGCGTCTTTATGAGCATGGTCAGAAACGATGGGGTGAGAGTAGGAAAAAGGAGAGATGCCTTTGTCAGGAATTGAACGTTTGGCATATTTGATGCAATCAGGACAGTTGGGCTTTCGTTTTTTTTTTAAGGAAAATCAAATGTGTTAAGTCGAAAAAACCCACTCTGGTACCGATTCATGTTATGGTTCCCCCTCCCTCCCCAACCCCTAAGATAGTCGTGCCAACGAAAAATTTCGCCTTCCATGGTCAGTTCATTTGTCCACACCTTTGATGCTGTTATTGCATTTAAAATATTTTACAACAAAATAGTGGGTAAAAAGTGATGGACGGTTGTTTGTATTTGTTTTTTGGGGGGAGAAGTATCCATTTTCACAGTCCCTTACAATTTCCAGTAATTATTGCAATGAAGAATAATATATATAAAATACATTGACAATTTACGATGTTACAAACGCAAAGAATGACATAATGAACGAGGCGTACCTGTTCTATGTGAGAATATGACTAATTCAAGGGGGGAAATGACAGCAGTCTTTTTTTTTGTTTGCTGTAAATACTGTTGAAAAATCTGTGAGGGTCTCGTATATTTTTTGCTTGTCAATACTGTTGGAAAATCTGTGTTGGTAAACCGTTGCAATATTTACTCTAGTTCTACAGAAAATGGATTAGAAAGATGCTTTTTTACATCCAAGAAGTCTGTAGAAAATTAAAGCAAGAGATGTACACAGCTTTTAGAGAAATGGTAAGAGACAGATGGATGTGTAAAGAATAAATGTTTATAGGAAGAGTGTTTAGAAAGGACAGCATAGGGAGGGGACTGACAGGTATTGTAAGATGCATGGGTAGGAAGATGGTTTAGTAGGGAATAATATTGAGGGTGGAGAGTCTCGGGTATTGTTGAAGCAAATGTATGAGGTTGAGAAAGATACAACATGGAAGTAATAAGGTATGTGAGATAGGTGTTGAGAAAGGGTGGTTTGGGAGAGGGGGGCAGTAATTTTGGGTGGAGGTGCACAAGTATTTGTAGGCTAGGTATGAGAAACGGTTTATAGAAAGGCCAAGGCAGTATTGAGTGATATTTACAGGTATCATCAGGTAGGGGTTTAAGTCGGAAGGGGGGGGGGGGGGGAGGTTAAGATACAGCATGGGGGTGGGTATCAAGGTATTGTGGTATAGGTGTTGAAGGGTCGTTTGGAGGAGGGGGGTAGTAATGGGGGTAATTTATAGGTATTTGTAGGGTAGGTATGAGGAAGGGGTGTTGGTGACAAGAGGGCAGTGTTTACAGGTAGGTGTGAGGGAGGGATGTTCCAGAGAAGGGGGTAGAATGCATGATCAGTACAGTGGGAATGAAAAAGAGGGCTCACTATCGGAGAAAATTTTCGGGGATAATTGTGAAGAAAAAAAAAAGATGGGGTGCAATCCGTTTTTAAAACGGATCCAAACAGGTTATGGGCTTGAAATCTTGTTCGTAATATGATGAGATATGAAACGGAATTAAGCAGTCCGAGAAATCTACAATAGGAATGAAATCGGCTGGATAATTTTCCTTACATGTTTATATCTAAAATCATTTTGGAGAAAAAAAATAGCGTGCAATCCGTTCTTGAAACCGATCGAAAAAGGGTATGGAATTGAAATATTGTTCTTGGTATGAGATACGAAACGGTCCAAGAAATGATCTTTGGAGTGGTACATGTAACCGAGTACTCTACCATGTGTCTATGTGCCATTGTGTCCACATGCTTTCAGACTTTAACTACATACAACACTTCATTAACCTGATACTAAATCTTAACCCTAACCCTTTTTACTATATGAATTTTAACCTTGCATGAGAAAGACAAAAGCAGGTGGACACAACAGTATATGAACACAAAGGTAGATCTCATTTCTTCTTGGAAGAGGAGGGAGGGAAAAGGTATTTAAGGGAAATGCAGGAGAGTTCGATGTTTGGGGGAGGGTGGGGATATAGTGCAGGTTCTAATGGGGGAAGGAAGGAGGAATGATTTTAGGTGAGTAAAGGGTAGATGGGAACAGGGCAGTTGGGTTTGTTTTGAGATAGGGGTAGAACACATTGAAAATGGGAGTTAGGAGATTGAAGAGGAAGAGGGGGATGATTAAAGGAGTATGAAGTGGAAATAAGTGAGGGAGTCAGATTGGTTTTTTTAGGAGATAATAGGGAGGGGATATAACTTTTAGGAAAAGTGGGAGTTGGATTTCGTTTCTGTAGGAGGTAGGGGGTGTTTAAAGGGGTATGAAATGGGAAGCGAGGCAGTCGACGTTCATTTTTTAGATAATACACACAGGGAGCGTATTTTGGGAAAAGGGGAAGTTGGGGGTTGGATCTGAGGGAGATGGTTAAAGGGATATGAAATGGTCTGTAGATCAGTCGATTTTTCTGTTAATCTTATAGTGGTAGGAGAGAGGTTTGAGAAAAGAATGGGGCTAGAGTTTACAAAGGAAATTTATAATGGAATTTTGTAAGAATCGGTGGGAAAATTGGGAAAGACAAAAATCTAACTATAAAAAGGAGGCAGGCAAAAGTGATATAGGACATTTCAGTAGAAGCAGGGAGGGGGAGGGACTGCACATTAACAGAAAAGAGAAGTTAACTAATGATGATGATAAATGGGATTGATATAGCGCTAAATCTTGTAAAAACAAATCGGAGGGGACAGAAGAGCGTGTTCAGGTCAATAGCGATGGAGGAAAGAGGTTGGCAGTGTGTTGTATAGTAATGGAAGTAAGAATAATTTTTTTTAAGTGCGCCTAATCTTTGCTGAAAAGCTCAACGCTGCCTTTGTGTGGGTGGATGTGGTAGGGGCAATTTGCTACATCGGTAGGTCTATGTACAGGTCTATCATTGGTATACCTTCATAGATTTTACAACAGTCAATAGTATGTGTTGTGAATCTTGCACCGAGTTGAATGTTTACTTTTTATTTGTTTTAGTAAAAAATGGAATGCATCTGAATATGCATTTGTTGGGGGAAAACTAAGGACTTGGAAAATTGCTTGAAGGATTGTTTAAAGCCATAGAAATGGGGGAAGTAGGGATAGATGATAAATATTTTTCTGAGATTTCTTTACAATCAGATGAAAACTGTACCCAAGCACTGCAGCCCTGAAAACATAATGGGCTGCTGATAGGGTTGGAAGTTTGTAACTAGAACGCCCCCCCCCCCCCCCCCACCTCCCAAACAAGAAAGAAATGTTAGTGGTGCTGGAAAGTTGTAATGATATACTGTTTTTCATTTTACAGTTTGTATTAGATTTTGTTGGGTTTTTTTTAAAATACTCTGGTTCTCTTACCAGTTTTTTGTTGAGCAAGAAGCGGAAATAACTCGCTGTTGAAGGCTGTAGAAAATAATAAAACACATTGATAATAAAGTATGGAATTGATACAGCGCTGAATTTTTTTAATTTATTTAATTACATGGTTCATTTCTTTTTTTAAGTTACTTTTTGTTGGATCTGGTTATGTTTATTTCGAAATCATATTGACTGGATGATCAATTTGTCACGGAAAAATGTGTGGTGTGTTTTAATTTTGATTACTTTTTTTTTTGAGGGGGAGTTGGGGGTGAGATAAATATTTCTTTAAAAGTGACATAGTTGTGGGGGTTTTGATGGGGTTTGTTTTTTGCAGAATGATTTAGTTTGTTGATTTTTTTTTTTTAAACAAGCATGTTTGGAAGGGAAGAGAATGATTGAGAAAAGTAGAGAAAAAATTAAATTCGGAGAGGGTACCTAACCTATAGAATGTAAAGATGACCCCACCACCACCCCCCAAAAAAAGGGGGGGGGGGGCTTCGTTAGTGAAGCGTGAAGCACCCCTCCTCCAACTACAAAGAAAACTGTCCATGGCACCTCACAATAAAAAATAAAATAAAATTAAAAAAATTAAAAAAACAAGCAGCCCCCCCCCCCAAAGATGCTCCATGAAGCACCAAAGAAAAGAAAAAAGCTCCATAATCTGCATGCAACTCGGGCCCATTAAAGAAAAAAATAGAGGGTTCAGTGGTTTGGGGGTTTTATTTAAGTTTGTTTTAGAAAAATTATAGTTTTACAATGCTTGTAATGTCTTTTGTGGAGAAAATGAAATTTATTTTTATCCTGTTGAAAATTATTTAAAGAAAATTTACCTGGAATATACTAATCATTGGTAATTTGTTGTGAAGAGTTTGACAGTGTTTTCTGATAAAGAATTATTTCCTTCTTATTTTGTAAACTTGCCTGCCTTGGATTAAATATGCATTTAGATGTAAAACCTGAAACTTGAATACGAGGAAAAACTAATTTAAAATGACATCAAGAGAAGTGGTGGTGTTGTTTGTTTTGTTTTTAAATAGATTTATTTTTCTCTTTAAAAAATGTTTGGAGGTCAAATTTGCTTGGAAATAATTATTGTAATCCTGAAATAATGTTTGTTAATAGCAAGTTTGTGATGTGTAAGTGAAAGAAAAAAATGGCTAGTTATCTGGTTGTTCACTTATGGTTTTGGGGGGAGTGGAGGGAAAGTGTACATTTGCTTTTTATTTGTTGGACTTTTTTATATTAGTAAAATTGAGGTCATGTTTACAGTGGGAAGGATAATAAATCTTAAAATGGAATGATTTGTAAATGATGCAGCTCAGTTTTTCTTAAAAAGAAAAAGGGGAACAAATTTGTTTGTAAATAGGTAAGCTCTGAAAACATGTTTGGTTTTTTTGGTGGTGGGATAAGAGATTTGCTATGGAAATGTTTATTTTTCAGCGATATTGTGGATTCTCTTTTTTTTTTAAAAACTTTTATCAATAAAAATCAATTATAATAATGATAATTATTATTATAAGAATCATATAGTGTTGTGTGGAATTTGAATAACGCTGAATCTTGTAAAGCAAACAAATCAAAGCATGATACCTATTTTTGTCCAGACAGCATAGTAATTTTGTCATGGAATATGTCTTTGATTACATTGTTTTGGAAAATGTCTTTTTTGATTACATCATTTTTCTATATGGTCAGGCTTTTAAAGTTTTTGCTTTGTAGTATGGTAAAACCCTAATTGATGCTGCCTTGATACTATCAAAGGAGAAAAAAAGACGAAACCTTTTGAAGAAAAAATAATTTACATGTAAAAATGAAAAAAATCAAATGCAGACTGATCCAAATAAATGTAAGAGATGCAATAATCTTTTCCACATATTGATTAATTATATTATTTTAAATTTACATGTCCAGTAAAGTTGGTTTTTGTTTGGGGGTGGGGATTTATTTTGCAGGCTTGACATTTGTCAGCTTTATCTGGGCAGTTGTGTAATGGGACTAGTTGCATGTATCTATTCCAAGCAATTCCCGCATTTTTCACTGTCAAATGGATAGTGTATATGTGTAGCTTGTTGCCAGTATGAATTCTTAATCATGACAACTTCAAGGACATGGCTTAAATCATGTTTGTTTTTTTACCTCTCCTCTTTGTATGAAACTTTTTAGAAAATGGTTTTGTATGGTATTGGTAGATTTGTTATGCAGTTAATCCTGTTTTTTCCCCTATTTCCTATCATTCAAGGGTCAAAATTAGTATTTGTAGATCGTTTTAAAATGTGTTGTATTTGAAACTTTCTCATTTTTACTCCCATGAAAGGTGAATTGGAAGCCCCAGTTGCCAGTAGCATGTTAATATTTTGGCTTTGGGGTTACAAGAATTTTCAGTGGTTTTCTTGCTCTTGTTAGCATTCTTCTGGAGAGAAAAATGTTTGGCTTGAACCTAGTTTATTCTAGTATCCCAGCTGGAAATGTAAACTTTGAATTACCTATAATTATCATTATGAAATAAGATTTAAGCCTGCCCATCTGAATGAGTGTAGAAAATGCATGTCCTTTACATGATCAACAGAAAAGATGTTTTCTGTAACCAGAATCAGTTCCATTATTCTTGTATTTCATAACGGTTTTGTACAATATTGCTAGGTTCCATTATTCTTGTATTTCATAACGGTTTTGTACAATATTGCTAGGTTTATACCTTCAAAGTTCAAAATTCAAGTGGTGAGCACACACCACTGGCACTTGACCAACCAAACGACTGACTTAATAGCTTTGTACAACCTTTTCCAAAACTTCCAAGCTGATCTTTTTGCACTTACTTGTTCATTGCCAGTGCTTTCTGGCTGTAAAGATAATATAGCCAGAATTGAGCTTTTTGTCACTTTGTTTTAAAAGTATATTGGAAGGAACATGTCATTGTGGTAAAATATTTCAAACGATGGTGTGAGAATTCAAAAGCAAACACATCAGTTGGTGGGTCATTGTGTCGCTGCTGGTCAGAGCATTGGGAAAAGCCTACCTCCCCCTTCAGAACCCAAAGAGGCTGGAGTTAGGGTTGGGTAGCCGGCTCACAGCTGAAATTTAAAAAATGAAACGGACATTTTTTTGCCTTAAAAAGCAAATTGCCAGAAGTTGTTAAAAGTATTACAAATAAGAGCAAAAATAAAACTTAACCAAGGTTTTTGTTCAGAGTTCCATTCGTGAATGAATGTGTGTAGAGGTGTGTGCACAAGATCCCTCACACAAACACACACCCTTTCTTGCATTCAAATATATTCAGACTGTCAAATATACGCAAACAACTCTGACCTATTCAGAGGTATTCAAAATGCCTCAGAAATAAATGTGCATGCATGGAGGAATTCATCTTCATCAAACACTCGGACAGCAACTATTTGTCATATGACAAGTCAGGCCCAGCACATCCAACTTTGGCTTGGGAGAGATTTTAAGTAATTCTAGAAGAAAATAAAAAAGGCAGGAGAATAGACCAGGAAGAAAAGGAAGGCAGAAACAAAGATTTTTTAAAAAGGGGGACGGAGGGAATTCCTACCACAATTTGCAGAAGGTGGGGATGCTATTTATATTGTCAGGACCCTGACATCCCCGCATGGGTGAGGGAATTACTACTTGGAAATATGAACAGAAAATGTCCTGTCCAGAAATGATCGTACACACACGATATATTTTTAGTCGTACACCTATTCATTTGCATGCGGACAGGGATGCTTGCAGGTGAAAAAACTAAACAGCACAAACACGCATATGCCATGGGAAAAAATGCATTCATGTGTAGATGGCCATACACATACACAAGGGCACACGCACGCAATCTCCACCTAATATCACTCGTAGTGAACAGACGTTGAATACAAGAATGAATGAACACGCATACATGCATATACATGTACATACATTCACATTTGTGCAGATACATATATACAGTTACACACATGCATACAACTTCGAAAGAGTGATCATGTATACAGTTACACACATACATACAACTTCGAAAGAGTGATCATGTATAGTTACATACAACTTCAAAAGAGTGATCGTGTATACAGTTACACACATGCATACACATACATACAACTTCAAAAGAGTGATCAGTAACAATAACTGAGATCATAATTTATTTTGTACATTTTCTGTTTATATTACAAACTCGTCAGTCCTTCATATAATTATCAACCTTAACTCAAAACAAAAACATGAGCTAATAAAATATACTAATCAATTCAAGTATAATTTACCAACTTTAAAAACATGAAAAAAATGTAACCAATCGATAAATGATCTAAAAACTAATGTAAGAAAAAACATCATTTAAGTATGATATACAGACGCAGTTATACATTTTCCAAACAATATCACAATAACTGAAAGAACTGTACACACTTAACATATTTCATTATTCTAAAAACTAATATGATAAGGAAAAAAATCATTTAAGTATGATAATCAGAAGTAGTTATACATTTTCCGAACAATATCACAATAACTGAAAGAACTGTACACACTTAACATTTCATTAAAGTACACATGTCTACACATATTCCCTCTTTAATATTTTTATTTCAGAGGTTTTGTTTGTGAAATTTATGTCCTGACAAGACATGTACAGACCACTGAAAACGCAGTAGAACCTTCTAATTAAGGCACATGAAAGAAAAAACAACCAACAAAAAATCAAATTAAAAATCTTAACATTAAATCACACATGTATATGCTCCCCATGATTATTCAGCAAAACTCTTCATTATTTCATTTATTAGGTAAGTTTACAGCTTAGTGTCACCAATGATTATTGTTTTACCAATTCTGAAGGAAAAAAATATATGTTGTAATGATTCAAAACAACAGCAAACTGCATCTGTATGTGTATATGTATGTAATATATATATATATGTATATATATTAAAAACATATATATATATATATATATATGGAATATATATACAAACTTTAATAATACTGAAAAATGCTAATTTTACAAGTGTAAGGTCAAGAGCCGAAATAACAACAAAATTAATGCCTTGCTTTTTTTCGTCATTTGACTCTGACGACAAAGTAAAACAACCCGTTCCAGGATCACTCACATAGCATGACCAGAGACCTCAATGAAACTGTATTTCATTCACACACACACACACAGGTCTAATATTTACATAACTGCATACACACAGGGAAGCAAGATTTTCCCTGAGTCAGAAGCAAGTAGAAGCATGTTTAAGGTATGTACTAGGGTGATTTCAATGCTGTGGTTGACGTGATAGGCAGATTGAAACTTAGGAAGAAGATAGTTGGAGAGAAGGTGGTTATTGAGCTGTTTTAGAACTATTTTTTTAAGGACTTTAGAAATAAAAGGTAGATTGGAAACAGGTCTATAATTCTTCAGAATGTTAGGGTCACGGTCATGCTTCTTGAGTAAAGGTGTGACTATAGCAGTTTTGAGAGCTGATGGAACATTTCCTGAAACAAGAGATGAGTTCACTATTTTCGTGATAGCGGGTATAAGTTGTGCACTGTTGCACAAATTGTTGCACTGTGTGAAAAGAGAAGCAGGTATGGGAACAAGATCACATGATTTTATAGTCATTTCTTTCATAATTGTCATGATTTCTTTCTCACTTGTCGGATGAAAGAAAAGGAGAGGAGTGCCAGAGAATTGGGGATCAGGAAGTGCAGGTTGGAAAGGAGTCTGATCCAGTTTGGAGCAAATGTTATGGACTTTTTCAGAAAAGAATGCAGAAAATATAGAAGGAAGTTCAGAGTGGTTGTGGATGGAAGGCAGAGGGCTTGCCTTCACAGATCCAAGAAGAGAAGATGTGAGGGAAAAGAGAGATTTCATTGATGTGGCATCAAGAACTTGAGAAAATACTTTGTTTTTTCTGAAAGAATTAAAGATTTGACTTTGTTTATTTGTTTTCGAAAGAGCTGCTTATTAATTACCGTTTTTGCTTTTCGCCACTGCCGCTCTAGTTGCCAGCGTTTGCGCTTTGCAACCAGGATGTCATGGGTATACTATGGCGCACATGGCCTATCAGGCAGGAGATGGTCAGTGGGAGGTGCATGCTCATCAAGCAGTTGGCTGAGAACATCATTGTAGTGTTAAGAGGGGTTATTGTTGTCAGAGGTTTGTGATAGGCGTTCAGCAGCTTGTGAAGAGAAAGTTTGAATATCTATGGCCTTGAGGTTGCGACGGGTGGCATATATGGAACATTACACACCCAGTGACACCTCTTTGAGAAAAAACTGAAACTAAACAACAACAAAAAACTGAGAGCCGAGAGAGGCTTTCGCAGATTAATTTATTGCACTGCTAAATTTTTATTGCTGTATCTGTTTAGTTTGTTATTTTGTTGTTACTGTTAAGTGTTGAGCTCAACAGAATTTTGACATATCAATGATTGATATGATTATTATAAAAGAAGTTCTGCTTCAACACTGAAATGAAACCACGTATATATAAGCATACAATAACAGCAAAAACAAAAACCCGTTTACCATCACAACCACCCACAAAACAAAAACAAAAAAATTGGTGGCAAAACAAAAACAAAAAATTGGTGGCATCACTTTTTGTGAGGCAGTTCTGCTAAAAAAAAGCAGTATGACTTTAATGTTGAGACGCTTTCAGTATGAGAACATGACTGACCTAAAAATAGAGGGGAATGTTTTATAGTAATGCAAAATATTGCAATCAATTCAAAACACTCATGACATCATGCAATCATTTCAATTACATTCTGGTTCAATCACACACAAAATCAAATTCAGTCACTGCTTCTAAAGACAAAGGTGAATAATTGCTGATTTTTTTTATAAAAAAGATTGTGCAATACATATTAGGTTCTTTAACATGCTGCATAATTTCTGAATAAAAATAATCTGATTTAAGGCACTGCCAACAAAAAATTCTTTTAATCTAACAAAAAAACCAAACCAAACCAACCATAAAAAAATGAGGAAAGGAAAAAGGTTTTTTTTAATGAAACAAAAATCAAGAAAAAAAAACAAACAAATAAGAGCAAAATTAAGTCTTTAAATTTTTACCATCTTTGACACCAAAGATGCGTAAATAAAAGTCTAGAAGCCATTTGATTATTTGCTTTTTCTTTTTGTTCATCAGCTAGAGTTCCAAGGTTCACCAATAGAGTTAGTTCAGGCAGATTTTGATTCGATTTTAAAACTGAAGCTTTCTTCTACCTTTTACTGAAGTGCAAAAGCATAATTTTACTTCCTTTCGCTTTAAAATGTTTATAAAAAAAAAACACCCAACCTACTCTGATGCATAATGTATCAATTTGTCACTAGTCTAGCATTTCAATTTGTAGTAATTTCGCAGAATTGTCCCATTTTCAGTCTGTGGTTTGTTTGGTTTTTTAAATGGAATATCTTTTTTTTTCATTGCAAGTTAACTCACTCCTTATGATCCACTGCGATTGCAGGATTTAATCTTCCTATTTTTTTTTTTTTTTACGCTCAATGACACCAACTTTTGTACAAAAATCCGGCAGCTGGTTTCAACTTTGACCTTCCACCTTCCTACATGCCAAAAATAAACCCTGAAAATTTCATGTACTTGTGTGAAGTTATCTTTTTAGTTATGAATTTATTTTACTTATCAACACATACAGCCAGTATGCAGAGACACACATAGTAAAAATCGGCCAGTGGGGAGTGAGTTAATCACATGTCAACTAAAAACTGATCTCGGGTTCACAATGTGACTTGAGGTGGAGGGTCACAAATTATCACACCTAGACAATTACAACGAATTATCTTGGTCTCCTGGCTGTGTCTCCTTACAGTTTGGCTTTCCGTCTGGCAAAGAAAGCCGACAGAGCCTCCATTACCTCAGGTGACTGCAAACGCTCATTCAGCACCGCCATCTCTTCTCATTGACTTTGTGTAGCATTTCTCGCTCACAACTGCGCAGCAGTGACTTTGAGGCCCGCATGCTCTGTCCACAGAATAATAATAATAATAATAATAAATGGAACTTAAATAGCGCTATATCTTGCAAAGACAAATCAAAGCGCATGCATTCAACCTAATCTTACACAGTCATGCAATCAATGATAAATAATCAATAGTTTAAAAAACAGATATTACAAACATGTTGCACTGCGGACAAAATCTATGAAATAAAATTTATGTGCTAGAATGAATAATGAACGTTGATTGTGAGAGTTAAGAAAGTGGTGTTCTACAAAAGCATCCATGATGAATTTAATAGGTTCATCAAGAAGTATACACACATGTTTACCCTCAGATGCACACACTCGCATAGACCTTACACACACACACACATGCGCAGTGCACATACATGCATGTGCATGCATGTGCACACACACACACACACAGATTACACAAGCAAGCAAACATATGTGTATAAACACATACAAACAAACTCTCAATATTAAACATACCTCAGATTAGAATTATATAAAACGCACAAAACTCTATTAGAGATGATCAAGACTTTAAAAGTCAGATGGTGGTAGAAAAATGTTTGCACTTGATTTCAATCAGTGAATTTTGTTTCATACATGTATGCAGTTTGTGTGTGCAAATGTGCATGCATCTGGTGGATATAGATCACAAGCGTGTGTGGGTAAAGAAAAAAAATTGTAAAAAAACAAAAAAGAAAAAATACCCTCTCCTAATCAACATTTCCAAACGTCTCCACAAATGATTGAGGAAACAAAACGTCCTTTCCACAACTTCCCACCTCAATCCATATACTCGCAAAAACTTCACAGACATTAACTGTTAAAAAGTAGTTTTAAAAATTTTTAAAAGGGAGGAGATCTGGGTGCCTTCTAGCCATCCGACACCACCACTGATCCCTCAGATTCCGAATCACTTTGGGGCACCTTCAAAGCTTTGTCAACCACCTTTCTCCAGTCCTCGCGTCTCTTGGCCGCTCTCAAGCCATCATCATCATCATCAGACCCGTGACCTTGGCGGTCGTGGGGGAGACATGAAAGACGATGCCGTGGTAAGCCTCCTCCATCCATCTCGGTCCTCGGCTCTGCGCAGTAGTGCCGAGTCATTCATCCTGGTCCATTCTCTGATGTTGTCCATCCATGACTTGTTCTGTCTTCCCCTCCTTCTGCCACCTTCGAGTGTTCCCTGCACTACTGTTTTGGGCAGAGTGTTGTGGCGGGTGACGTGGCCGAACCATGTCAGCTTTTTCTTCTTGACGATGGTGAGAAGGGGTTCCTGTAGACCTGCCAGCCGTGTTATTTGACTCTTGACAAATTCATTGGTCTTTCGTTCTCTCCAGGATATGCCCAGTAGTTTTCTATGGCATTTTGTTTCGAATGACTGGATTCGCTTTGCTGTTTCAGCAGTCAATGTCCAGGTTTCACTTCCGTACAGCAGGATCGACTGAATTAGGGCTTTGTAGAGCTTTAGTTTGATTGGGAAACTGATCTCTTTACTTTTCCATCACTGATCTACCAATCTGATAGAAACGTTAACTGGTTCACGCTAGTTCTGACCCTTTCCTACTGCCAGTCTTAGGGGTGAGAAGACTAAATGGAGACCCTGTATGCATATGTGCATATACAACATGATGCACATACGTTAATGTTAAAATTATGAGCGAGTTGTGTACATTCAAGTATATTTATTTTACAAACATTTATGTTATTGAGCTAAAAATGTCTGAAGATCAAATCCTGTGATTGCAGTGGTTTGTAGTGTTCGGTGTGTGTGTGTGTGTGTGTAATTTGTTAATCTTATTTGTGAATGGCTGCGTGAATGATTGAATGCATGCGCTTTGATTTGTTTGCTTTACAAGATTCAGTGTTTTATCAATTCCATTTATTATTATTATCATTATCAATACTAATATCATAGGAGGGATATGCAGAACAACGGCAGTATTCATGAGGGTCCATACTTTGTACATACAGTGCTCCACCTGTTCAGTCATATCACACCACACCACATCACATCACACCACATCACATCACATCACACCACACCCCATGGGGGACCACAGGGTCTGGTGCTGGATGTCCCGCCTGTGAAGGGAAGTATGTGCATTTCTGAGCATCCGCTCTACACCTCTGCTTGCCAGGGATAGTGAAGCTGCAACCTCTTGTTTGGGTTGCCAGGCAAGAAGGGTACCCTTCAGAAGGGTGCTGCATAGCCTCTCCTATCGCAACTTTCCACAGCAGGCACCTACTCGTTGGTGTCCCCTGTTTTCGCAAAGACCTGCTGTGGGGAGACCGAGCGCCTGGCGGGATAACCAGGTAGGGTAGGTGGAGCCCGTTTTGCTGACAAAATCCACCTAGGGGAGCGGAAAACTCTGATTTCAAACCCATGCATGGAGATGGAAAACTTGAAGAATGCCCAGGAGGAAACCCTGTCATGCGCCAAAGGAGCTGAAATCAGAGGTGTCGGGCCGTCAGGCGCTCCAACCAAAACACGACACCATGTAATATAGCCTTAAATCCCAGGCAACGCAAAGAAGAAGAAGACCACACCCCATCATGTCACACGCTTACCTGCGGAGGCAGAGAGGCAATGTAGGACACCACCGCCTCCGTCTCTTTACGGAAATCTGCATCGGGGATGACGCGGGTGACCAGGTTCCTCTCGTGGGCCTCCTGCGCCGTGATCTTCTTGTTGAAGAGCAGCATCTCCGTGGCTTTGGCCGTGCCCATGATTCTGGGGAAGATGTAGGAGGAGCAGCCCTCCGCGCTCTGCCCCAGCTGAGTGAACGGGGTCAGAAAGGTGGCCTGCAACAGTTGTTGTTGTTGTTGTTGTTGTGCGTTCCCCAGCTTTACACCCTGGGGGTCACCCAGAACATGCCACACTCTGCCTCACTCATCCCACCTGGGAATCTCTGTGAGATAGGAAGTACACACTGGATGAGAAGTTTGCGCGTATGACGCTTTTTCAAGCACCTCGCCATGTAGGCAGCCATACTCTGACTTCAGAGGATTTTTTTTTCTCCTTTAACAAAGGAGAGTGCGGGTTGTTATGTTAAGAGCTTGTCATGGCTGAAGGCAATCTCAACACAACATTTTACAACATAACAACGTTTTAATGTAGGCCTTGGCAATTAGCTGACATCAATAATAACTGACACAGCTTTTGGCCTGGGCCAGGCCTGCAATAGTCACGACACGTCTGTCTGGTCACAGGTACACAATTTTTTATTTTTTTAAAATTTCTTTTATATCGAGGATAATGGAATAAGCACTTATGCGCTTTTTTACATCCAGTCTCCGTGTGTTTGTAAATTCTGTCATCTGTTCAGCAGAATCAGCGAGGACCAGAACAAACGGAGAAGGAGGATCATATCAGTGTGTCATTAAGTGCGGCCGCAAACAAACCTGGTGGTGTTGACAGGTGAGGTATGGCAATAAAAAGGCTGATCCCGTTCCCCCCCTCCCTCTCCTCAGTCAGATCTCCGAGGTTCATCAATGGTGAGATTTTCTGCACCTGACCGTTTTTGCCCACCATGAAGGTAGCCGCATTCCGACCTGGCCCACAGTGCACAAATCCAGCATTACTCGGTTAAAGGTCCTGGGCCCTGTGTTAAAATTAGCCCCTTCCTTTTACGAAGTCCAAATACAGCCAGTATCTGCTATAATCAGCACTAGCGGGGATGGAATGGATAGCGGATGAGAGAAGCTGAAAGTAGGGGGAAACTGACAGCTGTTCTGAGTATGTCCATGTTTCTGTAAACCACCAAATGCTGAAATGAATTACAGGATCTTTAACGTGAATATTTGATCTTCCGCATGTGTATATACACGCAGGACATTAAAAGACACTGGCAGGTCTCCACTTGATGATCACCAGGGAGATCATTAAAAAAATCCCCACCCTTAATTCACCAGACACTGTCAAGATTCAAACCCACAATTTCGTGGATCCATGGGACTGAAGTTGAACGGTTTTAACCACTCGGCTATAGTGTCTGTCACAAAAACGGTTGAAGAAACGAGCAGATAAAGAGCTGACCTTGTCCGAGCAGTAGACAGCGTCACACAGTCCGAGAACGGTCACGGCAATGCCTATAGCTGGTCCGTTCACCAAGGCAATCAGGGGTTTGGGAAAGTCGATCATCACGTTGACGAGCTTGCTGGAAGAAAAGCAACACTCTTGTCAGTCGTGCATCTTTCTCCCTCGTTATTAATCATTAAGAAAGTTTAACACACGTGATGTGAGATACATAAAAGATACACACACGCACAATGTCATATCTATATATCACTAAAGTTGCAATGTTCAGGTGAAAAAAAAATCCATCAGCCAAAGTGCAGGAAGCAAATCGAGGGAAATAACTTGGAGTACTAGAATCTCAGTGAATTTTGAACCTTTATATGACAAAATTTACGACTGATGTTTCCCCAATCCAGAGGCAATATAAATGGAAAACATCCACTGATGCTACCAGCCAGAGAAGTATTAATTAAGTATCATAACACTGGACTACGCGTAAGAATAACAAGCGATACTGAAAAGGCACAAAAAGAGACAAGAATACATACAGAGAAAAAAGGAAAAAAAAAATTGCTCACAGCACAGGCGGTTCTTTTCTAAGTTTTTCAGCCTCCTCTGAAGTGATGTTTTTGCTGAAGTTGGCCAGGTCGTTGCCACTGGAGTAGTAATCCCCTGTACCTGTGCACAACAAAGGCATCTTTGTCATAAAGCATGAAACAAGGCTGTATATATATATGACTCACCTCAAAGAGAAATATATAATTTAAAAAATAAATGTAAAAGATGTTCCCATAACTTATGCGGTTTGGGAGTGAAATGTCAGAGACCTCACTTCTCTAAGGGCCAGTGTATTGAGGGAAGTACCCATCTCCTCTCTGTCACTGCCTTACCTTCCTTGACCCGAAAGAGGGCAAGCACACATTTACAGGTGGGTGAACTGGGGGGGACTGCAATGAAGTCAAGGTGCATGAATGATCTCCTGTAACCATGCTCAAGACTGCTTAACTTTAGCTTGGGTGTACAGTGGAAGATTTGTGAGAAAGTGATACTGAAACAGAAAAGAAGAAGAAGAAAGTTCACTTGCCCGTGAGTACAGCAACAGAGATGTCTGGATCTTTGGCAGCTTCTTGCAAGGCACTGGTTAGATCGTAATACATCTGAAAAAGAAATGTGATGGGGCCGTGTTGATTGCGCTGCGTTTTACATACACATATAATATGCATCATCCAGCATACACTCACTAAAAGATGTGCAATGGGTTAAATTTGCACACACACACACACACACACACACACACACACACACACACACACACACACACACACATATTGTGGGTGGCACCCATCTCCACTCCTTGCCGCTTTACCTACCCTGTCCCTAAAGAGGTCAGGCACCCATTTACAGCTGGGTGAACACACACTCTGTGTGTGTGTGTGTGTGTGTGTGTGTGTGTGTGTGTGTGTGTGTGTGTGTGGTGTGTGTGTGTGTGTGTGTGTGTGTGTGTGTGTGTGTATCGTCTATGTATGTGTGTGTGTCTGTGTGTCCCCATATATTTGTGTTTATGTTCATGGTAAACTCTGACACAATAACTTTCTCCAAAATTTGTAATTTGAATACATTTATCATAACAACAGAGGACTGACTTAACCAAAAAAATATCCCCATTACACTTATTTCCTCCCCACCCCCCAACTCTCCTTTATTACAAAAATTACATACAACAGAAACAGCTCAGAAATGCAGTGAAAACAAATTCAAATATCGTAAGAGAAAATGTCTGTTGCCTATGTTCTAAGTTCAGTGTTTATGCAGTATCTGGACAACTTACAATCATATCACATTTTTGCACATAACATTCTCTGCGTACATTTTTTTTTTTGTTAAGAGGTAATATCTGGTATTCACATAGGTAAAATAAATTGTATTTCAGAATCTTCCACATATAATACTGCTCTTACATAATATCTAGGGCATTATATCATACACTGCACCAGAATAACTTTCTTTCCAAACGGTGAATAATGCAAATGTATATATCGTGTTCTAATATTTCATGGGAAAAATTGCCTCCCTTGTGAAAGGAGTATGAGCACAAAACTGTGTGTTACCAAAAATAACAGGACACACCAGCGAATTGTGCAAGACTCTTTCCTTGGGTGGTAGTTCTAACTTCTGTCAACATACACTTCACCTTCATAATGAAATGAAGAATTTATACAGCCTCTTTTCAAAGGCCCCATTCCCCACTGTTCTGATCATGCTTCATCACTTAAGGTTGTGGCAGAGGTGGGGGAGCTAATCCATCTCCACTCTGTTACAAAAAACAACAAACAAACAAACAAAAAAAGAGAGTTGTGTAGGGTTACGCTTGTCATTTCTGTCTGCGGTCACACTGCTGTCGTGAAGAAAGTGGACACTGATGACCATACCTGTGTGGTGAAGGCATTTTTCCTCTTCGGTCTGTTGAACTGGATGTGAAACACTTTGTTCTTTTTACTGATGATCATGTCTGCATCCGTGTTCATTCTGCCTTTTGCTGATATGGGCTCTGCCATTTTTGTAAGGTTCCTGGCAAACACTCGCTTGGTTGACTAAGTCCCTGTCTCCTGTGCTTCAACCTATAAAAACAGAGACAAAATTATCAGTCATGAGCAGTTCTTGTTGTTTTGTTTTGTTAAAAATAAAAACCAACTGATTTCTTTCTTTCTTATTTTAAGGGCATTAACTGCTCAGTGGTTAAGGTGATAATTTCTAATCCTAATTTTGGTCCTGATGCTGCAGGTTCAACTCTCCATGGCATCTAGTGGACGAAGTAAAGGAAGATTTTTATGATCATCCTGATCAGGTTATGCACAGAAGTGCCAGTGCATTACTTCCCTTTGAGTATACATGATAACAGAAGATCAAAAGCATAGGTTCACAGGGAACAACAGTAGAATTGGTTTTAAGCCATGTTTTAATCTGTATAGAGTTTTTTGTTCTTTTTTTTCTTTAAATGACAAGGTGACAGCCATGGTATGGCCTCTGTGGTTGGCAGGGCTATAGACAACAAGATTGATTGATTGATTGATTGATTGATTGATTGATTAAGCAACAGACTGTGAAAACAGGGTTTAAAAAAATTCAAATCTTTGCATTCTAAAAGAATGTGAGCAATGGTAATATTTTTGCCACAGATACATGTTGTTGGTTTTTTTTTAACTTAGTTCTTAAAGCATTGAGCTTAAACCTGTAGATCAGAGATACAACATTTCTACATTCATGTGAGTTACAGCATTTGATCTTATCAAAAGATAATACATGGGTTACATCATCATTCAGGGAGAACCGATATCTTGAAGTTTCTTTTTAAAATGTTTCCAACATGCATTTTGTAACATGCTATAGCCCTCATCTATAGTTAAGGGGACAGTTATGCTGCAGGACCCATTAGTATGCTTAGCTCCATATCTTGCTATTTTGTCTTTTTTTTTCATTAAAGTAGATACCAAGGTTGAGAAGGCAATGGCGAAAGGAGACAGCAAAGAGGCGTACCAGACCATCAAGATACTAACCAAGTCCCAGCAACCAAAGACCTCCGTTATTGAAGACAAAGAGGGGTCAGTCCTTACAGAGAGCGCCACTATCATGAAGAGATGGACAGAGTATTGCAGAGACCTGTACAACTACAAGCTGAAGGCTGATCCGAACAAACTTCACGAGCAAGATCCCAGACCATCAGATCCTGAAAACACACAGGTACTGGAGGAAGAGGTAGAAGAAGCAGTAAGATCCCTGAAAGGAGGCAAGTCACCAGGGATTGACAACATCCCGGCTGAGCTCATCAAGAGCGGAGGCCCAGAGGTGATCAAGGCATTAACAATCATCTGCCAACGCATCTGGACCAGCAAAGAGTGGCCTGAACAGTGGACCCAATCCATCATAGTTCCACTTCCAAAGAAGGGAGACCTGAAGAAGTGCCAAAATTACAGAACAATCAGTCTGATAAGCCATCCAAGCAAAGTTATGCTACGCATTGCCTTGAACAGACTGAAACCACAAGCAGAAGAAATCCTATCAGAAGAACAGGCAGGATTCAGACCAGGTCGAAGCACTGTCGAACAGATCTTCAACATCAGAATGCTCATAGAGAAGCATCTCCAACATCAGCTACAGCTCTACAACAACTTCATTGACTTCAAGAAGGCCTTCGATCGAGTGTGGCAAGAAGCTCTGTGGCAAGTCATGAGAGACTATAGCTTCGACGAGGACCTGATTCAAGTCATCCAGGCGCTGTATGACAGCTACCACAGTGCAGTCCTCATGGGTGGAGAAATCGGGGAGTTCTTCCGGACTTCAGTTGGAGTTCGACAAGGCTGCCCGCTATCCCCCGTTCTTTTCAACATGTTCCTGGAGAACATCATGCAGGAGGCCCTCCTTGGCTTCAAGACCACAATCACAATAGGAGGAAGGCCAGTCTGCAATCTTCGATTCGCAGACGATATTGATCTCATGGGCCGCAGTGAAGAAGAACTCCAGGATCTCACCACCAGACTGGAAACATCAGCCAATGCCCACGGTATGGAGATCAGCACAGAAAAGAGCAAGATCCTAGTGAACAGTACCACACTGACCACTCCCACCAGCATCAAGATGAGTGGCGAGACACTAGAGGAGGTGGAAACTTTCAAGTACCTTGGAGCAGTCATCACCAAAGAAGGCACGAGCACACAAGAGGTGAAGATCAGACTTGCTGTGGCACTCTCCTCCATGACTAAGCTGGCGAAAGTGTGGAGAAACCACAACATCAGAACCCACACCAAGGTCAGACTCTACAAGGCACTCGTCACATCCATTGCCTTGTACAGCTGTGAAGCATGGACACTTACTGCCGATTTAGAACGTCGCATTCAAGCCTTTGAGATGAAGTGCCTCAGGCGGATCCTGAACATCACCTACACAGACCGCAAAACCAATGACTACGTCTGGCAGCAGATCGAGGCACTGGCTGGCAAACAAGAACCATTGCTAGATACAGTCAAACGGAGGAAACTGAAGTGGTTTGGCCACACAACAAGGCATAACAGCCTGTCAAAGACAGTCCTGCAGGGAATGGTGGAAGGAGCAAGGAGGCAGGGACGACCACGCAAAAGCTGGATGTCCAACATCAAGGAGTGGACCGGCCTCACTGTACCAAGCCTCCTGAAAACAGTCCAGGACCACTTGCAGCGTCCATGCGGGTACCCCAACGGTTGTCCCGACCAAGGGATGAGTGAGTGAGTGAAAGTAGATACCACAGTGCAAAGGAATCCAGCAAAAAGTAACACTTGAGGTGTCAAGTCAAGTCAGGCGTGACTGAAGATGCCTGATTGCCACACTGTGTGGTGAAGACAGGATGAATGATATAATTGAAGAAAATCTGTACAAAGTACAAGGTAAACATGGCTTAATTGTTGGCCTTTGTGTGTGGCTATAACATTATGAAATAACTGCAAGTTAGGTTAAAAAAACAAAAACAAAACAAATAACAACTATGAAACAGCTTCTGTTCATGAGCTGCTATACTTTTTCTTTACAGTTTAAAATAAAGAATTAATGACTGCAAATTATCTTACTTTTCAATCAAAGGTTATATATGTTGCATAATAGTTCACCTGGCCCTTGACATAGGGACTGGAAAAAAGTAGTAAACATTATAATTATTATGACTTACTGAGCTACATCAGTTCCATCCTGTATGAATCTTTATTTGTTATGCATAACGCAGCAGCCAATAGGGTTGCAAACAATGATTAAAGAAATCAGTTCGATCAATCAAAATGGGTTTTGGACTTTGGTCAGAGATTTTTCAAGGTAGCCTAGCCTAGGCTAAAGCCTTGGCCCTGTAGCAGACGATTTTTTCCTTGACCAAAACATCTTCCTTTTATTACGAAATGTGCCTAATCATGACACTCAACGCACAATATGTACGAACAATATCCATTTAATGGATGAAATTTCTGAATGAATATTGCTTACGCAATTTTTTAAAAAATACCTAAAACAGAAATTGTGGCAGGTAGCAAACGTCAAGCGATCAGCGTGCTGGTTTACACCGGAAGTTAGAGGTCTCTGTATTACGTCCCTTGTTCTTCACTACAATGGCGGACCCAGTGCTTTATGAGGTAAACCGTTTTCAAAAAAATAATGCCATGCTTTTAATGAATCAATGCATGCATTGACGATCCCTTATGAAGGCGGGGATTGTTTTTTCATGTAATATTTTTGTAGAAATACACTTTGCAGGTTTTTCTTTGTCGTAGGGGCAATGACTTGCATTTGGCTTTGCCGCGCCGTCTTCAACGAGGTGATCGACCCTGTCGCTTGGCCTTCAATCTGACTTATTTTCAGCCTTCAGCGGAGAATATTCAGATTAACCACGCGCGTGCACGTGTGTGTGTTTACGTGCGTGAGTGGACAGAATCGTGTGGGATTAATGCAGCTAACCTTTTTGTAACACAAATCGCACGTCTTTTACTGCCAAAACGAAAAATGGGCACGTGATGTGTAGTTTTCAAAGAAAACTCCAAGACTATTTTTTCGGCAAAGTTAAAGCCAATAAAGGTTTAGGCTACTAAAGCTTTTACACAACCAACAGAAGCAATAACACGACCCGGGTTCGATTCCCGTTCAAGGGGATATTTACCCCTGGACTGGCTGGAGTTAACATCAGTGCCGACTATCCCCAAAAGTCCTTTGGATGAGACTATAAACCGAGGCCGTGTTCGAACGCATGCAGAACATCTTGCACACACAGAACATCTTGCACACAGGTTAAATCCTGTTCGGCTTTTCATAAGAGTAGGCCATTGTGTGCCGGTGAGAACAGATTACAGAATTGACAAAACTGCATGTACACGGGGACTGGATGTAAAAATAAGCACACAAGGGCTTATTCCATTATCCTGAATATAAAAGAATTTTAAAAAATTTTAAATACCAATGACAGTCAGAAGGGAAAAAACCCAAACATGACCGCCTTAAAAACAACTGTAAAACTGCAATAGTTACACCCCTACTCAAAAAGCATGACCTCAACCCAAACACTCTGAAGAATTATAGGCCTGTATCTGACCTACCGTTCATTTCTAAAGTCCTTAAAAAAGTTGTTCTGAAACAACTCAACAGCCATCTTCATTCCAATAATCTCCTTCCCCCTTTTCAGTCTGCATATGTCAACCACAGTACCAAAACCACCCTAGTCCACACGTTAAACACGCTTCTGACTCAGGAAAAAATCTCCCTCCTCACTCTTTTTGACTTATCTGCAGCCTTCAGCACTATAGACCATTCAATTCTCTCCCGTCTTCAAAAAACATTTGGTATTACAGGCACAGCCCTCACCTGGTTTAGTTCATACTTCACAGACTGATTCCAAACAGTTACAGTAAACAAGATTCAATCATCACCTGTCAAACTGGAATGTGGAGTCCCACATGGATCAGTTCTTGGCCCTGTTCTTTTCACTCTACACTGCTCCACTTTCACATATAATAAATCGTCATCAGATCAGCCATCATTTTTATGCAGATGACTCTCAGATTCTTAGCAGTGATACTCCAGAAAATCTGCCTTCTCTCTTGATTAATATGTCCTACTGCCTTCAAGATATCCAAAATTGGATGATACAGAACAAGCCACTGCTAAATGCCGATAAAACCGAAGCCATGCTTGTAGGTACGAAACACAAACTGTCTTCCATCACAACTGCTTCAATAGAATTCGGCAGTACGTCTGTCCCTCTAGCCACTGCTGTGAAATATCTAGGGGTCTTTATTGACAACACAATCTCTTATGCAAAAATTCATCACCCAGACCTGCCAGTCATGCTTCTATCAATTACGGTGTATTAGTGCAGTTCGAAAGTACCTGTCCACAGATGCAACATCCAAACTAATCACGTCTCTCATTCTCTCATGTCTGGATTATTGCAATTCTCTTCTGGCTGGTCTGCCATCATCATCTATCCGTTCTCTTCAACATATACAAAACTCTGCCGCCCAACAAGTCCTCAGAAAGAAAACATCTGAGCACATTACTCCTCTCTTGCAATCTCTCCACTGGCTGCCTGTGTCACAGAGAGTTAACTATAAGATCATTACCCTCTGTTACAAATGTCTCCACAAAACAAGACCTTCCTACCTGGCTCTACACTCCTTCTTGATCCCTCCGCTCTGCTGCAGATACCTTGTGCTTACGAATACCTAGATTCAACCAATCCAGTCGGACGTCGCTTTTTCTCTATTTCTGGTCCAGTTGTCTGGAATGACCTCCCTCTCTCCCTTCACCAAATGCCTACTTGTGACACTTTTTAATCCAGCCTCAAAACACTTTTAATTCAAATCTAAGACTTTCCTCTCTTGTTTCATCTCATTTCTGTCCTTACCCTCAACAGCTGAAAACCCCACCACCCTGCCAAAGTACACAACCTCTGTGTGTGTGTGTGTGCGTGCGTGTGTGTGTGTACATTTGACTTTGTAAAAACTATTAATTGTAACTTGGTGCATGTGTTAGAGTAGGATGAATGCAAGCGCTTTGATTTGTTTTTGCAAGATATAATGCTATATAAATTCCATTTATTATTATTATTATTAAAACAACCCAACAAAAAAGAATTTAAGTAGGCCCATGCCTACAAAACCCAAGAACACACTACATAGTGTATGGCCTCCCTCCATAAACTTTTATTAAATTGCATAAGTCAAAAAGTTTTAGAGAAGGTGATGTGTATCCGTTATAGATAATGTTTGTCACACATTACTGTTAATTTCATGATCTTTTAATTACTGTGTTATTACATCGTGGGTTCTTACTCAAGTAACTACTGAGTTACTCTAGTCTTAATTAAATTATAACTTTTTTCTCTGAAAGTTCTAGGCAGTAAAAAACCTACAAAGATAGTAGTAATGGGTCCCTTGACCATTCTGGATTTTCTTTTTTTTTCTGTTTTTTTTTTTTCGAAGGTGAAATCACTGTGAAAATAAAGTTGACATGAAAGAGTTACAGAAAAACAATGATTGATTAACAGAAAGAGTTGTTGAGCATATATGTGTATGTCCTTTTACTAATGATTTTAAAATTGAATTATTGAGAACAGCAAGGAAAGTAAAATGCCATGTCATTCAAAGTTCCAGATACTTTTGTCTGTTTAAAATTCTAAAAAGTGGATCCAGTCACAAAAGTCAGCTTAGAAAATTTATCATTTGACTATTGTGTTACTGCTAGTTAGTTAGTATGCTGGGGGGGGGGGGGGGGGGGGGGGGTGGATACAAAACTTGTAAGATCTGGAAACTTTTTTCTTATGACCTTACATGGACTGGTGTAAAAATCAAGGTGGATTTTTCCATGTGAAATAGGAATCACACTCCCAAAATATCATTTATTGTCAGAGTTCAGTGTCATCATTTTTGTTCACCAAGGGGGTGCTAATGAATTCAGTTTAAATTAAAACTATAAAAGCATTAATTACAGTTATACAGAGGAGATATTGTAGACTTCTGTCATGTAGTTTATACACTGTACCGTCTGGGTTTGTCACATACTGAATATATTCACTATACTGCAGACTGCCCATATCGATCTAACAGATCTACATTGACTATGACTACAGACCCAAGGCCACACTGAGTCTTGTCTCCTGCATTTGGATGATAAAACCCACTTCTGACTTTGGGAGTCATGCTGAGGAATAAGTTTTAGCCAGTTTTTAAGGGAACAAAAAAACCTGATATTGATAACCACCTCTAGTTTCATTATTCCAACCAAAATGGAAGTGTGAATTTGAAAATGAAACCAAAAAAATGCTGTAGAAAAATAAAGTTAGAAAGGAGAAAAGCTGTTCAGTTAAGAATAGACTTGAGAGTTGAGTGTTTTGATCAAAATGTTCAGCTTTTAACAAGGCAGATTTGTATATGTATGCCCAGTAGTACTAGTAGACAGATTCCCAGTGCAGCTGCTTGACAAATTTCCAGTCGAAGATTCTCAGAAGCAGATACTGAGATAGATTCCTACATTAAAACAAAATGATAAGCAGCCTATTTCAGTTTTTCATAGTTGCCAGCTGGTGGTGCTTATGAAGCCTATTTCTTCTTTTGATTTTAAATTTAAAATGTTGATGGAATCAATAATAAGTTTTGTGACTTAACTCTTTCTATCCCATTTACAAGTATACTCGTAAACTTCATCCAATCTTATCACCCCATTTACGAGTATATTTGTAACAGAGCACTAAGCTAGAGTGGAGTGTAAGTTAATTGGTCATTTCCAAGAATTGCTGATTACTCGGTCTTGTCACGAAAACTCTTTCTCAAATGGTTTGTTTACTTGCCATGTCGGCACTTTCTGTTCTATGTGAAGTTTTCATTGATCTATTGCCTATCAATCCATTTGAGTAAATGCTGACAACATCTCTTTGAGCTAAAGGAGCTACTCAGCAGGTTTGTGAGTGGATTATTAACTACAATAGCAATAAATTTGAGGATTCAGCTGAATACGATGCTAATTATTAGCAACTAGAGTGACTTTGGAACTAATGGAAGTGATGAAGACTGGCAGATCAAACTCTCTATCCAGTGATCGACGTAGATGGGGCAAAGTATAGTCACGCCCACTGACATCTTGTATATCATTGATACTTGGTGGAAACTGGAAAGAAGACGATTTTATCCCCAAATCTTGGAAATTGAAGTGAAAATTCATACAGTTATTGCAATCAATAGATAAGTATCTAGGCTAAGTGGTGAAGGCAGAGATGATAATTATGTCACTGAGTCAGTATTTTCCTAAGGAAAGCTACACACTACCAAGCCACATGTACTTTGAAATGGAGTGTACGGCATAGTCTTTGCTTTTGTTTTTATTTTTGTTTTCGTTTTTCTGCAGTGGTACTGGTAGTAAAGTTTCATCTATATTTAAAACTGTAAGAAAATGTTTTTATTGCACTGGTTTCTCAAAATTTAGTTTCATGTTAGCAAAACATTGCATTTTAGGGGGTTGTTTATCAATTTTGTTATTTATTTCAAACAAACACTTATTTTTGACAAAATGGCTTGGAAAACTGGACAATTGGTAGTTTATTAATAAACAAAGCATTAAAATGAATAACACTGTAAAAATTGAAAGCCATCAATTAAATAGTTTAGAAGTTAGCACTTGTTTTCTTAGCAAGCCTGTGTAACTGTATTTTCATGTAAACCTGGCTGCACAGCCGGGAAGGGGGAGACAACTCTGGCTGTACCTATGGGGTAAAAAGAGTGAAACTATGCTGCTATGGTGGAGGGGGAGAGGCGCTAGAAAATTGTTAAAGCTTTGAAACAGTCCCCGTAAAGTTAGTGTCTTTTGTTCATTTGGCTTTTGGATCCTCAGCAAATACATATTCCTCCTTCCTCTCTTTGCTGTATGACTGAAATGAAAATCTCTTCTTTGTTTTATTTGTTTATATGGATTTATATTGTATTATCTTGAAATTGCTGTAGCAGTTATTATTAGTATTACTAAACAGTCAGTGAGTCAGAGCAGTTTCCTTTTTTTTTTTAAATGTAGACTTGTTTTGTGGAAGAGTGCAGAACCATACCCTGATGACCTTACAAGTTACATGTAGTCCTTAGTCCTGTCTGGGGGTGTTATTTGTTTGCCAGTGGGGGCTTGTTATACTGGAAAATGTTAATTAGAGATTTAAGACATTTTCACACTTGTTTGCTTTTTCATGTGTGTCAACAGTGTGTTGCCTCAGTTTGTCTCTTTCAAGACTTGAAACAATGGGGAGCTGGTAGGAAATTATACAGTGCATGTGAAGTAATGAATTGCCGATACTACATAGTAGTGAAAGTTAGTCATTAGTAGTGAAAGTTAGTCATTAGTGACTCTTTTACATGACCAGATCTATGCAGAACTCTTTTTTTTCAGAGACTGTGGCTTTGATGTAGATTCATAGATCTATGTGGCAAAAACAAAAAGATTGTTCTCATTCTTCACAGTTTTGGTTATGTGGTATTGTAGTTTGCTATGCAATGACGGTGAAATTATTTGTTCTCAAACAGGTGGAGAAGCTGCTCAAGAAGAAAGTGGAGAAGAAGCAAATCTTTTATCTGGTGCGATGGAAAAACTACCCGCCAGAATACGACACTTGGGAACCGGCAAAAAATCTGGAAGCATGTAAGCTTATGTTCAAGCAATTTGACGGGAGGCAGAGGGTCAACAAATCGACAGCTGTGGCAGCAAAGCTGTTGAAAAGGACTATGAGCCTGGGGAAACTGAAAGCAGATGCAGCCAAAATCACCAGTGGGGCTGTGAGAAAGAAAAGTCAGATTATTGCTAGGCAGAAGATAGCGGCAGAACTGAAATCGAAAACAAAGAATCTTGCCAAATTGGGAACTGTGTCCAAACCTAAAAAGGTGCTTCTGAAGACTGCAAAGGCAAACCTGTCAGCGAATAAATCAGATTCTTCTGTTGCAGAGAACTCATTGGTGAAAAAAGCCAACAAAGTAAATGTGAATTTGAAACAGAATGGAAGTTTGTCCTCGGTCAAAAAGGGTGACAGTTTGGAAGAAAAAAGTGCTGTGAAAAAAAGCAGTCCCAAACGAGCCTCAGAAGGATTAGTGTCTGATCTCAAAAGTCCAGCTGATTGTCAGTTGAAGAAAGCAAAACATGATACGTTAGTTACTCCAAAAGCTCATTCAGTAAAAAAGAGTGCTAAAGTTCCTAGAGAAGGTAAAGACTCCTCTTCTAAGAACAAACTCCAGTCTACAAAACCCGATTCTCCAAAAGAATCGGCAACATCTAAAGAAAAGACCAAACATAAGAACTCGGGTACAATCAAAGAACTGGTGAATGGTTCAGATTCGCTCAGAGATGAAGCCAAGCCTCAAGACAAGAAAAAGAAAGTGTTAGATCCCAAGACTTCTGACTGTGAGGTGACGATAGTGTCAGACAGTGAGTCAGATGATGATGATATATTGTACTCCTTGACGGGCAATTCAGGTGGTGATGCGGATTCGGATGATATTGATAGTTCTAGTAAGTCAGCAAATGGTGAAGCGGTGCACATGAAGCCCAGTGGAGACAAGGTGTCCTCAAAGAAGTCTTCTCATAACTCCTCGTGTTCTCCTTCCAGTAAAGGGTCCATTTCCAAAAGATTATCCTTAATGGACTTCAAGAAGCCCAAGCCAACCAAGCAGAAACCAGGTAACTCCTCGTGATGCTTTTAAATTGTTTTATAAATGTTGCTTGTGATTTGTTTTCCTTGGTTTTGTCATGTTAAAAATATGTTGGTGTATAAGTGACTTTTATTTTCTGTTCTTGGCGTGTCGTATCTGTATTGTGTTATTGACAGTGTTAAAACTTAAGTACGCAGTGAATTAAGCAATTTTTTTTCTTATAACTAGAGGCCATTGGCAATGGAGAGGAAGCCAACAAAGCTGATTTATGATGAAATGTTGGCTGTAAGACCAAGAGTAAAAAGCAGATGATATAAGTTTCATCCATTATTTACTGTCTATACCTGTAGACAAGTACATAGTGCATTGGAAACCATTGAGACAAATTTTTTTTTTTTGGGGGGGGGGGGGGGGGGTTAAGGTGTTTTTTTTAATTTTCTGACAAGACCTTGAAGCTGTAGAATGTTACATAGCACTTGTTACTGTTAGTATTCAGAGAGTGAGGTTGTGTTATGATTTTTTTATTGCTCCCAGTGGATTAAAATTTGAATTTTATATCATGTTAAAATAGCTTTCCCCTGTGTAGGCCCTTCATATATAAATTAAATACATGTATGCACAAGATCACACGAAGATGGAACCAGGAAGATTATGGTGTAAACTGTATAACTAATGTGAAATGCCAGTTTGTATAGATGTCATGAGAACAAAAGCATGTACACGTCCTAGCATGTACACGTGTGTTCTCCACATGCAGGCTATACATAGCAGGGCAAAAACTTCAAAAAAAAGATGTAAAGCAGATATTGATCTCAGTTCTTTGGGATAAAGCAGCTGCTGCACAATTGTTCTGGTAATTCTTTAATATCCCTGCCTACCCTCTACCAGATTGTGAAAGAGCTCTCCAAACAGAAACAGGCAAGAGTCAGTAACATCCAGGACAAAGAAGGGAATTGCCTAACAGAAAAGAAGGAAATCGTTGGCAGATGGACGGAATACTGTTCCGAACTCTACAATCATCAGACGCTAGGCGACCCCAGCGTTCTTGCAAGCCAAGCCTCATCGAATAAAGACAACTTCCCAATTCTACGCGAGGAAGTAGAAGTAGCAATTAGATCGCTGAAGAAAGGAAAATCAGCAGGAATCGACAACATCCCAGCAGAGCTGATCCAACACGGGGGAGAAGCAGTGACAGACATCCTTACAAGTATCTGCAACAAGATCTGGCAGACCGGAGAGTGGCCTACACCATGGACCCAATCACTCATCATCACTCTCCCCAAGAAAGGAAATCTCCAGCAGTGCCAAAACTACAGGACAATCAGCCTCATAAGTCATGCCAGTAAAGTCATGCTGAAAGTGATCCTGAACAGGCTGAAACCACAGGCAGAAGAGATCATCGCCGAAGAGCAGGCCGGTTTCCGCCCAAATAGAAGCACCACAGAACAGATATTCAACCTGAGGGTTCTGTGTGAGAAATACAGCCAGCATCAACAAGACATCTTCCACGTCTTCATTGATTTTAAGAAGGCCTTCGATAGAGTATGGCATGACGCTCTGTGGGCCACCATGAACAAATTCAACATGGGCCAGAAGCTGATCCACACCATCAAGGAACTCTACTCAAAGGCCACCAGTGCAGTACTCGTACAGGGCACGGTAGGGGAATGGTTCCGTACCTCATTTGGGGTCCGACAGGGATGTCTGCTGTCGCCGACACTATTTAACATTTTCCTCGAACGCATCATGACTGACGCCTTGGAAGACCACACAGGAACAGTCAGCATTGGAGGGCGAACAATCACCAACCTCAGGTTTGCCGATGACATTGACGGTCTGGCAGGAAATGAAGAGGAACTGGCCAACCTAGTGAAGAAACTGGACGAAATATCCTCACAATACGGCATGGAAATCAGTGCCGAGAAAACCAAGCTCATGACAAACAGTGCCCAGCCAATCACCACCAAGATCACTCTCAACGGAAAAGAACTGGAGACAGTTGACCATTTCAAGTACCTTGGAGCCATCATAAGTGAGGAGGGATCGAAGACCGAAATCCTAGCAAGAGCGGCACAAACAGCAGCAGCAATGGCAAGACTGAAGACCATATGGAGAGACAGAAACATCCCTCTCGGAACCAAGGTAAAGTTACTAAACGCGCTAGTCACCTCAATCATGCTTTACGCATGTGAGGCATGGACATTAAACGCAGACCTACAAAGGAGGATCCAAGCAGTAGAAATGAGATGCCTCAGAAGGCTCCTTGGCATCTCATACAAGGACCATGTCACCAACAATGAAGTCCGCAGAATGATCACTCAACAGGTGCGGGACTATGAAGACCTACTGACCACGGCGAAAAAGAGGAAACTCAGATGGTATGGGCACGTAACACGCTCAGAAGGACTTGCAAAGACCATCCTGCAAGGAACAGTCCAGGGGAAGAGAAGACGGGGCAGACAGAGGAGAAAGTGGGCCGACGACATCCGTGATTGGACAGGGGAGGACTTCAGTGTCACCCAGGCACTTGCCCACAACCGCGCTAAGTGGAGCCAGCTGGTCCACCGTTCGTCCACCATGCAGCGCCCCCACGACCCTGGCGGGTTACGGGACCAGTGAACAGTGAACCCTCTGCACTTCTGTGAGAATTGCTATGATAACTTAAAACTGTTCATTATTGTCTTTCCAGCTTTCTCTGTGTCTGCCTCTTTGACTGTCTGACAATTGAAAGGAGTCTTTGTTTGACAGTGGGTGGTGTGTAGATATTTATAATATTGATCGGTGTCATTCATCCATTCCCAAGTTGAGTTTTTTGGTGTGTGGTTTTTTTGGTGTGTGGTTTGTTGTCTATACTTTTCAAAAAGGTCTGTAATGGCTGTGACTTCCTCTACGAGAGGGTTGGGTTGTTTTTTTCCTTCAAGATCATTTTTGGTGCATTCTGTATGAGATGAGCAAGACCTTTGCTATTCATCATATCCAGTATCTTGAATGCCAGGATTGTTCAGGTTTGGAAAACCAACATAATGTAAAGCTAGGGGCACTTTTAGAAATAGCTTATTCAACAGGGCTGTGTTTGAAGATTGATAGGTCCGGGTAATGCTAAAAAAAAAAAGTAATGCTTAGGGTAGCATGTAAAGCATTCATAACTTAATAAGTTAATATCCAATTTTCTCAGTGTGTATCTCTTTCCTTCCTCTTTCTGTGTGCTTCTCAGTGATCGTGCTCTTTCCCCATCACTCTTGTCTCTCAGTTTATGTTACATGTTTGTTCCCTCTTCCTCCTCAATCTTCTAACCCCCCCCCCCCCCCCCCCCCCCCCCCCCCTCCTCTCCCCCCTCCCCCCCCCCCCCCTCTCTCTCCCCTCTCTCCCTCCTCTCTCCTCTCTCTCTCCAACACAACAGTTACGGAATAAACATGCCTACAGATAAATTATCAGCTTGTATTGAACTTCACTGTGCTGAATTATTGCACTTTAAAAAGATAGATAAAATCGTCTATTTCCATTGTAGAGAAGAAAAAACAAAACAAAACCCCTTAGAACTTGTATAAACACACACACACACACACACACACACACAGGCACATGCATGCATATAAACAACACACACACAGTCTCACCAACATACGCATCGCGCACATCACACACTCACACACACACACACACACACACATACACACACTGACACAGGAAAGAGGAAGTGAACATCTCTTTGCCTCAAGTTGCCTTTTCCTTGATTACTTACAACTAATACAAGTTGAATACTAAATAGCTGTGGGGCAAACATAGAATGCTTTGATTATCATTATGTACAACAAATGAACAATAAAGACTAAAAGTCTTATTCTGTTAACTAAATCAACGTTATAATTTTTTTTCCAGAGTGTTTGCCATTTATTTGTTTATTATACTAACTGTATAGTTTATCCAATTTTACAAACTTGTATTTTATGAATAATTTATAATATGATGATTGAGTAATTAAAGACTTTAAAAAGCTGACATTATAAACTTAAAAGACATGCTCTTCAAATCAAATCAACATAAATGATCCATGATATGAAAATTTTGAAAATCTGTATCATGTGTTTCATTTCTCACAAACATTCAACTCATGAATACAAAATCAATCATAATATTAATAACTTATGATAAAATAGGACATACTCAGCTAGTAAAGCTTTTCACACACTTACACATGTACGGACACACAGATACACACAGTGACAGAACTTTCTCTCTCTCTCCCTCTCTCTCTCTCTCTCTCTCTCTCTCTCTCTCTCTCTCTCTCTCTCTCTCTCTCTCTCTCTCTCTCGCTCTTTCTCTCACACACACACACACACACACACAAAACACACACACACGCACACACTATGCTGTACTCTACAGTTTATAGCATACTTAATTAACACCAGAGAATAATTGATATCATAGATCTGTATGGTGGGTTAAGTGGGTGGAGATAAAACATGTGGCTTTATCAGTTTATGACAGTATGCTCTGAAATTTTTAAAAAGCAAAAAAAAACCATGATTTATCCATGAAGTACTCTTTTACAGTTTTAGGCCCTAGCTATGGTTTATGTCTCAAGTTCCATCTGGTGTTGAATTCTGGATACCATATACCATATAATGATCCATATATCTCATTATCTGTGTCTTGTCATTTAATTTGAATCCTTAATTATTTCAATCATCAATCCCCGAAGTTGGAATGTGGCTACCAGAGTGTATGTTTGTCCGTTGTGTCCGACAATAACCTCCAAACAGAGAGGAGGCAGCTGCTGTTTTGGAAACTGGGCAGAAATTTGATTATAGTGGAGATGCCTTGCACACAAGCACATCCCCACTCTCTCGGCCAAGTGGGCATAAGGACAGTCAGCGTTGGAGATGTTCTCCAAAGGCCAACTAGCCCCCAGGGCTGCAGCACATAAGGACTGTGCGAGTCAAGCCTCCTAGTCAGAGAGTCATAGTCGATCACTAAAGACTAAGCTGTAAAGTGGAATTCCATGAGTGGGAAAGCCACTGGTCATACAGCCTCTCACTTTGCTGTTGCCCCCAGCGTCAATGGTTTAATCAAGAACTGTGATAAAGCCCAGGCGCTGACGGCACAAAGTGATAGGGGGTAAAAAAACAAACAGTCACATGCTAAAAAATATCATCATTGGTAAACCTCAGAGTTCTAGCCAAGGAACCAAACAAAACAAAGTTCAATAATCAGTTTCATCGCATTTCTATTTTCCCCCTCTGCACACGCACACAGGGGCGTTTGAGCAGCTACTGCGGCCCTCCTCCCCTACGCCCGTGTTCACCCCCCTGAAGGCGGCTCAGAGCCCCATGCTGGGCACCCTCCCCAACACCTCCCTCAACATGGACAGTCTGGTGGGCGACATCCCCACCATCCAGGCCATCCCCCCAGGGCCCCTCAGCCCCTCCACCGTCTCCTACCGCACCTTCCTCCTCAACCTCCCTAGTCAGTTCCACCCGAAGGGCAAGAAGCGGAAAGAGAACGGGAACGGGGCCAGCACGAGTAGCGGCAGCAGCGGGCAGAGTTTGGGCATGTTCAGCGCTCCGGGTCCCATCGAGCGGAGGACGAGCGTGCGGTCGGTGGAGTGTGCGTTCCGCTACAAGCAGATTGTGGTGAAGAAGTGCACTCGCTACACCCAGATCTGGCTCAACACCCAGACCACCATGAAGAATGCCTTCAACCCTCAGGTGAGCTAGTGGGGGGAAGGGAAAAGTCCCGTTAATTTTTTTGTTGTTTTCTGTGTTGAATTTACTGGACTATATATTAAGAGGAGCATGGTGTTTTTTGGATTCCTTTGTTGTAATGAATACCGTTAACAGGTCCTAGGGCTAAATAAGCCGTCATGGAAGGAAGATTTCATTTTAAGGTCCATGGGTTGTTTTGGGGGTTTGTTTTGTTTAGATTATGTTAAATCATCTTTTGCATTATTAATGTCATTTTGGTCACTGCATGACTCAAAAGAGAAAATCAGAACTGAGTAAAGGAAAAACCCTTCAACCAACCAATTAACTAACCAAGCAACATCATCCCCTTCCCCCCCCCCCTCCCTCGGAAAAAAAACAACAAAACAAACAACGACCCCCCCCCCATCACCCCCCCCCCCACCTCCTGAAACAGCCACAATTTCAACCCACTTTGTGCATATTGCCCTTTTGATCACTGCGTGACTCCAAAAAAGAGAAAATCAGAACCAAGTTCTAAAGGAAAAACCCCTTCAGCCAACCAACCACTGAACCAGTCCCCTTTAGAACCAAGCAACCCAATGCACTGATTGTAATTTTCATTGTTACATTGCATGACCAGGTGGTGCAGGAAGTGGTGGCAGCACTGAACACAGCCAAATACGACGACAGCAGCCTGGTACTGTTCAGTGGCATCGGCAGCTTTTTCTGCTCCGGAATCGACCTGCACTTCCTGACCACCGGAGACTGCAGAGTGGCCGCGAGGCAGATGTCTGATGCCTTGAGGTAGCGTGTGTGTGTGTGTGGCTGTGTGTGTGTGTGTGCGTGTGTGGCTCTGTGTGACTCTATGTGTGTGTGTGGCTGTGTCTGTGTGTGTGTGTGGCTCTGTGTATATGTTACTGTGTGTGTGGCTCTGTGTGTGATTTGGTGTATGTATGACTGTGTGTGTGTGTGTGCGCGCGCGCGCGCAGAGGGGATCTGGGGTAGTGTGGTATTGTGTGTGAGTGTGGTTGTGGTGTGTATGTGTGGACCATACACTTACACTCATGAATTTATACATGTGTGAGTGCATGTTGTCGCACACAGGCACAAAAAGTTGTGGATGCACTGTTAATTAAACAAGCACACTTTTTTGTGATTCTGTGCATTTTGTGGTTATGTCCATCAGTTTAAAATGTAAGAAAAGGAAAGTTAAAAAAATGTCATGCCATAGTCAGTTCACTGGGGTTTTTTTGGTTGTTTTTTTTTAAAAGAAAAGTGAAAAAAGAGCTAGTTTACTGAAAGTGAAACTGCCAGTTAGATGATGTGAACAAATATCACCTACAGTGGTAAACTTGTGATTTTCCCTTGGGACCAACCGTCAGGCTCATTATGAGTTAAACTTTGTTGAATGGTACGGTGGAGATGACTCGTGTGTGGTGGTTTTATAAACAACAGAATATGGGCAAAAGATACGTGAGACAGCATTTGACATAGTGATCTCCAGAATATCACTCAACTTTGGATTTACTGCCAGTTTAAAACTAACAGCCCCTGGAACCAACCTTCAAATTGACCGTTACAGATGAAACTCCTCATCATATGTTTTAAGAGCTGTAAACAAAAGTTTGATTAGCATAAGAAAGTTTTGTTTTGTTTTGTAACTTAAGAAATGAAGTAATCATATAATAATTGGTATACTATACAAATTTATTCTGCTTGAAAAGTGCTTGAACTGTGTGTTGAAAGAGTTGAAGGATTTACACACTTTAAAAAACAATGACATGTTGTACAGTTTTATGCTCAGTTTGTACTTGTTGTAATCATCTATGCTCCAACCCTCTCCAAAAAACAAAAAAGTAGAGAGAGAAAAAAACAGCTAAAAATTAAAACTTGTATCCCCCGAGGGGATGCCGGGGGCCTATCGGTATAAATAGCATCCCCACATTCTGGAAATTCTGTGCTAGAAATTTCCTCTTTTCTATTACTCTCTTTATTTCTGCCTTGTTCCTTTTCTTCCTGTCACCTCCTCCTTGTCTATTTTCTGCCTCCTTGGTCCATTCTCCTGCCTTTTTTCCAGAAAGAACTTAAAAGGTAACTATTCTCTCTTGTGCCGAAGTCGGATGCGCTGGGCCTGACTTGTCAGGCGCTTAACGGCAGCGTGACGCATTTTCGCTCATATAACAGACAACAATAGTTGCTGTCTGAGCGTTCGACGACGAAGAAGAATGAAAACGTGTGTGTGTGACCTCTCCCCCAGGGAGCTGACCAAAGCGTTCATCACCTTCCCCAAGCCTGTGATAGCGGCGGTCGGGGGGTCAGCGGTGGGCCTGGGTGTGGCCCTGCTGTGTCTGTGTGATATAGTGTACGCCAGCGACAAAGCCACCTTCCACCTGCCTTACTCCCAGCTGCTGCAGCCCCCTGAGGGATGCTCCTCCTTCACCCTGCCTCTCAACCTGGGGCTGGCTACGGTGAGTGAGTCGCTGTGATCGGGATTTTTTGGGGTTTTTTTTCCTTCAGATGGATAGCTCTGTTGCTGTTACGAAGGCAGCTGTAGTCAGCGCCTGGGCTTTATCACAGTTCCTGATTAACCCTTTCCCATTTTTACCCGCCGTAGCCCGCTGCTGCCCGCTCGCCCGCATATATTTATACCCGCCGCAGCCCGCCAGTCATTTCAGCCTAGTGGGGAATTTCCCTTATGCACTAAGCTCTACCTAGTACACGCACACTATGAATGAACATTCCACTGAGGTCAGCATAAACTAAGGAAGGAATGGGAACCAAATTCAGTGCTACACAGCCTCCCTTTCACAAGAAATTGGCCAGTGACTGGCTTTGTCTTTCCCACACTTTCTTGTAGCTAAAAATGGCAGCAAAGATTGAGCATACGATTTGGGAGGAATATACTGATGTGGAAATTGAAGCTATTTTGGCTCAAGTGGAACAGTTCGAAAGAGAATAAAATGTTGAATCCGATGTTGAAGTAGATGTAGAAGAAAGAGATGAAATAGGAGAAGGTAGTGAGTCGGAAAGTGATGCTGAGGATAACATTCCGTTGGCTTCATAGCAGACGACATGGTGCGGCGCACAAGTGCCTTGCACAGTGCAAGACTTCATGCTGCCGCCTGGGCCAGCACAAACTCTCCCACTGAATGCCAAGCCCTTAGATTACTTTGTTTTGTTTGTTCCCCAACATTTTTTTCAAATTGTAGCAGATGAAACTAACAATTATGCCAGGCAAAAGATCGCTGTGAAAGGCTTAGTCATAGATCCATTAGGGACAGAAACAACACCTGATGAAATTAGGGCTTACCTGTCAGTTTTGATCATGATGGGAATCAAGCGTTTGCCGAGGCTTCATCTCTACTGGTCTACTGATTTGAGATTTTCTGAGTCAGGATCAGTAATATGACGAAAACCAGATTTCTCAAAATTAATCAGTATTTTCACCTGAGAAACACACCAACACACCTGGACGCGACACTGGGCTGTGACACCTGCATTGTGACAGCCATGTAACTGGCTATTGGTGAAGGACACACTAGTGTCTTTGTAAATAGTAGGCGTCAGCATATATTTGTAAATAATGTATATATGCGCATTAGTCAACGTCGTTTTCAATATGTTTGAATACTTTCCACTGAGAAAGTGTAGACTTGGTGACAGTAATTTGGTGACGTGTGAATGTTCGATTGGATTACCATGACGGTGGATGCGATGGAGGACACATTCAGGCAGGACCACACATATTATTTTGTTTAATCACATACCTAGATTGCGCATGTTAGAGGGTAGTTGTAGACTAACAGCATGATGTCACTGCAATGTTACCTGTATTTGGTGACAAAGAGGGGACAGCAGCACGACACATGTAGGTAGGATGCACATCTTGGGGTGCAGAACAAAGTATGACATCATATGAATACTTTGGCCAAATATGACTGCTCTGCGAACAATAGTAACTGTACAGGACTATGTGTACTTGAGGTACCTTATTCTCTGAAAAAACAGCGTAAATTTCCGAATACTACAGAGAGTTTCTCTGTAAGAAATGCGAATGCTAAAGGGTTAAACCATTGACGCTGGGGGCAACAGCAAAGTGAGAGGCTGTAGTATGACCAGTGGCTTTCCCACTCATGGAATTCCACTTTACAGCTTAGTCTTTAGTGATCGACTATGACTCTCTGACTAGGAGGCTTGACTCGCACAGTCCTTATGTGCTGCAGCCCTGGGGGCTGGTTGGCCTTTGGAGAACATCTCCAACGCTGACTGTCCTTATGCTCACTTGGCCAAGAGAGTGGGGATGTACTGTGGGCAAGGCATCTCCACTATAATCAAATTTCTGCCCAGTTTCCAAAACAGCGGCTGCCTCCTCTGCTGTTTTGGAGGTCATCGTCGGGCACGACAGACAAACATACATACATATATATATACGCTGCAGGTCTTCTCAGTCTCCATAGAGCTTCTTGGCCACTGGGATGGGGTGTTGAGATTCTGCGTACGCGACCGTTTTTGCCCACCATGAAGTTAGCCGCATGTCTACTTCGGTTGAGGTTATAAACCGAGGCCCCGTGTGCGAACGCACGCAGAACATCTTGCGCACACGTTAAATCCTGTTCCTTTTTTTCGTAAGAGTAGGCCATTGTGTGCCGGTGGGAACAGATGACAAAATTGGCAAAACCACATACACACGGGGACTGGATGTAAAAATAGCACATAAGTGCTTATTCCATTATCCTCGATATAACAAAATACAATAAAAAAAAATAATAAAAATAATAATAAATGTGTGCTTGGTATAGTCATGTTTCTGTAACCCGCCGATCTGTAACGTGCATATTTGATCTTCTGAATGTATATAATTATGCATGAAATAAATCAAAGCACTGGCAGGTCTGCACTTGAAGTTGACCTGGGAGATCGTAAAAAAAATCCCCACCACTTAATTCACCAGATGCCACCAAGATTCAAACTCACGACTTCATGGACCCATGGGATTGAAGCTGACCGGTCATAATTAACCACTCAGCAACAGAGTCTGTCCATTTTGTAAGTGGTAATGTCTCCGTCAAAATCTGACAATACTTGAATTAACCAATAACGTGCCTTTTTAAAAAAAAATTAAAAATAGAAAGGAAAGAAAGAAAAAAAAGTATGGGCTTCTTTCTTCTTCTGTCATTCACTTTTCACACCATCAAAATTAATGTATTTGGGAGAAATCATGGCATGTCCTTTCCAGCTCCTCTCACGGGCCGTACAGCTGGGTTTGCAGGGTAAAGTGTGGCTGAAAAGCTGCTTGCTGCGTGGGATGGATGCTGTGATGCTTGTAAGACGGCCTGATCTGCATTGCAGCGTGTTGATGCGTATGTTCGTGTGTGCAGGCCAATGAGCTGCTGTTCGGAGGTCGTCGCATCACAGCTCTGGAGGCCAATCAGCTAGGACTGGTGTCGCAGGTGTTCTGGCCCACGGCCCTCATGCAGGAGGTCATTCCGCGGGCCCAGAACATGGCCAAGGGGTCACCGCGGGTAAGAGGGATGTTCGATTCTCTGTCCCCTCTTGTCTTTCGTTTGTGTTGAAAGTGTCGACGCCAGTGTGTTGCATTGCATACCTCTTAAAATCCTGGCAGGTTTCTCTGTGTGAATGAAATTCAGGCTGCTGTCCCTGGAGAGTGTGTGTGTCCGTCACAAGAGCAGCACCGCAGAAGTTTTATTGATTTTTCGTATGTGTGTGTGATTAGATGCTAGTGTTATTAATGGGGGCTTATTTGGTCATGGTGGTGTTGTTGTTTTTTTTTGGGGGGAGGGGGGGGGGGGGGGGAGGTAGTGACTTAAGTTACATTTTTGGAAGATTTTTATGTCTATGAAGTGTCTAGTCTTGGAAAGAGAGAAAGAAAGAAGGAAGAAAAAAAGGGAAAGAAAGAAAAATATGTGTGTACGACGAGTATGTCTGTATGTGCTTGTATGATGGACACACACACATATACACAACAACACTCGTAGCACTCATGCAAAAGACTTTGACAAGCGAGTAACCTTTCTCCCGTGCTGCTGCCAGGTGTTGGAGAACACGAAGCTCCTGATCCGCTCCCATCACCGCACCAAGATGGAGCTGACCAACGAGACGGAGTGCAACCTGCTCCTGGAACACTGGTCCTCCATGGAGTGCCAGCATGCCCTGCAGGCCTACCTGGCCAACGAAAACAACTTCTCCTCTTGATGACGGGCTGCCCCTCCCCCCCTGCCCCCCCCCTCCCCTGCCCCCCAGGTCCCCCTGCCCTGCTCCCTACTCTCCCCCTCTGCTACTGTGGCAGCTGAACCACCAATCACACAGCAGCAACCGGGCGATCCCCCCACGTCACCGATCGCCGTTTTCTTCGTCTCGCAGCAATCGTTGGGTCCCCTCCTCTCCCTTGTCTCTTGTCACTTTCAGTCTTTGTGTGTGTGTCTGTCTCTCTCTCTCTCTCTCTCTCTCTCTCTCTCTCTCTCTCTCTCTCGCTGTCACTTTCACTCTTTCTCTCTCTGTCGCTGTCACTTTCACTCTTTCTCTCTCTGTCTGTCTCTGTCACTTTCAGTTTCTCTCTCTCTCTCTCTCTCTCTCTCTCTCTCTCTCTCTCTCTCTCTCTCTCTCTCTCTCTCTCTCTCTCTCTCTCTTTGTGTCTCACTCTGACTGTCTCTCTGCTTTCTGTCTCCTCTCTCTCTTTCTTTCCTCTCTTGTTTCTTCTCCTCTCTTCTTTTTCTCTCTTTCTCTCTCTTTTTTGGTGAGACTGTTAGAGTTATTGCCTCTGGTCCCTTTCCTCCCCCCTTTCTTTTTTGTTGACTTTACCTCTCTGTTTATGTTTGTGGTGTGAATATTTAGATTTTAATTATTCCTTGGATACACCATTAAATACACATCACAACTACTCCCAATACTTCGCATTTATTTGGGTTTGAACTTTTACTACTATATGCATCTGTGTTCATGTAATTGTGGTGAGTGAGTTGGTGTGGGTTTATTTTTTTTGTTTGTATTTTATAAATATCACATCAAAAGACAGACGAAGCATAGATTCACATGATGTCAGCAGTTTAGGACATAGTAAGTGCAAAAATGCTTGCTTAAACATGCAGCATCCAGCAAGTCGATTTAGTGAGTAGTGGGCGGTTTTTTTTTAGTAGTTTTTGGGTTTGTTTTGCAAATAGAGAATCAACTGTCCGGAATTTCGGCAGTAGGTTATGCACAGCGTTGGGGCCAATGTTAATGAAAAGCGCTTCGTTAATTTACCATGCTAGCATCACAGTCAGGATGTTTTGTCATTGTGTGTGTGGGTGTGTGTTTTTTTTTGATGTTGGTGTTATTGGTGATGTGGGTCTTGTGTGTGTTAATGTGAGAACTTGTTCGGAATTTGGGCATAGTAGGATGTATGCAGTATGATGGTATGGGGTTATAGTTTTTGATGTAGTTGATTAATTGATGAAGGGTGTTTCCCACGTTGTGAGTTACCCTGATTCCTTCACAGATTCAGGAGTGTGATCTCATTTGTGAGTGGTGGTGGTGTGGGGTGAGTGTGTGTGTGTGGTGTGTGGTGGTGAGTGTGTGTGGTGTGTGATGAGTGTGTGTGGTGTGGTGATGTGAGTGAGTGAGTGAGTGAGTGAGTGAGTGAGTAGTGAGTGAGAGTGAGTGAGTGAGTGAGTGAGTGAGAGAGAGAGAGAGAGAGAGAGAGAGAGAGTCAATGAGTGAAAGAAGAGAGCGAGGGAGAGTGTTCATTACTGTTTTGTTTTGTTTGTTTGTATGTTTTTTCAAATGGAAAGCTCTGAGACTATTTAGGGTAGATTTGAACCCTCGGATTGATATTAGAAATATTTCTTGAAAGTATTTTCCCACTTTGACCCTTTTTTTTTAAACTCGAGGGCTAAATAACGGTTATATTCAAACAGCCCTTACTCAATATCTGTTGTTCACTGATTCAGAGGGAAACTTCACAGACAGACAGAATAGCGAGGGGGTCTGTATAGCTCAGACCTTAAAGCCAGAACTGCAATGAAGTAGGAAATTCAAGACAAGCCAGAATTAATTGTGATATGTAACAAAAGGTGACCTCTTAGTATTTTGTCATCGTGTGGTCTGGAGTCTTGCCATGTGTTCAGTGATTTATATAAATTCCATTTATTAGTAAGATTATTAATGAGGATGACATGTCCTTGCTGCCACAGTGACTTGTCATGTCAGTACACTTGTCAGTTCAAAGAAGTGTTGGCTGATTGCGTAAATCTTGTGTGTGTGTTTACTGATATAGCTTTAAAGAAATAAAAAGGATTTAGGATGACATGCCATTCCTGCCACAGTAACTTGTTATGTCAGTTCAGAGAAGTAAATGGCTAATTGTGTAATTCTTGTGTGCATATACTGATACAGCTTTTTAAAAAAAAAAGGAAAAAAAAGAAACAAAACTCATTGACGTGGTTGCCTACCATGTTACTATCTTAGCAGCAGTTGTAGTAAGACGCAAACAGCCCCTTCCCCCCACCCCACCCCATGCACAAATGGCTTTGTATTGTCGTTAGTATGGGGGGGTTTTTGACAGTTTTTTGTGTGTTAAATGATAGCAGTTTTTGATATAATGTAAACCAGTATAGTGTTCAGCATTGAGATATTTCTGCCTGTTGTGCAGCTAGTGATGGAGTGGTTCTGAATCTGCTTATAGTTTGGTTTGTCTTTTTTTTGGGGGGGGGGGAGTGCATTCAAACACATGAACTTTGTCTGTTTATTCAGGTGGCTTCTTTGTCTAATATCACCTAGTGCGAATAGACTGAATTGATGGATTCTTTGTGTTGATTTAAGTAAAATCAGAATTATTGTAGAAGGTTCCTGCTCAGCTCAAGTGGTTTAGCGCCAGATGCTCATGGTAAAGTCACAAATTTGATACATCAGTTGCGTCAAAAACTTGCCAAGTTCGCTAATGTTATGTATGTGGTTATTCTGGTGGTGGAGAAGCTAGGAGGTCCCCTGTTGCCTGCCTTTGTGGGAGGACATCCCTTTTGGCCTAGATCACATCATGGCTGTGTAGGGGACGGGATAGCCTAGTGGTTAGAACATTGCGCTCGCAATCTAATGACCCGGGTTCGATTCCTGTTCGAGGGGATGTTTTCCCCTGGAGTTAACATCAGTGCCGATTCCACTCTCCCCAAAAATCCTTCAGATGAGACTATAAACCGAGGCCCCATGTGCGAACGCACGCAGAACATCTTGCGCACACGTTAAAATCCGCTTTTCGTAAGAGTAGGCCATTGTGTGCCAGTGGGAACAGATGACAACATTTACAAAACCGCATACACACGGGGACTGGATGTAAAAAAAAGTGCATACGTGCTTATTCCATTATCCTCGAAATAACAATAAAATATTAAAAATGTATTTAAAAAAATTAACCGTTCATGAAGAAGAACATTTTTCAACATTTAAACCATCACTGGCAGCTGAAATCAATGATCATCTTCACCAAAGTCATGGTTTATCCAGAATTGTATTGTTGGTAGGGATTTGTTGGGGTTTTTTTTTGGGGGGGGTGCTCATTATTGTCCTTCATAGTTTTGGTAATGGGGTGGGTTTTTAATGGATTTTGTTTTCAAGGTGGAGAGCTGTGGGGCCCCTCCACTCCCACCCCCCTGATTCTGCCCAGATGATAAATTAGTCCAGAGCAACCCGTGTGTTCATGCCACATCAGCTTTGTGCTCTCTGTCAGTGCTGTGGTCAGCTTTTACATCCAGCATCAAGTGTTCTTGTCAAAACAGTTGACAGTATCACACTGCCATGTCAGTCCATAAAGAGCTTAGTTTGTCGTTTGTTTGACCTGTTTCAACATTTATGATGTCTCCCCCCAGACATGTCACAGGAACAAAAGTCTAGGGATTTTTTAACACAGTATGCAGTTTTATTTTAAAGCTGCTTCTGAGTTGCAAATGATCCAGTAGTTACAATGCTATAGTGTAGGGAGGATTCCGTGACTGACTGAGTGACTGAAAGTTTGGTGTATAAACCACACTAAAACCTCCTGACCCATAGTAGGTATTACTTACTTACTTAGGCCCATCACTCCCCCTGGAGCATAGGCCGCCGACAACAGTCCGCCAGAGTCCTCTGTCCTGGGCTATTCTCTCCAGCTGTCTCCAGGTATATCCCATCTTCCTGGTTTCTGCCTCAAGGTCGCGTCGCCAGGTGTTTCTTGGCCTTCCTCTTTTTCGTTTTCCCTGGGGGTTCCATGATAGTGCCTGCCTTGTGATGTTGCTGGTTGTAGGTATGATCTCCATAAAATCAGAAAGCCAGAGGGTAGAAGCTTACAGTACTGCCACACTTTACAGTATCACTTAGTTAGTATTGCCTGTTGTTGAAAAGTTATCTTTTTACCTTTTATATGCATGTATGAGTGACGTTGGTTTTCTGGAAAAGAATCTGGTGGATAAACTTAACCAGACTGGTGCATTTTCTATCAGAAAATTGTGCTGGTGGTTATGTTGGGTTTGGTTTGGATTTGTTCCTTTTGACAAATGAGTTTAGTCATGTGTCATGTCTGGTTTGTCTATGGGCTGATGGTTTGTCTATGGGCTGATAAGGACTTTTTACTGATGAATGGACTTTTTAACGCAAACATTTTTTTTGTTTGGTTTCAAACAGCCATAGTTGGGTGGGTTTTTTGCAGCTGAAGGATGGACAGTAAGTTAGAAATTGGATGGTGAGGCGTTCAGATACAGTTTGTGTAAAAGCATGCAAGAAAACCTGAACTATGAAGGATTCTGGTTTTTTTTGGTCACTGCCTAAACATCTCAGCTACCTGTAATAGGGCAAAAGTTTCGACTGTTACTCCTGTTAGAAGCAACATAGCAAACTGCACTGGAGAATTGTTTTCTCTCTCTTTTTTCGCAGTGAAGGGAAGTACGTTCTCTCCCTGCCACTGGCGTAGAGGGCAGCAGAGTTTCAGTGCGTTTTTCACCTTTTAGCATTTTTTGGAGATGTTTCAGAGTAACACTGTGCCTTTGCAAACAAGTTTTCACCTTTCTTTTGGTCAAGGAACATCACGGGGTTGTTTGTGAACACCTGTCCTTTCTGTTGTGTTATTGCTCCATTCATTATTATCCATGTTCAACACTATGGTGCATATTTATTTATGAATATATATGTATCTTGGTTGTGTTCCATGAACATATATATACAGCAGTGTGTGGAGTGACTGCGATGAGCACTTGAATCAGAACGGTACACGAGAGGTTCGTGCCATAGGTGTTTCTGTGTGGGATGTGTGCGCGAGTGCGTATGTGTGTGTTTTGGCATTTGGCAAGTGTTGAGGATTTTTTCATCATTTTTTGTGTTTCGTTTGTAAATATGCGTGTACTATCTTTTTTTCTGGAATTTTCCTACCCTTCTTGAGTGTGTGTATGAATGATAGGTGTTTTTGTTTTTAAAAAACAACAAAAAACAATCCTGTTTTTACTTACTGTAACAAATGTATGGACTTATGTTGATGCATGGTCGTTTACTCCAAGGTGGGGTTTTTTTGTGGTGGTGTTTCTGAAAGTAAAAGTGAGAGGAGGCAATATGGGAAACACTTTGAAATGAAATGGATAACAATGTATTTATTCATTTGTGTTTTATGGTTCTGAAAACAAACAAAAGAAAAAAATCTGCATTGTATTTTCAAGTATACATTTTTTTCATTAGGTCTTCATCAAATCTTAAAAAATAACTGAATGAAGTCCGTTTTGAATTTCAACCAAACATGTTAAAATCCATGGTTGAATTCTCTTAAATAAGAGTTTTTTAAAATACTTTTTAACTGGGATCTGTCTGCCCGTTTTTTGAGGAATCTGGTTTGACTCACTTCCAGTTTTCGTCATTATTGTTTGAATATGAAATGACTATGGCTGTGAATGTTGACAAAGAATTCATTTGAAATAAATCAACTGTCATTAAAAAAAAAATGTTTGTCCTTGTTGTTCCAGAATGTTTTAGGGATAATGTTTTTAGATGTGTGTGCATGCGTGTTTGTGAGTGGGTGTGTGTGTGCTTCTGTCACTCAGTGTGTGTATGTGCATTTTATTTGCTACTTGCACTAAGGATATCTTGATTGAACTGATTTGATAGACACTTTAACATATCATCATCTTCATCACACACACTTAACATTCAGACTCTTCCATCCTAGCCCTCCTCCCCTCCCTTCCCCATTACCCAACATCACCTTTTCATTCGAGCACCACAATAAAGCTACTTTTTATGTCAATATGAACAGTTGCCAGTAACTGAAAACATATTTGTCAACATTTTTTTGGTTCAACCAAACAGAAACTTTATTAACCATATCTGATCGCTTACTACAAACAGTACGATGAATTGACTTTCCTTTGAAGTTTTCCTCATAGAATGTTTTCGGAAAATGGTATACATTGATCATACATCATTTGTGGTCGGTGGAAGAAGACCCAAAAAAAATCATCTGAGAGATTTTGTTTTGCTTAGCGATGATATTAATATTATCAATAGTTTTGTTCCCAAACCTTCTTAGAAGTATGATTCATTAGGAGTGATGCATTGAAAAGAAAAAAAGTGTAATTTCTTTCACAGACAAGCAAATATTGATATAAAAAAAATAATAAAATCACTTGTAAAGTGCAAAACCCCAGTAAGATAGGCTGAAAAGGGCCACCAAGCGTGCACACACAAAAATTAACGAACTTTGCAACTGTTTGACTCCTGAAAGTGAAATGGTATTGTTTCTTGACTGAACTTGAAATTGAAAAGTTATTTTTTCCCAAGCAACTTAGTTTGAAAAGTTTGCATACATAAGTAGCGTGGGGTTAAATTAAAAATTTTAAAAAGCAAACAAAAAAGCCCAAAGCATACAAAGAAAAAAAATCTTCGCAAGCCAGAAATTCCATATCAGAAGGAAAAAAAATTCTGCTGAGTTTCATAATCAGAACAATTCTACATATAAGACGAAAGCCTTTGCCAAAAAGTAAAATTAAGTTCCGATATCAGAAATATGTTTACAATAAAAAAGAAATGCTATACATTTTTTTCAAGTATGTCACCACCTCCAGATTAAATGATGCTATTCATGTTATATATATTTTGCATTTCTTTCATGCATTTTACAGATCCATTCCAGTTTGTCAGGTCATTACATACTACAGCTTTTATTGTATGCATAGCTCTTTGCATTTTAAAATGACATTTGATACATTGGATTTATATGTGGTAACATTTTTTTCATAGCGTTGGGCAGAAGGTTGTAAAAGCCAAACTTTCAGTACTACACTGTGTGCGTGAGAAATGCATGAAATTGTTCGATCCGTGTTGCATCGTTGTGCATTTTACACAAAACGTGTCTTGCTTGTGAAGTCGTGTTCTGATCACCATTTCCTTACGGGTAAATAAATATTGCTCTGGATTATTCCCGCCACCCCCCCCCCCTTTTTTTTTTAATGTAAAATTTTATCCTAGCTCATGAATTTTCATCCAAAGTCATTTGAACTGTGACAAATATGTGTTGAAAGACGTGTTTGATTTTGGGCTATGAGTTTTTAAAACATGTTCGATAAGTCTTCAAAATGCCTGGTAAATTCAACAACAATGTCTGAATGTTTTGTATCTATCTGCCTGGTATCAATCAACTTTTAAGAGTGCATGGTGCATGTAATAACTTGCGTAATACCATTACCTGTAAATTGTATAATGATACCATTTTTTGTATGACTTTCACTTTGGGGTGGTTCGTTTGTTTTTTTCTCTCTCTCCCAGTTTCTCCCCATTGTTGGTGTTATCTAATTCAGACTCATTATGCAATTGTAGGAGAGATCAGATGAAGTGGCAGATGCGTGCATTCATGCTGCTTTTTGAGTCCTGCACTGTATAGAATGACTCGTGATTTATGTATGATGTACAGTGTTTTATCTCATCATCATATTGTGTGGGGTAAGTGTCTCTTTAAGGTATTTTAACCACTGATCATGCATGTCATTTTCCTGTAGCCTGGTAACATACCGCACTAGCCCTACATGTAGCAGCACAATACATGCATCTGTAGAAACATTGGGTGCCAGAAGGGAAGAGAGGAGATAAAGGTAAAGGAGTCCCATAACCTATAAGGTCGTAGGGGAGCGAGGCGTCGGAGACCTCACTTCTCTAGGGCCAGCATATTGAGGGCGGCGCCCATCTCCTCTCCCTCGCTGCTTTACCTTCCCTGACCCTAAAGAGGGTAGGTACCCATTTACAGCTGGGTGAACTGGGGGAACTGTACTGAAGCCAAGGCGCGCAAACGGTCACCCATCCAAGTGGTAACCACGCTCGACGCTGCTTAACTTGGCTGGGGGAAAGCGAGTGCTCTGACCACTGAGAGATAGCAGCGGATAATCCTCTTTCACTGCCAAAACGCCCGGATTGCAAGTCCAGATTTGCCTAGTGAAAGAAGTGGAGTAAAATATTGATCTGCGCTAAAAACATATATCTGCCGTCTTATGTGTCATACCAACAGAGATAATGTTGTTATTTGATCTCATTTTTTGTTCTATATGTGAGGTCCATGCTATATACTTTTCCACATGCTGCCTTTTTTTTTTTTTAAGTTATATTTTCCCAAGCGTCATAGTTTGACAAGTTTGCCCACACAAAAATCGCAGCATTGGGGAACCTCAGAGCTTTAGCCAAGGAATGGGAAAAAATTGAAGGCCAAAAGATCTTGTTTAATTATTGAGATTGCATGTTAGCAAGGTTATGCAGTTGAAGAGAACAGCCATGATATTATATTAGCCTTCAGGGTTTGCTGCTATATATATATAGCTACTGGCTGATTGATTTGGGGCTGTAAACATCGTGACTGATTTGATTTCAGTTGATTTTATACTGTCCCCTATGCCTGCAGTTTCGGTCCATTGAATAGGGAGAGGATCTATCAAAATGTCAAAAATTGTCAGATATTATTCATTCACTCATTCCAGAATTTTCCATCTGGGTGCCTGCTGTTCGTGCACGCACGCACACACACACAGAGTTGTGAACCTTTTTCGTCAGCAGTGGAATGAGCTATCATGTCCCGAACAGATAACTGAACAAATTGTCATCATTCATAGTTTGTACTTGTGTACAGTTTGAAGTTTCACATTTTTTTCAACACTTTGGACTGTGTAAAATTCATGCTAATTGATATACAATTTGTTTGCATGGGATTTTTATTTTTGACATGGCACATTTTAGTTTCCATCTGGGTTTGTGGCTTTGTTGTTTTTTTAAGTTTAATTTTTCAAAGATTTGGAGTATTGTAAATGCCTGGAATGCTCTGATAAAACCATTGTGGTCAGCTAGACCATGTAAGCAGGAAGAGGCACGAGATGTGCTGAATTTATTTTTAAAAAGAATAATGTATTTGTTCTTATGTTTGTAAAGCTATTTTTGCTCAACTTCACCGCCAGACTCCTGTATTAAGAGTACACTTGTTTCATTTGTAGCATTTTTGTTTTTAACCAGCCCATACTGTAAGCTATTAATGGGAAAGCCACTGACAGAAACTGTAGGTTGTGCTTGTATGTATGTACTCCACAGACATTGATAGAATTAGTCCTATATAAGGAGCACACTTGTTTCATTTGCAGCCTTTTAACCAACCCATTCTTTAAGCTGTCATTGGAAAATCCACTGATAGAACCTGTAGGTTGTGCCCGTATGTGTGTACTCCAGACAGTGATAGAATTATAAATGTAGTTAACTCTTTGGGTATGTTTGCATAAAATGCCTTGCATTCATTTCGTCACTTTTCTTTTCCTTTCCAGTCAACTCATTTTCTGTTTTCAGTATAGAAAAAAAAATGTTTGCGTATAATGCCTTTCACTGATTTTGTCTTCTTTTTTTTTTTGGTTTGGTTTCCAATCTTACCGGCACCCTGTGTTGGTCTGTTTTCAAAAGAATACGGTAGAAAAGAAAAGAAAATTCTGTGCAGAATTGAATGTGAACATTCTCACCTGCTATCAGTTTCTTACAAACTTTCTTTACTGGCAGAGCTGTTGAAAGTTAGTTCTCACAGTCTACTTTTGTTGCATTGTGCATACTCTCATTAGCTGTCCTATACAGTTTTTGTTTGGATTCGTTTTTTTCAACTGAGGTCGATAGAAGATACATGGAAATTAAGCTATAGCAAAGGACACTGAACATAGATTCTAGCAAGGTCTGCATGAATTATGTGTAGCCATTTTTTCTTCTTCATAGAACGTTTCCTGCTGTTCAAGAGATTTTACCCTACTTCTCTTTTGTCTTAAAAAGCAAGCACACACACACGCAAGCAGACATGCACAGACAGACACACGTGCGCGCACACACACACGGAGTCACACACACGGAGTCACGCATACACGCTCGCGCACACACTTGCTCTCACACACACACATCTTAATTAACTTGTATTTTGAGCACAGTGGACTATTTGCTGGATATTTTATGTGCAACCTTATCAGAAATGTGAACATTTTCAGTCTGTTTCCATTTTATTGTATGCTATGGACTCATTAGAGAAACAGGGACTAGTACTACACAATCCAGTCATGTAAACTTGTGTGGTTGTGAATTTGAGTACTTGCTCATATTTTTTCCAAAAAAAACCAGCATGCAGCTATCTGTCTGTATCTCTTTCACCTGGTTGGCAACATTTACAAAATATATAAGGAAAAAAGTGAACAGAACAGCTAACTGTCATCTTGCCTGAAACCTCACAGTCAAGAACAAAAAATAAACTTATTGTGTCCTGTTCACAGTTTGATATTGTGAGGGCTTTACGCATTTCTCTTCATTGGCCAAACTCAATGTTTAAATATTTCCTCCGCCTTTGTAGTGGTCTTGTGTTAGGTTTCATGTTTGTGGAGGCGTATCTTCAGAGAGATATGATGCTCATTATATATTGGAGCATACATCTCACTCTGAGTGACTCTCTTGTTGTCCGTTTTAAGGGTTTTGCAGGTGGTATCCAGCATAATCTTGGAGAAGTAGGCATTTAGTTATTGAACTGACCCAACAGCTTTCCAAGGTCTTCTCTGGTTGGTGGTCTCCTGGCTGTTTGATTAGGCCCTTTTTAGGACAGGCAGTGCAAGGAATGATTTTTTGTTTGTTTGGTTTTTGTTTGGTTTTTCTTTTTACGTACTTGAGTTTGCAAAGTCCAGCATCCGTTGTTTTTCAGGTGTGGTTGAATTTTTTTTTCCAGACATTCCTTGGCCCCCACATTTTTTCTTCAAATATTACTTACAAACTCCTGAGAAAATCAGTAATTTTTGTTTTGTCGTTGTGGGTTAAATGGTTACGAGTTATTAAGCAGATGATGATGATATAAAGTTTCAGCATGCTTGCTTGAGTGTTCTGTTCTGTTCTGTTCTTTTGAGAACTTGGGATGTCATGCAACGACTGGTGTGTATATATTTACTCAACATTATTTGTGCTGCTCAAAATTAGAAGATATCCACCACCAGTTGTCCCAACTTTTGCTTGCATTTGTATTTTTTCTCTCAAATGGCATGGTGGAAGCAACTTGTATCCGGCCATTAATTTTGACAGACATGCGTGGCCTTTGCTTTTCACAGGACTGTGCTGCCCAAAAAGATACATCCCGAGTCCATAGCCTGCTTAGAAATCATGTGACTGCTTGACACCCAAACATATTGACGTGGTGAAAATGGTTCAAAATTTCTGGAGCTTATTGGATCTCTTTTGCATGGCTTGTTAACTAAAGTTCTGGAGTTCGATGATTTCTGTATTTTCTCTGGAGATCTGGTGTCAAGGCTGGGGGGCAATGTTCCCCTCCTCCTAGTACAGGTCACTGTGAAGAACTGTTGGAAATGTTCTTTTATTGACTACTGTCTTCTGCTTACACTCGTGCTGTCTTTGTTGTTCAGATCACTCGCTGTATGGTACTGCGGAACGCTTCCCTTTATGTGCGCTAGTCCTGGTAAAGCAACAGCTGTCCCCATCACAGCACTTCCTGTGGCCTGATCCTACAGCTGTCCGCAACACAGCACTTCCTATGGCCTGGCTTTACAGCTGTTCGTAACACAGCACTTCCTATGGCCTGATCCTACAGCTGTCCGCAACACAGCACTTCCTATGGCCTGATCCTACAGCTGTCCGTAACACAGCACTTCCTATGGCCTGGCTTTACAGCTGTTCGTAACACAGCACTTCCTATGGCCTGATCCTACAGCTGTCCATAACTTAGCACTTCCTATGGCCTGATCCTACAGCTGGCCGTAACACAGCACTTCCTATGGCCTGATCCTACAGCTGTCTGTAACACAGCACTTCCTATGGCCTGGCTCTACAGCTGTCCGTAACTTAGCACTTCCTATGGCCTGATCCTACAGCTGTCCGCAACACAGCACTTCCTATGGCCTGATCCTACACTGTCCATAACAGCACTTCCTATGGCCTGGCCCGACAGCTGTCCGTAACACAGCACTTCCTATGGCCTGGCCCTACAGCTGTCCGTAACATAGCACTTCCTATGGCCTGGCCCTACAGCTGTCCGTAACATAGCACTTCCTATGGCCTGATCCTACAGCTGTCCGCAACACAGCACTTCCTATGGCCTGATCCTACAGCTGTCCATAACGTAGCACTTCCTATGGCCTGGCCTTACAGCTCAACTCAGCACTTCCTTTGGCCTGATCCTACAGCTGTCCGTAACACAGCACTTCCTATGGCCTGATCCTACAGCTGTCCGTAACACAGCACTTCCTATGGCCTGATCCTACAACTGTCCATAACATAGCACTTCCTATGGCCTGATCCTACAGCTGTCCATAACATAGCACTTCCTATGGCCTGATCCTACAGCTGAACATAACACAGCACTTCCTATGGCCTGATCCTACAGCTGAACATAACACAGCACTTCCTATGGCCTGGCCCTACAGCTGTCCATAACATAGTACTTCCTATGGCCTGATCCTACAGCTGTCCGCAAACAGCACTTTCTATGGCCTGATCCTACAGCTGCCCGCACACAGCACTTCCTATGGCCTGATCCTACAGCTGTCCGCAACACAGCACTTCCTATGGCCTGATCCTACAGCTGTCCGCAAACAGCACTTCCTATGGCCTGGCCCTACAGCTGTATACACAACACAGCACTTCTTATGGCCTGGCCCTACAGCACAACACAGCACTTCCTATGGCCTGGCCCTACAGCACAACACAGCACTTCCTATGGCCTGGGCCTACAGCACAACACAGCACTTCCTATGGCCTGGCCCTACAGCTGTATACACAACACAGCACTTCCTATGGCCTGGCCCTACAGCTGTATACACAACACTTCCTATGGCCTGGCCCTACAGCTGTATACACAACACAACACTTCCTATGGCCTGGCCCTACAGCACAACACAGCACTTCCTATGGCCTGGGCCTACAGCACAACACAGCACTTCCTATGGCCTGGGCCTACAGCACAACACAGCACTTCCTATGGCCTGGCCCTACAGCTGTATACACAACACAACACTTCCTATGGCCTGGCCCTACAGCTGTATACACAACACAACACTTCCTATGGCCTGGCCCTATAGCTGTATACACAACACAACACTTCCTATGGCCTGGCCCTACAGCTGTATACACAACACAGCACTTCCTATGGCCTGGCCCTATAGCTGTATACACAACACAACACTTCCTATGGCCTGGCCCTACAGCTGAACACAGCACAACAGCACTTCCTATGGCCTGGCCTGGCCCTACAGCTGAACACAGCACAACAGCACTTCCTATGGCCTGGCCCTACAGCTCAACACAGCACAACACAGCACTTCCTATTCCCTGGCTTTACAGCTGAACACAGCTCAACACAGCACTTCTTTGGCCTGGCTTTACAGCTGAACACAGCACAACACAGCTCTTCCTATGGCCTGGCCCTACAGCTGAACACAGCTGAACACAGCACACTGGTTGTCATGTTTAGACAAATCCCCAAAGCTGGAATACAGCTACCTTGATCAGTGCTGGGTAAACGGTTGCTTATGCAAAATCTCACCACTGGTAAACCCCAAAACTCAGCTGAGGAACAAAAGAGGGGGGGAAAACACCCTAAAACCTCACCTCATGAATGGTTCAAGAAAAGCTTGTTGAGATTACTGTAAGTTAAAAAAACAAAAACAAAAACAAAAAAAACCGAAAAGTTGGGATAACTAGTGGTAGAGACCTTCATGTTATCTTTATGGCACTATTGGAAAAAAACAAATTTTTTGTTTTGGTTTTAGTTTGCTGCTGTCTTTGTCACAGTTTTTATTTTTCAGTCAGGGAGGAAAAAAAAACCCAGCATGTGGCATATGGCTGTGTGGCGCTTTTTTTTCTCTCCATTTTTTTAGACCTAGATGTTGCGTTGGACGTTGGCGTTATGATCATCCCGATTGATTTGACAGACATGGATGGTGCAAGCTTGGATGCTGCAAAGTAATGTGAAATGATGCATGCAGCCTCGCTTCTCCTTCTTTTGTGTTCATCGTGTACATGTCTCATTTTATTTATTGCCAGAAGGAATGGCATGGGAGGTTTATGTTTTCTTTTGATTTTGTGCTGTACATGTTGCTACTTTTTTTTCTGTTCCATTTGTGTATGTGTGTGTGTGTGGCTGTAATTTTTTGGTTCTTTTATCAACATGTATGTTGGAATAACTAAATAAAAGTGAAAAACTTGTGAATGTCGTGTGTGTGTATGTGGAATGTGAATAATGACTTGATGCAAGGGGAATAGTGTTTACTCACAAGATTTAGTGCCGATATGACTGGTTGATATATTCAGAGTCGGTGCTTATTATGCTGTTGTGTACTTTGTCCTCCTGTGCGAAGTTACGGTTCTACTTGGAGAGAGAGAGAGAGAGAGAATGTTACAAAATAGGGTACTTTGTGTCCTCTATTTTCGTAGCGGATTTTAGTCATGATCCAAATTGGTGCTTATAGGATTTTGGGGGGGGGGAACTGGGCATGCCCATTTTCCATTTTTAGGTGTTTTTTAAAAATATTTTTGTTTTGTTTTTAACTGTGGTGATCCATGGAGGAAAAAAGCAAGAGTGGAATAAATGGTAACTAAATGTTCAACAGGTGCATACCCAAAAGTATGTTTGAACAAGTCACACATTATCGTGAATAAAATAAACCCAGTAGACTCGACAGACGCCGTAGCCGAGAGGTTAAGACCATTCGACTTCAATCCCATGGGCCCATGAAGCTGTGGGTTCAAATCTCGGTGCCACGTCTGGCGAATTAAAAACTGCGGGGATTTTTACGATCTCCCAGGTCAACTTCAAGCGCAGACCTACCATTGCCTTGATTTTCTTCGTGTCTATTTAATTACACATGCTGGAAATCAAATATGCACGTAATTCATGTCAGCATTTGGTGGATTACAGAAACGTGAATACACATAGCATAAGACTTGATACGTCCCAGAAGTCAGAATGCGGCTACCTTCATGGTGGGCAAAAATAGTCACATTTGTCAAATCTTACCATTGGTGAACCGCGGAGCTCAAGCTGAGCAACATAAAAAACCCAATATATGTATAAATACTCAACTGGTGCATACTCAAAATGTGTTTAATAAAGTTACACACGGGCAGTCCTTAACAGTATTTGCGAAGAATTCATAGTTACGCAACATAATCATCAGTTCACAAGCAGGCTGCTTGCTCTAAGAGACCGGTATTCACTCACATCACTACAGAAAGGGAACAGCCTGACCTGAATCATTCAGCTTTGTGGAGGAGGCATGTTGTGTTTGTGTTCTGTTTCTCAAGGTGATATCAAGAGTCGGGTCAGCTTTTTGGGGGTATTGTTTTTGCTGCATGTGTGTGTGTGTGTGTGTGTGTTTGCATGTCTACACATGAGCATGTGAAGTAGTTTGTAATGCTTTAGTTGTGTATTCACTTTTTTTAACTTTTATTTTAAGATTGGGAGTGGATGACAACATTTACAAAATCGCATGCACATGACAACTGGATGTAAAAAATATAAAAAAAGCACTTGAGTGCTTATTGATCATTATTCTTTAAAAAAAATACAAGAATTTGAATTAACTAAAAACTCTGAAGTCAGAATGCGGCTACCTTCATGTTGGGCAACAATGGTCGCACCCCCAAAATCTCACCATTGATGAACATCAGAGCTCTCGGCGAGGAATGAAAAAAGAAAAACAAAGGCTTCAAACAGCCTGTATCATGGTCCTCTGCAAAGATTGCTGTCATAGTATATTTTAATCTTGGAACTTAGTGTTGGTCCAGATAGTGATCCTTTTTTAGTTGCCAGTTAATAATTGTTTCAAGGTTCCCAGGTGCAGAGCATGAAGCACAAAAAAAGGACCTTTGAATGACTTAAAAGGACCCCATGTCAGTTTAAAAGGACCTAGCCCATCACAATTTTATAGAATCTTTAAACGTGCAAATAATAGTGGAACTATTCAGAAAATGTGTAGCTGTAGTGGCAGTCAACTTTTAAACGCCCACACACATGACTTCAGCCTTTAAACGATGATCATGTCAGCATCACTTGTAGGTTTAACCTTTGATTGCCGTAGCTTGACTCCTAGTGGTGTTTTCAGATGATTCAAGTTCACTGCTAGTACTAGTGCTGCCGCTACAGGCACTGGAAGAGACGGTGCTTGGCAAACCAGATCTGCTGTTCATGGAAACATGCAGAGGAAGCAGTACAAAAGATCAGTCACACTCACTACATCTGGTGTCTGTCTCTAATTTTTCCAATGTTTCTCAGTCTTGGCATGCTGCCGAAGAAATTTTCCGTCCATTGACAGACATACAAGACAGACTCCAGATGCAGTGAGTGTGACTGATCCTTTTTACTGCTTCCTCTGCATCTATTTCTATGAACAGCAGATCTGGTTTGCAAAGCACCGTCTCTTCCCGTGCCTGCTTTGATGTCACCTCACAAAAAAGGCAGAGTGTAGTATGCTTTTCAGTTAGATCTAGATTTCCCCTGTGGGGATGCCGGGGCCTGTCAGTATAAATAACATCCCTGCCTTCTGGAAATTCTGTGCTAGAATTTTCCTCTTTTCTATCACTTTCGGTTTTTGCCTTGTTCCTTTCCTTCCTGTCACCTCCGTCTTGTCTATTTTCTGCCTTCTTGGTCCACTCTCCTACCTTTTTTTTTCCAGAAAGATTTCAAAGATAACCATTCTCTCTTATGCCAAAGCAGGCCTGACTTGTCAGGCATTTAACAGCAACGTGACGCATTTTCAATCATAAACAGACAACAATAGTTGCTGTATGAGTGTTCCACAAAGAAGTTAAATCTAGATCTATCTTCTAATCCACTTAACAGTAATCCTTAGTAGTCAACTTCGCAGCTTGGAAAGGAACATTTTCCAGGCATTTTGATTTTCAGTGCAGCAAAACAATGCTATCTCTGTTCTGTCTACACAGCATGTCTCAGAAAGAAAAGACAAAGAAAGTTTCATTTGGGATGCTAAGACACGCAGCATATACCAAAGTTACCCTTCAGTGTCGATCATTGAATTTAGCAAACTTTCACATTATAAACCATCACTTTCTGTTTTTTAAAAAAATCGGAGAAAGATTCCTTTCTTAACATTTTTTGTACTTTCCTGCCTGTAGATGGTGGGGACGGGATAGCTCAGTGGTCAGAGCACTCGCTTTTCCCCAGCCAAGTTAAGCAGCGTCGAGCGTGGTTACCACTTGGATGGGTGACTTTTCGCGCTCCTTGGCTTCAGTACTGTTCCTCCAGCTGTAAATGGGTACCTGCCCTCTTTAGGGCCAGGGAAGGTAAAGCAGCAGGGAGAGGAGATGGGCGCTGCCCTCGATATGCTGGCCCCTAGAGAGCCCCCCTACGACCACGTAGGTTATGGCACACCTTTAGATGGTGAAATGTGCAGTGATAGGAGAGAATGTTTGAAAGGAAAACAAAACGGACTCTGTAACATGCTGTGATCATTAGCATCGCGGTTAAACCAGTGTCTGGTCACACTAGGACGTCATCTGGAACGCATTGAACAGAGATAGGCCTATGCCAAGCTAGGGGTAAAGGTAAGGTAAAGGTGTCCCATAACCTATAAGGTCGTAGGGGAGCGAGGTGTCAGAGACCTCACTTTTCTAGGGCCAGCATATTGAGGGCGGCGCCCATCTCCTCTCCCTCGCTGCTTTACCTTCCCTGACCCTAAAGAGGGCAGGTACCCATTTACAGCTGGGTGAACTGGGGGAACTGTATTGAAGCCAAGGCGCGCAAACGGTCACCCATCCAACTGGTAACCACGCTCGACGCTGCTTAACTTGGCTGGGGGAAAGCGAGTGCTCCGACCACTGAGCTATCCCGTCCCCTAAGCTAGGGGATCAAGACTAAATTTCGTCTGCTACAGCAATGAACATTGGCGCTGCCTACTTAGCAACAGGAAGAGAGATTTTAGCATCTGATCTGTCATCAGGCATGGTACTGGAGGAAAAGCATTCCCTCCTGAAATGGTTTGGGGGTCCAGGGGGTACTGTCTCTTGGTGGGGTCAAGGGGCAGAGCCCCTTGTGGGGGTCAGGGAGCAACGCCCCCTGAAGCTGAAGGGTTTTCAGCAATTCTAGCCTGTAAAAAAAGCCTCTCCTTCAACTATAAATTTCAATTTTGCACTTTGCACTAACACAGATATCGGAAGAAAGGAGAGAGGGGGGGGGGGGGGGGGATGTTATGGTGGTGGGGAAGCACATGGAATAATACAAAAGAAGCATGTGTGTTTGAGTGAGAGAGATGGGGAGAGAGGAGTGTGTTGTGTGTGAGAGAGAGAGAGGGAGGGGGGGGGGAGAGGGAGAAGAGAAAAGAGAGAGTCTGTATGTGTGTGTGAGAGCGAGAGGATGTTTATTCTTTAGGCCATAGCCCATAATGAAGGGGAAAGTAAACAAAAGACCAAATCATCAAAAACATTCAAACAAAACATACAATCAACAATATGAGAGTCATAACAATGAACTATGATGTTACAATTTCTCTCAGCTTGAAGGCTTTGTGAAGGAAGTGAGACAAGTTCCAAATATCGTTGTCTCTTGTAGAGGACATCAGCAAAATAAATGTAAACGTGCAAGGCTGTCGATAATATTTAGGTGAAATAAACTTATCTCTGAGGTCATTAAGAAATGGACAGCATAGAACGAAATGTACCTCGTCATCTTCATCACTTTTACAAAGGGGACATATCAAATCATTAATTTCACAATCTCTGTATCGAAAGTGATGTGTGGCTAAACTTGAAATACCCAACCTAAACCTTGTGGTCACCATTTTCAAATGCCTGTCCATATCTGAAATCAAATATAATAATCTCATGTGAACTACAAAATAATCTATAAAAATCAATCCTCGTGCTATTTTGAACATGTTCACTCCACTTTTGCCATCTGCAGTCAAATAAACGTTGACGAAAAATTCTTACAAATGCTGTTACTCTTCCTACACCTTGATTCATCCACACATCACCAAAGCCGTCAGTGCTTGGGGTTTTTCACAGTTCTTGATTAAACCATTGACGCTGGGGGCAACAGCAAGGTGAGAGGCTGTATGACCAGTGGCTTTCCCATTCATGGAATTCCACTTTACAGCTTAGTCTTTAGTGATCGACTAAGACTCTCTGACTAGGAGGCTTGACTTGCACAGTCCTTATGTGCTGCAGCCCTGGGGGCTAGTTGGCCTTTGGAGAACATCTCCAACGCTGACTGTCCGTGTGCCCACTTGGCCGAGAGAGTGGGGATGTACTGTGGGCAAGGCATTTCCACAATAATGTGTGGATCGGTGGTCTAGAGGTAACGCGCCTGTCTAGAAAGCGAAAAGTCCGCGTCTGAAGTGTGCGGCGGTTCGTACCCCGTTTGGACCGGAAACTTTTCCCCCATCCATTAGACCATGAGTGGTGGTCTAGGCGCTAGTCTTTCGGATGAGACGATAAACCGAGGTCCCGTGTGTTACACGTAATTATTTAGCGTACGTAAAAGAACCCACGGCAACAAGAGAGTTGACCCTGGCAAAATTCTTAGAAAAAAGCCACTCTGATAGGGAAACAAATACAGTTGCAGACATGAAAAAGAAAAAAAAAAAAAAGGGTGGCGCTGCGCTTGTGGCGACGCGCTCTCCCGCTCTCCCCGGGGAGAGCAGCCCAAATTTCACGGAGAGAAATCTGCCGTGACTTAAAGTGGTATGAAATGAAATCTGAGCGCTTTGATTTGTTGCTTTACAAGATTCAGCGCTATATAAATTCCATACATTATTACTATTATTATTAATCAAATTTCTGCCCAATTTCCGAAACAGCAGCTGCCGCCTCTGCTGTTTTGGAGGTCATCGTCGAACACGACGGACAAACATACAAACATACCAAAGCCATATTCATGCAAACAAATACCTACATCAATCACCCAATTTTTCTTGCCCTTACTATCTAAATCGAATTGCATTTTATACGCTTTGAAGGGTATCTTGATTCCCCCATTTCCACTCTTGTATTCTACGATTAATAATTGTGCTGAACAGTTTAATACTTATAATTATTGCTAAGAGAAATGCCTCTATAATTATTAGGATTATTAGTATCTCCTTTTTCTTTTTATAAAGTGGTAACACAACTGATTCTGTCCATGCTTCTGGAAATAAGCCATTGTCAACCAAAACATTAAAGAGCTTTGTGAAAAACCGAAAAACCTGTTCGTTGTAGTTTTTATACACTTCACCAACAATACCATCAGGCCCAGAAGCCTTGCGGTCTTTCAGTGTTCTTATTGTGAACAGTAATTCCTCTCTAGATATTGGATGGTTGAAACAACTGTTACTTTCAATATATGTATCTTGAATCACATTTTCATTGCTTACTTCCCTGTCTAGCAATGATTTAAAATGTTGAAACCAGCTGTCAAGACTGATGTTATTTTTAGGCAATTTCTTTTTAATAGAAGCCTGTGAATTACTCCCAAAATACTCTTTGATCATGTATGGAGTTTACAAGTTTATCTAACAATTAAGCATTAAACTGTTTATCTTTCTTTTCAACAGATATTAAATTCCCCTCTAACCCTTGTATATTCATTACGAACTTGCACATCCAAAGTACATGATATTTTTTTCAATAACCTTCTCACATGTCTTCTGTTGATAAAACATTCATTGTCAAACTAACCACCTGATCTCTTATGGTTATCTGTAGACACACATTTCCTCATACATTCTGAACACTCTTTTATAGATTCATTAAACATATCTAAAGCAGCATTAATGTTGAAATCAATCAAATCGATTGCTGTATTAACTTTTACATGACCTTTGTCTGAACATAAAGTATCTTTAAAGACAGTAGCATGCTCATTATTCCACACCATTTTCTTGAATGTTTGTGTATTGACTGATTCACCAGTATTACAAAAGTTAATGTTTGGAAAGTTCATATTAAGCGTAAGAGTCTATTCGTTCAGATATGAGCAATTCACATGTGTCACACACAGTGGAAAACAATTCGTTAGAAATAGAAAATAATCATTCACACTACTTCCAGAATCTGATACCTATGTATAGCAACCCTCAGGGTCGCCGTCACATACACCATTTAAAATACTTACTTAAAGTCGGACACATATTCAATAACAGTTTTCCATAATTATTTAACTTAGAATCTTGTGAACAGCGAACAGCACTGAGTACCTGACTTTCACATTGCATGTCAAGAACATAATTGCCCCTATGATCTTGACCAATATTAGCCGTACTTGGTCGAGAGGGTGGGGATGTACTGTGGGCAAGGCATCTCCACTATAATCAAATTTCTGCCCAGTTTCCAAAACAGCAGCTGCCTCCTCTGCTGTTTTGGAGGTCATTGTCGGACACGACGGACAAACATACATACATAGCCGTTCTGCAATTCAAATCTCCACATATAATTACATAGGCATCATTCTTCAGTAAACAATCAATCAGACATTCTTCCAGTAACTGTATCCCATTGTCAAGATCAAAATGAACGTAAAATGGAGATCCTTCTGGTGGAATATAAGCACACACATAAAGCACATCTTTCAAAGTACGACCAGTTGTTTATCAATAAGAAATAGGCCTACCAATCATTTTTATAAATGGCATGAACTCATCTTTTATCAAACAAGCCAAACCACCTGAACGCCTTCCTTGTTTAGTAAACTTACTTGCAGGTTGTAAAGCCAGTAAATATATTCGGCTCACAATATTCCACAAATGTCTCAACCAAACAAATAAAATCAAAGTTGAACACATACCAAACGAAATCATAATCTTTGATTTTTGAAAGCAGACCATTAAATATTCCATGAAAGAAAAGAAAAGGGTCGTTTATTTACAAATTCAGATTAATTTATTTACACATACCCCCACACTCTCATCATATTGTACATAATCCTCAGAGTATGCACTTTTATTCAACAACAAGTTTTCACCCCCTGACTGTCAATCATTCGTTCAGCCTCCATGTGCTCATCAGACAACGTAAACAATTCACCCCAACTGTCCCTTGTCAACACTTTCACATGTGTGAATATTAGTGTCAGGTAGGCTCTCTTTGGTGTTAAATATATTTTGCTACCCAGGTAAAACTGGTGCAAATCGCTAGTCCAGCCAATTTCCTATTTTTTTTTGTCAGTAAGTCTGTCATTTCTGTTGAGATAGTGTGGGGTTCATCAATGACAAGGTGGTCAAACACCATGAAGCATTTTTTTCAGCTGTTGCATGCTTCTTTCAGTGAGGAGTCAGTTTGTCTTCTTTTACCTGCAGAGTGGAGAAGTCTTTGCCAATAAACACATCGCTGCCTTTTAACATTCTTTGTTCTTTACGTATTTTTACCTTGTCCTTGTAGAAGCAGCAACGTGCAATAATCAGGGAGTCAGGTTTTCCACTTAGACGGTGGACTCTGTCAAATTCTACATCTGGTGTCATGTCCAGTGTGTCAGTCAACAAATCTCTAATCATGCCTTCACAGTCGTCATTTGTATGGTTAGGGTTTTTCTTTATGCCATGGAAGGTAAAGTTGTTACGCTTAGACCTGCCCTCTAAGTTGTCTGTCTTTTGTTCTTGTGCATCAATCTTGTCAGTGTTGGTCTTTGTCAGTTCGTGGTTTTTGTGTCGCAAATCACTCACCTCCTCTCTTACAAACTCATCATCTCCCTCTGTAGCTCAGAAATCTGCTCAATGAAACCATTCAAACTCCTCCCCCCCCCCCCCCCCCCCCCCCCCCCCCCCCCATCTTTTCCATTCTACAGTTCATGTCACTTTTGAAATCTTCCAGAATAGTCCTAATCTCCATCAGGAGAAGGAGGAGACGTCTGCCCACTGTCTTGAGAAGCGCCCGTCTTGTCCGCACTGGCTCTCCGTCCGCCACTGGTCAGTCGTGTCTGCCTCAGAGATTCTGGTTTCTTGGGTGCAGGCCCTGGGTTCTGCTCTACATCGCCACATTGTAGAAGCAGTCCGCCCCAAAAGATCAGGGTGAGGAGCAAGCCTAGGGTAACACCCTCAACACGAGGGTGCAGTGTCAGAGTGGCGAAGTGCATGGCGGCTTTGTCCCTGGCTCTTTTCAACATAAAAGCCAGGTATATTGGCTCGAAGCAGCCACACCTGGCTCGAAACACCAACGGTCCAGAAGGCATGGTACCTTGTCTACCTGTTTGCCAAACTTCAAAGACAAGTACCCTTACCGCCTCTGGCAATCAGCAATATTCAGTGTTGTTTACCTGCCACCTGCATGGTCCCAAGATCAGTTCATGCCCCCCACCCCCACCCCTAAGAGATAAAGAGAGAGAGTTTTATTTATTTTTTAAAATTCTTTTATTTTATTATTTTATTTCGAGGATAATGGAATAAGCGCTCGTATGGGTTTCCCACATCTCGTCTCTGTCCGTGTTATCAAGCCATACCTTACCGAAGCAGCCAACTGGCTACGTTAACCAACGTCCAGAAGCAGGTACTAGATGACGTTCAACTCAAAAGATGTACCCTTCCCTCTGCAATCAGCAATATCAGGGTTACCTGCCCCTGCTGTCCAGATTTCACCCCATCCCCTATCCCCTAGAGAAGAGAGAGTTTTACAGTCTATTTTCAATTCCCTTTATTTTTATTCGAGCACATGACATACGCCTCGTATCGGTTCCCCCCCCTCCCCCTCCGTCGACACGTCGCCCCCCTCCCCGAAAACCGGACGCCCCGCTACCTCGTACTGCCAAGACAGCAGAGCAAAGCACTAGACAGTCGCACAAGGGTCGTGCCCCATAAAAAAGGAGCCCTGCTCTCCCTCTTCTCTCTTACAAACTGCCTCTGATCCCAGCAACTAAGGAACCATGACTTCCCCCCTCCCCCCCCCCCCCCCCCCCATTTCTTTCCCTCCTACCATCCTCCTTCACTCCTCTGAACTGCCTCAGAGCTGCTAGTCCATCCCCTTCTGTACATGAAACTGGATACCCATTGTTGGTAAGGTGGCCCATTTCACTTGCTACTTATAGTGATGAAAGCAGAAAAGGGAAGTAATTGACATGGAAGAGCTACTTCCCTTGAACGGTTTTCTTTTCGTGGGGTTCATTTCTTTCCCCTCCTTTAATTACAATTTTAAAAAAAAATTCGCAGATTTCCTCGAATTCATGTGCCATACCTGGTCATGCCTTTTTGCTTGATTCAACAGGACTTTAAAGTGCCTTTTGGCAATGAAAAGGACCTGATGATATTCTAAAAGGACCAACTTGCTGAATCAAAGGACTTAAAAAGCCTTTTAACTAGAATATCACACTTTAAACACCCCTACCACACCTTGTTGTTTATATTTCAGGCTACCTGAGGTCATTCTGTGACTAACACATCATAGACAGATGAGGGGATGGTCATAAGAGGAATGTCCATCAGCCATATGGCGTGGCATGTTGGGTTACGAACTGGAAGATCATGGGTTCAAATCCCATAAGGAGCCTAGGGATCTTTTTTGGTTATTCTAGCTAGCTCCTACAGCTGTATATCAACTTCGTAGATTTTGAAAAAGCCTTTGACAGCATTCATCGAGAAAGTGTATGGCGCATACTCCGAGCATATGGAATTCCACAGGAGATTATCCAAGTCATTAAGAGCTTCTACAACAACTTCACGTGCAGAGTAGGAAACAGCAAAACCAGTTTCAGTGTACAAACCGGCGTCAGACAAGGCTGCCCCATGTCAGCACTACTCTTCAACCTGACAATTGATTGGGTGATGAGACAGACAACAGCTGACCAGTCACGGGGCATCAGATGGACCCCGTTCTCAACGCTTGAAGGCCTAGATTTTGCCGATGATCTGGCACTGCTCTCACATACCCACCATCACATTCAAGAGAAGACATCCCGTCTCAGCACTTTCGCACAGCAAGTAAGCCTGAAAATCAGTCAGAAGAAGACAGAGGTGATGACACTGAACGTTCAGAACCCCTCACCAGTCACAGAGAATGGAGAAGATTTACCAACAACTGAAGAGTTCACGTACCTCGGGAGCATTGTTAGGCATGACGGCGGAGCAGGCAGCGACATCAAGAACCGGATTAGCAAAGCAAGAAATGCTTATAGAAATCTGAACAATGTGTGGAAATCGTCCCAGTACAGCACCAGAACCAAACTAAGACTATACCAGAGCTGTGTACTTTCCACCCTTTTGTACGGCTCGGAGTGCTGGAGGATGACTGAGAGTGACCTCGACAAACTATCCACATTCCACACGAAGAATCTCAGAAGAATCTTGCGCATCTTCTGGCCTGAGACCATCTCCAACCAAGAACTTTTTGCCCGTTGCAACCAAGAAAGCATGGACAACATCATCATGCATAGGCAATGGGGATGGATAGGGCATATCTGCCGTCGGGAACAGGGAAACATCGCCCGAACAGCCCTCCACTGGACACCAGAGGGAAAACGCAAACGAGGACGACCCAAGAACACTTGGCGTTGGACTGTCGAAACAGAGCTGAAGACCTCCCAACATACCTGGGGAACCATTCGGAAGCTGGCCCAGGACAGACAGGAGTGGAGAACATTTGTTGCTGCCCTACGTGCCAATAAGGCACAAAGGCATTGATGATGATAGCTAGCTCCTCCTACCTAGAGTGAGTTTGCTATAGGCTTGAAGGGGAGGGAGACTGGGACTATAGTCAGGCTTTTCTTCACTTTATGGATGCAATTTTGAGAGTGTTGCTCGAATTACCTGACCAATGCTGCAGGCGTCTGTATCTCTAGGGCCAGGTTGATGCTGGGGAATGTTATGAAAGGAGGCTTATAAGAACAGTTCTGTCAAGTAGCTTCAAAGCACATGCCGAAGTCTCCAGAGCAGCTGAATGCTCAAGAAAGTCCTGTTTTTCTTGTCTCTTGAAGCCACAACAAGGACAAACGCTCCCATATGTCTTGGTAAAAAAGGGAAAGGTGCTCCCATAAACTATGTGGTCATTTTGGGAGCGAGATGTCAGAGACCTCAGCTTCTCTAGGGACCAGCATATTAAGCGCCCATCTCCTCTGCCTTGCGGCTTTACCTTCCATGTCCCTAAATTTATTCTTTACCAGCCGCCATGGCGCAGTGGTTAGCACCTTGGGTTACGGACTGGAAGGTCGCGGGTTCGATTCCCATAAGAGTCATAGGGATTTTTCGGACTCTGGCCGGCTCCTACCATGAGTGAGTGTGGTGTGGGCTCAGTGGGAAGTCTGGGACCACACAGTCGAGCTTCATCCACTTAACGGATGCGAGTTTGAGAGTGTTGCTCAAATTACCTGACCAACACTGCAGGTGTCTGTATCTCTCGGGCCCGGTTGACGCCGGGATATATTATGATAGTAAGCCGGGATATATTATGATAGTAAGCGTAGAGTACAACCCTGTCAAGTAGTCTCAAAGCATATGCACTTCCACAGCAGCATGATTACGTCATCCTCATTGTCATCGATCATCATGCAATAAAAAAAAGTTGCCTCTGATTCGGTGGTCCCAGTTGCTCTGGTCTCATGGTGACCTCAGTTTCAGTTTACCCATACACTTCTGTGCCTGTGGTGGGTTTGTGTCAGGGCCTTTGGGGTTGGATGTTCGCCGGGGACAGTCGTTGTGGTGGTTGCCACCTCGGGTGGGCAACTCACTCAGTCTGGCTCTGCGACTAAGCTAATACTGTCATTAGTAGGGGGCTTAGTAGGTGGTGTCCTGCATATGTTAGCTCAGAACAGGCACCACTGAACACCACCAAAGTGACCAAGCAGCAGTGCAGGGCCCCTCTGGCTGGTGGCCCCACAGCGGCCTGATAGTGATGGGCTCCCTGTGGACCTCCGACTGAGGATGAGACATAACAAATCTGGGTATGGTTGTGGCGGGGCGATTGGAATGAGCAGCGTGGGAACAGCAGGACGGGGGACGTCACAGATGAGGCAGCAAAAAACCCCAAACATTTATTCTTTTATTTCAAGGATAATGGATAGCACTAATGTGCCTTTTTTCCCCATCCAGTCCCTGTTTACATGTGGTTTTGTACATTTTGTCATCTCTTCCCACCAGCACATTTGGCCTACTCTTCCGAAAGGCGAAACAGGTTTTAATATGTACACAAGGCGCATGAATGGTCACCCATCCAAGTGGTAACCACGCTCAATGCTGCTTAACCTTAGCTTGGGAAAAATGGGTACTCTTACCATAGAGCTATCTCGTCCCCTATGTTTCAGTAGAATAGTCATATCCGTGCAGACTTCATATGCATGCTCACAGAACTTGTGCAGTGTTGACACTGCCTTCTGCATTGCATGAAAATTCTCTTTTTTGTTGCCTTCAAACATTCTTTTTCAAATTAAAGCAGAAAATTAAAATACAGCAGTCCAGACAGTTTTGTCTTTACATCATGTTTATCTGTCGTGTTCAACAATGACCTCCCAAACAGCAGAGGAGGCAGCTGCTGTTTCGGTTTGGAAATTGGGCAGAAATTTGATTAAAGTAGAGGTGCTTTGCCCACAGAACACCCTTACTTTCTAGAACAAGAGGGCATAAGGCCAGTCAGCATGGAGATGTTCTCCAAAGGCCAACCAGCCCCAAGGGCTGCAGCACGTAAGGACTGCGAGTCAAGCCTCCTAGTCAGTCATAGTTAATCACTAAAGACTATGCTTTAAAGTGGAATTCCAAGAATGGGACAGCCAGTGTTGCCCCCACTGTCAGTGGTTTAATCAAGAACTGTAGGTATGAAGATTCAAGACAGACAAAGACAATAGCTGTTGAGTAACTTGAGTGTTCTGGTCAGCGTCACTTTGGTATGTGTTGATCTCTTGCTAAAACTCTTACACATTAGCACAGAGGGTAGTTTCTGAGGTCGAAACAACTTCCATGCAATGAAATTATACATTCATTCACTGATTACACTTTCTCACTGTGGGAAACCAAACAACAAAGCCACACAAATAATGTTCATTCTTTATTTTATTCATAATAATCACCATGAGCAGAGAGAGAGAGAGAGAGAGAGAGAGAGAGAGAGAGAGAGAGAGAGAGAGAGAGAGAGAGAGAGAGAGAGGAGTGTGTGTGTTTGTGTGTGTGTGTGTATAAGCAGTTTGTATAAAAGAAGCCAGAGCAATTTTCAAGAGAGACTGATCTGTTCATTCTCTGGCATTTTGTCAACGATGTAGATCAGGGCTGTTAGTTAACCCCACATTCAGATACTGTCAGCTGCTATCCATCCCATCCCAATCCAACTGACTGAAGTTAGACTAGGTGATTGGAAGGGGCGCGCTGATTTTAGCACTGGGCCCTTGACTGAGTTATACTGGCTTTGCATGCTTTGAGGTGCACTGGATTTCTACTAAACTAGTCAAATTAAATCATTATAAATAATTTCAGCAAGGCGTTCATACAAAGAAACAAATTCAGACACTCTTTAAGAATTTGCGCCTTTTATTACTTCTCTTAAGTCTGCTAACATAAAGAACTGATTAGAATGACTGAACCTTCACAGGTAAACATTGAATCACGATCAAGATGTCACCCCCCCCCCCCCCACAAGAAGCCATTAAACTAGAAACAAAGATACCAAAATAAGAAAAAGAATCATCTTCAGACATTAAAGGTAAAGGCGTCCCATAACCTATGTGGTCGTAGGAGAGCAAGGCATCAGACCTCAGCTTCTCTAGGGGCCAGCACATAGAGGGTGGCGCCCATCTCCTCTCCCTCGCTGCTTTACCTTCCCTGATCCTAAAGAGGGCAGGTACCCATTTACAGCTGGGAGAACTGGGGGAACTGTACTGAAGCCAAGATGCACAACCACCCATCCACTTGGTAACCACACTTGATGCTGTTTAACTTTAGCTGGGGGAAAGTGAGCGCTCTGACCACTGAGCTATCCCGTCCCTCCTTCAAACATTATTGATACCAAAATCAAATGAACAAAAAGGCGGTGAGAAAATCACTCGACAAAAAGTCAAGACAATGATTACTGGAAGCAGTCTTTCAGATAGTGTCATCTTTTTAAAATTTTAATCTTTCACTTCTAACATGCACAGCAATCACTTGAAACACTGTACCAAATGTCAGCCTACAGTCATTTTCAATATCAATACCCTGTGCCCCCCCCCCCCCCCCCCCCCAAGTAGAGAACCAGGCTTTGGAACACAACCAACATAAATAGAGGAATTTGTTAAACGAGTCTTCAGAACAGCGCCCAAATGACTCCAGAGTTCACTTTAGGGAAATTATGAAGACTCACAGAAAGTAGCAGTCCTGTAAGAATGTAATAACATAATCCTGATATATACATGTAGTAACAAACAACGATCACCTTTATCAAACGATTTTAACAACTTCTAGATCTTGGTAAAAATTCTCATACATGCAAGCTATGTACAAAATAAAACACACCAAAGTTAGACACACAACCAAAAAAAAACAACAGATAAAAGTAGACCAAATGTAAAAATCTGAATGCCCACATTCATTATGCGATCCATAATTATATAGATATCAGTAAATTTCCCATAATCCAAGATGCCACAGAGGAGATGGTAAGAAAAATCATACGCTGGTGGCCTTCTTGCTCTGATCTTCCTCTTCCAACATTAGTCTGTGACTTCTGATTGCATAGCTAACACAGCTTTTGCACACAGTGATATACTTTGAGAGTACCAAACACATCCATTTCTCACACAGCTTTTGAATACAGTGGTACACTCCGAGAGCAACTGACATGTCTGTTTCTCACCTGCATGCAAATATGACCAAGCACAAATTTAGTTTTCCATGCATCAAACACTACTCAACATACACTGAATATACAGGATAAGTAATTTTCCCTGTTTCCAAACATGATTTGGCAAAGATTTCAGCTGGAAATGGTCTTGAAGAGATGTGACTTGATACATGCTTCTGGAAGACATCATATGATAGTGATTGTCTGCGTCAAAGCCATGTACAAGCTAGAGTGTTCGTGGCGGCCCTAGGAGCCAGTTTATGAGAAATGCCCCTCCCTAGCTGATGATGACAGAAGCAGACAATGATGAAGAAATCTTATTCAGTAAAGACCGATTTAGATGGTCAGACACTTCTGTACTACATCATTTGGTAGTTAGCTGTCAGAACCAGGATTGCGAGTGCTTGGAAGAAATGGAAAGAATTGGCAAGTCTGCTCGGAAATCAGAAAATCCCACTGGAGAGATGCTGTCTGATATATAAGGCCTGCATTAGACCTGTTCTCCTGTATGGTTCGGAGACGTAGGTTTTTACAAAAAACGTCGAACGTTTGTTGAAGAGCTGTGAAAACCGAATGCTACGCTACATGACAAAGATCAAATGGGAAGACAGGATCACGAATGAAGAACTATGGAGAATGTGCAAAGTTGATGATCTGAAGTCTGTAGCTAGTAGCAATAGACCGCTGGTTTGGGCACGTTCAATGGAAAGCAGACCATCACATCATAAAAAGAGCAATGAACTTCGTAGTGGATGGAAAGAGACCAAAGGGAAGACCTAGCAAAACCTGGGCTACCTGTATTCCAGATGATCTTAGAGAAAGGGGCATAAATAAGGAGGAAGCTCAAAACAGAGAGGGATGGAGAAGGCTTATCAATGTCAAACCTCCCCTGGGAGAAACATGACAAAAAAGGAAGAAGAAGATCATTTGGTAGTTGCAGCTGTCATTTTCCTCCACTTTCAGCTGCTATTCATTCCAACCAGCCCAGCCCCGCTGATGCTAATCATAGCAGAACTGACCACACCTGGACTAGGTAAAAGGACAGGGTGCCCTAAATGAAGTACTCTTGACCGAGTACTGTTGGATTTGCGCGTTGTGTAGTGATCATCTGAGTAAGAGACACTTTTCTGCCACAATTCTTGAAGCATTCCGATAGTCATTTGACAGTGACGATGACGTCCAGTACTCGCAGAGATGTAACAACAGAATTTGTGTAAAAAGTGACCTGGTCCTCTTGGATTGTAAGAAGAGAAAGAAAGGTATCGTTGCTAGAGGGAGGCTTATATGGAAACATGCTGTTCTTTTTCCCACCTAACCTTTCAACCATTGCACTTCTTGCTGACTATGGAACCACCACAATGGATTCCTCTTCTGTCTGGCCAAAAACAAGTCACAAAATCAATCCTTTGCAGGTGATGACTGTCAGAACCTGAACAGGCCAGTGTGAGTATAAAGGATTACGTACGGGATCTATTTTAGACCGTTTCTGTTCAACATTTGACTGAACATGGGTCACAACCTTTGCAACGTTGGACGGTCGTTTTAATTTCAAGATTATACATGATAGAAAAGTTTATAAGTTTAAAACGGAAGACTTAAATGTAGAAAGAAATTCAACAATGAATCTGGTCAAATCTTGGGAAAAGGGTGAATAATATAACTGGATATATTATTACCAAAACTCAAATAATTCAAGCAGTCAATAATCTGTGACATTTTCATTACTGATATTCTAAAATGTGTAATTAATCCATGATTGTTTCATTTTCATTACCAGGAATCTATTATCCCCCCCCCAAAAAAAAGTTAAAAAAAATAGTCCTTTCACCATCCAAAAACATTCGTCTCAGCATAAATAAAACAACAACAGTATATGTTTGTGAACAAGGGTAAAATACACGTCTGGTTGGGTCTACCGACGACTTTTGGCCAGGTTGTTGAGTTCAGTGATGATGGCTGAAATGTCCATGTTTTTGTCAATCTTGATGTACTTGCCCCGAGTGATCTCGATCACCTGAATCCACTTGGGTGCCAGTTCTTGTAGCAGCGCTAAATGGGCCTCCACCTCCACTGCACAACACAACAGAATGGTTTTAATTGCAAGATGATGACAACGACAGTAGTTTTAAATGTAACACAACAGAATGGTATTAACCGCAAGATAATGACAATGACAGCAGCTTTACATACAACACAACAGAATAGTATTAACCACAAGATAATGACAATGACAGTAGCTTTACATATGTATCTGAATGAGGTAAAAGTGCTGAATATTGAAGCAATGCTGAACATATCCACACAAAAAAAGAAACAAAAAAGGCCCTGGGTATTTCTTTGAAAAAAAGGAAAAGGTTGAAAGGAGACGAAAAGGCTCCTTCAGTCATGTTAGTCCAGTATGTATAAAAAGAAAACACAAAAACCCAAGCAAAATCCTACCTAAAACAGTAATGAAGACCTTTATATAAAGACACAGCCACAGATAATACTACAGTATCTGTATATCTCGCCCAAAATATCCAGGATTTAAAATTACATTTAATAAAAAAAACAAAAAAAAACAAACGAAACCCATAATATGGCAGGAAAAGTCCCACGAGTGGTTAAAATTGAACATCTAAAATCCAAAAACACCACACTGAATTTGGATAGTCAGGCACTGTCACTTTTAAGGTTTTCTTAAGTAACAAATATTGCAAGAAACAATGCTTACACCAAATTGATAACACCATTGAACAAGATTGAAAACGTACAACCCTATAAGCAGAACTGGGATAGTTCACAAGCAAGTATAGCACAGAAAGACCGTTTTGATAGACACAATAACTTTGTAAAACAATGGAGGAAAACCCCCCCAAACCCACACAAAGTAAAAGAGAAGAACATAGGTTACCTGACGATATAAAAGTCTGATAGCTGTCCACCAGTTTGTCTACCACTGTTCTGTACGGCAGACTGGGTTTCTTCTCCGTCACGTAAAACCTTTCTTACGTCAAGGAAAAAGATTGTATGGAAATACTTGTTCTCAGCAAAACATTCGCTTCAGATGTAACAAATCTCTGACAAGCATTGCAGAACTCCCAGTTCCTTCAAAACGGCACTATGGAGCTATAAAAGCAATATATGCAGAGCACACAGAAGAGAGCTACTTGATAATGGTGGTTGGTTGATACAGTCTCTAAATCGGATAATTCTGCCGGGACTCTTAACCCTAGTGGCGCGGTTCCCGGAATATTCCGGGAAAGGCGGGTCTAGGCTGTGTGGCGGATCCCGGAATATTCCGGGATGACGTGGGTGGTCATAGTTGAAAGCTTACTTTCGCTTTCAAAGGTCAGCCAATGAATGTTAAGGCCGTTGTAGGCCCGCAGAAAGGGGTGAAGGTCGTTTGACACACACAAGCAACGAAGAATCTGATTGGTTAAGAGTGTATTTTAATTTTTTTTCGGACCAGCCGAGATCGTCTTCAACAAAAATGGCGGCCAGCGTTTGCACTAGAATTTCTTCAAGCGTTTTTCGAGCTTTTTCACAAAATTGACAGCGAGGAGGAGTTTTAGAGGCTGGATTTGGTTGAAATAAACAATGAGAGAGACGATGAGGTAAGGATTGTGGAATATTTTTGAAAAACTTGGTAAAAATCGATCGCGATCGGACTGAATCGAGCGGTGCTAGTTTTGCTGGATGGACTTTTTCGCTACTCGGTGATTTCAACGTCACAGATTGTTTTACTTTATTTTGACGCAACGAGGCTTCGAAATAACTGTTGTTGAGTCAAATCGCTATGCTGCTGAGTACTTTGCATCACATGAAATCAAGCGATCTTTGTATTTTTGTCATAGAAAGCCACCACTTCGCACATTCCGCCATGATGGTCGCGATGGCGTCGATCCTGTCGCTGAACTTTTCCGAGTATTTGGTGACCGATAAAGCGATACAAACTCCTTATTTTTTGAAAACTAATGTCAAGAAATAGTGTTTACCTAATCATGACATTTATGCACCGCAAGAACTTTGCTTATCGTGTTAAAATCGATCCGGGGCCCTGACAGTGGAACAGTGATCGGTAGTGCGAACATGATTTTTTTTTTGGGATTTTTTTTTACATAATCATAAACACTACACACTATTATAAAATTATACTCATTTAAAAGCATATTATCTCTTCTTTCCAGTGATCTATAGCTTAACACATTTAATTCAGTTTTATATATCAATATCAAGGGTTGTTTGAGCCCACCATGCTCCAAAACAATGCTAGCCAATGTTAATTCAGCCAATAGAAGTGAGGCTTGTTGCTGTTTATTTAGCGCTACTAGGGTTAAAATCTAAGACAGATGCAAAGCACGCAGACAAATTAGGATCTTTCACCACAGAGATGGGAAATGTAGGTGAGACTTCTCTTTCCCCCACTTTTTAAAATTACTTTACATCTAACAACTGTTAACATGTACATCTTTAATCATCTGCATGTATGGCCAAACACTTCAATCAAAATCAGTATTTGAATTCCGAACTAGGGACTACCTTGCATTCTACTTCACAAGAACTGAAATCTATAACATTGTTAATTCATGCACCTTATCTCTAGGTGCTCTCTGTATCAAGTGAAAATAACAACAGCAGACAGTAAGTATGTGCAGATTTATCGAAACTGTCCAAACTAAGCCACGATTTAAAAAAACAAACACAGAGCAGTTTGTAAATTATCAACTTTGAAGACAAGGATACGTTCTCAAAGAACGGATCAGGGTGGGCAGACGACTAATCATCTCTGTCTTCTTGTCCTCCTTAGGATCCCTGGTCAGAGCTGCCCGAGTCCTGGCCGCTTCCTTGGCCCGGATCTGTGACACAGCAGTCATACTGGAGTAAACCATGGTCAAGATAACCACTGACGACAAAATCCTCCTTCAAAGCCATACACTCTATAAACCAAAAATAAATCTGCTGCAGTAAGCACATGCATGATGGGATCACAGATTTGGTCTTAACCCTAGTAGCGCTAAATAGACGGCAACAAGCCTCACTTCTATTGGCTGAATTAACATTGGCTAGCATTGTTTTGGAGCAGGGTGGGCTCAAACAACCCTTGATATTGATATATAAAACTGAATTAAATGTGTTAAGCTATAAATCACTGGAAAGAATAGATAATATGCTTTTAAATGAGTATAATTTTATAATAGTGTGTAGTGTTTATGATTATGTAAAAAGCAATAAAAAAAAAAAAATCATGTGCGCACTACCGATCACTGTTCCACTGTCAGGGCCCCGGATCGATTTTAACACGATAAGCAAAGTTCTTGTGGTGCATAAATGTCATGATTAGGTAAACACTATTTTTCTTGACATTAGTTTTCAAAAAATGAGTTTGTATTGCTTTATCAGTCACCAAATACTCGGAAAAGTTCAGCGACAGGATCGACGCCATCGCGACCATCTTGGCGGAATGTGCGAAGTGGTGGCTTTCTATGACAAAAATACAAAGATCGCTTGATTTCATGTAATGCAAAGTACTCAGCAGCATAGCGATTTGACTCAACAACAGTTATTTCGAAGCCTCGTTGCGTCAAAATAAAGTAAAACAATCTTTGACGTCGAAATCGCTGAGTAGCGAAGAAGTCCATCCAGCAAAACTAGCACCGCTCGATTCAGTCCGATCGCGATCGATTTTTACCAAGTTTTTCAAAAATATTCCACAATCCTTACCTCATCGTCTCTCTCATTGTTTATTTCAACCAAATCCAGCATCTAAAACTCCTGCTTGCTGTCAATTTTGTAAAAAAGCTCGGAAAAACGCTTGAAGAAATTCTAGTGCAAACGCTGGCCGCCATTTTTGTTGAAGACGATCTCGGCTGGTCCGAAAAAAAATTAAAATACACTCTTAACCAATCATATTCTTCGTTGCTTGTGTGTGTCAAACGACCTTCACCCCTTTCTGCGGGCCTACAACGGCCTTAACATTCATTGGCTGACCTTTGAAAGCGAAAGTAAGCTTTCAACTATGATCACCCACGTCATCCCGGAATATTCCGGGATCCGCCACACAGCCTAGACCCGCCTTTACCGGAATATTCCGGGAACCGCGCCACTAGGGTTAAAACGGTCATACAGAATCTAAAGAGAAAAGAAGTACGTTTCCAAGCTAGCACTTTTTCTATGGTTAACATATTCTTAAGCAATTCTCATCAATCCGGGCATGCTTTTCTCGTTTGCTTGGAGGCTACTGATTACAATGTTATAAAAACGCATGTACCATACATAAACCATGAAAAATTAGGCTGAAATGAAAGCATACAAATATGATAAATATGCATCCACAACTTTATTTGACAGCGTCTCTGGTTTATGTCTTATGAATTTTTAAATGGCCTAAATCTTGCTTGACTGGACATTAGCTATGTAACAGTCCTCAAAGTAACAACACGCATGACCAATTCACACAAAATATGCACTACAGTTATATTTCCACTTTCATACAACAAACATATCTACCTTTTCTAGCAGTGACAGCGGGATGCCTTTGTAAGCTGAATCAGAAGGTTTGGATGCTGAAGAACTCTTTGATGCCTCTCCTGATGTGCTGGCTTTAGGCTGGGGACTCTCAGACTTCATCGCCACTTTTGCCATAGCTGCCTCAACCTGAGGGTAACACACAGCATTAGAGCACATAACATCACCTTTTGTGAAGTACTACAATCAACATTTCATGATAGAAGGAGGGCCAAAACACTGACAGAAGTTCCACGGATGAAGGATAAATGAATCTTTACTTTTTTTAAAATAATGTTTTTTTCTTTTCTGTTCCTCGGCTACAGCAAGCGTTTACCAATGGTGAGATTTTACGTAATGCAGCCGGTTTTGCCCACCATGAAGGTAGCTGCAGCATTCCGACTTCAGGGATAATCTTTACTTTTAAATGGGGATATAAGTAGATTGGCAAACTTATACATCTGACAATGAGAAAAAGAGGAGAGAGAGAGAGAGAGAGAGAGAGAGAGAGAGAGAGAGGAGAGAGAGAGAGAGAGGAGAGGGAGGGAGAGAGAGAGAGAGAGAGAGAGAGAGAGAGAGAGAGAGAGAGAGAGAGAGAGAGAGAGAGAGAAGAGAAAGAGAGAGAGCAGACAGACAGAGAGTTGAGAAAACTTAAAGAGTGCATAACTGATCTACACAGCATCACATCAAAACCTTTCTATGACAATGATAACTTGTGGAGTGGCACTAGCAAGCACATAACCCAAATTTACTACAGCACTAAAAAAAGTGTCATACTTTTCACCCTCCAAAAACCTCCATCACCCCTGCATCCCTTAAAAACACCCTATCCATCATACCCTGGCTGGCAGTTTTCCTTTAGCGGAGTCCAGAACTTGTTTGGCAGTCTGAGCCTTCTGCAATGGAGGAGCTGGCAGCTCTGCAGTGTCGATGTCGGGAACGGAGTCCAAAGGGAATCGGGGGTGCCAGCGAGTCAGCAAGGACGGCGAGACTTCTATGGGGGGCTTCTGCTTGGATAGGAAATGCTGGAAACAACAATACCAACGTGTTGTTCTTCAGGTTAAATTTGTTCCATGTTTTTTGAATGAACAAACCCTATCTAAACCAATAATACTACTAGATTTAGCTCTTCAAATAGGTTGGGTGAGGGGGGTGGGTGGGGGGGTGTTGCATTACAGGACAGGTGTTCAAAAGTTTTATTTTTTAAACGTATTTTCACACTCATTCCTGCCTGACTGACATTTTTGAGTAGCGTGACTATGTTGGATTGATCTAAAAAAAAAAGTTGGACTGATCTATATCTATCAATAATGGTATGGCTTGTCCTTTTTGACAAATTTGGTGACCATGTTGTTTATATCCCACTGTAAATAAAAGCATGCTCTTATAACTGTTTCAATTTTTAATTCCCCCCCCTTATCATACATGATTTATTTTACCAAATGTTCAAGTATCTAATGGTTAAAACAATTTAAATTTATTGCAAAGATGGCAAAGAAAATTCAATGGTTAGACAATTAATTCCAATTTTTAAAGAATTCTCAAAAAGAAATCAGAATTAGGTTACACTTTCAAAATTTTGAATTTTGACATTCAGTATTTTTAAATGTAAGAAACATTTGATCATTAATACAAAACACTGAGAAATTGCATTCACTTTAATAATAAAAAAACTGATAAGTAATTGAACAACCCCCCCCAATCCCCAAAAAAAAAAACCCCATACCCTAACACATACCCAACACAAAGATATCCACACCAACTCACAGCATGGTGGTCCTGGTGATGTTGACCAGGCTGTTGTGGAAAACACGCTTGCGTTTCAAGAGGCTGAGGTCGGTCTGGCTTTTCATTCTTGTCTACTGTCATCTGTGCAACACATGATCGAAGTGTAAACTTCAACAGAATCAACCAACTTCCAAAATTACATGATGAAAAAAACCCAGGAAAAACCCGAAACAAGTGCACCAGAATAATATCCAAATGAATTTGAAGTTTACCACTACTATTTCACCATTGTGGAGCAAGAATTTACACCCCCCCAACAAAGTATGGATCAGGTACACACACACACGAAATACGAGGCGGTCGAGTGGTTTAGGCGGTCAACTCGTGATCCAGAGGTCGCGGGTTCGATCCCCGCTCGGCTCGGTGTTGTGTCCTTGGGAAAGACACTTTACTCCTATTTTCCTCACTCCACCCAGGTGTACAAGTGGGTACCAGCTCTGCTGGAGAAGTATCTGGCGACAGACTAGCGTCCTGTCACAGGGGTGGTGAAAAACCATCAGTTCACTTAACGCTACAGAAACCGGGATAAGCTCCGGCTCTATGGGCCTTCTGGCTCGAAAGAACATACCCCCCCCAACAAAGTCTGGATCAGGTACACTCACATGAAATAAATGTACAAATGAAATGAACACCTATGTACGTTATTGTACATTGTAACTGTATAGTTCCTTAGAACTGTAACTTTATAATTTCTACTCCCTCCCAATCAAAACCAAATAACCCCCCCCCCCCAACAAAAAAAACCAAAAACAAACCTCAGTTCAAAGCAAACAAACAAACCAACAACAAACCTTTGAAAACAACCTGCCCAATCCCATACCTTTCAACAACACAAAACCACCAAAAAACTCCCACCTTCCCTTCGCATACCTTTCAACAAAAAGTAAAAAACAAACAAACAGCAGTAACATCACTTTACCTTTCTCCCCCAGACCCTCCATGCTCGGCTCCACAGTCAGCTGATAGCCAAACACTTTGTTACCAAAGCCGGGAAGCCCTTCTCCTGCCGAAAGACGTAGGCATCTGGGTACACCGTCTTGATCTGTCCCAGCTGCTTCTGCTCAAAGTTTCTGGTGACAACAACAACGAGGAAAAGCACATATAAAAATAAAGAACACTTTCATCAACACTAAAGATGAACAAAAAAAAAGAAGAAAAAAAAGAGAAGAAATTTCCAACAATACTCAAGAAAAACATATATAAAGAGAGCATACCTATCAACACTTATTTCCATCAATACTTGCCATATTTTGTCTGGGTTTTTTTTGTTTGCTCTTTATTTTTCTCTCTCTGATTTTCACTATATTAGCACTTATTATATTTTTGGCATGTTTTACACCTTAGAAAGACTCTAAAACAGTTCAATCCTATATGTTTGTAAAGCTGTGGAAGAAATATATATATATATTCTAATTTGATGGAAATTAGAGTGAGTGAGCTAGACAGAAACCGAGAAAGAAAATGAGAGACAGAGAGAGAGACTAAAGCAAGAAATAATGTTCACGTGTAAAAAAAACAACCCCAACAAAGAAAGAAAACATAAAATTCTTGACTACTTTTGCCTGAAGCAACAACTTCATTTCAATTCCTGGAACACACACACAAAAGAAATAATAACACCCCCCCAAAAAAAAAATGTTTCCAGCACATATTCAAAAGGTAGGTATACTAAATTTCAAAAGAATATAGACCATATACTTTATACAGTATTATTTTATAGTTATTATCTATCATTTGAAATATAAAATCTATCAAATTCTATGATGTTTGGAAAAAAAAGAACCAACAGTGGTCCTACCTACATAGATTTTCAAACATCTGACTGGCCAAACAGGTTATTATTGTGCCAGAAGTGATGTACATTATTTGTTGGCAGCCTTCAGTCTCGGAAGACTTTAGAGTTACACTCTAGGTACAGTGTCAGCCGTATGAGAGAGATGGAGAAGGCTCATCAATATCAAACCTCCCATGGAAGAAACATGACAATAAAGGAAGAAGTAGTAGTAGTACAGTGTCAGTTGTATATTATTACATACATACACACACGAAGAAGTACAGCATCAGCTGTATATTATTACACACACACACGAACGCACACACACCAGAGTCAGTGCACGGCAAAAATGTTGGCTCACTTTCTGGTCATGGACTGGACGGCCGTCTGCAGCTTGGAGAAGGTGATGACCTCCTGACGATTGAACAGCATGCTGACCACCGTGTCTGTTCCCTGGAAGGTCGTCAGCAGGCGCTGGTACTTCCCTGGCAGAGCCAGTGATGGAGGCCCTTCTCTGGCCAGGTGCTCGTAGCGTTCATACGCCGGCGCAGGCTTTGGTCTGCAACCAGTTTTACAGGATTATTGTAACGTAATGAGATATTTGTAAAATTACGAGAAGAAATCAAGGTTTTCGTTGGTGGTAAACTGTTGAGACTTAGCTGTCACTAAAATTTAAAGTTATCAGTTGATGACATGTAAAATTACATTTAGTGATTCTATTTTTTAAAATGTAGAAGCATAATTTTACAGGTTTATGAACATTTTTTAAAACATTTCAGTGCCAACTCATCAAAAAACGGTAAGCACACATATGAATAACATTGTCAGGAAGCATAACAGACATCACTTACTTTCTTCCAGAGAAAGTGCAAGCACATTACTAACAAGAAATATATATACAAAGCTGGACAACATTACACAAAAACAAAAGAAAAACAAAACAAAAATGAGAAAACTATAGGAAAATATCATTTGCTATGAGCAGAAGTCACATTACTGAAAACATTTGAACTTACACAATTTTTAAAAAAAAGAAGAAAACTTATTCTGAGTGACACTGAGTAATATTAATTATTAAAATCAATGCCTGGGAAGCAAAGAATTCTGTGTTGTGAAAACCATACAATCCTTTATTCCTTGAAGAAAAAAAGAAAGGTTAAAAAAAGAAAGATAAGAAAAAGAGAGTTCAAAGGAAGAAAAAACAACAAATCACCCTTACTCTGCTTGCGTTGCTTGTCTTCACAGGTTCTGTCTGGGCCACGTCAGCTTCACCTACATCTGTCTTTGCCTTCCTCTTCTCTGCTTCTTTGTTCCGAACAGCTTTTAAAGACCTGTTCATTTCGGCCAGTTTGGCTTTGAGGGTGTCCAGCTTGCCACATTTGGCCAGGTGTTCTCGCATCACTTCTGGGGCAATGACCTGTTGACCAGTCATATATTTGTTAAGTTTATAATATTATTTCTGTGTAGTTAATGTGTGTTAAAAAAAACCCCAAACACCTTATAGTATAGAACTTTGTGACTGATCACATCACTGTACGGATTCACTTCTGAAATAAGTTTTCCATTGACAATGTCTACCCAAATTTTTTACTAAATGAATAAATCTGACACAGGAGATGTAAAATTTAAAAGTGTACATGGATCATTGGATGACATAGGAGATGTAAAATTTAAAAAAGCACATGGATGACAAAAACAGATGTAAAATTAAAAGTGCACATGTATGGAAAGTGTAGTGCACATGTATGGAAAGTGTAACTTTAAGATGGTTACACTACAGAAATACACCAACCTTCTTGGACTGCATTTCCCCTGCAGTCTTTGTACTTGCAGCCCCCACGGCTTCCTCCTCTGCCTTGCTCTTCCTATCAGCATCACCGACATCTTCCTTCTGAAGCTCCTTCAGTTTCTCCATGGATGCCTTCACCGCAGGGGAGGCAGTCACAGTTTTTGACAACTTGCAACTCACCCTCTGTGGAGTTGGTGGCAGAGGAGAGATGGGCACTGGGTGTTCAGATTTCAGGACTCGACTCAGGTCTTCATCTGACGGCATGGCCAAATGATCCTCTGTTTCTTGAGGCTGGCTGTCACTTGGAGTTGGAACAGGGCATATTTCTGGATTGGACTTAGGCTTGATAACGGAGACAACATCTTTGTCTTCTGAAGCCTGTTGGAAAAATGCATCAAATGACAAAACTGAATTTAGGAAAAAACCCCCAATTTGAATGAACTATGTTCTGCTAAACATACATCAACACTGACCCCTCCAAAACTGTAGACAGAGGTGTAGTGCCTAAAACCAAACCAGACTTTTAAAATAGTTTTTATAATGATATTGTTTCGGTAGCACTTGTACGACTTCTAGGTCTACTAATTACAATATAATTTTCAGATCTCTGTTTCCCTTTAAAAGTGATTTCTTTCTTTCTCAAACGAAACACTCAAACAGGCATCTTTGCATATAAATATTTTCATGTTTACTTATTACTACCTGTAATACCTCTAAGATAGGTTCTACGTCTAGTTCTACAGTTCTGGCCAGATGCTTTATCACAATTTCACAACTACAACACAAAGTGCCAATAAAACCTTCAAAGCATGGAGTATAATCATGTATATAGTATAGGCTTGATATTATAATGGTATATCGGTATTAATAAATATTATAAAACAATTGCAGAATATATTTTATAATAATTTTTTTAAAAAAAAACACCATAATATCACTTCCTGCAAACTGGGGTGCAGTGACAACAAAATCCTGAAAGCAATTTACTTGAATGGTTAATGAGTAAATTTGTGTAAACTGTACCCCCCCCCCCCCCCCCTCCCCAGTTATATTCTGCAACTACATAGGTGATAGAGCCAGTCACTACTTTCCTTGGCTTTTCACTGGCTGTCTGAAAAAAAAAAGCTTTGAAACTGTGGTCCATGCACAAGTACTTGTGCATGCTTGCAGAATTATTGTGTTCTTTTTACAATCTTATCTCAAAATATCTAATGCAGAGCACCCCTACCAATTTTCTGGTTGCTTTCACATCTTTTAATCCAGACCCAGAAGGCTTACTCAGTTACTGCTTACATCTGAGATGACAAAGCTCTGCTGTACATATTATGTAATATGGGATAAACTCACATAATTAATTGCTCACCTGTGTACTGTTCAGAGTTGTTGATGCTGATTGGGCTGTTGCCAAACTCTTGCGAAAACTCTGAGCCAAGGATCGTCCACGGGCTGCCTTCTCTTCTTCACAAAGACCACCCTTTTTCGGCGTGGCATTATCCGAATCCCTTGTAGGCTGTTTACGCCGCCGAACTGTTTTGTTTTCGCGGCAATCGCTGAGGGGTACCTCGATGCTATCACTGGGGCGTGTCTTGCGCTTCGGTGTCTTGGTTCCGTCATGCTCGTCCCAATATGACGTAACCTCTTCAGTGACCTCGCTTGATCCGACGTCCTGCAGTTTATCCTGACCATCGGTTTCACTTGATGATCCAGAGGCTTTAGCAAAAGCATCTTGGATGGTCGCCTGACTGGTCAAAGGATGCTTCTTCCTAGCTGACCCCCTCGTGCGTGAGGTCGATTTCGTTCGGCGCGTCGCACTCTGACTGCTGTGATGTTTACCGACAGGAAGTGTTATCTCATTACTTTTGTAAGACTCCAAAGGAGCTGAACTAGCGGCATCAGCTTTCAAGTCCGAGACCGAAGACTCGATTTTTCTTCTTTTCGATGGATTAGCTTCTAGAGATCGTTTTTTCGTTCCAAAGAAATCGCTTACTTTCGCTTGCGCCATGTTGCTTCAGACGCTTCAGATTCGCGCCGTTTGATCACATGACTATTGATAGCTGTTGTATTATTCATACGTTTTATCAAGGTTTTTATACAAGTTTCGAACAGACTTATAATTTCAAAGTATATGATTGAATATTAAATGATATTTTTAAAATTTCGATATAAAGGAGTGGCTGTTTGTTGATGTCACGTGACTCTCAAAATGGCGGCGAACCTAAACCCGTTCGAAGAAGGGGAGCCAACATATTTCATTGAGGATGAGATAAAAACATCTCATCCCTCATCTGAGGAGTCATCAGCTTCTCCAGAAGCACCAGATATTTCCTGGGATGGAATAGCCAGCAAATTATTGAAGGATAACTTCATATTGACCGCTCTTGAATTGCACACAGAACTTGTGGAATCTGGTCGGGAACTTCCTCGACTGAGAGACTACTTTTCAAATCCCGGCAACTTTGAGAGGACAAAAGACGATACACCACCTCCCACACTGCGTAATTATCATAGATGTTTGTGTGTGTGTCGCCAGTGTTTGTAGAAAGTGTCTGATTATTGGTGTCCCAAACAAAAAGACGAGTAACAGCTGTCATGGCGTTAAAAATGTCGTCTGCTTATGAGTTGTCGTCTGCTTCAGTTTGCTTTTCAAAGAGCTCTGAATCGTGCAACTCTCATGCTCCCCCCACCCCCTCCCCTTCTTTACCACTAAAGAAATCCTGTAATAGATAATCGTGTGATATGATTATTTGTTCTGTTACTATTCTTACTTCATCTACAACTACAACTACTACAATTATTTCCATTCTAAGATTCTTCTTCATGTCCTTGTTCAAGTTGTTATCTTAAATTTAAGCATGTTTTATGTAAGATTGGATACATGATCAAAGCCAGTGACTCTTTTTATGAAAACAAAATGCAACAATGATAATGTAGAATTGATCTTTTCCTTCAGTATTGCAGAATCAGTTGGGAAAAAATCAAACAAAAAACCCACAGGGACCATAAAATGATAAATATTCAACCACTTCTGGTGCATGCTACTGGATCAGTAAATATTCTGTTATAATATCAATACTTCAGTAGGTGAAATAGTGGTGATCCAAAATCTTCCATGCATGACATCTCGCCATCTGTTTAAATTCGCCAGATTGAATGGCCCACAGGACTATTACTAGTATTAGCATTGTAATTGTCAGACTATGTGCATTCAGGGACTTAGGACAAGCAAACAACTCTGCATCAATCATATAAACAAACTGATTTGCTGCTATGTTTCTGTTCAAACGGCAACGGTGGCTGTCTGAGCATTAATGAAGAAGAATTTGAACTCTTTTAATTCTTTGTTATTCACTTTAAAATTCTACACTGTGATTCAACACTTTCATCTAAATTTGCTCTGTATAGTAATTTACTCAATGATCAATGATTTTTGTTAACTTTTACAGGAGCATCAAGGATAGAAATGCTGCTCTCTGTGTTTATGTGGTTTTTATTTTGTTCAAAATAGCCCATTCATGTCTTTTCTAATGTGTGTTGTGTGTGTGTGTGTGGTGTGTGTGTGTGTTCAAACTTCAGTTTTATGTCATGTCACAAATTGTGATACATTGTATTGTATTCTAATTTGTATTGATAATGATTAATATGGTGTGTGTGTGTATGTGTTTGTATATTAGTAGTATGTGTTTTTATAAATTTATGATTTATGTGTGGGTACAAATATGCCGAGTGTGTATGAGTGTGTGTGTGTGTGTGTGTGTGTGTGTGTGTGAGTGAATTCCATGTAGCATACATTACATGTTGAGTGTGTGTGTGTGTACTGTGTGGTGCGGGGGAGGGGGGGTGCCATGTTGAGTGTGTGTGTGGCATGTGCATACATGTTGAGTGTGTGTGTGTGTGTTTTTGTGTGTGTGTGTGTGTGTGTGTGTGTGTGTGTGTGTTGTGTGTGTGTGTGACTGTGTGTTACTGTGTGTGTGTGTGGAACTGGAACACTGATTATATTGCATTACAGTACATTAACAGATGAAAGGAAAATTATTTCAATCACTGATCAGGTGCTCTCAGATACAGAGCTGACTATGTATCAAATTGCTGAATCAGTCCTCTTCAAAACTAAACAACATTGTAGTAAACAAACAATTGATCCATTCCACTCACTTTCAGCTTAAGCAATAAGGACAAGATTGTTACAGCTAATTTTTGCTGTTTTTTGCCACAAGAGTCCTTATTTACTGTAAAACATTCATCTTACTGGGATGGTAGTGATAGATCTGCAGTTGAAAAAAAAAATTGTAGAAGTCAATCATATTACTTAGTATATATAATATTATAATTTATATATGACTTTGTTAGGTTTGACATTACATGTTGAAATTCCATGTATGGCTTTACTAAATAGTTTAGCTTTCTAAACAATAATAATTAGTTGAAACTTAATGCTCGAATTTTATTTCATCATTTAAAAAAAAAATTCGACAGTTGATTTAATAATAATAATAATAATGTATGGAATTTATATAGCGCTGAATCTTGTAAAGCAACAAATCAAAGCGCTCAGATTTTATTTCATACCACCTTAAGTCACGGCAGATTTCTCTCCGTGAAATTCGGGCTGCTCTCCCCGGGGAGAGCGGGAGAACGCGTCGCCACTTAGCGCTGCGCCACCCTTTCACCCTTTTTTTTTTTTTTTTTTTTCCTGCAGCTGTATTTGTTTCCCTATCAGAGTGGCTTTTTTCTAAGAATTTTGCCAGGGACAACTCTCTTGTTGCCGTGGTTTTTTTTTACGTGCGCTAAATAATTACGTGTAACACACGGGACCTCGGTTTATCGTCTCATCCGAAAGACTAGCGCCCAGACCACCACTCATGGTCTAATGGATGGGGGAAAAATTTTCGGTCCAAACGGGGTACGAACCGCCGCACACTTCACACCCGGACTTTTCGCTTTCTAGACAGGCGCGTTACCTCTAGACCACCGATCCACTATATATCATTTGCTTAGATTCTTCTTTTTGGGTTTCAGCTCGGACATCCAGTGTGCAGACATTTGACTCTCTGGATTTTGCCAGGTACTCTGATGATGGAGAACGACAGGTGGATGAACGTGT
>CM054143.1:12917784-12932784 GCA_028751875.1 Rapana venosa | reverse complement strand
GTTTTTTATATTTTTTTTGGTATCCGTTTGACAATGGCACTCAAGGGATGTATGTGTGTGTGTATACCATTGCATGCACATGTAGGTCCACCAGTGTTGAGATTTTGCAACCATTCTTACTTACCATTAAGGTAGCCACATTCCAACTTCGGGGATGATGCCTAAACACACCATTGTGCATGTATTTTTTAAAAATTAATACTTTTTTTTGTCATCCGTTCTTACCGGCACAAATGGCCTTATCTTCCAAAAGGCAGAATGGGTTTTAGGTGTGTGAAAGATGTTCATGTGATTGTACACATGGGCTCTCACTTTATCTGTTCATCTTGACTTTAGAAGATTTAGTGTAGGATCTCATGGTGAGAGCTTCATCATGGCTGAAAATTCTCATTTAACCACTAGACTGCCCCACCCCAGAAATTTTCCGGGGCTAAATGTGCACTCCATACGCTTACAACCTGGAAAATTTCCAGGGTGTTGAACCAAAGTAAACAAGTCAGCTTCCTTGACTACAGTTAAAGGGAAAGAACTCCAAAATTAGTGGAGATCACTCTCCTGTTGCTTGGCAACATCCAGATGCAAAAACCGTGGCAAAAATGATTGTTTTTTTGTTTTTTAGCTCATATTTTGTGTTTTCATGCATGACTGCTTGGGCAGTTCTTGTTCAAATGGCTAACACTTCTTGTTGAAGGTATCAATAACTTTACACAGCAGAAAAAGTGGCAAATAAAACTTTAGATTTACCTGACAGTGATGAAAATGATCGTGTATGATTCAGGAGATACTGCATTAAAAAAAAAAAAAGGAATGAGATTTGGCCTGGACTTATGTTTGACATTATTGAGATGGGGGGTACTCAGAATAACAGTGGTGATGAAGAAAGTGTATTTTTTGTCGATTTTTTACATTTTAAATATATTTTCGCAGTGAAATATCATGCTAACTAATTTGAGCCTGCCTCGAAATAATCTACGATATATATACTGTCATTGGGTAGACTATCAGGATTATTCATGTAGTAATTTCTGAGTAAGAGGGATATGAACATAGCAAGTGGTACATAAGAATTTTATTCCCCGGCATGTACGGTGCACTTGCACTGGGCAGTTAAGAGGTTAAAAGCATACCAACATCTTTGGTTTAAACATGGTTTATTCAGTATTCATACAACATAAGCAAAGGTCAATACAGCAGGAGATAGGCATCACGCTACAGTTTATTTTTAGCCCAACCCCATGAACAACATCTTTAACTAGCCCAACCTCATGAACATCTTTAACTAGTGAAGCTTTTGGCCAGGACCATGTAGATGAGAGTAAAGTCCCATTTCATGCAGGAATCAATCCTCAGACTACTTGGTGAACTTGTATGTTTGTTACCTTGTTCATACCTTGCAGATACTGTTTTTTGTGTGTTTCATTGTGTTTTTTTCCCCTTGGATAGAGTTCGGAGGTTCACCAATGGAGAGATTTTTGGCATATGCGACTCCCCCCGCCCCCCTCCCCCTTCCGCCATTAGGGTAGCTGCATTCCGACTTCGGACATACAATTGGGAATTGAATCTTTCAGTTTTGCCAGGAATGTCAGGAGGTACCTCCCTGCTCTCTTTTGATTTTCAACTGTCTTTTCTAGTACCAATAGACTGCGTTGGTTTGGGCACATTCAACGGAAAGCAGACCACCACATCCTAAAAAGAGCAATGAACTTCGTAGTGGATGGAAAGAGACCAAAGGGAAGACCTAGCAAGACTGGGCTGCCTGTATTGCAGTTGATCTTAGAGAAAGGGGCATAAATAAGGAGGAGGCTCAAAACAGAGAGAGATGGCGAAGGCTCATGAATGTCAAACCTCCCCTGGGAGAGTATAGTATGTTCTTTCGAGCCAGAAGGCCCATAGAGCCGGAGCTTATCCCGGTTTCTGTAGCGTTAAGCGAACTGATGGTTTTTCACCACCCCTGTGACAGGACGCTAGGGGAGAAACATGACAAAAAAGGAAGAAGAAGAAGAACTGTCTTTTCACAGGCACAAGTGTGTAAGTACACGGGTCTGACTGGTTTAGTAAAAAAGGTATGTTCTTTCGAGCCAGAAGGCCCATAGAGCCGGAGCTTATCCCGGTTTCTGTAGCGTTAAGCGAACTGATGGTTTTTCACCACCCCTGTGACAGGATGCTAGTCTGTCGCCAGATACTTCCCCAGCAGAGCTGGTACCCACTTGTACACCTGGGTGGAGTGAGGAAAATAGGAGTAAAGTGTCTTTCCCAAGGACACAACACCGAGCCGAGCGGGGATCGAACCCGCGACCTCTGGATCACAAGTTGACCGCCTAAACCACTCGACCACGGTGCCTCCTGACTGGTTTAGAATCTCCTCCAAATGACTTGACATTCAGTTCGATTTTCCCTTCAAACTGGGAAGAAAGGGCAAGATTTGGAATCGAACCCTGAACTTCAGTTTTCTTGTATGGGAGGTGAAAGTCTTAACCATCCTGCTACCTTCCTCCTCCTCCTCCTCCTCCTCCTCCTCCTCCTCCTCCTCCTCCTCCTTTGAATGCTCAGATGGCAACTACTGTTGTCTGTCACATGAGCGAAAATGCGTTGCGCTGCCGTTAAGCACCTGACAAATCAAGCCCCTGCCTTCTTACCACGCTGTTTATTTCAAGAGGATTTTTCCTCTGGAGTTAACATCAGTGCCGACTCCACTCTTCCCAAAAGTCCTTCAGATGAGACTATAAACTGGGGCCCCATGTGCAAACCCTCGCAGAACATCTTGCGCTCACGTTAAAACCCATTCCTTTTTTGTGTGTGGAAGAGTAGGCCATCGTGTGCCAGTGGGAACGGATGACAAAAATTTACAGAACTGTATACAAACGGGGACTGGATGAAAAAAAACCCACATGGGCGCTTATTCCATTATCCTTGGTATAATTGCCCTTCATGGGATGACTAAAGTGTTTTTAACTTTGACTTTGACTTAAAAGAACGAATAAATAAATAAACAAATAAACAAATGTCCAGGATTTTGAAGACTGGGACGACGTAGGGCTGAACATGCCGAAGCCTCCAGACGTGGTGCACTTGTGAGTAGGCCATCGTGTGTGCCGGTGGGAACGGATGACAAAAATTTACAGAACTGCACACAAACGGGGACTGGATGAACAAAAAAAAAAAGCACATGGGTGCTTATTCCATTATCCTCGATATAAAAGAATAAATAAATAAGTAAATAAACAAATGTCCAGGATTTTGAAGACTGGGATGACGTAGGGCTGAACATGCCGAAGCCTCCAGACGTGGTGCACTTGTGAGTAGGCCATCGTGTGCCGGTGGGAACGGATGACAAAAATTTACAGAACTGCACACAAACGGGGACTGGATGGGAAAAAAAAAAAGCACATGGGTGCTTATTCCATTATCCTCGATATAAAAGAATAAATAAATAAGTAAATAAACAAATGTCCAGGATTTTGAAGACTGGGATGACGTAGGGCTGAACATGCCAAAGCCTCCAGACGTGGTGCACTTGTGAGTAGGCCATCGTGTGCCGGTGGGAACGGATGACAAAAATTTACAGAACTGCACACAAACGGGGACTGGATGGGAAAAAAAAAAAGCACATGGGTGCTTATTCCATTATCCTCGATATAAAAGAATAAATAAATAAGTAAATAAATACATTTGCAGGATTTTGAAGACTGGGATGACGTAGGGCTGAACATGCCGAAGCCTCCAGACGTGGTGCACCTCTTCCGTGACTACGGCACGCACGTCTCGCCCACCACCGACACGCAGGAGTCGGCGTGCCAGACTGATCTGCAGGACCAGCTGCAGGAGCAGATTGTTCAGACGCTGGAAGAGACGCAGACATTTCTGGTTGGTTGTGTGGAGAGGAAAGAGAGAAGGAGAGAGAAGGAGAAGGAGAGAGAAGGTGGAAAGGGAGTGTGAGAGAGAGAGATGAGGGGAGAGAGAGGGGGGGGGGAGGGGAGAGAGAGAGAGAGAGAGAGAGAGAGAGGGATGGGAGGGGGGTAGAGAGAGAGAGAGATATGAGGGGGTCAGAGAGAGAGAGAGAGAGAGAGAGAGAGATATGAGGGGGGGGGGGGGGGGGGGCAGAGAGAGAGAGAGATATAAGGGGGGTCACACAGAGAGAGAGATATATATGGGGGGGGGGGGAGGCACAGAGAGAGAGAGAAGGGGGAAAGGAAGATAGGGAGGGGAGAGAGAGAGAGAGAGAGAGAGTGTTAGTGTGTGAGAGTGTGTGTGTGTGGGGGGGGGGGGGGTGGATGGGTGGTGGTAGTGGTAATGTTATTGCTTTCGTGTGTGGGTGAGAATACAAGGCATTAGTTGTGAATTTGTTTATATTCCACGTTTATTGACATTTTTTTGGTTTTTGTTTTGGTCCTTTTATGTAGTAAACATGCAGAAAGAAAACTCTGAGGTGGAGTTAGCAGCAAAGGACAGTGAACGACTTCGATAGACAATTTCATAACATGGTTAACTCTATCCCTACATTAAGGAATAGAAAACCCCTCTTTTCCAGAACACGTGCACATCTGTATGCTACTGTAACCCAGGAGTGGGTGATACAGAGGGAAGGGCTAGTAGATGTTTGGTTACCCTATATTGGGTTACCCGTAGCGAAAAGGTTAAGAAGTTAGGATCAGAAGTTACATTCAACTGATTTATGTAGATGTATTCCGCATTTCGCTGTATTTTTTGCCAGCAGTAACCCCAATCTTTTTTTTTTTATTATCAGGAAACGCGAGTGACTGAATTAACCACAGAGCTCCAGTTAGTCCAGCAGGAGAGAGACGTGTTGGCCCAGCAAGTGGATATCCTCAAGATGTGAGTGATTCTATCCTGGATTGTCACATTACCTGTCTAGATTTGTGTGTAAAGGCCAAGTGGATATCCAGAAGATGTGAGTGACTCTATCCTCGATTATCACAGTACCTGTCTAGATTTGTGTGTAAAGGCCAAGTGGATATCCAGAAGATGTGAGTGACTCTATCCTCGATTATCACAGTACCTGTCTAGATTTGTGTGTAAAGGCCAAGTGGATATCCAGAAGATGTGAGTGACTCTATCCTCGATTGTCACATTACCTGTCTAGATTTGTGTGTAAAGGCCAAGGGGATATCCAGAAGATGTGAGTGACTCTATCCTCGATTGTCACATTACCTGTCTAGATTTGTGTGTAAAGGCCAAGTGGATATCCAGAAGATGTGAGTGACTCTATCCTCGATTGTCACATTACCTGTCTAGATTTGTGTGTAAAGGCCAAGGGGATATCCTCAAGATGTGAGTGACTCTATCCTCGATTGTCACATTACCTGTCTAGATTTGTGTGTAAAGGCCAAGTGGATATCCAGAAGATGTGAGTGACTCTATCCTCGATTGTCACATTACCTGTCTAGATTTGTGTGTAAAGGCCAAGGGGATATCCTCAAGATGTGAGTGACTCTATCCTTGATTGTCACATTATGTGTTTAGATTTATGTGTAAAGGGCTGATTGAAGTTCCTTCCCTTTGTTGCCACATTACTTGCATAGATTTGTGTGTACAGAATTGGTTGAAGTTACTTCCCTTTGTTGGCATTGCATTAACATTACCAGTCTGTGTTACTAATTTTAGACATATATGGGGATTGTTAAAGGCAGTGTTTATTTGAGTGGTGCAAGGGTTTTCTTTGCATGTTCTGGACTTTGTATGAAAATAGGGTTTACTTAGGTTTGTTACTTGAGTTTGTGTTTGTGGTGGTTGAAGAGTTAACTGGTACTTGATATGGCAGATCATTATAACAACATTACAAAAGTGACCATCTGCTACTTGGAAGTTTAAAATGTATTGAGTAATTCTATTGTTGCTACATAGCTACTTTTTATTTGGAAGTATGAAATTCTGGTTTCTGTGGTTCTTGCAATACCAGCATTATTTAAAACAGGTAAATCTGACTGAGCTTTGGGGCTCATCAATGGTGAGATTTTTGCATATGCAACTGTTTTTTTCTCCACCATTTAGGTAGCTGCACTTTGACCTTGGGGATAAACCTTAATATGAATAAGATGGTAAGACTGTGTGGTGAGTGTATAATGGTAAACGATCTGATTTAGTAAAAAAAAAAAAAAAAAACTAAAAAAAAAAAGCAAGAAGCCCAAACAAAATTAATATTGTGAATGAATGGTTTGATATTTGTATTGAATTTCATATCAAGTGGCAGTTATGATTTGTGCTATCATACATGCGCATGCATGCATGGATCGGCACAAAAGCACAGGTGATGTACATACACTGACTATATCACTGACTGTTACACACACACGCATGCATGCACGTATACACACACACACACTCTCAGACACACACTTAGACACACACACACAGAACAAGTCCAAGAGCAAGTTAGTAAGCATTTTCCCCCCCTAAAACCACAAAAGGTCTAATTCTCTTCACATACATCTTTTCCAGTGGAGGACCACGAACCACAACCTCCCAGACACCAAGAATCGCAGCGGTCAGACCTCACAGACCCGAACCCAGCATGCCTCCAGCCGCAACCCCGGTGAACCAATCACAAACCTCGTCACATATCACTGAAGAGCCTCGACCAACCAGAGAAGCCCAAGCGTCGACACCACAGCCAAACAAAGACAGCGACGCCAGCGATGCGGCGTCGAACGTTGGCGAAACTGTCCATCACCATTCTGAGTCATCAGGGGAGCACACAGGTGTGGGTGATGATCCCAGTGTGTCGCGGAGCAGTGTAGGTGTGTCGGAGCAGAGAGATTCTGTGTCGCAGGAAGGAGGGGAGGGGGATCGAGTTGTGAGAAAGCCAGGGGGTGGCAAAGGTCTGGGGCAGGTCTCGTGCTCTCGCAACAGTGAAGACGGTGGAGTTCTGTTTCAAGGCGGAAAGTCCAGTGATCCGAGCAAAAGGTAGGTGTAGTGAGTGTGTGTGTGTGTGTGTGTGTGGTGTGTGTGTGTGTGTGTGATAGTTTTCGGTGGATGTGTGTGTGGAGGGGTGAGGGTTTGTTTGTGTGTGTGTGGTGTGTGTGTGTGTGGTTTTTAAAATTTTTTATTCTTTTATTTTATTCTTTTATATCAAGGATAATGGAATAAGCACTTATGTGGTTTTTACATCCAGTCCCCGTGTGTATGCGGATTTGTAAATTCTGTCATCTGTTCCCACGGCACACAATGGCCTACTCTTACGAAATATATATATTATATATATATATAGATGTGTATGTTATTATATGTATTGAATATTCCACATGCCTTGACATATCTTGGAAAAAACAAGAAACTGAATATGACTCAAATCTAATATACATTTTTCTTCTGGTTTTGTGTGTTTGTACCTCAGTGTGGCATGGTTTGGTGTAGGATTTTTGTTTTCTTTTTAAAAAGTTACCACACAATAAGGCATATTTAAAAAGGACTGTCTCTTTACTGATTAGTTAAGTCAGGTTTCTTGGAGTTCACTTATCAATATTTTTGTCTTTTTTTCATTTCCATCAGACACATGTCCGCAGCATTCCACCAAGCTCTGCAGCAAACCGCATTCCACATCACCAAAGAGAACCGCATTGTTTCTGAGGTAAGTCCACAGTGCGTGCCACATCACTAAAGAGAACCGCATTGTTTCTGAGGTAAGTCCACAGAGCATTCCACATCACTAAAGGAGAACCGCATTGTTTCTGATGTAAGTTGAGAGAGCATTCCACATTGCTAAAGAGAACTGCATTGTTTCTGCGGTAAGTCCACAGAGCATGCCACATCACTAAAGAGAACCACATTGTTTCTGAGGTAAGTCCACAGAGCATGCCACATCACTAAAGAGAACTGCATTGTTTCTGCGGTAAGTCCACAGAGCATGCCACATCACCAAAGAGAACCACATTGTTTCTGAGGTAAGTCCACAGAGCATGCCACATCACTAAAGAGAACCACATTGTTTCTGAGGTAAGTCCACATAACATTCCACATCACTAAAGAGAACCACATTGTTTCTGAGGTAAGTCCACATAACATTCCACATCACTAAAGAGAACCACATTGTTTCTGAGGTAAGTCCACAGAGCATTCCACATCACTAAAGAGAACCACATTGTTTCCGAGGTAAGTCCACAGTTCCACATCAGTAAAGGAGAACCGCATTGTTTCTGAGGTAAGTCCACATAACATTCCACATCAGTAAAGGAGAACCGCATTGTTTCTGAGGTAAGTCCACATAACATTCCACATCACTAAAGAGAACCACATTGTTTCTGAGGCAAGTCCACATAACATTCCACATCACCAAAGAGAACCGCATTGTTTCTGAGGTAAGTCCACAGAGCATTCCACATCACCAAAGAGAACCGCATTGTTTCTGAGGTAAGAACACAGCATTCCACATCACTAAAGGGGAGCCACATTGTTTCTGAGGCAAGTCCACAGTTCCACATCACTAAAGGAGAACCACATTGTTTCTGATGTAAGTTGAGATAGCATTCCACATTGCTAAAGAGAACTGCATTGTTTCTGAGGTAAGTCCACATATTTCAAATCACTAATGAGAACCGCATTGTTTCTGAGGCAAGTCCGCAGAGCATACAGTAGTAAAAGCATAGTCTCGGGTAGATTGAGATTTTCAATATATTTGTTATTTTTACTCCAGTTCAGTCATTGTCAAGGAGGCACCGTGGTCGAGTGGTTTAGGCGGTCAACTCGTGATCCAGAGGTCGCGGGTTCGATCCCACTCGGCTTGGTGTTGTGTCCTTGGGAAAGACACTTTACTCCTATTTTCCTCACTCCACCCAGGTGTACAAGTGGGTACCAGCTCTGCTGGGGAAGTATCTGGCGACAGACTAGCATCCTGTCACAGGGGTGGTGAAAAACCATCAGTTCGCTTAACGCTACAGAAACCGGGATAAGCTCCGGCTCTATGGGCCTTCTGGCTCGAAAGAACATACTTTTCAGTCATTGTCAGTGACTTTGCATGCCACATTACTAAAGAGAACAGCGTTGTTTCTGAGGTAAGTTCGTAGAGTATCCAGTAAAAGCATAGTATCAGGTAGATTATGATATTCATATTCAATACGTTTGTTGTTTAAACTCTAGTTCTGTCATTGTCAGTGTCATTTGCTTAATAATTAACAATGTCAGTGACACATTGGGGAATCTGAGAAAGTTTAAATGACACAGATCTGATAGTACAGATGTTGGTTTATTTTCTGTTTGGAGGAGAGAGTATTTTAGATTTTTGTTGTTGTTGGTTGTTGTTTTTTTTTTGGGGGGGGGGGGGGGGGAGAAGGGAGAGGTAGTTTATTTAATCAATGGCATGATATGTATCAAGTGTATTGAATGGAATGACTAAAATTCATGTATAGATTTTATTTAGAAAGTGTGGGTGTGTATGTGCGTGTGTGCATGCGTGCGTGCAGGTGTGTCTGTGTGTGTTTTGTGTGTGTCTGTGAGTCTGTCTGTGAGTCTGTCTGTCTGTCTGTCTGTCTGTAGGTATGTATGTATGTATGTATGTATATGTATGTAATTCAGAGAGGGAGATAATGTGCTTTCGCAATTTGAATTTGTAAAAATCTATTAATTGTAACTGGCTGCATGTGAAAGACTAGGATGAATGAAATTATTATTATTATGTATACTTGCTCAGTGTGTGTATATCAACATTCATGTGTACCACAATACATATATTTCAAATTATACATTTTAAAAAGAGTGCTCCTGTACAAAGAAATACTCTACTAAAAGGGACGGATAACGTGACATTTTCCCCTGCATTTTCCAGATGTCCAGACTGCCCAAGTCAGACGGACTGGAGATGGTAACCATGTTGGCCAGATGTCTGCCCCATATTGTCCCCCACGTGTTGCTGGGGAAACGAGAGGTCAGTGGTTACTCGTGGTTACAGGGTCAACAGCAATATGCCAGGCTTAAATTGCTCACTTGTGATCACCACAGCTGTCGCAATTTCAGAGAGGGAGACAATGTGCTTTTGCAATTAAGAGAGGGAGATCATGTCTCTCATAGTTCAGAGAGGGAGATAATGTGCTTTCACAGTTCAGAGAGGGAGATAATGTGCTTTCATAATTCAGAGAGGGAGATAAATGTGATTTCACAATTCAGAGAGGGAGATAATGCATTTTCATAGTTCAGAGAGGGAGATAATGTGCTTTCACAATTCAGAGAGGGAGATCATGTGCTTTCGCAATTCAGAGAGGGAGATAATGTGTTTTCACAGTTCAGAGAAAGAGATAATGTGCTTTCGCAATTCAGAGAGGGAGATCATGTGCTTTGAGCATTATCAGTTGTTTAAGGAAGGGCGCAAAACAAATAAAGTGTTACTGTTACCTCTGTTATAACAGTCCTGAAAATTTGGAAGAATGTGTTGCATAATGGAATGGAATGTTGAAAAGAAACTATGTGATATATACTGAATCACAAGATGAATTTACATGCAGAAAAAGATGTAGTAGAGAACATAAGGACCACTTTGTTTTTATACAAGTGAGTTGAAAAAACAAAGTTATAGTTTTGAAAATAGAGACAGGAAACAAAAGCTTAAAAATCACCTACTTGTGCAAGTGAAGTTGTGATTACTGTAACTTGTATTGTTTTGCATTATGTACCATGTATTCTTCTCAGCTGTAGGGGGGGGTATGGATGACTTGACTGCCAATCCTCTCATCCTTTCTCTGTCTGGCACCAGAATTACATAAAATAATAATAATAATAATGATAATAATACATGGAATTTATACAGCGCTATATCTTGCAAAAAAACAAATCAAAGCGCTCTCATTCATCCTAGTCTTTCACATGCAGCCAGTCGAGCTGCAGAGTTTTGTATACGTTGAAGAGGGTGGATAGATGATGCTGGCAGACCAGCCAGAAGAGAATTGCAATAGTCCAGACGTGAGAGAATGAGAGATGTGACTAGTTTGGATTTTGCATCAGTGGACAGATACTTTCGAACTGCACTAATGCGCCGTAATTGATAGTAGCACGACTGGCAGGTTTGGGTGATGAAGTTTTGCATCCCCGTAAAATATAGTAGAATTAATTATTTTATTTAGACTCTGTTTACTCATGGTATCAAGTCATCCTGAGGTTGTGCGCAGCCTCACTTTATATTTGTGTAAAGCTTTCAGAATAAGAGAGATATTGTTATCCTAAGTCATATTTTTTGTAGCTGACTTTTTGTTATACAGTAACATTTTGTCGTAACATATTACTTTTCCTCCCCCCCACCAAAATATTAAGCAGTTCGGCTACCCCCTTCATGTATGGGCCAATGGCCTTTTTGTGAATAAATCATTTGAGTTCGAGTTCTGTCTTGCACCTTTTGCTGTGGTTCCCTCAGCCTAGGCGTCAGGTCTGTACAGTCTGTTTTAATGGGACAGGCCATTGTCTGCTGCTGACAGTAGCCTTGTAGTGATGAAAATAGTAGTTAAAATGGTTTTCATGATGATCCAGAATAAGAAGCAAAACCAAAGTTTTGTCATTTTGATTGCTTTCTTGTCTGTGACTTCTCAATTTGAGAAGAAAATCTGAAATAGTGAAAATGATGTTATGTATTGTTGTAGGGCTACGATATGTGAGATGAAAGATACAGTATTGGCAAATACAAATATGTATTTTTTTCAGTATGAATTGGTTATCACCATGTTAACAATATCTTGCTAAGAATATCTTCAGTGCGCACAAACGATCAAATGCTATATTATCACTGCACATGTCCCTGTGCCCATTATGGGTTTTAAAAGTTTTTTTAGAAAAGCTTTCTGAGAAACTGAATTGGAACTCACTGTGTGTGTGTGTGTGTGTGTGTGCGCGCGTGCACGTGCATATATGCATGTGCATGTGGTCACGCATGTGTGTATGCTTGTGTAACATTGTGCAGGAGTTGATTCCATTGATCCTGGCCACTGCCATGCTGCACCCAGACTCCAAAGAACGTGACCGCTTGCTGAACATTCTCTTCAACCTCATCAAGAAACCTGACAGCGAGCAGAGGTGGGTATATTGTAGATTTCCTGACATGCTTTTGTTGGGGTGCAAGATCGCCTAGTGGTTAGAGCATTGCGCTTGTGTTCTGACGGCCCGGGGTCAAGCCACGACTGAAGCACCCATTAGTGAGGATTTCTCCCCCTACATCAGTACTGACTCCACTTCCCTGAAAGTGATTTGAATGAGTCTGTAAACTAGACACTTCTGAGTGCCTGAAAGTGCCTATGATGGGTAAAGCAACTATCATCATGAAATCAGGAATTTTCTTTTTCTCTTATTTTTAGTGATATTTCTGTGTGGAGTGCACACAAGCGGTAAGCTTCATCAAAATATCAGCAACTTGTCTTGACTGATCCAACACCCATGGACTAAAATCCTTTTGGCAAATAGCTGTCAGTAAACACAAAATGGACACAGTAGCAAAAAGGTTAAGCAAGTGAAAAGACCAGCAGTGAAGCAGGTAACAGACCAGCATTCTGAGCTGTAAGGCCAGGAGGGTCAGGGTGAAACTGATCCCAGATGGATCGTCTGTCACTGTAGATGTAATATCTCAAGGGGCTTGTGGTGTCGGGTTCAGTCTTGACTCTTTGAGATAGATCATGTTCCATGTGGATCAGGCTCAAACGGCCAGCTTGCATCCTCCTGCTCAGTTTAAAAGCTACAGATGACCTTGTGCATGTACACACACTCACACACACACCCAACACACAGACACAGATACACACAGACACACACAGACACAGACACACACAGACACAGACACACACACACACAGACACAGACACACACAGACACAGACACATCCACACACAGACACACACACAGACACAGACACACCACACACACACACACACACACACACACACACACACACACACACACACACAATCATCTACTAACATTTCCGAGACCAAGAAATAATCTTTACAAAACAAGCTTCTTGTACTCAGGTAGTGACTTAGGAACGAGCTCCCAAAACGCTTAAAAATGTATCAAAAACAAAAATCAGTTCAAGACACAGCTAAAAAGCCATTTAATGCATGAATGCCTAGGAATTGACTAATAAGGCAAATCAACCATGATTAATACGGCAAAATCAACCATACTTACATTTACCAGCACTAATGGTATTCCCTACAACAACAAAAAATTCAAGTATATCTTACTGTGACTAGAAATTCTACAGTCACACACTGTATATGTGTGGAGGGAGGGGGAGGCAGGAAAGAGGCACACTAAATTATGCAAAGAAGTAAGAGAATCTATGCAAGCTAGTAAATAATCTGCGATGTTGAAACAAGTGGAAAGGAGGAAATTTTTTAAAATCTTTTTATGGTAGACCTGATAGCTTGATAGTGTGTCCTTCTCTAGTTTGATATTGTTTTAGTTTTGATAGTCCAGTTGATTATGGGCTTTTGAATTCTGTATCGTATAGGGGTTCTACTTGTTTGAATAATTGTTTTTTAAAAAAAAATTATTATTTCTCTATTGATTGAAGGTGTATTTCCCCTTCCCCCTTGATACTCCTCCCCCACCCCCATCCTTTCCAATGCTTTTCTGTTATCATCGTTATGTTGTTGTCTCATGGTGATGGGGATCATTTGTTATATTGTTGTCTCATGGTGATGGGTGATTGTTGTTATAATTGTATCTCTATTATAATAATCATTATTGTAATCTTATTTGACTTCTCTTGCTTGGATAGTTATTGTGTGAATATGTCATTTTAAAAAAAGCGCTATTTGAAAAGTATGAGCGCATAAAAAAGCACACGTTTGCTGGGTGGAGGAGGGAGGTCATTGAAGGTAATATTATCAGTAATGACGAATGCCTAGTATTTTCTAACGTTTTATTCCTGTACCTTTTTATTATCTAAAGTATAAACGTGAAAAAATGGATGAAACAGTAAGTGAAGTAATTTGTTTGTCCTGACGTTTTATGATTTTCTTTTTTTAATTCTTAAAACATTTTATTTAAATGTGTGTGTGGACGTGAGCGCGCACACGCTCAGGTGTGCATGAGTATGTGTGTGCGTGTATATGTATATGTGGTAATTTGTATTTTCAATGTATTTCCTTATCGATTTTTTCCTGTTTTTTTTATTATTATTATTTTTTTTTTTTACTGGTTTAATTTAATGGTAAATGATGCAATAATGTAGTGTCTTAGTATAATCATTACGAAATTTGTTCTTAGATAGATGGCTTGATGAAAAAAAGCAAATGCATTGCTTATTCAATGTACCATCTGGAAATAAAATTTTGACTTGACTTGACTTGACACACATTAATGCATGCACGTGCACACACTACGTAAAAAAATTTTTTTTTTTTTTTTTTTTAAGAATTAAAAGAAAAATCATAAACTGAAGAAAGGTGTGTAATGATGAAGGGCTGTGTTGGCTGTTACAGGCAGATGATTCTGACGGGCTGTGTGGTGTACGCTGAACATGTGGGGGCGGAGAGACTGGTGGAGGAACTGCTGCCTCAGTGCTGGGAACAGGTCTGTACACAACATCATCATCATCATAATAGTAATGATAATAATAATAATAATGATAATAATAATAATAATAATAATGATGATGATAATAATAATAATATATGGAATTTATATAGCGCTGAATCTTGTAAAACAAACAAATCGAAGCGCTTGCACTCAAATCATTTACGCGCATGCAACTTTCCTCAAATATAATAAATAACATATTTCAAATTTATGCACGCGTACATGCACACAGCACACACACGCACGCACGCACGCACGCACGCGCGCGCGTGCACACACACACACACACACACACACATACACACACGCACACACACACACACACTCACACTCGCACTGCTTATTCAATGTACCATCTGAAAATAAAAGTTTGACTTTGACTTTGACTTTGACACACACACACCCACACCCCTGCAAACACACTTAGGAGATGAAGGATGCTGTTGAAAAGTAGAGACGGATATGAGGGGAAAGTGTCAGTTGGTAGGATATAAG
>CM054143.1:12885284-12912784 GCA_028751875.1 Rapana venosa | reverse complement strand
AATTGTTGTCTGAGCATTCAGCTTTGGAACGTGCAACAACAACAGCAACAACAACAGCAACAGCAACAACAGCTGCTGTCTGAGCATTCAACAACGATGAAGAAGAAGAAGTTTGGGAACATGCAACAACAACAACAGCAACAACATCCACAAAAAGACATCAACAACAACAACAAACAAACAAACAAACAAACAAGAACAATCTTGCACACACGTTAAAATCCTGTTCCGCTTTTCGTAAGAGTAGGCCATTGTGTGCCGGTGGGAACAGATGACAGAATGTACAAAACCGTGTACACACGGGGACTGGACGTAAAAAAAGCACAGAAGTGCCTATTCCATTATCCTCGATATAAAAGAATACACAAACCCGCATACACACGGGGACTGGACGTAAAAAAAGGCACATAAGTGCTTATTCCATTATCCTCGATATAAAAGAATACACAAACCCGCATACACACGGGGACTGGACGTAAGAAAAGCACATAAGTGCTTCTTCCATTATCCTCGATATAAAAGAATTATAAAAAAAAAAATGTTTGGAATTTATATAGCGCTGAATCTTGTAAAGCAACAAATCAAAGCCGCTCAGATGACAATTTTTTTATATATATCGAGGACACTGGAACAAGCACTCACGTGCCTTCCCACATCCAAGTCCCCCGTGTGCACGCACGCACGCACGCACGCGGCCCTGCAAATTCTGTCATCCCCCCCAAAAAAATCGAATGGGGATCTGTGTTTCCAGGCGTTCGACCTGCTGCAGATCTCGCTGAGGGACCCGGCAGAGAAGGTGCAGCGGTCAGCGCTGCAGGTGTTCCTGCCTTCCTTCGCTGCCTGGGCCTACCAGCTGGGCCGTCTGGAGCATCAGCTGGTGCACGCCATGCTGCGCGACCTTGAAGACCTAGTTAAGGCAATTTCCTTTTGTTCTGACGTGTTGGCTTACTTTACTCACCCGGTATGCTGGCTCAGGGGACCGAGTGGTGTGCGCGCGCACACGCTCGTGCGTGCGCGTGCGTGCGTGCGTACGTACGCCTTGGCAGGGTGAAGCGTCTGCTGCTGTGGGAATGGAGAGAGAGAAGAAATGAAAGGAATGGTTTATTGCTGGGTAATGAGACGGGGTTAGGTATGGGTGAAAGTTGGGATGGAATTTGATGAAATCGCGTTTTGCTGGTTTAAAGGTAGAGATTCGTAGTTTGGTGTTTATAACTTGGCAAAGGGTGACAAAACTGAAGGATAGCTATGTCCTAGTTTGCAAGAAAGCATGATAAAACTGGAGAGAAAAAGAACAACTATGTCTCAGTTTACAAGAATGGATTAAAAATAGTTTAGACGTTTATAAAGAGTGATGACAGTTTAAGTCCCAAGTTAAGAGTGGTAGATTCATGCTTGGTTTTTGTTTCGTTTTGATTGAGAGTAGCTGAAGGTATATCATGTTTTATTGTATAAAAGATTACATAGACTAGGTACTGTTACTAAAGATACACATTTCTTTATGGTTGTTAATTTAAAGTGTGGCCAGAAATGTTTATCAATGCACATGAAGTCAGAGGATTGATTGGAAAAAGATTACAATTTTTTTAGAAATGAAACATGTGTAGAGGTGAATAACGCTTTTTTACAAAGGGAGGGTTCAGCAAAAATGGTTCCCTGTATTTCATATACTCACATCTTTTTTTTTGATCATCTGGTTAAATGGGGAATAGTGGCTTCCTTTTGAATTTTAATATTGTAGAGAGAGAAATGTCACCCTGCTCTAGTTTTGGGATATTAGGATTTCCGTTTTAACCCCCCACCCCCACCCCCAATTCTCACAAGACAAAAAAAAAAAGGAAATGTTGGGTTATGGTTTCTTAATATTGATCCCCACTTAGAAACTAACCTGTAGACTGGTTTGGTTGGTGAAAAAAAAAAAGGGGGTTGTGGCTAGTTTTTCGGTTTTTTATATTTTTTTAAAGAAAGCTTTTTGATGCCATCTGCTCTTGCTTTGTTCTGTTTGGAGATGAGCGTTTTGTGGACTGATGTTCAGTTTGAGGAATGCTGCATGTTGGAATGAGGGCCGTGCATGCCACAGTGTTGGCTGCCTCTTGTCATGAATTTGCCTCGTCTTTTAAAATTTTTTTTTTTTTTTAACCAATTGTTGTTGAAACCCCCCCCCCCCCAACTAGCTAACAGAATGGTTTGTCCTGCATCTTTTGTTGTCAACCAAGACCCAAAGTGTTTTTGGTATCAATTTGAGATAAAAAAGATATCAGCGGAGAATCTGAAGGACTGGTCATTTGTCATTCTATATTTTAAGGCTTGGGTGTTCAAAAGAGATCTGCCGAGGTAAAATTTTCCAGAAATGTACTTAACATTTTCCTGAAGATTACTTAACTAGCAAAGGTGAGCTCTTTTTTTGTTCTCATTTCGTTTCAAACATAAAACTGTAAATACTGGTTGTGTAGCAAGCATAGTTCCAGTATTATCCAGTACTTGCAGAGATTCTTCTTCTTCACAGTTTGATGTAACTTCACGAAAATGAAACAAATTGTAACTAAGGTGAAAAAGGAGAAGCAGACAAGATGAAACTGTTTATACATATATATAGAGAGGGAAATAGTGTCTTTCTGGAAGCAAAGAAAAAGTGCCAGAATAAGTCTGAACAGGCTGCGCCAGAGTTGCAAAGGTTGAGAAATTGTGTGCCAGATCTTTCTGTTATTGACGACTATGGGTCAAAGTGTCTGTTGAATGATTTTTGGCTGGAGTTTTGAAAGACACTGAGAGAGAGAAGCCACCTGGCTCATAATTATACCTGTAATTATCAAGACTGTCCACACAGCTCTCAGTTTCCCCCACTCTCAGCTGCTGTCCAGTCTATACCATCCCAGCCAGCTGAGGCCAGCTGGTGCTAGTTATAGCAGGAACTTACCACACTGAGACTGGGTAAAAGGAAGGGGCACGCTCATTTTAGCACTGGCCCTGGACCCTTGACTGAGTTGTGCTGGATTTGCGTGCTGTGTCCAGCCAAGCTTTCACCAGAGGCAGAAGAAGAATTTTGTTGTCAGTGATCTATTTTTCTTATGTCTGTCCTCCTGTCATCTTGTTCCCTGCACAGTTCCCCTTTTGTGCAATCTTGGCCAAGCCAGTTGTTCTCGATACACAGCCATACCACTGTCGCTTCCTTCTTGTTGTGGTCAGGAGCTCTTCGCACAGTTCTTTGTGCTGCCTGATTTAGTTACGGGCAAATAATGTCAGAGTTTTTACATCGGATTTCAAAATCTTATGGATTCATCCCTTTTTTAAGGCTTATTTTTTTTCTTCTTATCATACAGCCATGAAGGTGTATGTTTTGAATACTCCTCGTAGAGGCAGACCCATTGCATGCATCAGTCTGAATGTTTGTGTCTGGTCTGATGATGTTGCAGCTGTCCTCAAATAAACTTCTGGTTTGGATATTTGGTTTTCCCCCGTGGGGATGCGGGAGGTCTGTCAGTATAAATAGCATCTCCACCTTCTGGAAATTCTGTGCTATGAATTTCCTCTTTTCTATCCCTCTCTTTATTTCTACACCGTTCTTGTCACCTCCTTGTCAATTTTCTGCCCTCTTGGTCCATTCTGTTGCCTTTTTTCCAGAAAGACATAAAATAGCAATTCTCCCCCATGCTGATGTCGGATGCACTGGGCCTGATTTTTCAGGTGCTTAACGGCAGCGCAACACATTTTTGCTCAAATGACAGACAACAGTAGTTGCTGTCTGCCCGTTCAACAAAGAAGAAGATGGATATTTTGGTTTGTGTTTGGTCTATGTCTGGGCTGTTCTGTCCGTCACTTCCGATTTGGATAGTTCAGCACTTGTATGTAGTTCATTCTGGAAACAAAAACTTGATCCCGAAATTGGTCAGAAAAAGTGACAGTAGATGACAGATGAAGGAACCTGGGATGATTGGCTTGCGTCATCGTGAAGAAGCACTGGCAGTTGACGTTTGTTTGCCTTCCCCCTGTGGATGTTGTGGCCATGATCCTTGTCGAGTGTCCCTTGGCGTGTCTCTGGATTTGACAAGACTGTAGGGTTCTTCATGAGCATGGCCTGTTCACCACCCCCCCGACCCCCCCACCACTGTCATCCTCTCTCCCCCCACCCCACCTCAGTCACCTGTTGTGTTTTTTTATGCCGTCATCTGTATTTGTCAAATGCATACAGTTGGGTGTTGAAACATTTATAGCTCGTGACAATGTCCTCTGTCCCCACACACACACACACACATACACACAAATCGCCTGTAGAGAAGGAATTAGGTTTTAATTAATAATGGATCGGTGGTCTAGAGGTAACGCGCCTGTCTAGAAAGCGAAAAGTCCGGGTCGGAAGTGTGCGGTGGTTCGTATCCCGTTTAGACCCAAAACTTTTTCCCCATCCATTAGATCATGAGTGGTGGTCTGGGCGCTAGTCTTTCGGATGAGACGATAAACCAAGGTCCCGTGTGTTGCACATAATTAATTTAGCGCACGTAAAAGAACCCACGGCAACAAGAGAGTTGTCCCTGGCAAAATTATGTAGAAAAAAAGCCACTCTGATAGGGAAACAAAAACTGTCGCAGACAGGGGAAAAAAAAAAGAAAAAAAAAGGGTGGCGCTGTTCTTGTGGCGACGCGCTCTCCCCGGGGAGAGCAGCCCGAATTTCACGCAGAGAAATCTCCGTGACTTAAAGTGGTATAAATAAATAAATAAATAAGTAAATAAATAAGTAAAAGTACAGACAGGCAGGGAGGGTACAGGCAGTCAGCCAGATGGGGGAAGCTCAGTGGTGCATTTTTGATGGATGTTTTTGTCCAATGGGTATGTGGAGTTTTTTTCTTCTTCCCTTTGAGACAGCAACCTGTGTTCTTCTTTCCCCTGCGTTTTATCTGGCCTCTGTTGACTCTGTAGATTCATTTCAGAGACTCTGTGGTGGACGTGTTTGGCAAGGGTTATGCTATTCTGGGCTAAATTCTGTATTAACAGCCTTACCTGTAACAGATTTGTTAAGAAATGATAAAATTAATTGCCTTTTTATTATTTTTTTGAGTGAATTATCGTGGACGTTGAATTGATTGAAGGAACTGCACAGTAAATTTAAGGGTAGTTTTGTGTGTACGAAACGTATCGAAACCATACGTGTTGATACAAGGAGCGAACAGAAAGGTTGGGTTTTAATCTTGGTAGTTTTCTTTCTGTACATAATTTCACAGTTTTAACCTGAGCTTTTACCACCGAAAAGGTGACAGCCCTGATATGATGTCTGTGGTTAGAGGGGCTATACATAATAACAATATTGGATTGGATTGAAATGCGTGGGTCATGATTTCTCAGTGTGAGATATTAAAGTATTCTTGAGTCTTGAAATTGATCTTTCTCAAATGTGTGAGATTCAGTATTGAAATATGTGGGTCATAATTTCTCAGTGTGAGATATTAAAGTATTCTTGAGTTCTTGAAATTTATCCTTTCTCAGGTATCTGAGATTCAGTATGATAAGTGGCATGGTGAGCAGTAGGATTTTGATGGGAAAGTTTGAAGTGGTAAAAAAAGGTTTATTCGCTGTACGAAAATCCGTGATGATTTTTCATAAGCAGTGTTCACCACATAGTCTCTGAAAATGAACAACTCTTGTGCTTCATCATGAAATGAAACGACCAGTAAAACAACTATTAACTTTTTTTTTTAGGTGGTAGGTACTGATAAAGATGGAAATATGTAGATGCGAGTGTGTGTGTGTGTGTATGTGTGTGTGCGCATGTGTGTGTGTGTTTGTGTGTGTGCGCATATGCATGCGCATGCACATATTTTGTATATGTTAATTTACACTGTGAAAGCAAGAGGAAATGCTAATTCACTCTAGGATATTCATTTTCTGACCAAGTTAAATATTGTGAAATTCTGCTTTGCTTAAAACCAATGTTTAGACTGATGAAGACGATTTTCTACATAAAAAGTATATTTATATATTCAAACCTTTATTTGTTATGGAAGCATATAAACTCGTAAACTGATAGTGAGGCAGAAGATAATTTGTTGACATTTCATCCTCCCATTACTATGCTAAATGATTCATTTCATGATGAAGCAGTTGTATTTTTTTGCCAGATCTTTCATTCCTTACTGACCAACTGATTGTTGTTTTTTGTCTGTTTATCACTTTCATGTTTATTACACAGACAACTTGACTGAAAACATAGCAGTCTTGTGCTAACATCTCAATATCGTAAGTGTGCAGTATTCTGCGCAAAATAGTGGGGAAAGTTAGCAAAAATTTGTGACTTGTTCGGAAAAAAAAAAATTGGTGGTGCATTTGATTAAACGGTTTCTTTGAATTTATTCTGTATCTTGTTTGCTCCACGTGTACATTCAGAACATTGTTATATATTGATTATAATAATGATAATTGACAAGAGCAGCTTCTACAGCATTAAAGATAATTCGCTAAAAATAACAGCAAGGATTCATTTTGTGCTGTCTGAACTCAGCAAGCTTCAAGATAGGTTTATAAATTTGCACACACAAATATTCTGTTTTTAATGTTGGCAGAGAAACTGCTATGTTTTCGAAGTTTGGGCTGTGCGCTCTATAGAAAAATTAGAATAACAGTGTATATCAAGAAGTTGAACACTGATAAGACAAAATGCAAAGTAAGCCTCTTTAGAAATGAAAAACTGTGAATCGGTTTCAGAATGTATCCTGTTTGATTGATCACAGCATAAATGAAAATGTTAGATAAATGTTATGCACCCAAATCACTGATTTTAATGTGTTCAAATCACCGATTTTAAAGTATCCAAATCACTAATTTTAAAGTATTCAAATCACTGATTTTCAAGTATCCAAACCTCCGATTTTAATGTATCCAAATCACCGATTTTAAAGTATCTGAATCATCGATTTTACCGTATCCAAATCACCAATTTTAAGGTATCCCAATCACCAGTTTTAAAGTATCCAAATCACCGATTTTAAGTATCTTAATCACTGATTTTAATGTATCCAAATCACCAATTTAAAAATATCCAAATCACTATTTATAATGTATCCAAATCACCAATTTTAAAGTATAAAAAATCACCAATTTTAAAGTGTCCAAATCACCATCTTTAATGTATTCAGATCACCATCTTTATTGTATCGAAATCACCAACTTTTACAGGGCTAGGAAAAGAGTTGTAGAGAAGCTGATAAAAAAATGAAGTAAATGCATGTTTTCATCAGTGACTCGGGTGAATGATCAGAAATCTTTGTCTTATCAGTGTTATGAAGTGTTACTGTGTGTTGCTGGGTAGATGTTTGTTGCTAGAGGTGTTGTTGTTATGTATATTGCCAGTTACTAGTTCCTTACAGCATGCTTGTAGTCTCTTCAGGTACGGTACCCTTCTTCTCAGTATGTATACTAAAACAATAACATATGTAAATGAATGCATGTGTGCAAAACGTCATTAACAAGTGTATTTTGAATAGTTACTGCTGTTGAAAACATAACAATCATTAACAATTGAATTTGAGTAATTATTGCTGTGGAGAGTTTTAATTAATACAGCGTGCTTAAAGTAATGTGCTTAGAAATAATAGTAGAATTATCTTTGAAGTGAAGCCGTGTTATAAGTATTTAGAAAAGATTTGTGCGTTTGTTTATCCAAATGTATATCAATTTGATATTGCTAATACTTCCCATGACTTTGAATATAATATTTGCTGGTGTTCTAATCTAAGATTTAAAAGAAAGAAAATGATTATCAGCCTTTGAATAAAAAAATCTATGTTGGGAAGTAAATATAATCATTTCGATAACAAATAGAATGAATTAGATTTTTGTTTAAATGGATGTCTGTGTGTAGAACATTTTCATGACATACGTACTGTCACTAAGATTTTCATTTTTTGTTGTTGTAAGCTTTAAGAATACATTTATATACTATTATAAAGCTCTTGCATTTCTGGTTTAAACAAATATTAAAGATAGCAAAATGGTTTTCCTTCATTTGCTTTAAAAATGGTTTTTACAGTTTCAAGTCATCAATGGTTTTTTATGTTGGTCTGTTTATTAGTTGCTTTTTTTTTTTTTTACATAAATGTCATTGATCAATATGATTTCAGCTTAAATTAGATTGCAGACCTGAGTAGCTTGAATTGAAAAATAATAGCTTTGTATTATTGACCTGATGATAATTATGTATTTCTTTTTCCATTTTGCTTAGAGAAACCAATCTCTTTGTCTCTGTCTCTGTGTATTTGTCTCTGTCTCTCTGTCTGTATCTGTCTGTCTGTTTGTTTGTCTCTCTTCTTTTTCATTGTTGTTTAATGTATAACACATTTTTCACATCAATATAACAAGTTAATAATTTCAGCAAGAGTGTAGTATACATTTGTTATAGTGATGTTATCGAGGAAAATATTTGGTTGATAATTTTGAAAATGGCAATCGTGTGTGCTTTTATATAGTCAGTTAAATGTTAAATCTTATGAACATTTTAAATACATATTTCACATTTACAGGGAATTATTTTGACCAAGCAATATCTTTGAGAATAAATGTATTTTGTAAAGCACAGATGTTTTATTTATAAGATTATGGATTATCTAAAATGATGATGATTTAAGAAAAAAAAATCGTACTTCCAAATCAATTTCGTACTTCCAGATAGTCTGATATGATTACATGTTCATTACGATTGTAAGTGTTTTGCTTACATTGCTGCAATAATGAATTGTTTGGTTCTACTTTTTTGTACTTTTGTCAAGTCGAAATTGTTTTTCTTATTAACATTTTGATGGTAAAGTTATACACTTTGACCTGTTTCATTATGTAGTGTTATGTCATATAATGTTATACTATAAAATGTTATATAATATTACATTACATCAAGTTATATCATATGTTCTATTACATTATATTGATGTCATCTTATGTTATCTCATATCATATCATATTATCAAAATATATATACTAACCATGTATTTTTGTTATATTTTTTCTTGAACATATACCAGGGTGCCTTAGCACAGCAGAAAAGCAACAACTCCACCACGCTGCCTCTGAATGAAACGCGATTCCACCTTCTGCTGGCGGTCCTGCAGGAGTTACTGCCCTTCATGTACATGTCCTTGTTAGAGACGTGCCCTCAGTCGCCCATCGAGCCTGATGAAGATCTGATTGTTGACTGTAAGTGAGAGAGAGAGAGAGAGAGAGAGAGAGAGAGAGAGAGAGAGAGAGGAGAGAGAGAGAGAGAGGAGAGAGAGAGAGAGAGGAGAGAGAGGAGAGAGAGAGAGAGAGAGATGAGAGAGAGAGTGAGTGAGTGAGTGAGTGGAGTGAGTGGTAGTGAGTGAGTGAGTGTGTGTGTAGGTGTAGGTGTGTGTGTGTGTGTAGGTGTAGGTTGTGTGTGTGTGTGTAGTGTGTGTGTATGTGTGTTTGTGTGTGTTTGGTGTGTGTTGTGTGTGTTTGTGTAGGTGTTGTGTGTGTATGTGTGTGTGGTGTTAGGTGTGTGTGTGTAGGTGTGGGTGTGTGTGTGTGTGTGTGTGTGTGTGTGTGTGTGTGTGTGTGTGTGTGGTGTGTTGTGGTGTGTGTGTGTGTGTGTGTGTGTGTGTGTGGTGGTGTTGTGTTCTTCTTTAATTTGACATCTTTTCACATTATGTGTGTGTGTTGTTGCTGTTGTTGTTGTCTTCGATTTTATGTCTGTTCACTCTCGGTGATATTAGACGAGAAAAAAATATATATGAGGGGTGTGTGAGAATAGAGGTGGTGGTGGAGGTCCAACTGAAAAATGTGCAGGGGAAAAGAAGTCTGATCATGAAAAATACCGTGCAAAGCAAAAGGTACAATAAAAAAAGAACAAAACAAAACAAAACATTAAAAAGTCATTAACGATAATGAAACTATAATAAATGTCCTATAGGACTATACCAGAGACCTTTTGCAATATCAAATGCCAAATTCAAATGATTGAATATGCTTCTAAGGGAGTTTTCAGAAAGAGTGAATAGTTTGTTTTATAGAATAAAGCTTAATGCATTTGTAACCAAATTCAGTAGAAACAGTAAATGTCTATGTGGTGAAAATATCTTTAATACACATATAATATTAGAATGTAAGAATACATGTGTGTGTGTGTGTGTGTGTGTGTCGGTGCAGGCATGTGTGTTGTGTGTGTGTTTTGTGTGTAAGTGTGTGGTGTGTGTGTGTGTTGGTGCATGCATGTGTGTTGTGTGTGTGTTTTGTGTGTAAGTGTGTGGTGTGTGTGTGTGTTGGTGCAGGCATGTGTGTTGTGTGTGTGTGTTTGTGTGTAAGTGTGTGGTGTGTGTGTATGTTGGTGCAGGCATGTGTGTTGTGTGTGTGTTTTGTGTGTAAGTGTGTGTTGTGTGTGTGTGTGTTTGTGTGTGAAGTGTTTGTTGTGTGTGTGTTTTGTGTGTAAGTGTGTGTTGTGTGTGTGTGTTTTGTGTAGTGGTGTTGTGTGTGTGTTTTGTGTAGGTGTAGGTGTGTGTGTGTGTGTAGGTGTAGGGGTGTGTGTACATGTGCATGTATGTGCAATTGCAGTTTAGAGACTAGCCTTGTTTCACTTGTGCTCTATGCAAGGCTGATTATTATCACACACACACTCCTCCTCACCCCGACTCACCACCACCCCCACCACCACCCATCCCACACCCATCCCTCCACATTACCACCCCACTCCCATACCAAAAAAAACAACAACTGACCACCTCTCTCTCTTTCTTTCCCCCGGTCACTCTACGCAGTGTCCACGCTACCCTCGGCCAGCAGTCGCCTGTTGGAACTACCGGTCATCGCGGGAGATCAGGAACGGCTGACCTCGCTGGTCCTGCGGTTTGAAAACCACCTGCAACAGGAGTGGTTCGAGCCTTGGGAGCAACTGAACTGGCTCATCAACAACCTGTGAGTTGAGGAGGGGGGGGGGGGGGGGGGGGGGGGGGTGAAAGGTGTGGAGTTTCAGAAAGTGGATAGGAGAAGGGGGGATCTTTATTTTTGCTTTTGGTTTGTTTTTTGTTTTTGTTGCTGCCTCATCTTCTGTGACGTCCCCTGTCCTGCTGTTCTCACACCGCTCATTTCAATCACCCTGCCACAGCCACACCCAGATTCGTTATGTCTCATCCCCAGGGTTGGAAGTCCACAGGGAGCCCGTCGTTATCAGGCCGCTGTGTGGCAACCAGCCGGAGGGGTCCTGCACTGCTGGTGGGTCACTTTGGTGGTGTTCAATGGTGCCTGTTCTGAGCTAACATACGCAGGACACCACCTACTAAGCCCTCTACTAACGACGGTATTAGTTCAGTCACGGAGCCAGATTGAATGAGTTGCCCACCCGAGGTGGCAACCACCACAATGTCTGGAGAAGGGGGGGGGGGGGGGGGTCAGTTTGTATGTAAGGAAGGAGGTGGCATGAGATTCTAGTGAAATCGGCAGGGCTAGCAAAAGACTGCAACAAACGGAGATAGAAGATCATGTCATTATTATGGGGCATGGAGACTAACTCCCAACTCTTATGATGCCGACAGGTGAGTAGGGGAGAAGAGGAGAGGACCCAGCTCTCAGTTTCTCCCACTTTCAGCTCCTCTCAGCTGCTATCTATGCTGGCCCAGCTGGTGCTCATTGTAGCAGAAACTGACTGCACTTGGACTTGGTAAAAGGAAGGGGATAATTTTAGCACTGGGCCCTGGACCCTTGACGGAGTTATGCTGGATTTTTGCGCACTATGAGGAGAGTGTGTGTGTGTGTGTGTGTGTGTGTGTGTGTGTGTGGAAGGGGTGGGGGTGGAGGAGGAAGGGTGTGTGTGTGTGTGGTGTGTGCGTGTGTGTTGTGTGAGAAGGAGGTAGTTTTGTTGTGGCAGTGGTGATGGTAGTTTTTATTTTATGTTGTCTTCGCGCACGTGCGCGTGCGTGCATGTGTGTGTGCATGTATTTTTTTCTCTGTGTGTGTGTGTGTGTGTGTCTGTGTGTGAATCTGTATATCAAAAAGAGGGAGAAAGAGATACCTTAGGTTATATCTGTCTGTCTGTCTGTCTATCTATCTATCTATCTATCTATCTATCTATCTATCTATCTATCTATCTATCTATCTATCTATCTATCTATCTATGTACCTATCTATCTATCTATGTACCTATCTACCTATCTATCTATCTATCTATCTATCTATCTATCTATCTACCTACCTACCTATCTATCTGTATCTATATATCTATATATATCTATATATCTATCTATCTATCTATCTATCTATCTATCTATCTATCTATCTATCTAATGGAATATAATGGAAATTTCAGATAGATTTCTGAAATCTCCTCAGAAGATACTCGACTGATCCTTCTTAACTGAAACGTACTGTTCAGACCTCCAGCACTAGCAGTGACCACACCCTGACAGACAGACAGACGACACGCTGTGTGTGTGTGTGTGTGTGCGTGCAGGATTCCACGCTTGTTGGAGGTGATGATGGGGGTGGGGGTGTCCCTACCCCGGGTGGTGTCGGCCCTCAGTACCTACGTCAGCAGGTTCTGTCGCATCTTTGGCAAAACCTTCACCCAGAAGAAGGTGGGTAGGCAGGCAGTCTTCTCAGTCTGTGGTTGATGATGATGATATTTCATTATTATATTTCATTAATACACACGTTAAATCCTGTTCCGCTTTTCGTAAGAGTAGGCCACTGTGTGGGAACAGGTGACAGAATTTACAGAACCGCATGTACACGGGGACTGGAGGTAAAAAAGTACTTGAGTGCTTATTCCATTATCCTTGATATAAAAGATTAAATAAATAAATAAATTACGATTTTCTGGATGGAATAAAAAAAGTTTTTTTTTTATACCACTTTCAGTCACGGCATATTTCTCTGCATGAAATTCGGGCTGTTCTCCCCGGGCAGAGCGCGTCGCCACAAGAGCGGTGCCACCCATTATCATTTTTGTGTGTGGTCTTTTTCCTGTGTGCAACAGACTAGTTTTTACCCTATCAGAGTGGCTTTTTTCTACACAGATTTGTTAGGGCCAACTCTCTTGGTGCCGTGGGTTCTTTCACATATGCTAAATAATTAATTGGACCCCGGTTTATCATCTCATCCGAAAGACTAGCACCCAGACCACCACTCATGGTCTAATGGATAGGGGAAAATTTCAGGCCCAAACAGGATTGAAACCACCGCACTCTTATGACCCGGACTTTTCGCTTTCTAGGCAGGCATGTTACCTCTAGACCACCAATCGATGGTAGGATTCATGGATCGTTCTTAGGTACAGTGCTTTTTTTGTATTTTTGTTTTGAAGTTGGTACAGTACTTAATATGCTTGACAAGCGTTAGGATGGGGGGTGGGGGTGAGATAGAGTTGGAGGTTTATTTATTTATGTATTTATTTATTTATTTTATTTCGAGGATAATAGAATAAACACTCCAGTCCCCCCTCCCCGTGTGTGTACAGTTTTGTAAACTTTGTCATCTGTTCCCACCGGCGCACAATGGCCTACTCTTATGAAAAGTGGAACAGGTTTTAACATGTGCTCAAGGAAGTGTGTGCGTGTGTATGTATGTATGTATGTATGTATGTGTGTGTGTTTATTTATTTATTTATTTATTTATTTTATTCTTTTATATCAAGGATAATGGAATAAGCACTTACGTACTTTTTTACATCCAGCCCCCGTGTGTATGTGGTTTTATAAATTCTGTCATCTGTTCCCACCGGCACACAATGGCCTACTCTTACGAAAAGCGGAACAGGATTTAACATGTGCACAAGATGTTCTGCGTGCGTTCACACACATGGCCTCGGTTTATAGTCTCATCTGAAGGTGTGTGTGTGTGTGTGTGTGCATGAGAGAGAGAGATTGAGAGATCGAGAGATCGAGAGAGCTCTTCAAAAAAGGTTGGAGTGTTGAGCTGGGAATCTGAGGGCCCAGGTTTTAGCCGCCAACCACCAAGGGACTTTCCCCCTGGAGTTAACATCAGTACTGAACCCCCCCCCTCCCAGATGAGAAGATGAGAGTATAAACTGAAATCCTATGTGAGAATGCGTGCAGTACATCTTGCATGCCTGTTAAAACCCTGTTGTGTTTTAGGAAGAGTTGGCTCTTGTGTGTGTGTGTGTGTGCTGGTGAGAACGGCTGACAACATTTTACAAAGTGGCATGCACGCTGGTGTCGTGTTTAATAATAATAATAATAATAATAAAAAATGGAATTTATATAGCGCTCTATCTTGCAGAGACGAATCAAAGCGCTTGCACTCAACTCATTCTTACACAGTCATACAACCAGTAACAATTAAATAGTTCCACCAAGTCTAAATGTGCATGCACGCACACGCACGCATGCATGCACGCACGCATGCACACGTGCATGCACGCACGCACGCACGCACGCTCACACACACACACACACACACACACACACACACACACACACACACACAGAGGTCACACACCCTGGCAGGGCAATAGAATCTTGGCTGTTGAAGGCAGGGAAAAACTATGAGATGAAGCAGGAGAGGAAAATCTTAGATTTGAAATAAATATGTCTTGAGACTGGATTTAAAAGTGTCATAAGAAGGCTTTTGGCGGAGAGAGAGAGGGGGGGGGGGGGGGGGGGGGGGGCATTCCAGATCGATGGATACCATTGCTGAAGTTGAAACACGACTACCGTAATGTGAGCAAATGGTCGCGTACGCCAAGTTCTCACCATTGGTGAACCATAAAGCTCTAGCCCAGGTTACTTAAGAAAAATACATTTCCAGACTGTTCAGAGAAGAAGCCTGTTGTTCAATTCATTTTTATTTATTTATTTATTTAATTCTTTTATTTCCAGGTTAATGGAATAAGCGCTTATTTTTTTACATCCAGTCCCCGTGTGTATGTATTTTGCAAATTTTGTTGTCCGTTTCCACCGGCACACAATGATGGCATACTCTTATGAAAAACGGAACAGGTTTTTTTACATGTGCGCAAGATGTTCTGCGTGCGTTCGCACTCGGGACTTTGGCTTACAGAGTCATCCGAAGGACTTTTGTGGGGGAGTGGAGGTAGCACTGATGTTAACTCCTAAGGAAAAATCCTCTTGAATGAGATTCGAACCCAGGTCAGTAGATCACGAGCACATATGCGTCACTCTAACCACCAGGCTTAGTCTGTCCCCCAATCATTCGGCCATGAAGCCCCTCAGCATAAGTAAGACATTTAAAAAGAAACAATGAAAACCTCAATTTTTTTCCATGTTGCAGTTGCTGCATTAAAAAAAAAGTTCCATGGATTTTGTTGTGTGATGTTTTTGTTCATATATATGCATCTGAAATGGCTCGTGTGCATTTCCCAGCTTTACATCCTGGGGGTTACCCAGAACATGCACTCTGACTCACTCATCATCCCACCTGGGAATCACTGTGAGATAGGAAGTACACTGGATGAGAAGTTTACGTGTATGACTCTATTCAAGTACTTCGCCATATAGGCAGTCATACTCTGACTTCAGAGGAGCTGGACATTTTGATGATTTTTTTTCCAGGTAAAGTTGAAGTTTGAGGAACTGGTAGACTTACCAGAGGACTGTCTTGGTAAGTGGACATTTTATTATTTGTTTTAATTAAAAAGGTCATATTTTGATTTTTGTGGACACTTATTTGTGTGTGTGTGTGTGTGTGTGAAGTCAAGTCAAGTCACATTTTTATTTCTAGATGGTGCTTTGAATAAGCAATGCGTTTGCTCTGTGTGTGTGTGTGTGTGTTTATTGTGTGTGTTTGTTTCATTTTATTTTCATTTTATTCTTTTATATTGAGGATAATGGATTAAGCACTTATGTGCTTTTTTACATGCAGTCCCCGTGTGTATGCGGTTTTGTAAATTCTGTCATCTGTTCCCACGGCACACAATGGCCTACTCTTACGAAAAGCGGAACAGGATTTAACGTGTGCACAAGATGTTCTGGTGTGTGTGTGCGCGTGCATATGTGTCCATGAGTGCATTGTTTGACGGGTTCTCAGCTTTTTCTCTCTTATATCCCCTTAGAAGAAGATAACTGAAAATTCTGACCCAGAGAATACGACTTAACAAATCTGGGTTTGCCTGGGGCAGAGAGAATGAAAAGAGTGGCATGGGAACAGCAGGATTGGAATGTCTGAGAAGATGAAACAGGCAAACAAAAAGAAAAGAAAAAAGTCCCATGCTGTTTTCTGTGTGTGCGTGTCCCTCAGCTAGAGATCCGAGGTTCGCCAATGGTGAGAGATTTTGCGTATATACCACCGTTTTTGCCAACCATGAAAGTATCGGAAGGTGGCAGGATGGTTAAGACGTTTGCCTGCCAACAAGTAAACTGTGAGGTTCTGGGTTCGATTCCCAGCCTCGCCCTTTCTTCCCAGTTTGACAAAAAAATCGAACTGAATGTCAAAGTCCTTTGGATGAGACTATAAACCAAGGCCCCGTGTGCGAACGCATGCAGAACATCTTGTGCACATGTTAAATCCTGTTCTGCTTTTCGTAAGAGTAGGCCATTGTGTGCCGGTGGAAACAGATGACAAAATTTACAAAACCGCATACACACGGGGACTGGATGCACATGGGTGCTTTTTCCATTATCCTCGATATAAAAGAATAAATAATAATAAATAATAATAAAAAGGGAATTAAAGCGTTGGCAGGTTGGCATTTGAAGTTGACCTGGGAAGTCGTACAAAAAAAAATAAAAAAATCCCCACCCTTAATTCACCAGATGCCGCTGCGATTTGAACCCACGATTTCATGGACCCATGGGATTGAAGTTGAATGGTGTTAACCACTGAGCTATAGCGTCCGTCATACAGATGTTTTGTGGTTTAAAATTTTTGTTTGTTTGTTTTTTTCGATTTTTTGCTTTTTGGTTCCTCGGCCATTTTTTTGTTTGTTTCGTTTTTTTGCTTTTTGGTTCCTCGGCTCGAGCTCTGAGACTCGCCAATGGTGAGATTTTGCGTATGCGACCGGTTTTTTTGTTGTTGTGCCCAACATGAAGGTAGCTGCATTCCGACTTCGGGGATTTATACAGGCGTGTGTGTGTTGTGGTGTGGTGCAGATTCCCAGGTCAGTCTAGGTCACACCGCCATCACCACTGCTGTGGTCCCTGTCTATGCATCAGGAGTTCTGCTCTCTTTCAACACTGTGAGTTTGGGGTCAGAGGGTGTGTGTTTGTTCGTTCTTGTATTTTAACGTCTGTTCACTATAAGTGGTATTAGACGTGGTCAGGGTGTTGTGTGTGTGTGTGTGTGTGTGTGTGTGTGTGTGTGTTTTGTTGTTGTTGTTGTTGTCTTCGATTTTACGTCTGTTCACTCTCAGTGATATTAGACGAGTAAAAAAATATTATACAAGTGTGTGTATGTGTTGTGTGTGTGTTGTGTGTGTGTGTGTGTGTGTGTGTGTGTGGTGTGTGTGTATGAGGGTTGGGGTGTGTGGAGAGGGGGGGTGGATGGTAGGTGTGAGGTAGTGGGTGTGTGAGTGTGGGAGGGGGTGTGGGGTGTGTGTGTGTGGGGAGGGTGTGGGTGGATGGGTAGGTGTGTGGGTAGGTGTGTGGTGTGGGAGGGGTGGTGGGGTGTGTGGGGTGGGATGTGGGTGGATGGGTAGTGTGGGGTAGGTGGGTGTGTGAGTGTGTGTGTGTGTGGGGGAGGGGGGGTGGGGGTGTGTGGGGAGGGTGTGGGTGGATGGGTAGGTGTGGGGTAGGTGGGTGTGTGAGTGTGTGTGTGGTGTGTGTGTGTGGGTGGGTGTGGGTATAGAGTATGCGTGGGGAGGGATTGTGGGTGTGGTGTATGAGTGTGTGGGGGGATTGTGGGTGTGTGTGTGTGATGTGTGGGTGTATAGTGGATGGGTGGTGTGTGTGTGTGCGTGTGTGTGTGTGTGTGTGTGTGAAGTCAAGTCAAGTCAAAATGACTTTTATATGTGTGTTGTATGTTTGTGTCTATGTGTGTCCTTGTGTCTGTTTTATTTTTCCTTTTATTTCAAGGGTAATGTGCTTTTTTACATCTAGTCCCCGTGTGTATGCAGTTTTGTAAACTTTGTCATTCGTTCCCACCAGTACACAATGGCCTACTCTTTCAAAAAGCAGAACAGATACATGTGCGCAAGATGTTCTCTGAGGGTTCGCACATGGGACTTCGGTTTCTAGTCTGGTCTGAGAGATGTGTGTCTGTGTATGCACATGCATTTTTCTAAGTTTGTAAAAAGTGTAGACCGCTACTACAAGTTGATTTTTGTACCTGTGTTTGCATACCCAATATTCCAGCACCTCACTGTGTGTGTATGTATGTATGTGTGCATGCGTGCACGTGCGTGTGTGTGCATGTGTGTGTGTGCGCGCGTATGTGTTATTTTATTTTATTTTATTATTCTTTTATATCGAGGATAATGGAATAAGCACTTATGTGCTTTTTTACATCCAGTTTCCAAGTGTATGTGGTTTTGTAAATTCTGTCATCTTTTCCCACCGGCACACAATGGCCTACTCTTAAAAGCAGAACAGGATTTAACGTGTGCGCAAGATGTTCTGCTTGCGTTCACACACGGGGCCTCGATTTATAGTCTCATCCGAAGTACTTTTGGGGAGAGTGGAGTCAGCACTGATGTTAACTCCAGGGGAAAATATCCCCTTGAACGGGAATCGAACTGGGGTCGTCAGTAGTGAATGCCTGCATGCTTGCACACATATGTATGTGTGTGTAAATGTGTGTGTTTACAGGAGGAATCTCGACAAGAAGTGAGTCACTTCCTAAAGAAAGTGCTGTGCACCTTGGCGTTCTGTCAAACCTCGCTGGACAGTCTTCGGGCCACTGTGCTACAACTGCGGTAAGTCATAACACAGCTAGCTTAACCTCTTAACTGTTCAGTGAAAGTGCACCCTATATGCCGGGGAATAAAATTCTTATGTACCACTTGCTATGTTCATATCCCTCTTACTCAGAAATTACCACATGAATAATCCTGATAGTCTACCCAATGACAGTATATATATTGTAGATTACTTCGAGGCAAGATCAAATTAGTTAGCATGATATTTCACTGCGAAAATATATTTAAAATGTAAAAAATTGACAAAAGTACACTTTCTTCATCACCACTGTCATTCTGAGTAGCCCCCATCTCAATAACGTCAAACATAAGTCCAGGCTAAATCGCATTCATTTTTGTTTTAATGCACTATCTGCTGAATCATACACGATCGTTTTCATCACTCTCAGGTAAATCTAAAGTTTTATTTGCCACTTTTTCCGCTGTGTAAAGTTATTGATACCTTCAACAAGAAGTGTCAGCCATTTTGAACAAGAACTGCCCAAGCAGTCCTGCATAAAAACACAAAATATGAGCTAAAAAACCAATCGTTTTTGCCACGGTTTCTGCAGCTGGATGTTGCCAAGCAACAGGAGAGTGATCTCCACTAATTTTGGAGTTCTTTCTCTTTAACTGTAGTCAAGGAAGCTGGCTTGTTTACTTCGGTCTGACACCCCGGAAATTTTCCGAGTTGTAGGCGTATAGAGTGCACATTTAGCCCTGGAAAATTTCTGGGGTCGGGCAGTCTAGTGGTTAATGGTGGAAAATGTTTGCGTATGCAGAATCTTACCATTGGTGAACCTTCGAGCTCTAGCTGAGGAATGAAAACACAACAACCAAATTAAAACCCAACCATCTTTCCTGCAATGAAGTCTGTGTTGTGAAGTGTCACCTTTTTGTGTTTGCCCCCCAAATCCTTTATTTGATGCTTTCAAATCCAACCTAAAGACGCACTTATTTTTGCTACCTAGGATCTTCCTCCATCATTGCACCTCGCATCTGTCCCTACTTACAATCAATCAGTCTCCTCCATCTCCATCATCTTGCCGTAGTGTGTTTCTGTGTGTGTGTTTGCGTGTTTCTCTGTGTGTGTGTATGTGTATGTGTAAATGTATAATTTGTTAACCTTATTTGCAAATGGTTGCATATGCGTGAATGATTTGCATGCAAGCGCTTTGATTTGCTTTGCTTTACAAGATTCAGCGCTATACATTAATTCCATATATCATCATCATTATTGTCATGATGATGGTGGTGATGATGATGATGATGATGGTGGTGGTGGTGGTGGTGGTGGTGGTGGTGGTGATGATGATGATGGTGATGATGATGATGATGTGGTGGTAGTGGTGGTGGTGCTGCTGCTGATCATCATCATCATTATCATCATCATGATTCTTCCTGCTGTTGTTGTTGTTGTGTGTTGTGTTGTTGTTGTTGTTGTTGTTGTTGTTGTTGTTGTTGTTGTTGTTGTTGTTGTTGTTGTTGTTGTTGTTGTTGTTGTTCTTCTTCTTCTTCTTCTTCTTCTTCTTCTTCTTCTTCTTCTTCCTCTTCTTCTTCTTCTTATTATTATCATCATCACCATCATCATCATCATCATCATCATCATTATTATTATTATAATTATAATTATAATTATTATCATCATTATTATCATAGCACGGAGGCATCGAACCACGATTTATTGCTGAGCGTCCTTTGGGATGGCGTTGTCCACTCTGCTGCTGTCGTGAGAGCCACCGCTGCCTCCCTCTTTGAGGTGAGTTTGACGTGGATGTTGTTGTGTGTTTCTGTGTGAAGGGGTGATATGTGTATGATGAGGAGGATGTTAGGTTTAGGTAATGGAGTTTGATATGGATGTTGTTGTGTGTTTCTGTGTGAGGTGGTGATATGTGTATGATGATGATATGAGGATGTTAGGTTTAGGTAATGGATAGGTTTAGGTAATGGAGTTTGACATGGGTGTTGTTGTGTGTTTATGTGTGAAGTGGTGATATGGAGTAAGGATGTTAGGTTTAGGTAATGGAGTTTGACGTGGGTGTTGTTGTGTGTTTATGTGTGAAGTGGTGATATGTGTATGATGATGAGGATGTTAGGTTTAGGTAATGGAGTTGACGTGGATGTTGTTGTGTGTGAAGTGGTGATATGTATATGATGATGAGGATGTTAGGTTTAGGTAATGGAGTTTGATGTGGATGTTGTTGTGTGTTTTGTGTGAAGTGGTGATATGATTTATATGATGAGAGGAGAATGTTAGGTTTAGGTAATGGAGTTTGACGTGGGTGTTGTTGTGTGTTTATGTACGAAGTGGTGATATGATTATATGATGAGGAGAATGTTAGTTTTAGGTAATGGAGTTTGACGTGGGTGTTGTTGTGTGTTTATGTACGAAGTGGTGATATGATTATATGATGAGGAGAATGTTAGGTTTAGGTAATGGAGTTTGACGTGGGTGTTGTTGTGTTTATGTACGAAGTGGTGATATGATTATATGATGAGGAGAATGTTAGGTTTAGGTAATGGAGTTTGACGTGGGTGTTGTTGTGTGTTTATGTACGAAGTGGTGATATGATTATATGATGAGGAGAATGTTAGGTTTAGGTAATGGAGTTTGACGTGGATGTTGTTGTGTGTTTATGTATGAAGTGGTGATATGTGTATGATGATGATGAGGATGTTAGGTTTAGGTAATGGAGTTGACATGGATGTTGTTGTGTGTTTATGTATGAAGTGGTGATATGTGTATGATGAGGAGGATGTTAGGTTTAGGTAATGGAGTTTGACATGGATGTTGTTGTGTGTTTATGTATGAAGGGGTGATATGATTATATGATGAGGATGTTAGGTTTAGGTAATGGAGTTTGACATGAATGTTGTTGTGTGTTTATGTATGAAGTGTGTTATGATTATATGATGAGGATGATGTTAGGTTTAGGTAATGATGATGATCGCATTGTGTCAGTGTGTGTGTGGTGTAGGGTGTGTGTATGTGTGATGTGTGTGGGGTTTGTGTGTGTGTTTGTGTGTATAGGTGTGTGTGTGTATAGGTGTGTGTGTATAGGTGTGTGTGTGTGTTTGTTGAAGGGGGATTTATGTGTGTAGGGTGTGTGTGTGTGTGTGTGTGAGACATAAAAAAATTCCATTTGAATATACATATTGTTCTTTTTGTTCAATACTGTTTTAAGTTTAACAGATTTTGTTTAATTCCAAGAAGCCACTCAGAAACTAAAACTGTGACCAGTGAAATCCTAACTTAATCATATTGGTCTGTTTTGTTGAATTGTGGATCAAGTGGAACTAAAGCTTTGACCAGTGAAATCCTAACTTAATCATATTGGTCTGTATTGTTGACTTGTGGAACAACTAAAACTGTGACCAGTGAAATCCTAACTTAATCATATTGGTCTGTTTTGTTGACTTGTGGACCAACTGAAACTAAAACTTTGACCAGTGAAATCCTAACTCACTCATATCGCTTGGATCAGACTATAAACCGAGGCCCTGTGTGCGAAGTCATGCAGAACATCTTGTGCACACGTTAAATCCTGTTCCACTTTTCCTTAAGAGTAGGCCATTGTGTGCCGGTGGGAACAGATGACAGAATTGACAAAAACCGCATACACACAGGGACTAGATGTAAAAAAGCACACAAATGCTTATTCCATTATCTTTGATATAAAAGAATAAAATAAAAATAAAATAAATAAAAATATCGGGCTGTATTGTCAGTACAGTTCTTGTGGTGTAGAACTTTGACCAACAAGAATCGTAACTTAATCATAATGACCTGTACTGTTCAGTCGTGAAGTTGTGGAACACTTGAAGCTGAGACAGCCATGTGAAGATGTTGTGTGTGCAGCTGGTCATTCAAGGGGTCAGCGACACCCTGATCTCACAGCGAGTGGTACCTGCCCTGGTCACTCTGGCTAACGACCCAGATATGTAAGTGTGTCCGTGTTTCATGTGCTGTCAATTTTTTTCTGTCTGTAGTGTGAAGGGGACGGGATAGCTCAGTGGTCAGAGCACTCGCTTTCCCCCAAGCTAAGGTTAAGCAGCATTGAGCGTGGTTAGCGATGAGATGGGTGATCATTTGCGCACCTTGGCTTCAGTACTGTCCCCCAGTTCACCCAGCTGTAAATGGGTACCTGCCCTCTTTAGGGTCACGGAAGGTAAAGCAGCGAGGGAGAGGAGATGGGCGCCGCCCTCAATTTGCTGGCCTCTTGAGAAGTGAGGTTTCTGATACCTCGCTTCCCTATGACCTTATAGGTTATGGGACACCTTTACCTTTTTACCTTTAGTGTGAAGGGAACGGGATAGCTCAGTGGTCAGAGCACTCGCTTCCCCCCAGCTAAGGCTAAGCAGCATTGAGTGTGGTTAGCAGTGAGATTGGTGACCATTTGCGTGCCTTGGCTTCAGTACAGTCCCCCAGTTCACCCAGCTGTAAATGGGTGTCTGCTGTCTTTAGGGTCAGGGAAGGTAAAATAGTGAGGGAGAGGCGATGGGTGCCGCCCTCAATATGCTGGCCCCTAGAGAAGCTGGGGTCTCTGATGCCTTACTCCGCTATGACCTTATAGGTTATGGGACACCTAAAGTTACCTTTTTACCTTTAGTGTGAAGGGGACGGGATAGCTCAGTGGTCAGAGCACTCGCTTTCCCCCCCAGCTAAGGTTAAGCAGCATTGAGCGTGGTTAGCAATGAGATTGGTGACCATTTGCGTGCCTTGGCTTCAGTACTGTCCCCCAGTTCACCCAGCTGTAAATGGGTGTCTGCTGTCTTTAGGGTCAGGGAAGGTAAAATAGTGAAGGAGAGGAGATGGGCGCCACCCTCAATATGCTGGCCCTTAGAGAAGCTGGGGTCTCTGATGCCTTACTCCGCTATGACCTTATAGGTTATGGGACACCTTTACCTTTTTTACCTTTGTGTGAAGTGCTGTCAGTTTTACGATGTTCAATTTTTGTGTGTTTGGGTGGGTGTTTCTTTTTTCCTCGGCTAGAGCTCTGAGGTTTACCAGTGGTGAGATGTTGCCTATGTGATCGTATTTGCTGACTGTTAAGGTAGCCGTATTCTGACTTCCGGGTTGATGTCTAAACACAACACCAATGTGCATGAATTATTTTGTGTGTGTGAGTGTGTGTGTGAACATGTGCATGCTTGCATGCGTGCGTGCGTGCGTGCGTGTGTGTGTGTGCGTGTGTGTGTTTCTTTGAAGTTTGTCGTTGTTGGGTTTTGTTTTGTTTTTGTTTGCTTGTGATTGTTTTTTTTCCCGTAGAACACCCAGAGCCCAGCATTTGCTTTTAAAGAGTGGATTGTATAATTCTCACGTTTCATCATTGTCTGTGAAAGAGTAATGAATGGTCATCACCAGTGTCATCACTATTGCTGTCATTGTTAATGTTATCACAATTATTATTAATCTTATAGTTTTGTATTGAATTTCCCTATGATGTTAATGTTACCACAACTATTATTAATCTTATAGTTTTATATTTGCTTTTCCTATGATGTTAATGTGATCACAGTTATTATTAATCTTACAGTTTTATATTGAATTTTCTTGTGATTTTTTGTTTTCAGGTCAGTGAGAATCGCCACCATTCCTTCCCTGGGGGCTATCATTGAAAACATCACTATCAGAGAGGTGAGCAGTGTTGTAGAAATAAATGGTTACTAGAAGTGTTGTGTGCATGAATGTGTGCTTTTGTACATGTGGGCACACACACAGACACACACGCACGCATGCACACAAGCATGCGCCCATGCGCGCACACACACACATGCGCACACACGCACACACATACATACATACAGGCATACACTCACACACACACTCGCACGCATACATGCATGCACGCACATATGCACGCACACATACGCACACACTTACACACACACACCACACAATATTGCGTATTCAGTGTACCATCTGGAAATGAAAATTTGACTTGACTTATTTTGATTTGACTTGACTTCACACAGACACAGACACAGGCACAGACACAGACACAGACACACACACGCACGCACGCACGCACGCACGCACACGCGGACACACACATACACACGCACGCACACACCACTTACGCGCGTGCACACACACACACACACACACACACTCACACACACACACACTCACACACAACACACTCACACACACACACACATACACACACTCACACACACACACACTACACACACACACACATCACACACACACACACATACACACACTCACACCACACACACACACCACACACACACACACACACACACACACACACACACATACACACACACACCACACACACACACACTCACACACACCACACACACCACACACACACACACACACACACACACACACCACACACTCCACATACACACAACACATACACACACTCACACACACACACACACACACACACACACACACACGAGGATTCTTCCTGGAGTTAACATCAGTGCCAACTCCATACTGCCCTTCCCCCCCCCCACCCCCCCCCCCCCCCCCAAAAGTCCTTCGGATGAGACTATAAACCGAGGTCGTGTGTGCAAACATGTACAGAACATCTTGCGCTCACGTTAAAACACCCTCGCTGCTTTACCTGCCCTGACCCTAAAGAGGGCAGGTACCCATCTACTACCGAGGAACTCGAACTCGAACTCGAACTCGAATGATTTATTCACAAAAACGCCATTGGCCCATACATGAAGGGGGTTGCCGAACTGCTTAGTATTTTGGTGGGGGTAAAAGCAATAGTAACGACAAAATGTTACTGTATGACAAAAAGTCAGCGTCAAAAATATGACTTGGGATAACAATATCTCTCTTATTCTGAAAGCTTTACACAAATATAAAGTGAGGCTGTGCACAACCTCAGGATGACGTGATGCCAGGAGTAAACAGATTCTAAATAAATTAGGCTGTCTACTATATTTAACAGGGATGTAGTTCTGCCTAACATCCTCAAATACTGGACAGCACAACACAAAATGTACTTCATCCTCCCGGTGCTTGCTTACATAATGGACATAGCAGCCTGAGGTCATCATTATCACGTTCTCCTACAACCCGAGGAGCGACAAGGAGAAAAAACCCAAAAAAACCAACATACAAAAAAAAAAGACGAAAGAGAAAAGGTAGTGCATTCCATGTTTTCCATCCAGTGGTTTGCTGGTTTATTTATTTATTTAATTTATTTATTTTCTGTATTCTTTTATATCGAGGATAATGGAATAAGCACTTATGTGCTTTTTTACATCCAGTCCCCGTGTGTATGCGGTTTGTAAATTTTGTCATCTGTTTCCACCGGCACACAATGGCCTACTCTTACAAAAAGCGGAACAGGATTTAACGTGTGCGCAAGATGTTCTGCGTGCGTTCGCACACGGGGCCTCGGGTTTATAGTCTCATCTGAAGGACTTTTGGGGAGAGTGGAGTCTGCACTGATGTTAACTCCAAGGGGGAAAATATCCCCTTGAACGGGAATCGAACCCGGGTTGTCAGATTGCGAGCGCAATGTTCTAACCACTAGGCTGCTATCCCGGTTGGGCAGGTGTTGGACCGAGTGCACATGCAGCTGCAGATGTTTTTCGATGACCCCATGTATCGGGAGCATCACGCTGTCCACGTGGAGCTCATCCGAACCCTGGCACGATGTGGACCCAATGCCGAGCCTAAGTTCCAGGATGAATGTGAGTACTGTCTTGGTGTTTTTGTTGTCTGTTTGTTTGTTTGTTTGTGGTGAGAATGGTTGGTTTTGTGTGTGTTGTGTTGTGGTTTGTGTGGGGTGTGTGTGTGGGTGTGGGGTGGTGGGGGGTGGTAGTGGTGGTGGTGTGGGGGGTTGGGGTGGTGTGTGTGTGTGTGTGTGTGTGTGTGTGTGTGGGGTGTGTGTGTGGGAGAGAGAGAGAGAGAGAGAGAGAGAGAGAGAGAGAGAGAGAGTGTGTGTGTGTGTGTGTGTGTGTGTGTGTGGAGAGAGAGAGTGTGTGTGTGTGTGTGTGTTTGAGTGTTAATGTGTGGAGAGAGAGAGAGAGAGAGAGAGAGAGAGAGAGAGAGGAGAGAGAGAGAGAGAGAGAGAGTGTGTGTGTGTGTGTTGTGAGTGTTAATGTGTCTGTGTCAGTCTGTCTGCCTTCTTGTGTGATTGTGGGTGGGATTGGATTGTATGTGTGAGTGTGTGTGTGTGTGTGTGTGTGTGTGTTTGATTGTGTCTCTGTCTGTTGTTTATCTGTTTGCCTGCTTGTGTGTGTTTGTGGGTGGGATTGGAGTGTGTGTGTGTATTTGTGGTCTGTGCGTGTGCTTCTCTTTCTCTGTGTGTGTCTCTCTCTGTCTGTGTCTGTCTGTCTGTGTCTCTGTCTGTCTGTCTGTTTGCCTCTCTCTCTTTTTTTCTGTTTGTGGGTGGTACTGGGGTGTGTGGGGTGTGTGTGTGTGTGTGTGTGTGTGTGTGTGTTTCTATCTCTCTGTCTATCTATCTGTGTCTTGGTATGTATCTCTGTATGTGTGGTGTATTTCTGTCTGAATGTGCACACGTTCTTGTACACTTACACATGACCGCATGTGTGTGTGTGTGTGTGTGTGTGTGTGTGTTTCTATCTCTCTTGTCTGTCTGTGTTTCAGTATGTGTCTCTGTGTGTGGTATGCTGTTTTCTTTTTGCTGTTGTTTTTTTTCCTTATTTTTTAAAAATTGTTTATATGCTCCTCTCTGTGAATATGCACTCT
>CM054143.1:12865284-12867784 GCA_028751875.1 Rapana venosa | reverse complement strand
ACATGTGGACACAAAAGGCAGGTGGATATCATGATACAAGACGTGACACAAAGACAAACCTTTGTTCGTTTCTTGCGTTTTTAGGTGAGGAATATAGGCGTGTTTTAGGGAAAATAGACGTTAGAAGGGGTGGGATGGATAGCTGTATGTATGTGGGAAGGGGCCTAAAAGAGAAGTTATGGCTGAGTCGTCTGTGTGAGTGAGTGTGAGAGCAAGAATAGGGAATGGGCAAACATGTTGGGGTTTTTTGTAAGAGAGGAGGGGAGGTATTTTAGTAAAATAGATAGTTATTTAGATATAAAAAGTTGGGGTTAAGTGGGAAATGTAGTTACCAAAGAGGATTCTTTTGTGAGCGTATGTGTGTGTGTGTGCGCGCGCATGCGCGCCCGTGCGTGCGTGTGCGTGCTTGAGAGAGCGAGCGATAGCATGCCTACCGACATACATGCATGGATGCATAAAAGGACGGAAGAGAGCGTATACGTATACTATTCCTTCATTCTTAATGTTTGCACTTTGTTTTTATCAGATAAACTGTTGGTTAAAAAAAGAATTAGAAGCATATAAAAGCGCAAAAAACTAACAGAAGCCAAAGAAACAGAAGTACAGATGAAGGAACTCATTAAGGAAAAGCGCAATAAAAACAAAGAGAAAAAACCGGATGGCAAAAGAAGACAACGCAAAGAAGACGGAAGAAAGGTTCAATAACAAGAAAGAAAATGGTAGAACCACAAGAACAACCAACAAAAGCAACAACAATAAAAACAGAAAGAACAAAGTGAAGAAACGATGAACAAAACCCCCAAAACGGCAGCAGCAGCAGCAGCAGCAACAAAACAACAAAGAAGAGAGAGGAGAGAGGAGAGAGAGAGAGAGGAGAGAGAGAGAGAGAAGAGAGAGAGAGAGAGAGAGAGAGAGAGAGAATCAGAACATGGAGTGATACTGATAGTCATACAAACATACGTTACATCACCAAGTAAATACTATTGATTTGAAATAGCGATTCGACTGAAAGGCCAAGCAGCGTAAAGTGTTCGCTACGAAAATGTTAACTGTTGCTTCTTTTCCTTTTATTTTTTCTGAGCTCTCTCTCTCTCTCTTTTTTCTAGAAGAGTTTTAAACTTATCTTGACAAAATCTTTTGAAAGTGTATTTGAAAGTTTAAAGTCAGTCTTTTTCGATGTTTGAACGTTTGTCGCAGAGTCCACTGGAACACCTGTTATGGCTGTTTCGTGTTAATCAGCTTAACTTTTAGATTTGCTCGTGTTTGATATTTATAATGTTGATCTACATTGATTTTTTAAGTCAACTCCTCCCCCCCCCCCTCCTTGCGGTGCATTAACCGATATACGTGCTTTCTTTTCAATCTTCTGTCCTTATGCACGCACGCGCGCGCGCGTGCACACACACACAACACAACACAACACACACACCACAACACACCACAACACAACACACACACCACAACACACCACAACACAACCAACACACACAACAATACACACAAGACAACACACCACACACATACGCAACAACAACAAACACACCACACACACACACACGCACGCACGCACGCACGCACGCAGCACGCACGCACGCACACATACACACACACACACACACACACAGAAAAGACCCGAGAAGGGAAGAAAGAACACAGGACCACCACCACCACCACCACCACCACCATCACCAATCTTTGTAATCGACATTGAAAGCACACTTCTCTCTCAGGACAGCAAAGCGGTAAAAACCCACACCATTTTAAACGCTCTAATAATGTTCATCGTGGCTAGGATTATTGCGATTGCGACAGTTAAAAGTCGTCACATTCCGATTTTTGAGGATATAACTGCTAGATACAACACCAGTGTGTGTGTGTGTGTGTGTGTGTGTGTGTGTGTGTGTGGGCGCTTTAACGTCTGTCCACTGAAAGATTATTTTAGACAGAAACTCTATGTGTGTGTGTGTGTGTGTGTGTGTGTGTGTTCATTTCTACCGAAAGAAGGAGAAGGAAGAAGAAAAAGAGGAGGAGGAGGAGGATGAAGAAGAAGAGGAGGATGAGAAGAAGAGGAGGAAGAAGAAGAAGAAGAGGAGGAAGAAGAGAAGGAAGGAAGAAGAAGAAGAGGAGGAAGAGAGGAGGAGGAAGAAGAAGAAGAGGAAGAGGAGGTGGAAGAAGAAGAAGAAGAGGAGAGGAGGAGGGAAGAAGAAGAAGAACAACAGCAACAATAATAACAACAGTAACAACAACAAGGGGGGAGGAAGAAGAGGAAGAACAAGAAGAAGAGGAGGAAGAAGAAGAAGAAGGAAACTAGGAGCTTTTTTATTTATTTGAGGAAACGAATATTTATTATGTACAATGCTGCTTCTTTTTTGTATCTATCCCTCCGTCAAAGATGGAAACAAATTAATGAAGAAAGAAGGAGTAAGAAGAAAAAGAAGAGGGGGAGGAGAAGGAGGAGGACGAGGAAGAATAAGAAAGAAGAGGGGGGTGAGGGGAGGAG
>CM054143.1:12857784-12860284 GCA_028751875.1 Rapana venosa | reverse complement strand
AAATGTGTCATCTATCTTTTGTGTGTCGTCATCTATCTATCTATCTATCTATCATCTATATCTATCTATCTATCTACCTATAGGATCTGTCTATCTACTATCTATCTATGATCACGCAAACAATCGTATACATGCTTACTCACATATTTTCCTCCTCACCCCCCCAAAATGTGTAATAATAGATTCCCTACTCAACACACCCCCACCCCACACACACACACACACACCACACACACACACACACACAACACACACACACACACACCAACAAACACACACACCACACAACCACACAACACACACACACACACCACACACCCACACAACCCCACACACACCCAAAGCACACACCAGCACAAAACCCTTTTTAAAAGTTTTTGAGTAGCTGCCAAAAGGGTTTTTGGGGTTTGAGAAGAGTGCTCAGATTTTGAAAAAAAAAAATTTGGAAAAAAAAACCCCAAACCCTCAAACCATCTTAGATCGGTTGTATCAAACGCTGCTTCTAGGAATGCTTTGAAGTGTTTTCCAGTTCCTCTGACTTGGTTTACTGAGCTGAAATTGTATTGGGTTTTCTTATCTTTTTCCAGTTGTTTTTTGGGGTTTGGGTCTTCTTTTTTTCCCCCTCTCTTTTTTTATCGTTTTCGGTTTTTTGTTTGTTCTTGTTCTTGTTGTTCTTGTCTTCAGTTTTTTTGTTGTTGTTGTTGTTGTTGTTGTTGTTTTTTCTTCTCTTTTCCCTTTTCTTCTTCTTTTCTTCTTCTTTTTCCCTCCCCTCCTCCCCTCTCCTCCTCCTCTCCTTCTTCTTTTTCCCTTTTCCTTCTTTCTCTCTCTGTGTCTATGTATCTGTCTCTCTGTCTCTCTCTCTGTTTGTCTTTTTGTCTGTCTGTCTTTCTGTCTCTCTATTTAACATTTTTGCACTTGTTTCCCCTCTGCCCTTTTTTTTTCCCTTTCTGTTTCCTTATTTTTTACGTCTGTTCTTCTCTTTTCTTTTCTTTCTCTGTTTTTTCTGCCTGTCTGTCTATTTTACTTTTTCTTCCTTTTGAGCGTTAAATACCCGTCATATGTAATTTACTCTGTTGTGATATCTCTCTCTTCTGTTTTGCTATCTCTCTCTTCTGTTTTGATATCTCTCCTTCTGTCTTTGTTTCTTGTTTTTTTTACCCACTTTCAAATGTTGGCAAAAAATGTTCGTTGTATTTCTTTTTGTTTGTTTTGTTTAGTTATTGTTCTCTCCTCCTCTGTCTCTGTCTGTCTCGTCTCTCTGTCTCTGTCTCTGTCTGTCTCTGTCTGTCTTTTCTGTCTGTCTGGTTTTCTCTCTCTTTTCTCTCTCTCTCTCTCTCTTCCCTCCCCTCCCCTCCCCTCTCCTTTTTTAAAAAGAAATCACGAGGGTTCTTACTAAAGTAAAATAGCATCTTTAAAAAACCCAAAGAACAACAACAAAATACCGTCTTTCACAATAAGTCTGATATAATCGGAACATCAACAAAACAAAACTTAACAAGACAAAGCAAAAGCGAAACAAAACGTATACACAAACTACCGTGCAACCGAAACAAATCTCCAAACCCTAGCCGTCACTTTGTATCCCCCCCAGCTGTGTTTAGCATTAGTCTGGGGCCCTGCAAGGGGTGTATAGCTACCATTTTAAATTATCCAGTCTGCTCATCGTACCTTAGCACTCCCTCGAGTCCTCGAAGTGGAACGTGTATGGGTGATTTAGTAGCAATCAGCATAGAGGCATAGGGAATGGGTGCTCATTTTATTTATTTATTTATTTATTGATTGACCAACAACTGTTTCTTCATTCCTGATAATGGTCATGGAAAGAACAGTCGCCCACAAAGATGTCACTGCTGTTGTTGCTGCTGTTGTTGTTTTTTCTTCTGCTGGTTGTGGTAGTTGTGTTGCTGTTGCTGTTTCTGTTGCTACTGCTGTTACTGCTATACTGCTGCTACTACTACTACTGCTACTACTACTTCTGCTGCTGCTGCTACTACTACTACTACTTAACTGCTACTACTACTACTACTACTGCTACTACTACTACTACTACTACTACTACTACTACTACTACTACTGTTGCTGCTGCTGCTGCTGCTACTACTACTACTACTGCTGTTGTTGTTGCTGCTGCTACTACTACTTCCACCACCACCACCGCTGCTGCTGCTGCTGTTACTACTACTGCTGCTGCTGCCGCTGCTAATACTGCCACTTCTACGACTACTACTCTTACCACCACCATCACCACCACCCCTACCACCACTATTATCACTACCATTACTACTTCCACATTTTTTTTTTGCATTAGCATTCCCATGATTTTACTTTCTTTCTTTTAGAAATGATATAAAAAGTTAAGTTCTAGTGTGCGATTTTAAAATGTCCGATTGTTGTATATTATCTACTGCTTTCTTTCACTTTTCTATATCTTAATCTAAGTTAAAAGTCTTTCTATTCTCGCTGAAGTATATCATTATCAACACGTAGCAGCAGATTGTCT
>CM054143.1:12850284-12852784 GCA_028751875.1 Rapana venosa | reverse complement strand
GTTTCTGTCTTTTTGTCTTTGTCTCTGTCTTTCTCTTTGTCTGTCTGTCTGTCTCTCTTTATATCTATCTTTCTGGTTGTCTCTCTCTCTCTCTCTCCCTCTCTCTCTCCTTCACACACACACCTGCATACACAAATACGCGCACAAACGCACGCACGCACGCACACACACACACACACACACACACACACACACACACACACACACACACACACACACACACACCACACACCACACACACACACACACACCACACACACACACACACACACACACACACACACACACACACACACACACACTCATTCTCTGTCTCTTTCTCTCTGTATCTCTGTGTCTCTCTCTGTCTCTCTGTCTCTTCCTCTCTCTCATAAAGGTGAGTTACTGCCGCAAACATATCTGAGGTGCTCTACCCGTTTCAGACTTTGCACCTTTATATCTTTTACATAACATGTGGATGATAAGTAAGTGACTTGCGATTTATAGACGTGTGATACTTTTGAACTTAGAAACACAGGGTACGTAGTTGAATAATTGTTCAGTTTGCAAAGTTTTCTGATGTTTTGGAATGTTGCTATTTTCTCACTGCCCCTCCAGGAAGGACCAAAGCCTAAGTTTGATTAAAAAAATGTTCTCCCTCTTGGATTAAACTAAAACAATAATAATAAAAAGAAGAAGGAGAAGAAGAAGAAGAACATCAACACACACACACACACACTTTTATCGCAACACACACACACACTTTTATCGCAACACACACACACACACGCACGCACGCACGCACGCACGCACGCACGCACGCACGCACGCACGCACACACACACACACACACACACACACACACACACACACACACGCACACACACTTTTATCGCAACAGGAACAAAAGAAAAAACAACAACAACCCTTCTCCTTTCTCTTTGTGAAAGTTTCCCCTCACAGCTTTTTATATCTCGTTACTCTAACCATCTCAAACTGCCTGGAAGAACAATCGCCGAACACGAGCGCTCGACTCTTAACCTTCTTCAAAACAACGCGAGAGGCCCCGCGAGGGATTTGTCTGGAAATTAACTTCCCAAGTTTTGTGAACATGTAGTCGCTGGAGATCCCGTAGAGATCCCTGGTAACTCGGGCCCCAAGCAATCCCCTGGAGTTTGCAAGCGCAACAATCGGATGCATTTAATAGGATTTGACCTAGAACACGTGGGACCAGATCGACCAATAGGCTAGGCTGTTTCTGTGTGTTGTCTCTTGTCTGTTTCTGGTCTTGTCTGTCTGTCGGTTGGTGTGTCTGTGTCTGTCGGTTGGTCAATCTGTGTCTGTCTGCATACCTGCCTGTCTGCCTGCCTGTCTGTCTGTCTCTGCCTGTATGCCTGTCTCTGTATCTGTCTGTCTGTCTCTGTCTATCTAACTGTCTATCTATCTATCTGTCTATCTGTCTATCTATCTATCTATCTATCTATCTATCTATCTATCTATCTATCTATCTATCTATCTATCTATCTATCTATCTATATCTGCCCGTCTATCTATCTATCTATCTATCTATCTATCTATCTATCTATCTCTCTGTCTGTCTGTCTGTCTGTCTGTCTCTTTATCTATCTCTTGTCTGTCTCTCCGTGTCTGTCTGTCTCTGTCTGTGTGGGCATTTGTTTGTTGTGTGTTTGTGTGTCTGCGCATATGCTTTCGTGCATGCATCTGTGTGTGTTGGAGATGTGTTTATACAAGCCTGCAAAAACTGAAGCGATAACAAAGATTCTTCCTCCAACGGAGAGAGAGAGAGAGAGAGAGAGAGAGAGAGAGAGAGAGAGAGAGAGAGAGAGAGAGAGAGAGAGAGAGAATGACACTGGTTTATTGTGGTAAGCTTTCAAGCCCAGTCACAAGGGGACAGTGGGGGAGGGGACAGGGCGCAAACACATAATTATTCAACTAAGAGGAGAAAAACAATTCGCAACAGCCCAGATAATCATCACGACATGGATTCCACGTCATGGTTCAACAGCTGCATCAAAGCACAGAGAGAGAGAGAGAGAGAGAGAGAGAGAGAGAGAGAGAGAGAGAGAGAGAGAGAGAGAGAGAGTGACAGACACAGAGAGAAGAGAGACAGAGAGAGAGAGACAGAGAGAGAGTGACAAACAGAGGCGGAGAGAAAGAGACAGACAGAGAGTGACAGAGACAGAGAGAGTGACAGAGACACACAGGAGAGAGAGAGACAGAGAGAGAGAGACAGGAGAGAGAGTGACAGACAGAGGCGGAGAGAAAGAGACAGACAGAGAGTGACAGAGAGAGTGACAGAGACAGAGGCAGACAGACAAGAGAGAGAGAGAGAGGAGAGAGAGAGAAGAGAGAGACAGAGAGAGAGAGAGACAGAGAGAGAGACAGACAAAAGAGAGACGACAGACAGAGTGACAGAGAGAGAGAGAGAGAAGAGAGAGGAGAGAGAGAGAGAGAGAGAGACAGACAGACAGACAGACAGACAGGCAGAGAGAGAGACAGA
>CM054143.1:12842784-12845284 GCA_028751875.1 Rapana venosa | reverse complement strand
CTTCTCCATTCGACGGGCAGTATATAGAGTCGATCCCATCTCTCACACGCTTTGGGACACTTTGAGTCCAAAACACTCTATATTTCGAGTTTATCTCGCTAACGCTTCAGGTGATTTTAAAAAAAAAGAAAGAAAGCTTTTCTAGCAAACAACAACAAAGAGAATGACGAATAACAGCCCAGTCAGTGTTATCTTGAGGGCGCCCAGAGCCCCCCCCCCCTCTCTCCCCCTCCCCTTCTCTCCCCCTCCCCCCCTTCAGCTTCAGAGAAATCTCGTCACATCAACACATTTTCTAAACTTAATTTTGTAGTGCCTTTGGTGGGAAACCAAAGCGCTCTGACTACAAAAAGAAGAAGGGGGGAAAAACAAACAATAGTGTAAACTATGAATGTCTGAGGCTTGTCCAGACTCCCCCTGTTTCAGACCTGTTATATAAACAGCACGGTCTTTGATCTTTCTCTCTCTCTCTCTCTCTCTCTCTCTCTCTCCTTCTCTCTCTCTCTCTCTCTCTCTCTCTCTCTCTCTCTCTCTCTCTCTCTCTCTCTCTCTCTCTCCTCCCTCTCCTTTCTCCTTGTGGTGTGTGTGTGTGTGTGTGTGTGCTGATAGCGAGGTTACGTTTAAGGCTGACAGTAAGAGAGGAGGATGAAAGACAGTGATGGTTTGTGAAACGTGAAGGGGTAGATAGATAGATACAAGGGTCTCGAGTGTAACAAAAAAAAGTATAAAGGGTTGAAAGAACTGGTGGGTGTTTTTTCCCCCTCCGTTCGTTCCTTGTGCCATCCGCGCTTTTCATCTTGACAGGCAGTTTTAAACTTACCATTGCAGATTTGTGATATTGCATTATCTGGTATTGTGTGTATATGGGTGTGTGGGGTGGGGTGGGGGGTGAGGAGGCGTGGGTGGTGTGTGTGTGTGTGTGTGTGTTTGTGTGTGTGTGTGTTTGTGTGTGTGTGTGGGGTGGGTGGGGTGGTGGGTGGTGGTGTGTGTGTGTGTGTGTGTGTGTGTTGTGTGTGTGTGTGGGTGTGGTGGTGGTGGTAGTGGTGTGTGTGTGTGTGTTGTGTGTGTGTGTGTGGTGTTTGGTGGTGGTGTGTGTGTGGTGGTGGTGTGTTGTGTGTGTGTGTGTGTGTGTGTGTGTGTGTGTGTGTGTGTGTTGTGTGGTGTGTGTGTGTGTGTTTGTGTGTGTGTGTGTGTGGGGTGGTGGTGGTGGTGTGTGTGTGGTGGTGGTGGTGGTGGTGTGTGTGTGTGTGTGTGTGTGTGTGTGTGTGTGTGTGTGCGCGTGCGTGTAACTTTACTTGAATTTTTCATGTATTGTAATGAACTATTTATATTTCCATTCATAAGGTAAATGTGTGACTTGAGAAATAGACCATACGAAAACGTAATTTCTGTGTGGACCATTAAGTTAGATTTTTGAAAAAATATTTTATTTTAAGTTAAGTTGATTCGGAAATAGAACTTTATTTGAAAGAATAGATAAAGCGTTTCGGAAAATAGACCTTTATTTGAAAGTATAGATAAAGCGTTTCGGAAATAGAACTTTATTTGAAGGTATAGACAAACGCACTTAGGTAATCACTTTTATTGACAACCTCTGCATGCAGCTCTGTACAGTTAGCAAAGCTTCCTGCTACAAAGAACCTGGACAGAGCTGTATGTGAAATTACCAACAATCCCCTTTTAAGTCCAGTTATATCGACGCAAATCCTGTATGATAGCAAGGCATTCTGACGTCAATGTGAACAGTAAAAGATTAAAGTTTTTATTCCCCAAGGTGCCTAGAATTCAATTCTAGCTCATTTCTATATCGACATTTTCTCTGTATGATAGCAAGCTTTCTGAGAGCAAAGCCACTTTTGAAAGATTACACAACTTTTGTCTCTCCCAGGACATTTAGCAATCCCTTTTTCAAGATGGCTCTATCGCCGTGTTCTAAACATTCTTGTGTATTTCATAATCGCCTGTTGTTTTGAATAACTTTTTTTGTGGTTATTTTTGCATGACTGCATGTTGTTGTGAACAACTTTTTGGTATTTTTCATCACTGCATGTTGTTGAACTTTTAGTTATTTTTTCATGACTGCATGTTGTTGTGAAAAACTTTTAGTTGTTTTTCATGACTGCATGTTGTTGTGAATAACTTTTTGTTATTGTTCATGACTTTGTGTTATTATTCATGACAATATGTTGTTTCCAATAACTTCTTGTCATTTTTTCCATGAATGCATGTTGTTTTGAATAACTCTTTGCCATTTTTCATGACTGCATGTTGTTCTGAATTTCATGTTCTTAACACTTGTATTTCTTATGATTGCATACTATTTTGAACACCTTGGTATCTTTCATGACTGCATATTCTGAACATTCTTCGTCGAACACTCAGAAACTATTGCTGTATGTTATATGAGCTAAAAATGCGTTGCGCTGCCGGTAAGCGCCTGACAAGTCAGGCCCAGCGCGTCCGACTTTGGCTTGGGAGAGCTTTGTTATCTTTAAGGTCTTTC
>CM054143.1:12820284-12832784 GCA_028751875.1 Rapana venosa | reverse complement strand
AAAAAATAATAAAAAGAAAGAAAAATAAAATAAAAATCTACAAGAGGGTGGATAATGGGGTGCAAGTGTGTGTGTGTTTGTGTTTTTTTAAATTTTAAATTTTTTAAAATTTTATTCTTTTATATCGAGGATAATGGAATAAGCACTCATGTGCTTTTTTACATCCAGTCCCCGTGTGTATGCACTTTTGTAAATTCTGTCATCTGTTCCCACCGGCACACAATGTGTGTGTGTGTGTGTGTGTGTGTGTGTGTGTGTGTGTGTGTGTGTGTGTGTGTGTGTTTTATCTATTTATTTCTTTATTCTTTTATATCGAGGATAATGGAATAAGCATATATGTGCTTTTTTTTAACATCCAGTCCCCGTGTGTATGCGGATTTGTGAATTCTGTCATCTGTTCCCACCGGCACACAATGGCCTACTCTTACGAAAAGCGGAACAGGATTTAACGTGTGTGCAAGATGTTCTCTCTGTGTGTGTATGTGTGTGTGTGTGTGTGTGTGTGTGTGTTTGTGTATGAAAAACCAACACACAGAAGGAAACACCCAACTACCACCAACACAAAACAGAAAACAGAAACAAATTGATTAAAGGAAAAAAAACAAAAATCAACCCCTCCCCCTTCTTCCCATCCCACTCATCAGAACTCCTTTGAAACTGCAATCTGAAATGTCATGCCTGTTTTGCGTTGTTACTGTTCTTGAATCTATTTCAGCATTATTTACCCGCCCTCTTTCTCTTATATATAGAACCCCACCCTCTAATCTTTTTTGTGGATATTTATTCTATGGGTTGTGTTTTTTTCTTTCCTTGTCCGTCTGTTTCCATCTTCAAACAGATTTAATGATGAAAAAAAGGGCTGAAGCCTAATATGGTGCAGACATGGACGTAGTTTTTTGTGTGTGGTTTTGTGTGTGTGAGTGTGTGTGGTTTTGTGTGTGTGTTGTGTGTGTTGTGTGTGTGTGTGTGTGTGTGTGTGTGTGTGTGTGTGTGTGTGTGCGTATGTTATTTACGTTGTATGTTTTTTTGTTTTGTTATCTACGTATTACTTTTCGTTGCCTGTTATTTGTTGTCTATGTATTGTTTTTCGTCGTCATTTTGTTGTTGTTTGTGTACTGTTTTCGTTGTTTTTTTTATGTGTATGTATTGTTTTTCGTTGTCGCTTTTGTTGTTGTTTATGTATTGTCTTTCATTGTCGGTTTTTGTTATTTTTTATGTATTGTATTTCGTCTTTTGTTGTTTAAGTATTGTTTTGTTGTCCCTTTTTGTTGTTTAAGTATTGTTTTGTTGTCCCTTTTTTGTTGTTTAAGTATTGTTTTTCATTGTCGGTTTTTGTTGTTGTTTATGTATTGTATTTCGTCGTTCTTCTTTCTTGTTTAAGTATTGTTTTGTTGTCCCTTTTTTTGTTGTTTATGCATTTGTTTTTTGTTGTCTCTTTTTGTTGTCTGAGTATTGTTTTCTTTGCCTGGAATTGTCTTTGTGTAGTTTATGTCGTCTCTTTTTGTTGTCTATGTATTGTTTAATGTTGTCTCTTTCTGTTGTTGTTCACGTATTTTTAAGTTATCTCTTTCTGCTGTCTATGTATTGTTAACGTTGTCTCTTTTTGTTGTCTACTTATTGTCAATGCTGTTAACGTTGTCTCTGTTGTCTATGTATTCTTTACATTGTCTCTTTTTGTTGTCTGTGTATTGTTAACGTTGTCTCTTTCTGTTGTTCACGTATGTTGAAGTTGTCTCTTTCTGTTGTCTGTGTATTGTTAACGTTGTCTCTATTAGTTGTCTACATAATTGTCATTTAAGTCGTCTCTTTTGTTGTCTGTATATATGTTTACGTTGTCTCTTTCTGTTGTCCACATATTTTTCACGTTGTTTCTTTGTTGTTGTCTACATGTAGAGATGATGTAGTTTATGTTGTCTGCTTACTGGTTTTTTTTTAATAATCGTGGACGTATTGTTTTGGTTGCCCTTTTTATGTCAATTTTTGTTTACGTCGTCTGTTTTTGCTGTCTACCTACTGTTTACGTCATCGCTTTTGGTTGTCTATGTATTGCTTACGTCACGTTGTCTACCTACTGGTTAGGACATCTCTTTTGGTTGTCCACGTACTGTTTACGTCATCTATTTTGGTTGTCCACGTACTGTTTACGTCATCTCTTTTGGTTGTCCACGTACTGTTTACGTCATCTATTTTGGTTGTCCACGTACTGTTTACGTCATCTCTTTTGGTTGTCCACGTACTGTTTACGTCATCTCTTTGGGTTGTCTACGTACTGTTTTCGTCATCTCTTTTGGTTGTCTACGTACTGTTTACGTCATCTCTTTGGGTTGTCTATTTACTGTTTACGTCATTTGTTTTGGTTGTCTACGTTCTGTATACGTCATCAGTTTTGGTTGTCTACGTTCTGTATACGTCATCTGTTTTGGTTGTCTACGTACTGTTTACGTCATGTCGGTTGGGTTTTTTTTAAATTTTAATCTACGTCTTGTTTACATCGAGCTTGTTTTGGTTGTCTGCAGCTTTTTCTTCTTCTTTCTTTTTGGACGTTGTTTTTGTTGTCTATATGCTATTTACATGGACTCTTTTTGTTGTTGTGTACTTATAGTTGACGTCATGTCTTTTGTTGTCTACTTATTGTTGACGTCATCTCTGTGTTGTTGTCTAGGCTTTGTTTGGGGACAAGCAGTGTTTATTCAGAGGACGAAACAAGGTTTTATCAGCCAATTTCCTGGATGGCTTGAAAAGGTCAAAAGAGGATGTGATATATTGTGAAACAGAAGCCCTCTTTTTTTTTCTTTGCTTCCATCCCCCTCTCCCCATCCTAACACTCTCTTCGAAAAAAAAAAGAGGAAGAAAAGGACAAAGGGTAGGTGCTGGCATAAGATGGAATGGGTGGGGTTGGGGGTGGGTGGGTGGGAGAGGCTGGAAATGGGAGGTGGGGGGGGGGGGGGTAGGTTTGTGCTAAGAAACTTGTCATGTGAGATTTCAGTTGACGGTTTTTTGGGTGGGTTTTTTTGCTAGCAGACTTCAGCAAGATGGCGGGGGAGGGGGGGGGGGGGTGGAGAGGATTCATCAGTAGAAAAGGAGAGAGAGAGAGGTGGGGGGGGGGGGGGGGGTATGGAGAGGGAGAGAGTGTGTGTGTTTAGGGACATGGTGGTATGTACAGTCTAATCAATGCTGTATTCATTTTTTCCTCCTCATTGTTAGGTCCGAGCACGTAGGCGCACACGCCCATATGCTATCAGTGTGTGTGTGTGTGTTTCTATCAGTCTGTCTGTCTGTCTGTCTGTCTGTCTGTCTGCCTGCCTCTCTCTCTCTCTGTCTCTGTCTCTCTCTCTTATAATTATATATGTGTGTGTGTACACACACAAATACACACACAAAGGCTATAAAAAAAACCATCTGGTCTCTCCTACATGGTCATACACATGCTCACGCACACACACGCACGCACACGCACACACACACACACACACACACACACACACGCACACGCGCGCGCGCGTACACAAGAACATATGCACACAGACACACGCACACATTCAACACTGATGTCACAGATAGAAACACATGGTCCCAGCATCGTATTTTATACGCGCGGGTGTGTGTGTATGTGTGTGCATGCATGCATGTATATGCATGCATACGTACTCGCGTGCGTGCGTGTGTGTGTGCGTGTGTGTATATATGTGTAAAGAACCACCCCCTTTAAAAATATCTTTATCTACTCAACACTTTTTTTTTGGGGGGGGGGGGGGGGGGGGGGGGGTTATTACTTACTTTCTCCAATGAACTTTCCCCAGTAAACTATCTGTTTATGCTGAAAAATCATATGGCTACAAAAGCATAATGGCAGTGGATCCCTTTAGCCTTGCATCTCATGGGGACGGGATAGCTCAGTGGTCGGAGCACTCGCTTTCCCCCAGCCAAGTTAAGCAGCGTCGAGCGTGGTTACCAGTTGCATGGGTGACCGTTTGCGCGCCTTGGCTTCAGTACAGTTCCCCCAGTTCACCCAGCTGTAAATGGGTACCTGCCCTCTTTAGGGTCAGGGAAGGTAAAGCAGCGAGGGAGAGGAGATGGACGCCGCCCTCAATATGCTGGCCCTAGAGAAGTGAGGTCTCTGACGCCTCGCTCCCCTACGACCTTATAGGTTATGGGACTCCTTTACTTTACTTTACTTTATGATTTACTTTTTTTTAATTCTTAAAACATTCTTTATATTTGAGGAAAGTTGCATGCGCGTAAATGATTTGAGTGCAAGCGCTTCGATTTGTTTGTTTTACAAGATTTGGCGCTATATAAATTCCATATATTATTATTATTATTATTATCTCGCTCCATAACTGAGTGTTCTTACGAAACCTTCAGTGTGGCTTTGTGATTTTCTTGTTTCTGCCTGACAACAAACTGTAATACCTGTAAGTTAAAGTACTTCTTTGATCTTCTGAGTGATAGTGCAGTTTATGAAAAGGATTTGGAAGACTGTTTGCAAATCTGCAGCATATACAAGTTCACCTCACAGATAATCCCCCCCAAGAAGTCAACAACAAAGAAACTAGCAGGAAACCAACATCGACAACATACAGATACACACACAGACATACACACAGACACAAACACACATGCACGCACGCACGCATGCACACACATCCCTCCTTAAAAAACCAACAACAAACAAAACAGTACAAACAACAACAGCAAAATCAAAACGAAAATCCCTACCTCATCTACAAGGTGCCACAAGAGATTCGAACCCACAATCATTGAGTTTTTAAGACGTCTGCCTTGTCCACTCGACTATTTTGACCAATTCAGTGTATTTCAAGTCAAGTCAAGTCAAGTCAAAACCACTTTAACCATCCCATAAAGGGCAATTACAATACTGACAGGCACATTGATACGTATCATAATCTCGAAAGACACATGAAAGCTACATTTCAGATTGGTTTAAACATTCCAAGATAACTTCAAATGAAATATGAAAAACACACACACACACGCACACACACACACGCACGCACGCACGCACGCACGCACGCACGCACACACACACACACCACAAACCCTCACCATCAATACACACACACACACGCACACACACACGCACACACACACACTCACCCCCCCCCCCCCCCCCCAATCAACACACACACATAAACAAACATACACAAACCGATTACTGATCCATTCTGCTCTCAGTGTGATGGCCAACAAATTGAAGATGTTTGTCACTTTTTACTTGTATGCCCAAAATATGCTGTATTGCGAAGAAAATGTATTCCTCTGTATTATTACAGATTTCCATCGAATCTGAAAGTGCAGCTTCTTTGTATGAACACTAAACCTAGTTTGATGTTTAAAGTTGGATTATTTCTTACTAAATGTTTAGATATCAGAAGTAAGGATGTTCACCTTACATGAAAGTATATGATTAACTGTTGTTCCTATGGGCCATATGGCCTGCAAAAACTGAATTAAAATTATTGTTATTGTTATTGTTGTTATACACACACACACAATCAACACACACACACCATCAATACACACAACACACACACACACACACACACACACACACACACACACACACACACACACACACACACACACACACACCAGTGTAGGAGTGCAATGTTATAAAAAGCCTTCAGCATAAAATAATGACCAATTCCACTCTCTTTAACCTTTTTCTCTCTCTCATCATATGTCTCCCTGAAGAGTCACTAGGGCATTGCACTGACGGAACTTTTCCTGTAGCATGTCTTGGGCACGTTACACCGGGCAGAGCGAATCCCGCTTTCCAGGTCGTACATTGATTGTATGCTGCGTATGTTAGTATCCTTCATTACTGCCCCATTCTTGGCTCAGACAGCAACTACAGTCCTTCGGATGAGACTATAAACCGAGCCCCGTGTTCGAACTCATGCAGAACATCTTGCGCACACGTTAAATCCTGTTCCGCTTTTCGAAAGAGTAGGCCATTGTATGCCGGTGGAAACAGATGACAGAATTTACAAAACAGCATACACACGGGGACTGGATGCAAAAAAGCACACGAGGGCTTATTCCATTATCCTCGATATAAAAGAATAAATAAAATAAGATAAATATATGGGCGAATATGCGTCACGCTGCCGTTAAGCGCCTAACTAATTCAAACCAATCCTTTTGTTTATTTGTAGCCCCGCTGACCACAGAGGCCGTAATATCAGGGCTGCCACCTTGTAAAAATGTTAAATCTCAGAGTAAAACTGTGCAGCTATATACAGATTAAAACAAGGGTATAAAACCAACTGAACTGTCGTTCCTAGCGCCTGAAGAATTGGGCAGATCGTAGATTGTTTGCGTCTGTGTTAGTTCTCTTCATTACCGTGACTGGCCCATAACTTGCTTGACAGGTCTTCGAATACACGCTGCATAATTATGTTAGCAATCCTTCAAACCATTGACCGTAACTGCTCCATTCTTACATTCCATGTCGCGGAGTTGTATGCAGAGTATGTAACAACCTTTCATACCATTCACCATCAGTTTTCTGCTCTATTCTTGTTTTCCATGGTTCAGGTTGTATGCTGCCTTTGTTAGTGTCCTTCATACCATTCACTATAATTGGTCTATTCTTGCTTTTCAGGCCCTGGGGTTGTCTGCTGCCTATGTTAGTGTCCTTCATTACCATTCACCCTTTCCATGTCAGGTTACATACTGCTCTGTTGTTGTTTTCTATGGTGCAGATTGCATGCTGCCTGTTAGTGTTCTTCACACCATTCGCTATAATAAGTCCATTCTTGCTTTTCGGGCCGCGTGAACACACGCTGCCTATGTTAGGAATCCTTCATTACCATTGACCATACCTGCTCCATTCTTACATTCCATGTGGCAGGTTACATGCTGCCTATATTAATGCCCTTCATTCCATTCACCATGACTGGTCTGCTCCTGCTTTCCAGGGCATCAATTACACGCTGCCTATCTTAAGAATCTTGTCATACCATTCACTATTTCTGCTCCATTCTTGCTTTCCATATCACGGGTTACACGCCGACTATGATAGTGTCTGTCGTACCATTGACTATGACTGCTTCCATTCTTTCGCGGAAGGTGGATGGGTTTTTGAACGTGTCGTGTGTGCAAGATTGTATGCGTGCGTTTAGCTGGGATTCAGTGTTATGGTTTATAATCTCATCCTAGTGATTATAACTGGGGAAGGAAGGAAGTCAGGAGCCACTATAGCTTAAGCCTATTGAAAATTACCATCAAAGAACAGCTCACTGATGATCCATCGGTGGTTTGGTGGTTTAGAGGTAACGCGCCTGCCTAAGAAAGAAAGAAGCCCGGGTTGGATCCCTGTTTGTGCCCAAACTCACCCGCACCCCTACCCCCAACCCACCCTATCCACTAGACCTTGATTAGTAGTCAGAGTGCTAGTCTCTCGGATGAGACGATAAACCGCGTGCATCACGCATTCAAGTGAATCTAAAAGAACCCATGGCAACAAGAGAGCTGCCCGGCAAAATTCTGATTCAAAAAAAGAAAAAAACCGAAAAAAGACACCCCCCCCCTCCCAATATTCTGATCAGAGAAACAAATACGCTTGCGAAAAGGAAAAAAATGGGTGGCGCTGCTCTTGTGGCGACGTACTTTCTTTCCCCTCGGGAAGAGCAGCTTCGAATTTTGCGCAGAGCAAAATCTGCCGTGACAGAAAGTGGTCTTCAGTTCAGTTCAGTTCAGTTCTACCTGTGCCTTCAGAAAACCGGCACAAGACAAGTTCCACGTTGCAACCAATAGACTACCAGCCCCCATGCAAATCCTACACAAGAACACTCCCACAGTACAAAAAAACCAACAATTCAGAGTGAAGTTTGGTTTGTGTTTGTTTGTCTTTTGTTTAGTTTTTACTGTGTATGAAATAATCTGAGCACACTGTAACGTATCAGCGATGTTACGGAGGGAGGGAGGGAGGGAGGGAGGAGAGATAGAGAGAGAGAGAGAGAGAGTAGAGAGAGAGAGTTAGAGAGAGAGAGAGAGAGAGGAGAGAGAGAGAGAGAGAGCGTGCAAGCAGAAGGTAAAGCTCTTGCTGAAATCAACGTAAAAGATGCTTGACTGCGCACAATCTAGTAGTGCGTTTGCCAAGCCCCCGAGTTTTTATATAGGTGAAGCTTTCATCTGTGTATTGTTGCACGCTCGCCCGTGCACGCACACACGCGCGCACGCACGCACACACACAGAGTTCTGTCTCTGTCTGTCTGTGTGTCTCTCTCTCTCGTATTTGTGTGTGGCTCTTTCTCTCTCTCTTCTCCTCTCTCTCTCTCTCTCTCTCTACTCTCTCTTCTCTCTCTCATCTCTCTCTCTCTCTCTCTCTCTTGTATTTGTGTGATATTCTCTCTCATCTCTCTCTCTTTCTTTCTCACTCACTCACTCTCTCTCTCTCTCTCTCTCTCTCTCTCTCATCCTCCTCTCTCTCTCTCTCTCTTTCTCCCCCCCCCCCCCCCCCCCCCCCCCCCTCTCTGCTTTTGTATCGTGGACAAAGGCTAAAGGCTAATCTACAGTAAAAGTTTAAAACTCTTAAGTATCTCGTGCACGCGTGTGTGTGTGCATGCGCGCGTGCGTGCGTTGTGTGTGTGTGCGTGTGTGTGTATGCGCGCGCGCGTGTGTGCACGCTCGTTTGCACGTCTGCCTGTGTGTATATAATAAAGTGCTTGCTTTTGCCAGAGGGGTGTGTGTGTGCTTGCTTTTGTCTGAGGTGTGTGTGTGTGTGTGTGTGTGTGTGTGTGTGTGTGTGTGTGTGTGTGTGTTTGCGCGCTTGCTTGCTTTTGCCAGAGGTGTGTGTGTGTGCTTGCTTTTGCCAGAGAGGTGTGTGTGCTTGCTTTTGTCTGAGGTGTGTTTGTGTGTGCTTGCTTTTGCCAGAGGTGTGTGTGTGTGTGAGCGCGCTTGCTTTTGTCTGAGATGTGTATGTGTGTGTGTGTGCGCACGCGCTTGCTTTTGTCCGAGGTGTGTGATCGCAGCTAAGATGTGTGTAAAGGGCACAGAGAAAGTGACACCCGTGATATTATTAGCGTTACTAAGGTGATTTGGGTTTTGTTTGTTTGTTTGTTTGCTCTTTTTGGTTGATTTTTTTTAGATGGTTTATTTGTTTTGCGTGTGTATAGTCCTTGCTGTGCGTGGTTTTGTTGTGAGCTTAGGTTGTAAATTTTCTTGCACATAATTATCGGGTTTTTTTTTTGTTGGTTGTTGGGGTTTTTTTGGGTGTGCTTTGATGTTGGTTTTGTTTGGTTTTTATTTTGTGTGTGTCGTACTTTTTGACGTGTGTGTTTTGTGTGTGTGTGTGTGTGTGTGTGTGTTGTGTGTGTGTGTGTGTGTGTGTGTGTGTGTGTAATTCAATTTAACGTCTGTTCACACTCAGTGATATTAGATTGTGTGTGTGTGTGTGAGAGAGAGAGAGTGAGAGTGTATGTGTGTGTGTGTGTGTTGTTGTTTTTCCATTTTCTGTGCCTTTTTGTGTTGTTGTTTGTATCTGTGTTTTTGTCTACTTTTCTGTTTTGTAAGGTTTTCGTATGTTCTAACTATTTTTTTTCTCATTCCTCCTTCTTTCCTTTGGTTTTTTTTTTATAAAAAATTTACTTGTTCCTTCTTTTTTTGTTCTAATTTGTTTACGCTTAAAAAAATTTCTTTGTGTATTTCATGTCCCAGTTGATGTATTTCTCCCGTTGCTTATTTCTTCACTCTTTGTTTCAATCTTTTTTCTCCTTAGTTTTTTTGTTGTTGCTTTGTTTTAGTTTTTGTCTTGTTTCTTTTGTTTATTTTCTTTACTAACTCTTTTTTGTTGTTGCTTTTATTCACTATGTTTTTTCACCCAAACTGTTTTAATTAATTAATTAATTAATTAATTAATTAATTAATTAATTAATTCATTCATTCATTCATTCATTCATTCATTCATTCATTCATTCGTTCATTCATTCATTCATTCATTCATTCATTCGCGCATTTGTACATTTCTGCATTCCATGCCCCCTCCCTTCCTTTCTTTCATTTTTTTTATTTTTGTATCATTTAATCTTAGTGGCACCAAAATTCATTGATCTAATACTTACCTTGGACTGTTAAAAACTGAAACCCACCAACAACAAAGAAATCTGAAATGCTGTTGATGTCTTCTTTTCTTTTTTTCCGATAGAGTTTTCACATCATCTCCATAGATGCGAATGCAATTTCTTCAAATTTATTTCCATTTCGACACAGGACGGAGTGGAAAAATCGCTCATCACAAGTCTGAAAGAACGCCATACGCAGAACTTCCACAAAGAACAAAGCGCTGTTTGAGTTGCATCCTTATTATTATTATAATCAACAAAGAGAAAACACTGAAGACTGCAAAAGAGTTCCGACGGTTGAAAATGTACCACATACAACTTTGCAGCTTTGACACCACGGGGGGAAGAGAAAAAACAACAACAAGAAACTCACACAACAAAGTAACATACACAGTGCAGTATTCTCCTAGTCTCCCTCTCTCTCTTTCACACACACATACGGCCAACTCCCCCTCCAGCAGCAAAGGTATAATTGTTGCTTCCGACTGCTTGGCACAGTCTGTTAGCTGTACTGATCTGACGTGGTAGGCCTATGCTGTGCGTGTGCGTTAGTGCGGCACGGCACAGCACGGCACGGCACGCTGCTAGCGACAGCAGCAGCAGCTGCTGTGCAGCACAGCAAACGCAGCGAGGGGAAAATATTTTGAGGGAGGTGATTTGTCTGCAGTGAAGTTTGCTGCCTATACCAGTCTTTTTTTAAAAATATTTTCTTTTCTTTTCTTTCTTTCTTTCTTTCTTTCTTTCTTTGTTCTTGTTCTTGTTCTTCTTCTTCTTTCCTTCCTTCCTTTCTGTTTTTTTCTTCTTTCTTTCTTTCTTTCTTTCTTTCTTCTTTATCACCATCATCCCCATCTCATCATCATCTCCATCATCATCATCATGTCCATCATCATCGTCGTCGTCGTCGTCGTCATCATCATCATCATCATCATCATCATCATCATCATCTCCTCCTCCTCTTCTTCTTCGTCTTATGGATACGGATGCATGTATGCTAAAGCTGGTAGGTACTAAGTTAATGGGTTGCAATATCAGGAAAATACCCAGCGAGCATCCTGGACTTCAACAGCTCTGGCCTATAGTGTATTGGAAATAGCGTCTGTTAAGCAGTTTTCTGTTTGGCAAATGTGGAATATTGGCATTTATTAAACATGAACTCCGTAAATGTTTTTAGCAAATGTGGAATAGTATGTATTAAAAACAACAGACTAGTATATCTTTTGACACATGGATAGCATGTAAACATTAACCAGTATGTTTTTTTGTTGTTGCAAATGTGCAATAGCATGTATTAGATATTAAACCGGTATAGTTTTGGCACGTGTGGAATAGCATGTATTTAACATTAAACTACTATATAGTAATGCAAGTGTGCCATAACATGCATTGAACATTAGACCAGTAGTTTTTTTGTGTGGCAAATGTGCAGTAGCATGTATTTAACATTAAACTACTATATAGTAATGCAACTGTGCCATAACATGCATTGAACATTAGACCAGTAGTTTTTTATTTTTATTTTTATTTTTTTAGCAAATGTGCAATAGCATGTATTAAATATTAAACGTGTATATGTTTTTAGCAAATGTTGGATAGTATGTATTTAACATTAATCCAGTATATGGTATGGGAAATGTGCAGTAGCATGTATTATACATGAGATCAGTATATTTGGGGGGGAAAGTGCAATAGCATGTATTAAACTTTAGACCAGTACATGTTATGGCTCATGTGGAATAGCATATACTTAACAGTAAACCAGTATTTTGGCACATGTGGAATAGCATGTATTAAACATTACACCAGTATATTTTTTGGCACGTGGAATAGTATGTATTAAACATTAGACCAGTATATGGTATAGCAAATGTGCAATAGCACGTATTAGGCGTTAAATCAGTATATTTGGGGGGGAAAGTGCAATAGCATGTGTTAAGGCACATGTGCAATAGCACGTATTTAACATTAAAGCAGTTTATTTTGGCAAATGTGCCGTGTATTAGACATTATAAAACCAGTATATTTTTGGCACATGTGGAATCGCATGCATTTAACATCAAACTAGGTAGTATATAGTATGGCAAATGTGCAATAGCATGATTGTATCACAGATTAAACCAGTATATTTTTGGCACATGTGGCATATCATATCAGTATATGGTATGGAAAATGTACAATAGCATGTATTTAAACATCAGAGTGGTATATATTATGGCAAATATGCAATAACATGTATTAAACATTAAACCAGTATATGTTATCATGGCAAATGGCAATAGCATGTATTAACCATTACACCAATAATTGTATTTTGTGTGTGGCCGGATGTGGAATAGCGTGTGTCGCATATACAGCCAAGAGCTTGCAGGGATACTTCGTAAAAGGCGAAAGATGTTCGCAATTAGTACAGAGAAG
>CM054143.1:12807784-12815284 GCA_028751875.1 Rapana venosa | reverse complement strand
GGAAAGGGGGGGAGGGGGGAGAACCTCAAGGGAAAATGTCTAAACTTTACTGAGAAAATGCTTTTAACTTTTCACTCCACTTTCAGCTCTTTTTGCTACGTCTGTTGTGTGCGGGTAAAGCGGTTATTGTAAAGTGGACAGGCTCAACGAAGATAAGAACTCCTCCCTAGGTCTGGAAACTTTCCTGTGAGGGGAAAAACCTCCCAAACCAACCCTTCTCCTTTCTTTCCTTCACCAAGTGGGCTGCCAATGCACACAGACTGCAAGTCTCAAGACAAACGATTCCAAAATCTGATCATTGCTGTGGTCTTTTTTTTTTTGAGCGTGCGAGTCGAGTTTTTGTTGTTCTTGTTCCTCGGCTAGAGCTCCGAGGTTCACCAATGGTGAGATTTTGCGTACGCGACCGTTTTTTTGTGTTGTTGGGCCCACCCTGAACGTAGCCGCATTCCGACTTCAGGGAGCGCGAAGCGAGTTAAACACAGATTTTGGAAGGAATTACTCCCGTCCTTCCGTAAGCATTCCGACAGAGTTTTTATTTTGTTCAATATCTTAAAAAAACCTTTTTTTTATTCCCATTTTCTTGGGTCGTGTTGTCATTCGTGGTGATGACAGAAAACATGTGTTAATAAGTTTTCAAAATAATTTCCAGTTGCGTTTTGGGCCAGATGGTGGATCGGTGGTCTAGAGGTAACGCTCCTGCCTAGAAAGCGAAAAGTCCGGGTCGGAAGTGTGCGGTGGTTCGATCCCCGTTTGGGCAAAAAAACTTTCCCCCCCCCTTATTCCATTTTCTGGGTGCTAGTCTTTTCGGTGATGACAATAAACGAGTCTGTGTGTTACAACACAAAATTTAGTAGCGCACGTTTAAAGAACCCATGGCAACAAAAGAGTTGTCTCTGGCAAAATTCTATAGAAAAAAGCCACTCTGGTAGGGAAACAGTTGCAGACAGGAAAAAGAAAAAAAAAAATGGGTGGCGCTGCTCTTGTGGCGACGCGCTTTCCCTGGGGGACAGCTGCCCGAATTTCACGCAAGAGAAATCTGCCGTGGTTCGCACAGTTGAGGGCCTTAATCCAGTTAAGGACTTGAAAACCATTTAGCGACACCTCACACGTCCAACGTGTCTGCGGCCTTATCACTTACAGACCGTTTTTCCTCATTTGTCAGTTCGCGTCAGGCCAATGGGTCTGAGTCAGAAAGCCGTGACAAAAAATGTCAGGATCGGCACGATAAGGGTAATAAGTAACTATTTTGCTGATAAATGGGGGATTTATGTTGTTGTTTTTTACCGCTAGAAGCTGTGTGCTAAATTGGAAACTGTAATTGAGATGATTATGATAGTGGTTGGTAACTTGAGTGAGTGAGTGAGTGAATGAGTGTATGTATGTGTGTTGTAGTTGTTGTAGTTAGTTTAAAGTAATGTTGGTGATTAGGTGTGTGTGTGTGTGTGTGTGTGTGTGTGTGTGTGTGTGTGTGTGTGTGTGTGTGTGCAATTTAAGTCTATCCACTCTTCGTGATATTAGGTGTGTGTGTGTGTGTGTGTGTGTGTGTGTGTGTGTGTGTGTGTGGTGTGGTGTGTGCATTAAGTCCCACTCTTGTGATTTGGTGTGTGTGTGGGGGGGGAGAGGCTGTTTGGTTTAAGGTTGTTGGTTAGTTTGTTTTTTTTAATATTAATATTTTCGTTTATTTGGTTTTGTTAGTATTTTCTTTGATTTTGTTTATAATGCTTTTATCTATTTCACTATTTTTTTATATTATATATTATTGTATAATGTTTTATTTATTCATAATGGTTCGGACAATAATGTAAGCGAAAATGTCCTTGCAGAGTTTTAGAGGTTTGGACAATTTATTACATAACATTTTGTTTCTTTCTTTTTGTTTTAGTTTCTGCAGTGTTTGTTTGTTTTTGTTCGTTTTTGGGGTGTGTGGTGTTGGTTTTTTTTTTCTCGTTGATATTACTGTTTTAGAGAAAATGTGTGCATGTACGCGTGCGCGCAAACACGCACTAGTGTGAACACGCACATATTTTTGCATACACACACTCACATACACACACACACATACACACACACATACACACACACACGCGCGCGCGCGCGCACGCACGGGGACACACACACACACACACACACACACACACACACACACACACACACACACACACACACACACACACACACACACACAACACACCACGCACACACGCACGCACCCACAGGGACACACACACACACTTTACACATCACACACACTTTACTACACATCGTACGCACATGTTATTCGGGATTTTTTATATACTTTGCACTTTAAATTTTTTTCTGTTTATTTTGTTTGTTTTTTGATTTTTCTCTTCGGAAATATCGAACGAAAATCTCCTTGATGCCAGTTTTAAGGTTTGCACTTTATTACATTACTTCTTTTCTTTCTTTTTTTTTTCTTGCCTGTTTCTTTTCTCTGTTTTTGCTTCGTTTTTCTGCCCTCCTTTTTCTATTTTGCACTAAAAGTTGTTGCTCTGTTTTCGTTTATCGCTAGTATTCAAACGACTGTGGAGACGGCAAAAGAAGTTTTGCGAAAAGACTAGGGTGGGGCGTCGTACTTGACTAAACACATACCTCACTGCTGCCATCCCTGCTGTAGTACGCGCTGTTGTGCACCATACGCTTGGGATCCGCTGTTTGCTGCTGCGCGCTCTGTTAGCGCACGCTTCCGCTGTGTGGCCCACACCGCTGCGCTAGACTGCTGACCATGCACACTGCGCTCAGCTGCTGCTGCACATACGGTTTTTAGTACTAACATTTCACTTTAAATGTGCATGCTCTGGTTGTCTGTGTGCTTCTTGTTCTCCTCTCAATTCATCCAACCTCTCCCTGTCCTTCTCCTCCTTCCTCCTTTCTTCTCTTCCTTCCTGCTTTGCTTTCTGCTTGCCTTTGCTTCTTGCTTGCTGCTCGCTTGCTGTGCTTTGCTGCTTTCCCCCTCACTTTTCTATTTTCTACTAAGTCTGCTGCACTCTGCTACTTACGGTTACTCTACTAACGACTGAAGGCTGCTGGAAAATGCTTTTTGATGATAGATTGCGTGTGTGGCGTGGGGCTGGCTTGCAAGCTGCTGCTGCTGCTCTCTCTCCCTGTTGTACCTACTACTTCGTTACTACTGCTGCTGCTGCTGCTGTTCTACTGCTGCTGCTGCTGCTGCGCTGTACTCTGCTACTTTTCTGCTGCTTGCTGCTGCTCTGACTCTACTGCTGCTCTACACTCTACTACTACTGTTACTACTACTACTGCTGCTGACTACTACTACTACTGCTGCTGCTGCTGCTGCTGGTACTACACTACTGCTGCTACTACTGTACTACTACTGCTGCTGCTGCTGCTCCCTGCTGCTGCTGCTGCTGCTATCATACTACATACTACTACTGCTACTGCTGACTATCTACTGTACTAACTACTAACTCTGCTGCTACTACTACTACTACTACTACGCTGCTAGCTGCTCTACTCTACTACTTCTAGCTGCTGCTGCTGCTGCTGCTCTACTACTACTACTACAATGTATGCATTATATACTACTGCTGTGCTGCTGCTGCTGCTGCTACTACTACAACTACTACTACTACTACTACTACTACTACTACTACTGCTGCTGCTGCTGCTGCTGCTGCTGCTGCTGTTTCTGTTTCTGCTGTTTCTGCTGTTGCTGCTGCTGTTGTTGCTCTTGCTGTTGCTGCTGTTGCTTGATCTAGTGGCACAGTTGAGCGGCACTGCAGAGGTGTTCTCTCGGTCGTTTATTACAAACCCGATTATCTAGGGCTGCTGTGCTCGGGTTGGCGGAACGAACGTCGGGTATTCCAACGACTTGTCTTTCGATTTTCTCCACTGTGTGTGTGTGTGTGTGTGTGTGTGTGTGTGTTTGTGTAGTGTGCGTGCGCGTGCGTGCGGTGCGTGTGTTTTGGTATATCTGTCTCTGCCCCTCTGACTGTGTCTGTATCGAAGTCTGTGTCTCTGTGTATCTCTTGTCTTCTGACTTGCTGTTTTGTGTCTGTATTATCTGTCTATCTCTGTCTCGTGGGTGTGCATTCTTTCTGTTTCTCTGTCTCTCTGTTTGTTTTATGGATGATATCTGTATACTTGTGTCTGTGTCGATGCCTCTGTATCTGTGCCTGTCTCACTTATCTGTTTTGCTGTTGTTTCTGTGTCTCTGTACCTCTCTCAGTCTCTTTTGGCGTGTTTGTGTGCTGTGCGGCGTGTGTGTGTGTGTGTGTGTGTGGTATGTGTGTGTGCGATGGGTGCGTGTATGGGGTGTGTGTATGTCGCGCGCGCGTGCGCAAGGGTGTGCTTGCGTGCTTGTGAGCTTATGTACGTGTGTTTCCGTGTGCACACATTTGTATGTGTGCGTGTGCACGCTTAAATTTGGAAAAATTATCAAAGTCAAAGTAAAAATTCTGTATTCCATGACTTGTCTGTCGACTTGTATATCCGAAGATGATTGTCTTCTGTCAGAAACCGTCGTTGGTCTCAGCAAACGATGGTCAGGTCGGGGTGTGTCTGCATCCTTTGCCTCTGTGTTTCCACTCTTGCTAAGGCTGTCTCGCTATGCAAGTGATATGCCATACACTGACACGCCACACCACCACACCTTACCAAGAACTCCTTTTTGCAGATGTTTGACACCCCGCTTATTGCAAAGCGCTGGTTTACCCTCGAGTGCGTGCTGAGTTTTTTGTTGGTTTTTAAATTTTTGTTGTTGTGTCTTCTGTTTCGACGAGTTACGAAAACATTTACTCTGATTGCAGGAATTTTTTAACGTGCATGCTCGATCATCTATTTGTACACATGAAGGGGAAAGTAAGGCATAGGCATTGTCTGCATAATAGATTGACCTGGTAAATCGTAAAGACTGTCATTCATTATTGGCCTGGTCAATCTTAGAGACTGTCATTCATTATTAACCTGGTAAATCGTAAAGATGGGGACGGGATAGCTCAGTGGTCAGAGCACTCGCTTTCCCCCAGCCAAGGTTAAGCAGCTTCGAGCGTGGTTACCCGTTGGATGGGCGACCGTTTGCGCGCCATGGCTTCAGTACAGTTCCCCAGTTCACCCAGCTGTAAATGGGTACCTGTCCTCTTTAGGGTCAGGGAAGGTAAAAGCAGCGAGGGAGAGGAGATGGGTGCCGCCCTCAATATGCTGGCCCCTAGAGAAGCTGAGGTCTCTGACGCCTCGCTCCCCTACAACCTTATAGGTTATGGGACTTCTTTACCTTAAATCGTGAAGACCTGTCGTACATTATCTTCCAGACACAGAGAGGATTCAAACTGGGGACCTGAGAGTCTTTTAGGACCATAAGGATTAAGAAGGTTGTCGTGCCCTACATATAATAGTATATAATGGATATGGCTGTCTCGTATATATGGCTGTCTCGTATTCCGTTCCACACTGTCTGTATGCCCAGTTGTTTCTTCGTCTGCTCCGAGTCCACTGTCTGTCTACCTCCCATTTCCTTTGGGATTTGACATCAGTTGTTTTTTTCTTCGTTTGTTTTATTGTATCTTTATTTTATTTTGCTTTATTTTGGTTTTGATTTGATCAGAGTTTTAAAAAAATATTTTGTTATGTTGTATAATATTTCATTTTTATTGTTTCTTTATTTCTTTTCCGTCGTTTTGTTGTCTCTTTATTCGCTTCCAGTTATTCCTCTCCCTCTCTCTCTCTCTCTCTTATCTCTCTCTCCCTCCCCCCCTCTCTCCCCCCCCCCCCCCCCCCCCCCCCCCCTTCTCTGTGTGTGAGGAATTGGAACTAGGATATTATGAGGAAGAGAGATGTCGTTGTATGTGTGTGTGTTGTGATTGTGTTGTGTTGTATTGTGCGTGCGCGTGTGTTTAAATTTATTTGTATTTTGTTGATTTATTTTATCCTTTTATCTCGAGAATACTGGAATAAGCACTCATGTGCTTTTTTTTTCCTCATCCAGTACCCGTGTGTATGCAGTTTTGTGTGTGTGGTGTGTGTGGTGTGTGTGTGGGTGGTGTGTGCGTACGTGCGCGTTCATGAGTGTGTGTGCATATATATATGTGTGTAGTTTTAAAATCATCCCTGTTAGACAGTCTTAAGTCTAGGTGGACTTCCAAAGCATCATCGTTGTGATCCTCGCTAGTAATCGTGCAGTATGTGCGTGTGTGTGTGGCGATTGTGCGTCCATGCATGTGTGAGTGCATGATTGTGTAAGTGAGTGAGTGAGTATGTGTGCGTTAGTGTGTGTGTGTGAGTGTGCGCGCGCGCGCGCGAGCGCATGCTTTTATATTGAAGGTCATGTGTTAGTTGTTTTGCGTTAAGTATCTGTTTGACAAGTAAGTGGGCAGTATGTATGGATGAGAGGGAAGCGAGATCCTCTTTTCTTGTCGATCGCTTTCTTTGGTAGGGTGTTACACAGCGGTAAAGAAGGCGAAATGTATATAAGAAGAACACACAAAAAGCAAAACCCCACGAACTAAATGGACGAACGAATCTTTTTTCAGAGGGTCAGAGATTAAACATTGCATGCTTAAAAAATATATATGCGTGCAAAATGTTTAAGGAAATAATTGAGAAAGAGGGGAGTGGGGTCGGGGTGGGGGGAGTTCGGAAGGAATGGCACGAGGAATGAAACAAATATGACGGAGATTAGTAAAAGAACAGAGGAAGAAATCTACTAAACGGGAAAAAAATGGAGTAAACCATCTTATAAGAGTAATACATTATGCATGAAAAGTGAACGCAGTTTGTAATAAACGACAAAACCAAGAAGAGTGTAATTACTAAACACTTTTTAAAATCTTTTATTGCACAGAGAGAGAGAGAGAGAAGAGAGAGAGAGAGAAGAGAGAGAGAGAGGAGAGAGAGAGAGAGAGAGAAAGAGAGAGGGAGAGACAGACAGATAGACAGAGGAGGATTTAGGGAGGGGGCATAATGAGGGACATGTAAGAGGACAGACAGTGAGAGGCAAATACTCAAGGAAACAAAGACTGAAAGAGTGTGTGTGTGTGTGTGTGTGTGTGTGTGTGTGTGTGTGAGAGAGAAAAGAGAGAGAGAGAGAGAGAGAGAGAGAGAGAGAGAGAGAGAGAGAGAATATTTTGAATACTACAACAACTGCCGTTAGATAAAGCAACAGCACACAAAAAACGATCATGCAGACGAAGAGAGAGAGAGAGAGAGAGAGAGAGAGAGAGAGAGAGAGAGAGGAGAGAGAGAGAGAGAAAGTTGGGGGTTAAACAGAAAAAAAGAGACAGAGAGCTTTGAAAGACTAAGAAGGCGAAAGCGAAGGAGGCTTTGTCAGCTTATCCATCTTCTGTCTTTCTTTCTGCTCCCCTCCTCCTCTCCCTCCTCCTCTTTCTCTCCTTCATCCTCCTCCTCTCCTGCCTCCTTCTCCTCCTCTCCCTCCTCCTCCTCCTTCTCCTTCTGTGCCTGTGCCTGGTTTTTTTTTGGGTGTTTAGCAAAGGAGAGAGAGAGAGAGAGAGAGAGAGAGAGAGAGAG
>CM054143.1:12772784-12802784 GCA_028751875.1 Rapana venosa | reverse complement strand
ACCACGAGCTTTACCCGTCCCCTATAGATGACGGTACTGGGGATGGGAACAGTCGGTATCACCTTACTCTGGGCCCTGCCTGTTTCCCTGCCTAGCCTTGAGGGTACCATACCATCCACGCTGATATAGTTCAGAGCATCTTCTGTCTAGACTTGAGCTTGGGTTATTTACTGGGGAAGAAGGGTATGGTGGTGTGGTATGTTTTGTTTTGTTTGTTTGTTTTTTGTTTGGTTGCGTGTCTGTTGATGTGTAGTTCTTTTTTTTGTTATGATGGTGGTAGTTGTCGTCATAGTGAGGATTTGTCTTTATTATTGTTGGTTTTTTTGGCTGTTCATGCTTTATTGTGTGTGTGTGTGTGTGTGTGTGTGGGTATATGTGTGTGTGTGTGTGTGTATGTGTGTGTGTGTGTGTGTGTGTGTGCGTGCGTGTGCGTGTGCGCGTGTGTAAACTTCCATTGAGGTGGGGATAGATTTCTTAGTGACACCGCTTCCTCACCGCACCTATCCTGTAGTCTAGTAGACTGTTTGAAGTACCACTGGAGATTTTTGCAACCAGATTCCTCCACTTCTCGCGGTTCTCAGCTTTCCGTAGCAAGTCGTTCCATTCAAGGCCATACACACTCTGACACCAGGTCTAAACTTAACAGAGTAGATTTATCATGGGCTTGACTTCCAGTCTCTGCCTCTATCTTGCCTTCATCTAACTCTGGTACTTCTGCTACTCATGCAGTCCCCGGAGAGAGTACATTTACCTCTCTCTTTACTTGGTTGGCCTTCCCCTAGGTTTGTGAAAAAGGTCACTAAAACTTCATACCGCCATATCACACTAACCCCCCCCCCCCCCCCCCTCCGCCCTTTTTTTTCTCTCTCTCTCGTATTTTTGATAAAGGGGCCATGCGTTAGCTTACTCGACTAACACATGCTCACATGACATCCGTGATGATGACTATTTTCTACATGGTGATTCGTTGTTAACAGTCAACATCATTTTCTCATCATCATCTGTGTTGTTGTTGTTGTTGTTGACGTTGTCATCATCATCGGTATCTGTTATCATTATAACTTTTTTGTGTGTGTGCAGTGTTTTGTTTTAATTTTTTTTCTGCATCCCCCGAAGTCGGGTTGCAGCTATCTCAATGGTGGGTGACAGAAAAAAAAAAAGGTCGCATACGCAAAGTCACGCCATTAGTAAAACGTCGGAGCTCTAGCCGAGGAACGACAACAACAACAACAACAACAACAAAACCCAACAAAAAGCCACAAACGATTGTGCAGAGTACGTCAAAAGTAAAGAGTGCTTAACAATAATCTACCTTAAAAGCATATATCATTCAAAATAAATATATGAAAAATATTCTTTTTCTTCTTCTTCGTCGTCGAACACTCAGACAGCAATTACTGTTGTCATATGAGCGAAAATGCGTTGCGCTGCCGTTAAGCGCCTGACAAGTCAGGCCTAGCGCATCCCCGACTTCGGCATGGGAGAGAATTGTTATTTTAGTAGTCTTTCTTGAAAAAAAAAGTGCAAGAGAATGGACCAATAAGGCAGAAAATAAGACAAGAAGGAGGCGACAATGAAGAAAAGGAACAAGGCAGAAACAAAGAGAGTGATAGAAAAGAGGGAATTCGTAGCACAGAATTTCCAGAAGGTGGGGATGCTGTTTATACTGACAGGCTCCCGGCATCGCCACTGGGGGATAAATATTCTTTTATAAACCCAAACAAACAAGAAAAGAAGAAGAAGAAAAAAATGCGAAGCCAGTTAAGTCTGCTTGTTGCCCTACATTCCCTGGCATTGTCTTGGGTGTCCTAGTTTCTCTCGGCGTGACCCAGTTTTGTTGTGTTGTTGTGATTATGAGGCTTCATGGGGAGGGGGGGGGGGGGGGGAGGAGGTGTCACACGGTATAAGATTAACTGCAGGTAAAGGCAGTGTTAGGTCACCAAAACGAAAAAGAAAAAAAGAAAGAAATGCAAAAACAAACAAGACAAAGAAACGATCTTTTGTTGTTTATTCTTGGTCCGTGTGCTTGTCTGTCTGTCTTTTTCATTTGGTCTGTATGTGTATATGTGTGCTTCTGTCTGATGTCTGTCTGCCTGTCTTTCTCTTTCTCTGTATGTTTCTCAGTATTTCTCTCTCTGTCTCTTTGTCTTTGTCTGTCTGTCTTTGTCTTTGTCTATATCTGTTTCTTTGTCTCTCTGTCTCTGTCTCTCTGTTTCTGTCTCTCTCACAGTAAACTCAATGACATACATTAAGTAGAATGGCAAATATGAAACGTGTCTACGAAGCTGTTAGAAAATGAAAGAGTCGTTGTCATTCTCTGTCTGTCTGTCTGTCTGTCTGTCTCTCTCTCTCTCTCTCTCTCTCTCTCTCTCTCTCTCTCTCCCTCCCCTTCCCTCCCCTCTGTCTGTCTCTCTCACTGTCCTCTGGTGTCTCATTGTCAAACCATACTCTCTATCTCGCTCTCTCTCTCTCCTCCTCTCTCACCCCCCTCTCTCCCTCCTCTCTCACCCCCCTCTCTCTCCCTCTCCATCCTCTCTCTCCCATCCCGCCCTACCCACATCATAACCCCCCCCCCTCTCTCTCTCTCTTTCCCCTCTGTGGTGTCCATCTTTTCCTTGCACGCTCGCTATACGGATGTATGGTGTTATAGCGTGCGCATAAATGGTCTGCCTGAGTTTGCACATGGGACCTGGATTTATGGCCTCCTTGGAAGGTACTTACTTGCAAGTGAAGGGTCCCGTTTACATGACACGACAGTTTGCCTGTGTTGTTTTCTTCTGGCCACCAGGTAATGAGTGCTATTGTAAAGAGTAGGATGGGCGCAGGATATCCTTTCTGTAGTGCTATTTCCCAACGTGGCATTTTTCTTTGTGTGCGTGCGTGCGCGCGCGCGCGCGCGCGCGTGTGTGTGTGTGTGTGTGTGTTTACATTGAAGGGTTCATTATCCCTTTTCCCGGTTTTGGTTTTGTAACCTGGGGTTAACTAATTTAGCGGAATGTGCTGGCATCCTCAGCACGGCCTGGTTTTTTATTGGCTTTTAAGGAACGATACAATCAAGGTACTTCACCATTTGATAGGGATTTTTAAAAGAAATTTTTCCTCTAAGAGCTGTAACACCTGTTTCTTAAAGAGGTATTTCTCCTTAAAAGGTTCCAGGGTTGGTTCAGTGATACCTGAGATCTCTGATAATGGCTTATCCAGGAGTCGAAACTCATGAGTCAAGTCGGAAAAGTCTAATGGTCCTTAATGCAAAAGGGTCTCAAAGGCTGTCACCAACATCTTATATACCAACATCTTATATTGATAGGCGTTTTTGTGTGCTGTTGTTGCTATTGATTTCAACTCTTTGGAAATTATTCTTCCAATTATGCAGGGTTTGTAAATTCAAATTCAATTCAAATTCAAAACGCTTTATTATCTCAGAGACAGAGAAATTCAATCGGGTTACAAGCCATACATAAAAACATAATATCACGGAAAAGAATACTACAGCACAGTATCCGAATATCAGCACGCACCCAATCACAATATAAAAAGCACCCAACAAATCAGCAATTTTGTAATAGTTATATTCACTTGTTTTCCTTCAGTACTCTTTATCATTATATATATACACAGATCAAGACTCACGTTTGGTTCTTGTTTACACACATATGCAAAATTTCTTTGCTAAGCTAAGCTGTCTTCGAACCTGACGCAGACACTGAATTACTTGGGGTGGGAATCTTCAACGGCCCAATTACTGGACTAATTATTTTCCCCGCAGGGAGAGCCATAACTTCCAGAAGATGGCTTTGTGGCATGTATGAATCCCCCGAGGACGGTTGTGCCAAGGTTTGTCTTGTCGGACTGTTTGTGTAACCCGCCTGCTTTCCTTGAGAGAGAGAGACTGTTCCCCTGGAGAGACAGATCTTGCATCACACATGGTGGTTGGATAAGGTCTTCACACGTTATCCCGTATCCCTTTAGGGTCCGTGGTCGCCGCACAAGTCATTATGGAAATGTCGCCCATAACGATGATTTGTCAGAGATGTATGGTATGGCGGCGAAATTATGCCAAACATTTTAGAGTTTAGGGTTTTTTTGCATGAAAGTAACTGTATATCCACATGCTGTTCTTTTTTGGGGGGGGTGGGGGAGTTGGGGGGGGGGGGGGGGGGGGCAATTGTATTTAGAATGAAAATTACGGTTTATGAGGGGTTTTCATGCCAGTTTTTATTGGGTTTTTCGTCTTTGATTTCTTCGTTAGTGTGGGTTTTTTTTGGTTTGTTTTTGGATTGACATAGTCTCTTCATGTTGACATTCTTAGTGTTACGGATCTCATCATGCACATACAGCCAGAATTAAGATCGTTCTGTCAGACTACTAGTCATCATCATGCATATACAGCCACACACACGCACGCACGCACGCACGCACGCACGCACGCACACACACACACACACACACACACACACACACACACACGCGCGCGCGCGCACGCACGCACGCTGACAGTATTTCTTATCTTCATCAGGTTTGACTGAAAATGCTTGAAAGGTTGTTCGCAAAGCAGATATAAAGTGTACACATCTTGTTCCCTAAACATGTGTTTTTCCTGTAAATCACCTCTTCATTGCAAGTCTAATAAATAGTAATAATAATACTAATGCATGGTATTTATATAGCGCTGAATCTTGTAAAGCAAACAGATCGAAGCGCATGCATTCAGATCGTTTACACTCATGTAACCATCCACAAAGTATTAGAATTAACCTATATCAGATTTATACGTTACTTCAAAAAATCGTCAACAGAAGACGTGGGCCGGGCTATTACATGCGAAGCCATACATTTTCTTGTCGCTGTCGTCGACAGTTTTGTTGGTCAGTATTTCACATCTGTCATTAACCTGCTCAAATGACCACACCCGAAGCCCATCTCGCTGTAATTCTTACCTACATTCGTCCATTCAAGTACCAGCATCCACACACACAGACAGCGCTGGTTAACTTCAGTTGTAATAATAATAATAATACATGGAATTTATACAGCGCTATATCTTGCAAAAAACAAATCAAAGCGCTTTCATTCATACTAGTCTTTCACACGCAACTAGTTGCAATTAATAGTTTTTACAAATTCAAATGTAAACGCACGCACGCACGCACACACAGACAGACACACATACACACACGCACGCACGCACACGAAGGTTGTACACTCCGGCAGGGTGATATGGGGGGGGGGGGGGGGGGGGGGGGGGGGGTTGGCTGTTGAGGGCAGGGACAGAAAAGAGATGAAACAAGAGGAAAGAATCTTTTGTTTGAAATAAATGTCTTCAGGCTGGATTTAAAAGGGATCATAAAATAGGGTTTTGGCGAAGAGATAGATAGATAGATAGGTAGATAGATAGAGAGGAGAGAGAGAGAGAGAGAGAGGGGAGAGAGAGGAGAGAGAGAGAGATGATAAAGCTGTGGGTACCACCATACGTCTGCATATTCTTCCAATAATTCCAGGGCTGGCGCATCCCCGTGAACCTGATTATACCGATGAAGTCTGGCTCCTCCAAAGAGCTGGCGCTAACAGCATTTACATGGTAATTATGGAATACGAAGCCGCTACGGTCTGGGCCTGTCAGAAAGAAGTAAAGAGATAGGAACGTGAGCATTGGGAATATGACGACAGGGAAGCACGGTAATGTTCCTTGTGTGTTATTCAGCGAAAACGAGAGAGACGGGGTTTGGGGTTTTTTTATTGCTTTTTTTTTTTAAAAATAGTTTTATTATTATTATTATTATTATTATTATTTTCTTTAAAAAACACGAAAGATAATTATTATGTTGGGGACGGGATAGCTCGTGGTCAGAGCACTCGTTTCCCCCCCCTCAGCTAAGGTTTAAGCCAAGCGTGCTTCCCATTTGGATGGGTGACGTTAGCGGCCTTGGCTTAAAAACAGCCCCCCGGTTCCCCCAGCGAAAATGGGTCCCCGCCCTCTTGGGGTCGGGGAAAGGGGTAAGCGCGAGGGAGTGGAGATGGCCCGCCTTCAATATGCTGGCCCTTGGAAGTTGAGGTCTTTGATGGCTCCCCCCCTACGACCACATAGGTGGGGGCCCCCTTTCCCCTTATTTTAAAGATTCCATTTCGTTTCCATAGTGGCAGTTTTTGTTGTTTTTTGTTTTTAAATACAAGCCGGAATGTAGAGTATTCATTTGGGGGGATATTTGTTGTTTTGTCAAATGGAGTAAGTTATATTTTATCCATGTAAAAGCGCTTTTGTTTCAGTTCATTTTCTGGGGTTATTTAACGGTTTTTAAATCCACAAAACAACGCAAGAAACAGCAGCAAAAAAGGAAGCTGAATATAGTGACCATCTTAAGCTGAATCGGAAACTGTCTAGACTAAAAAGTCAGGTCAGACATATCATACCGGTTACAGGAAATTAGTGATTTATTACAATCTGCCTGACCTTTTCTGTCATGTGACAGAAACTTCAGAAATTAGCCTTATTTGAGTGCAGAGCTCTATAGAGCGTTGCCCATTAGTATAGTTGAAAGGATGTTTTTCTGTCGGTATGCCAAACTTTGTGCTTGATAGTCCAAAATTATCCTCTAAAGCCTCTCGTTTCCAGGGTTTTGGCTTCCTGTAACTATACCCTGTACATTTAAACTTCTGTGCGATGTGTACTTTTTTCCCTGTGAAAAACTTTTCATTTGGTAAGTTAGCATTCTCAGTTCTTTATATTCTGAAAATATCTATACTTAAGATCGGTTCTGGAGTTCTTATGTGGTGAAAATAAAGCTGCACTAGCTCACTTCATGCACACACATGCACTTATGTTATGCGCGAAACACACACACACACACAACACACACACACACACACACACACACACACAACACACACACACACACACACACACACACACACACACACAACACAAACACACACAAACACACACATACACACACACACACCATAAACACACCATAAACATATTGTGCAGACTTGGAATATGGAATTGCACTACATCAACCAAACTTTATGAGCAGATTTGCGTATTCTTGGGGTTATTTGATTTCACATTATATACCAACGTTACCATTATGCAAATATGTGAAGGTCTGGAGTGTTAAGCCTTTTGATTTGATCCTTTTGACCAAGGTCTAGTATATTGCATAAGTTTTCACTTGTCATTTCCAGTCACTAGTGTGGGTTTGAATTTCTAATGTTTCTTGATGCGCCCTATCACGATATATCCGGACCTCAACCGTGGCAAAAATTGCATCCTGTAAGTGGATGAAGCTGGACTGTGTGGTCCCAGTCAGCCCAGTGAGCCCATAGCAATCTCACTCTGGGTGGGAGCCGGCCGGAGTCTGAAAAATCCACATGACTCTTATTGGGATTTGCACCCATGACCTTCCAGTCCGTTAACCCAAAGCACCAAGGACTGCACCATGGCGGTACGGCCGGTCTCCTTAGTTTTCTTATGATGTATATTTCTGTGAGGCTTTAATCCGTTATACGCAATCATCGTAAAAAAGAAGAATTGCTTTTGTTCCTTTTCTTTCCAGCCTGGTTTGTCTGTTTGGTTTGTTTGTCATGTAAAGTCAAATCATGTCCAGTCAGTTTAAAATAAAATTCATTTCCAGGTGGTACATTGTATGTTTGTTTCTGTGTGCGTGTCTGTCCATCTGTCTGTCTCTCTGTCTGTCTGTCTGTCTCTCTCTCTCTCTCTCTCTCTGTCTGTCTTTCTTCCTCTGTCTGTCTGTCTGTCTGTCTGTCTGTCTGTCTGTCTGTCTCTCTCTCTCTCTCTCTCTCTCTCTCTCTCTCTCTCTCTCTCTCTCTCTCCTCCCTGTCTTCTCTGTCTCCCTGTATGTAGGGCAACATGGGAGGTATTTTTCTCTTGATGGGTGTCCCACTAGGTATGGTACATTAACAATTTCCTCTGGGCCGCATGTCGAGAGAGAGAGAACAGATGTAATTTTCCACAGTGACTTTTTCACCCCTAGTAACCCCATTCAGCCTCCAGTTCACTGAAGTGTACACCACACAGCAACAGAGGAACTCAGGCTTCTGAGAGAATGTTGAAAAGTGTCGGTTGTGACTTTTATTTCCTGTTTATTTCAAAATAACCCCCCCCCCCCCCCCCCCCCCCCCCCCCCAACACTTAACATGTCAGGGTTAAAATCTGGCATACATCAAAGATACTCTCAAGGGGTAATAACATCCCTTCTGCCAGAGTCATTTTCGTTAATGCGCGGGGCATGTGAGAGGAAGTGATGGAATTAAAGTAGTATATATTCGTACTGCAATTTCCGTAAGGAATGATTTGAGGTCAGAAGTGGTGTGATGGTATAATGGGAAAAGGGCGGTTGATTAACCTAGTGGTTAGAACGTTGAGCTCGTGCTCTTACATCCATGGTGGCTTGTTCAGTGGGATCTCCCCCCTGGGGTTAACAAGAGTGCATACTCCACTGTCCCAAAAGTCCTTCAGATGAGACTGTGAACTTGGGTCCTACTTGTGAATGCGCGTGGAATAGCTTATGCACACATTAAAAACCGGGTGGTCTTTCGAAAAAGTTGTGCTTGTAGGAATGGATGACATTTTAAAAAAACAACACAAAAGATAAAGGTGTTCCCATAAGCTTTAAGGTCGTACGGGAGCTAGGCGTCAGAGACCTCACTTCTCTAGGAGCTAGCATACTGAGGGCGGCGCCCATGTCCTCTCCTTCGCTGCTTTACCTTCCCTGATCCTAAAGAGGCAGGTACCCATTAACAGCTGGGTGAGCTGGGGGACTGTGGTGAAGCCAAGGCGCGCAGACGGTCACCCATCCAACTAGTAACCACACTCAGTGCTGCTTAACCTTGGCTGAAGGAGATCGAATGCTCCGACCACTGAGCTGTCCCAACAAAAACAAACAAACAAACAATAAAACGTATGCATATGGGGAACACCTTTACCATATCATTACTTTTATTCCAAAACATTAAAAAAAAAAAGTTTACACACTTAAATTTTCCTGATGCCGGACAAACTGTGGGCTTTCTGTCTAGAGTTTTTCACATTTGTTGTCAAATAGAAAGATTGGAAAAGAGTGTAGAAGTTGTGTTGTGGAAAGAAAGTTTAACGACAGCAATTGGGAACGAAAGTGAGAAATGATATATCAAACTGTACACGGGGGGGGAGGGGCAACTTTTTCAGTTGTATAATAAACGAACAAAACCTTGGGAAAAAAAAAGACAGAAAAGAGTGGCTGGCAGACGTGATATATCGTTCTGATTCTCGCTTGAAGGGTTTTTGTGTGTATGTTATTTTTACAATAATCTCCAGCTGAATATTCTGATAAGAAAAATAGTATGGAGGGGCCAAGGGTTGTGCGTGTGTGTGTGGAAGGAGGGGGGTCATTTCGCTAAGTGACGCCGGTCAAGGCATACACCAGGATAGATAGTGTAGGGTGTGGAGAGGGGTGCAAAGATGAAGGGCGGTGTAAAATGATGGCGCTGATCCCATACGGAAATGCAGATCAAGAGAACCATTACGAGTGACCATGGCCTTTCAGCTCTGACCATCTGGTTGTGGATGAAACGTTCTCTTCCTCGCTGATATCGCATCAAGCCGAACAATTTGTGGGGTCATTTTCCTTTCGTCTGTATTTTCTTGTGGAGAGGAGAGATAGTCACAGTGGGAGGACGGAATAGGCTGGTGGATAGAGCGATGCGCATTGCGCTCGTGATCTGCTGACCCGGGTTCGAATCTCGTTCAAGAGGAATTTTCCTCTGGAGTTAACATCAGTGCCGACTCCACTACCCCTAGAAATCCTTCGGATGAGACTATAAACCGAGGTCCCATGAGCGAACGCACGCAGAACATCTTGCGCACACGTTAAATCCTGTTCCGCTTTTCTAAAGAGTTCACCATTGTGTGCCTGTTGGAACGGATGATAGAATTTACAAAACTGCATAGACATGGGGTCTGGCTGTAAAAAAAGCACATGAGTGCTTAATCCATTATTCTCGAAATAAAAGAATGAAAGAAATAATTTAAAAGATAAAAAAAAGGTAGTTTTGAACATCTTAATTTTGTGTTCTTCTAGTTTCAACTTTAAAAAAAATCATCAGCTAACTTTTGACAATTTAAAAAAAGAATTATTTCACTTTCTTGTATTCTTGTTTTGAGTCAAAAAAAACCCCAACCTAATTTCATTTTTTAAAAATTGCTTTTAAATTTTTAAAAATTCTATCTTATTAAATTTTGTTTCTCAAAAATGCCAGAGGGTCTGCCCTGTGCTTTTGCAGCAATCGATGTAACTAGGGTAGAAGGAAAAGGGGATGGAGATTGTAGACAGTGTAAGAAATCTGTCCATCCCTTATAAGCTAAAGAAGGGCTGTTGTGTTTCTTTGCTTCCTTTTTCCTTGTTGCCACTACCCGCCCCACTACCCGCCCCTTCACCTTCTTCTGTCTCTCTGTCTCTGTCTGTCTGTCTGTTGTTTATCCGTCTGTCTTTCTGACTCTTCCTGCACTTTCTCTCTCTCTCTCTCTCTCTCTCTCTCTCTCTCTCTCTCTCTCTCTCTCTTCTCTCTCTCTCTCTCTCTGTTGTCAGTCTGTCTTTCTTTCTGTCTCTTGTCTCTCTCTGTGTCTATCTCACTCTGCCTATTTGTCTGTCTGTCTGTGCGTGTGTCTGTCTGTCCCCCCCCCCTCTCTCTCTCTCTCTCTGTGTCACTGTCTCTGTCTGTCCTCTCTCTCCCTGTGTCTCTGTTTGTCTGTCTCTCCCTCTGTCTGTCTGTCTCTGTTTCTCTGTCTGTGTCTATCTGTCTCTGTCTGTCCCTCTCTCTCCCTCTCTCTCTCTCTCTCTCTCCTCCCTCCCTCCCTCCCTCTCCTCCCCACCCTGTCGGTGTCTGTCTCACTGTCTTTTTCTTCTCTTTATCTCTCTGTGTCTCTGTCGCTTCATTTGTCTGTCTCTGATTCTGTGTATTGCTGTCTCTTCTCGAGCCCGTGTCTGTCTCTGTTTGTCCCTGTCTCTCTCTGTCTGTCTATCACTCTCTCTCCCTCTCTCAAAATCTAAAAGACCATTTTCCTATCTCGCACTTTGATATCCCTATTTAAATATCTGAACTGAAAGCCTCGAAATAATATATTTTTAAAAAACCCTGTATATTTTCGCTACATCAAAGTCAATTCCAAATCAATCCCAGAAACAAAGCGTGCTGTTTTATGTCAGAGAAAAAACGAACAGCTTGGATTTCGCAAATTTTGACAAGAAGTGTGGCTTTTTTTTGGTGGTAGCTGTATTTCTTTAATCTTTATTGCCGTCGTTTTTTGCTTTGAGATGGAGGCTTAGATTACTCAAAATACTCGTGACGTGCTGGATATTGCTCCAAATTATCTTCTGGCATGGTTTAAGCCCATCAGGTTTAGAATATCAGAAACACAGCAGACATTATTGGAATATAAGAAAAAAACAATCCAGAAATAAGTATGCGTGTATCGCACGCACGCACGCACACGCACGCACGCACACACAAGCACATTCTGCACGCACGCACGCACGTACGCTCGTGCGCGCGCGCACACACACACACACACACACACACACACTCACTCACTCACTCACTCACTCACTGATAGTTATTGTGTGAATATGTCATTTTTAAAAAAAGCGCTATTTGAAAAATATGAGCGCATAAAAAGCACACGTTTGCTTGGTGGAGGAGGAGAGGAGGGAGGTCATTGAAGGTAATATTATCAGTAATGACGAATGCCTAGTATTTTCTAACGTTTTATTCCTGTACCTTTTTTATTATCTAAAGTATAAACGTGAAAAAATGGATGAAACAGTAAGTGAAGTAATTTGTTTGTCCTGACGTTTTATGATTTTCTTTTTTTAATTCTTAAAACATTTTTATTTAAATGTGTGTGTGGACGTGAGCGCGCACGCGCTCAGGTGTGCATGAGTATGTGTGTGCGTGTATATGTATATGTGGTAATTTGTATTTTCAATGTATTTCCTTATCGATTTTTTCCTCTTTTTAAAATTTTTTTTTTTTTTTTACTGGTTTAATTTAATGGTAAATGATGCAATAATGTAATGTCTTAGTATAATCATTACGAAATTTGTTCTTAGATAGATGGCTTGATGAAAAAAAGCAAATGCATTGCTTATTCAATGTACCATCTGGAAATAAAATTTTGACTTGACTTGACTTGACTCACTCACTCACTCATACACACACACTCATGCACACACACACACACACACACACACACACACACACACACACACACACACACACACACACACACACACACACATGCACACACACGCGCACACACACACACACACGGGGCAGGGGAGGGGTGTACACGGAACCTACACTTACTCAGCTGACATTTCTGTTCTGCATGCCCGCGGGGGTAAAAGCTCTGTCACTGCAAACCACTGGGTCCTGTTTGTTAGCGTCCAGCCAGTTTGCAAAGGTCAGTGTCATGCAGTTAGTTAGCCCTCTTCCCTGACGCCTTGAAAGGGAAGAAAAAACGGTCCTTGAAGGACCTTGAAGGAAGGGGACGTTGGGGGGGGGGGGGGGGGGGGGGGGGGGGGGGCAAATGACAGTTCATACAACGAAGACTTTGTGGTTATATAGGAGTATCAAAATTAAGCAGGACTTCTCATGATTATGGGATTAGTTATATTTATTTTTACTTTTAAACGTATATTCTTTTATATCGAGGATAATGAAATAAGCACTAAAGTCTTATGCGCTTTTTTTTTAATTTTTTACATGCATTCCCCGTGTGTATGCGGTTTTGTAAATTCTGTCATCTGTTCCCACCGGCACACAATGGCCTACTCGTACGAAAATCGGAACAGCATTTAACGTGTGCGCAAGATGTTCTGCGTGCGTTTGCACACGGGGCTTCGGTTTATAGTCTCATCCGAAGGACTTTTGGGGAGAGTGTAGTTTGCACTGACGTTAACTCTAGGGGAAAATATCCCTTGAACGGGAATCAAACCCGGGTCGTCAGATTGCGAGCGCAATGTTCTAACCACTAGAGGAAGGGAGGGATAGAGTAATGTAGTGAAGTGTAGTGTTGTGTGTTGTAGCATTGTGTAATACTACTACTACTACTAATAATATATGGAATTTATATAGCGCTGAATCTTGTAAAAAACAAACAAATCGAAGTAGTATTGTATAAAGTAGTATAGTATAGTATAGTATAGTATAGTATAGTATAGTATAGTATAGTATAGTATAGTATAGTATAGTATAGTATCTCTAGACTGATATTCAATAAAAAAGAAGAAAAAAACCCCCAACAAAGCTCGAAAGAAGAATATACAGCAAACTGAATCCACGCATCATTGAGCATCAAATTTATTTACTTTTATTTTCTTAACTTGGAAAAACTAAGTGTAGGGAAAGAGGGGGCAGAGGAAATACTGTAATAATCCTGCATCCTGCTGGGGAGGCTGCATCAGATTGATGTGTCCATCAATCATCTGCTTTGCTGATTTTAATTCCATTCCTTGATGCTTTCCTAACGTTTTTGCTCCCCCCTCCCTTCCCCTCCACTCCCTTCGCCGTTGTTCCACTTTCTTTGACTTTAAAGATGTGTTGCAGCATATATTGTGTAATCATCTATTTCAGCAGCGTATTGAGAAAAATAGCAAGCATAAATTCTGTTGAGTCAGAGACTACATTAATAGATTGAGTGACAACTGATAAGACGCACATATTTCATTGAGGACGACATCAACGAATTTCGTTGCCAAACGACGGCGTGTTCACTGACATTTACATAAAGTAAAATTTTAAAGATGTGGGCATCGTAGAAAAGAAATTATATTTCGTCTTTATATCTTTTATAAGTCTGCAATATATTCGCTTTGATGTTCGCTTTGTCAGGGTTGTGTGTATAGGTAAGGTCAGTGCTTCGTCTTTATCATCTCTTCAAGTCTTTCATCCCAATTTGATTTCCCCCCACACGTTGCTCTCGTTTGCTGAGAAAGATAACGTACAACAGGTGTGTAGCAGACAATCAACGGAGTCTTAATGAGGTAGGGAAAGAGAAGAGAAGAGAAAGGTAGGGAGGGGGGAACGTTTATGCACACCTGTGTTTGAAGTCAACCTTCCTGGACGGAAAGCAGGCGCCAGTCCAATTCAATGACTTGACGTGGAGCAGGGGAAGTAGGCGGTAACTGACAGTGGGCCAACACTGTTGGAAATGAGGGTTGGGGAAAGTGCACGTGCGTAACGCCGCGTCCCAGATTGTTTTCGTTCGTTACATAGATTACGATTCCACATGGCACCCATACCTAAAGCCACAGGGATATTTATAGAAAACTTTGGTGTGGAACTCCTGCTGGTGTACACATCAGGGAAAAACAAGGAATAATAGCCTTTTGAACGAAGGCGTTGTGGAAACAATAATATTTTTGTATCTTTGATAGTTATTCTGCACTCATTTGCTGGGGGACGGGAGAGAGAGAGAGAGACAGAGAGAGGGAGAGAGAGAGAGAGGGAGAGAGAGAGAGAGAGAGAGAGACAGACAGACAGACAGACACACACACAGACACACAGAGATAGACAGAGACAGGATAGAAAACTTGGATTTGCTGTGATAGTTTCTTTGGTATTCTTAGAGTTTTTATAAGCAAACCCATTCTCTCCAGTCACCAGCACTGAAACTAATGAATACCGTTGATATGCACTCGTTTTTGTGCACGTATTGTAGAAAACAACATAAAGAGGTTAACCTTGAAGTACCCCATTTAAACAGGGTTGGTTTGGTGGGGTTTTTTTTAGCACAGAAGTTCATCCCGTTGACAGAGAATGATGTTCTTTCCAAAAGTGAAGTTGCAGTCCACAAATCTTTTACTGATATCATAGTTTAGTTTGTAGTTCCATGAGTAGAGTGACACAGTGTATTGCATACGCGTATCAAGTTAGTTGCTAGCTAGAGCCAAAGTTTTGTCATTTGTCTAGAATCGTTCATTACACTGATTTAGAACTTGACTCCCTATACCTCTCTGTGGATTAATATATTTCTTTAAAGTTGAATTTTTGCAGAGAAGTTTGCAGAAACAACTCCTGTGTTACTGTAAGTTCTTTTGTGAGAAGTTTGACTGAAATTGCAGATAAAGGCTTTTCCTAAGGTAGGTTTGAACTGTTTTCCTCTTGTTCCCTAACCTGTGCTTTGCCTGCAGATTTACAACTCCATTGTAACCCTGTGTAGGTGACTTGAGGGATGTGTGAACAAATTATTTTGGATGTTAACCTGTGAAGCCATGTATTTTCTAGTCGCTGTCGTCAGTATTTCACCACTGTCATTAACCAGAGAGAAACATATACCAGAAGTCCTCTTTACTTCTTGACTACACCAAGACCTAAGCTGGCCTAGCTCTGCTTAACCCCAGTGATCAGACGAGAACTCTTGTCTTTTTCCACGGCTGTAACTGCCACTGTGCGTCTGCATACTCCACCAATAATTTCAGGGCTGACGCATCTGTGTGAACCTGATTATACCGATGAAGTCTGGCTCCTGCAAAGAGCTGGCTCTAACAGGATTTGCATGATAATTATGGAAAACGAAGCAGATAAGGCCCGGACCTGTCAGATGAATAAAAAGATACGACCGTGAGCATTGGGAATATGACGACAGGGAAGTATGGTAATGTTCATTGTATGCTGTTCAGATGTGTGTGTGGGAGGGAGGAGAGAGAGAGAGAGAGAGAGAGAGAGAGGAGAGAGAGAGAGAGAGAGAGGAGAGAGAGAGAGAGAGAGATGATTAAAAAACCCATCTAGGTAGAGGCAGTTTTATGAGCTGGAATGCAAAGTCTTCGAGTGAAACGTTTGTCTCAGTTAATTTATCAAGTTTCCTTCTCTGTTATTTTCATCATCCACAAACCTTCAGACGAAACAACAGCCAAAACAAACAAACAAAAAACAAGACAAACAAATAAACTAACAAAAACGATGCTGAATATACCGTGGTTTGCTGGATCGGAAAATGTCCAGACTAAAATGTCTAGCTTAAAAGGTCAGTCATATCACACCAGTCAAAGGAGATCAATGATGTATTACACGCTACCTGATCTTTCTTGTCAAGTGATAGACACTTGAGAAATAAGCCTATGGAGATTGCCTGTCTATCTGATCAAAATTGTATACCTCTGTTGGTTTGTCATAATTCCAAACCTTGTGCTTGGTAGGTTGAAACCATCCTCAAAAGTCTCGCGTTTCTGGCCTAATGGCTGCTTGTCACTTTACCCAGCACATTATAGTTTCATTTTCAAGGTGTCGGTTTTTCAAAAAAACACCTTTCAATCAGTAAGTTAATCTCCTTAGGTCTTCATGTTCTCAAAGTTCTATACCTAGGAACATCGTAAAGTTCACTAGTGGCCAGAGTTAAGCTTGACTTGCTCACGTAACTTAGTGCGCGCGCGCGCGCGCACGCACGCACGCACGCACGCACGCACGCACGCACGCACGCACGCACGCACGCACGCACACACACACACACACACACACACACACACACACACACACACAATCATGCACATAAAACACACACATATACACACACACCCACACTCACTCACACACTCATGCAAATCTGATGAAGATTGGGAGTATCAGGTTGTACATTTACCACATGTTAGTAGCAGATCTGAGTATCATCAGTATTCCATGATTGTTTTATTCTATGCTGTATTATATTACAGTAATGATAGCATTCATAAAAAAATGTCTCAAGCATGAGCGTTTTTTAAATATTTTGATCAAGGTCTTGGGATGAATACATTTTCACTAATTATTTCCAGTCACAAGAATTTATAATTTCCAATCATCCAAAATTCCCTTTGAATAGAAAACAAAGAATAAAATTGAGCTGTCAGAAAAATGAACAGTCAAAATCTTCGAAATCATGTAACTATTTTTTTGTGTTAGACGGTCATTTTTCTTTGAAATTTTGACCAGCACGAAATATCATCCAAAGTTGTTTGAACTATTTGATCCAAAATGAAGAACTACACACCCTGATTGCTCAGAAATGTTATCGGGATTGCCACAGTACAGCAGTTGTTTTTTTTCTTCTATTACTCTAAAGTGCATATGGCGTTTTTGTTACTTTTAACATTGATCGGGGTTTTTGGATGAATTTCGGCATTTTAAAAAGAGATTTCGTGACTAACTTTTCTGTCTGCAAAAAAAGTTCAACTATGAAATGATCAAAGAAAATCTTGGACTTTGTAGTTTGAAACTGTGGGTGTGAATAGTTGGAATTGGAAGTGGTGGGGGGTTGATATGACAGAAAGGTTATTGTGGTTTATTGGTTAGCACACCTGCTGGTAAGCAAGAATATATAACTGGAAAATATGACTTTTTTTGTATAGATCCCCCTGCAGTCCAGTCTTTCTTGCTTCTTTGTTACACGCACGTACGCACACACGCACACACACACACACACACACACACACACACACACACACACACACACACACACACACACACACACACACACACACACACACACACACACACACACACACACACGAAGGCGCACGCGCACACGCACACAGACACAATTAATATAAGATTTGTTAGACTGCAGCCTGAAAATGTCAACCTTTAGAAGAATGATTGTTTATTTTTGTTCTTGCTCTCTTTCGCTGTCTAGTTTGAATCCAGTTGTGCTCTCTCTCTCTCTCTCTCTCTCTCTCTCTCTCTCTCTCTCTCTCTCTCTCTCTCTCTCTCTCTCTCTCTCTCTCTCTCTCTCTCTCTCTCTCTCTCTCTCTCTCTCTCTCTCTCTCTCTCTCTCTCTCTCTCTCTCTCTCTCTCTCTCTCTCTGCTCCCTCCCTCCCTCCCTGCCTGTACACATAGGGTAGCCTGCATAGTATTTTTTATTTTTTATTCATATGATGGCTGGGCATAGTAGCTATATTCCTCTTACTACTTCCCCCGGGTGGTGTGCTGAGGAAACAGATGTAGCTGTCCACAATGACTTCTTCACCCCCCAGTGACCCATTCAGCCTTTAGTTCACTGAACTGTACACCACACAGCAGCTGGGGACTTCATTTCTGAGAGAACGTTGGAAAAGTGTCGGTTGTGACTTTTATTTCCTGTCTGTTTCAAATATAGCTCGCTATGGCAGGGATTAAACTCTGGCATGCATTAGAAATACTCCCTGGGAGTAATAATAACATCCCTTCTGCCAAAGTGACTTTTCCTTTCATGCTTAGAGCGTGTGGGAGGATGTGGTGAGATTAAAGGTTTTAAGTACATTCATGCAATATTTCCTATTAGGAATGACTGCAGGTCGATCAGAAAGGTAGTACTTGGAAAAAAAGACGAGTTTTATATAGTTCAAGACTGAATGCGTTGTTGAGTCTTTCCCTGTACAAGATGTAGCGTTGTGCATTGTTGAAATAGGAAGAGAAAAGAAATCGAGTGGTACTGTACTAGGAAAAAGATTTCAGTTTTATGTCTATTTCAAGACTGAAAAAATAGCGAGTCTTTTCCCCCTGTACAAGCTGTAGCGTTATGCATTTGTTGAAGTAGGCAAGGAAAATAAATGAGAAGGTAGACCAGCATGACATTTTAATGGTTGTATACTAATATGTTAAAATGCCGAAGAAGAAAAACAAACCTTGCTACGTGTATATGCTCCATTTGAGAAAAAAAAAGATGTCTAATGAGCTTTTATAACACCTGTCCCTGTTGAGGAGGTAGGCACGTGCATCATTTTATATTAAGTCTGGCACATTCTAAACAATGTTCCCACACATGATAGTTGGTAGTTGTTGTATTTGCCAAATGACTTTCCTTTATTATTAGTGTGAATTTTAACATGTGAGAAAGAGTAGTATGTTTTATCAAAGGGGACTAAAGTGTAATATTGGTTGGAAAAGTGGGTAATGATTTGCCATCCGTATGCTGAAATAGAGAGATCCAAATGTATATTTTTTCAGATGCACACAATAAACTTTATATTTTCCAGATACTAGACACACTGTGGGCTTTATTTCTTGCCCCTTTGTGCCAAATAGAACTAGAAAGGATATCGATGTTTGGTACACGCGATACGTCAGTTTTGTTTCTCTCAAGAAAGTTTTCTTTTTACAAACACCGTGTTTTTAAATAAACATCCCCAACACTTATCTTCTGAGGTAGGAGTGATTTCAGTAGGTAACACCGGTCAAGGCATACACCAGGATAGATAGTGTGGGGTGTGGAGAGGGGCGCAAAGATGAAGGGCGGTGTAAAATGATGGCGCTGATCCCACACGGCAATGCAGATCAAGAGAACCATTATGAATGACCATGGCCTTTCAGCTCTGACCATCTGGCTGTGAATGAGACGTTATCTTCATGGCTGATAGCACATCAAATCGTACAATTTTAGGGGTTCTTTTATTTTGGATGGGTTTTTGTAATTGGGAGAGGGGAATGAGGGGAAATGAATTCAGTCTGAAAGATATGAAATTCTGTTTCTTCTGGTTTGAAATTTTGCTTTGTTTTGTTGACTAAATTCACTTTAAAAGATACGAAGTTCTCTTCTTCTGAGTTGAATTTTTAGGTTTGTTTTGACTTACTTCTTTTTTTTTCTTTCTTAAGTTTGGTATAATCTGTTATCACTTTAAGGTATTCTTATTTCATTTTTTAAGAAAAGTTTCCTAACTCTATATCAGCTTGTTTTAGTTAAAAAACATTTTTAAAAAATCTTATTTCATTCAATTTTTGTCTCCCATAACTGTCAGGTGGTCTGTGCTCTACAGCAGTCGATGTAAGTGAAGCAACAAGGGAAGGGCAACCCCCCTTCCCCCCCCCCCCCCCCAAAAAAAAAAAGCAAAAAAACCCAACAACAACAAACAAAACAAAGGCAACCAGCTGGGGAATTTAGACATGATAAATGTGTTCATCTTTTTCGAGCTAAAGGAATCATGTTTCCATCTGCCTATTTCTCTGTCCCCGATTTTGTTTGCCCTCCACCCTCTCTTTTCTCTCTCCTCTCTCTTCTCTCTCTCTCTCTCTCTCTCTCTCTCTCTCTCTCTCTCTCTCTCTCTCTCTCTCTCTCTCTCTCTCTCTCTCTCTGCCTCTCTCTGTTTCTGTCGGTCTCCGTCTCTCTCTCTCTGTTGCCTGTCTGCCTGTCTCTGTCCATCTGCCCGCCTCTCTATCGGTCTGTCTGTGTCTATGTACATATCTCTCCCACTCTCTCATTCTCTGTCTCGGTCTGTCTGCCTGCCAGCCTGCCTGCCTGCCTGCCTGCTTGCCTGCCCCCCAACCCCTCTCTCTCTGTCGTCCGTCCGTCTGTCTGTCTGTCTGTCTACTTATCTATCTGTCTTTCTGCCTTTGTCTCTCTCTCTCTCTCTCTCTCTTCTCTCTCTCTCTCTCTCTCTCTCTCTCTCTCTCTCTCTCTCTCTCTCTCTCTCTCTCTCTCTCAGTGTTTCTGTCTCTCTCTCACTCGAAAGTCTGAAGGACATCTTTTTCCTGCTCACACGTTCATTTTCGTGTTTAAAATGTCAGAACTAAAAACATGAAAATGTTATGTAAAAAAAACAAATATATACATATTTTTGCTACATCAACGTCAATTCCAAAATCAATCCCTGGTACAAAACAGGTTGCTTTACGTCACAAAAAAACTTTTGTTTTCGCGAATTTGACAAGAGGTGTCCTTTCGTTGTTGCTTTTCTTTAATGTTGTCTTTATTATTGTTGTTTTTCTTTTGACATTGAAAGCTTAGACACATCAAAATACACGTGATAAGCTAGAGTGTGTTCGAAAATATCGCACATTCCTACATTTTGAACACACCAGATTTAGAGCATCAGAAACACAGATATTAATTGATTAGTGTGCAAGGAGCTCACCAGGCACTTGTTCACACACATATCTATCTACACACACACACGCCTACACACATCTACACACACTACACACACAACTACACTCACAACTACACACACTACACACACGCCCACACACACAACTACACACACAACCAGAAGCACACACACGCACACACACAACTACACACACAACTACACACACACACACACACACACACACACACACACACACACACACACACACACACACACACACACACACACCTACCTACACAAGTAGGAGGAGCGAACTGAACCGTACACTTATTCAGCTGACATTTCCGTTCGCCCACCACCCAGTGAAGCGCTGTCACTTCAAATCACTGGTCACTGTTTGTTAGTGTCCAGGCCAGTTTGCAAAGGTCAGTGGCATACAGTTAGTTAGTTAGCCGCCTGTGCTGCAGTGAGGATCCCCCGGCCTGGCCTTGAAACATAGGAACACTGCCTCTTATCAGAGGGAAGAGAGGTCTGAAGGTATTAAACGTTTGATAAAGGATCGTTGGTTTTTGTTGTACCAGAGAAAGCCTTCACCTCTCAACATGGGATATGTTAATAAGAGTTGGGGGAGTGGAGTGGAGGGAATGCGATTGAATGGAAGTGGAGTGGAGTGGAATGAAAATTGTGCAATGTTGTCTAGCAAAGTGTAGAACGGAATAGTGTAGTGTAGTCTAGTATAGTACATATCTGTGTGTTGTATAATGTAGTATAGCATAGTATAGAACACGATAGTATGGTATATTAATCTCATAATTATAGCAGCTTAGTATACTATTATAACTGACCCTAGAATAGCAAAGCTTACTACAGCTTAGCATTGTATAACAAAAGTCATGGCAGATTGTCACTCCAGGCTTCTCTCCCAATAGAGAACCCATCTCTGAAGTCGGAAGATATTTCACCCTCGTTTATTGATTTGCTTGCTTTACAAGATTTTGTGCTATTTAGATTCCATTAATAATCATTATTGTTATTTTGTTTGCTTATAATTTCTTTTTAACAGAATTTTGTCAGGAACAAGCTGTGTGTTCTTGGATGGGTGTTGAATGCAAACTGCACATGTGGTCTCCGTTTGTTGCTCATCTGAAAGATTAAATTTGCAGATGGCCATGAACTCAAAGTTCAGAGGGGAATGAGAAAAGTGTTTTGGAGATGACTTGAACCACGAATCTCCAGCTTTGAAAACGTTAGGTGATGACAGCCCTGGTGTGACCTCCACAGTTGTCGGGACTACAGACAGCAAGATTAGATTAGGTTAGCTTTGAAGACAATGACAGTATCTGTGGACCAATATACTGCTGTATAGCGAAAATGACATAGAGCATAAACAAAAAAACATACTGCAAACTGAACGCACACATCACTGGGCATCAAAGTACAATCACTTTTATTTTCTCAGCTGGAAAAAAACTAAGTGTAGAGACAGGGGGAAAAAAACCTCACAATAATGCACACCTTTGTGGAAGCTGCTCAGGCAAATATTCTAGTCAAGCAATAGATATCTCGATTTCCTTTCCTTTCCTTCATGTTTGCACTATGTTTTCACTCCCCCTCCCCTTTCCGTCCCCAAGCTCCATTCTTCCTCTTTGTTTGGCTTTGAAGATATGCTGTAGAATATACTGTATAATCTTCTCTTCCAGCGGCATTTTGGAAAACTGTATGAAGTGAAAGAGTATAAAAGATTGGTATAAGATGAATGTGCTTGTTTTATAGATGACCTGATTAAGCTCAAAAGACGGTTTGTTGACTGATATTTACGTTGAAAAAAATGTTTGAAAATGCAGGCAAAGAAAAGAAGTCTGTTGTCTTCTGTGTGTGTTTATGGGATATCTGCTTTGATATGCAGTCCTCCAATATTGTGTGTATACTCTCTTCCCTCTGGTTTGTCATTTAAAAAAAATGTCTTTCATCCTAATTTGATTTCCCCCCAAAACGTTGTTGTCGTCTGAGTATGGTAACGCACAACAGGTGTGTAGCAGACAATCAACGGTGTCTTAATGAGGTGGGGAAAGAGAAGAGAAGAGAAAGGTAGGGAGGAGGGAACGTTTATGCACACCTGTGTTTGAAGTCAACCTTCCTGGACGGAATGCAGGCGCCAGTCCAATTACAATGACTAACGTGGAGCAGGGGGAGTAGGCGGTAACTGACAGTGGGCCAACACTGTTGGAAATAAGGTTTGGGGAAAGTGCACGTGCGTAACGCCGCGTCCCAGATTGTTTTCGTTCGTTACATAGATTACGATTTCCTGTAACACGGGTAAATAAAGCTAGAGGGATAAGTGTACAGCACGCTTTTATATGGTACCCTACTGGTGTCAAAAAAGGAAAAGATTAGTGTGAAAGTATGTTTTTTTTTTAACCAAGTGTTCACTTTTACATGGTACCCCTACTGGTGTCAAAATGAAAATATCAATGTGAAATAATAGCCTTTTGAACTGAGTGAAGTGTAAGAATTGCGGGTGTTTTTTTAATATCAGTAATGGTTTTGTATTCATGTATCCAGTTGCTGTCCCAGGAAAGGGGAGGGGGAATTATAGTGTTGCTGTGATCCTTTGTAAGGTATCCTTTGACGTCTTAAAGGGAAATCTGTCATCTGTAAGTATTAGTCCTGAAGATGGTGAACTCCTATTTTAACATGCTGCTATATTGGAACAGATATTAATGAGAACAGGAAGAAGAAGTAAACCTTGGGGTACTCCTGTTAATCAGTTGTTAGGCTGATGATCGTTTATCCTGGAGACAGAGAACAATTATTGTCATTATAGTTCTTTTCTGTAGTGCATGTGCAATCCACCACACGTTTTATTGATTTCACAGTTCAGTTGTAGTGTCATGTGAGTCACATGGGCTGTATTGTAAGCGTCTTCAAAGTCAAATGCCACAGTCAAAGTTTCCTTATTTGTCTGGAATTGAATGGTTACAAATTGATTCTTGAGCGTTCTTCAATTGTTTAGTTTTCTTGCAGCGGTCTTTCTTGGGGGGTACAGTTGATGTTTTTAATATAACTTGCAGGTTTTCAATCAAGGATAAACTTAAGCTCTTCTTTTAAACAATGATTAACAAATCACTGTACAACTGTACTGTAAAAACACAGAGAGAAAACCCCATCTAAATACACCTTTGTAGAAATCACCAAAACAGCAACAGCAGCAGCAAGTGATAATGCAGAATGCAGTGAAAGTTTGGCGTGTTTGTGTCATCAGATATTTTGTTGTTGTTGCAACATTGAGGGATCCAATGCACTTGTTTTGTTTGAACAAATGTCGAATTCGGCCTTCATTACCAGGGCTGTTCAGAAGCAAATGATCATTACTGTTCGCTAATAGCCCATGAAAACCATAAACCGGTCAACACAGAAATTTACTGGCGTCAGGATTCTTCCACCTTTGCTTTGTTCTCTTATAGCATCTCTGCCTCTGTGTCTTTCTGTCTCTGTCTGTCTGTCTCTGTCTCTATGTCTCTCTCTCTCTCTTGATCTTGCTGTTCCTGTCTTCCTTCCTCCTCCTCCTCTTCCCCCACCCTCTTCCTCTCCCCCCCTCTGTCTCATTGTCATATTTCTGTCTCTCGTCTGTCTCTGTCTGTGTCTCTCTCTCTTTATATATATATATATATATGTATATGTATATGTATATATATATATATATATATATATATATATATATATATATATATAGAGAGAGAGAGAGAGAGAGAGAGAGAGAGAGATAGATAGATAGATAGACATAGATAGATATAGGTAGATATCTTTACTTTCCTCCTGTCTGTCTGTCTGCCTGTCTGTCTGTCTGTCTGTCTATCTACCTTCCTTTCTCTAGCCCACCTCTCTCTCCCTCTTATCGTCCCTATCTCTCTCCCTCTTCTTCTCTCCACCCCCACCCCCTGCCTCCATCACTCCTACTATCAAATCTCGCAGCCCTACATCATTACAACAGACCTTTGTGTGGGAGATGGCAGGAGGTGGAAGAAAACAAAAAAGTAAGCTGCTTCCAGCCTTTTGATAGTTTAGTCACGTCACTGGGGACCTAGAGGGCAATGGATGGTCCCCCCCTATTACCGGAGTTCTTTAGGCGATGCAATAATGATGAAGAAAGATCTGATTGTCAGCAGCAGTCTGTTGCGTAAGTGTGGGGGGTCATTAGGGGTGTTGGTTCTTGAAAATAGGATCGTAGCAGCATTTGAAGCGGCATGAGTGAGTTCAAGCAGCAGCAGCAGCAGCAGCACACCACCACCACCACCACACCACCACCACCATAACAACAACAACAATAACACCACCACTACCACCACCACCACCAGCAACAACAATAACAATAACATAACACGATCTCCAATACAAAGCAGTGACCAAAGAATATAACTACATCATCACCAAGCGGTACGAATAGAAAAAAAAAAATCAGAATAGCAGCAAATGTAATAACCACGATCGTGTTTGTTGTGATGATAAGGACAACGACACAGTCGACGATGGTGATACGTTTGCGAGAAAATTATGATTAATAATGCAATAGTTGTAGGGGTGGGGGAAGCAAAAGTAGGCACCGTTATCGTGAAATATTGACAACTGTGATAAAAGAAGAGTAACAGTTACAAGAAGAAGAAAAACAGTCTTTAAAATAAAAAAGCAGCTACGTGTGCACACACTCATAGCTCATACACGCACAGAGAGAGAGAGGAGAGAGAGAGAGAGAGAGAGAGAGAGAGAGAGAGAGAGGAGAGAGAGAGAGAGAGAGAGATGAGAGATTTTTCATTATAGGCCTTAGCCCCTCATGAATGGATGGTGTGTATAATTATAATCGACATTCCAAAACATTTTGCATAGGAAACATTTTGCTGAGAGAGAGAGAGAGAGAGAGAGAGAGAGAGAGAGAGAGAGAGAGAGAGAGAGAGAGAGAGACAGACAGACAGACAGACAGACAGACAGACAGACAGACAGACAGACAGACAGACAGACGACGACTGACTGACTGACTGACTGACAGAGACACACACACACACACACACACACACACACACACACACACACACACACACACACACACACACACACACACACACACACACACACAGAGAAACAGAGATAGCTGTTCTCTAGATACTTTTTGGAAAATGGAGGGCATTTTTTTATTTTTTGTTTTTAGTTTCGCCGCTACTTTGTTATTGTTGTTGTTGGATTTTCTTTCTTTTCTCTAAGAATGTGTGATGTTGCAAGTTTTGTGTGTGTTTTTTCTTTCCTTCTCCCTATAAAGAACGTGCGTGTGTGTAACTGTGTAAGTTCAGGTAGCTTTTCTGGGTAGAAATCGGTCAAACGGTTTCCAAGAGAAACCCCCGTTCCAACTCCTCACCCCCCACCCCCACCCCCCACGTCCCCATACCCGTCCCCAACATCCCCACACGTACCCGTGTTACCCCATCATCACGTTGTTTTTTCGTTTGGCTTTGGGGTGTGCTTGATAAACAGTACGGCTGTGTTTTTCTGTACTTGTTTCTGACTTTTTGTTCTTCGTTTGTTATTCACTTTTGTTGTTGTCGTTGGTTTTGTTTTTATGTTGTGTTGTGTGTGTGTTGTGTGTGTGTGTGTTTTGTTTTTTGTCGTTGTTTTTATTTGTGTGTTGTGTGTGTGTGTGTGTTTCTTTTTCTTTCTTTTCTTTTATCTTTTTCTTTCTTTACTTTCTTTTCTTTTTGTCTGTGTGTCTGTCTGTCTTTCTTTACTTTCCTTTACTTTTCTTTTTCTTTTTCTTTCTTGTTCTTTCTTTTCTTTTTTCTTTCTTTCTTTCTTTCTTCCTTTTTTTTCTTTCTTTCTTTTCCTTCCTTCCTTCCATTTTCTCTTCTGTCTTTCTTCTTTTCCTTTTTCTTCTTTTATTTCTTTCTTCTTTATTAAAATCATTTCTCTGTCTTCTTTCTTTCATTTTGCTTTTTTTTCTTTGCTATCTTCTTTATCTGTTCATTTATTTTTTCTTTCATTTTCACAAAGTTTCTTGGCGTGTGGTTCAGGGAGTTGCTACCTTTCTCTTACCCCTCTTCTTGTCGTTGTGTCTTTTTTATCGTGTACATTTCAAACGAATAGGTGTGTGGTGTGTGTGGGGGGGGGGGGGGGTGCCTTTTCGTTCCTCTTCTTCCATCTTATTTCGTTCTTCTTTTATATACATTTTCCCCCATACCGTTCTCTGTGGGTGTGTGTGTGTGTGTGCGCGCGCGCGCGCGTGTGTGCATGCTCCTCCTCCTTCTTTGCCCTGGGCCCTGTCCCCTTATGTCGCAGACAGGGTTTTGGGGTGGTTTGTTTTTCATTTTCTGACGAAAATCTGGTTACGTTATGAGCCCATTTCAGAGTCTTTACACTCGGTTTGTTTGCTGAAGCGATGTTTCTGTTACTGTGATTTGATCTTGTTCCCCAACTCTTCTTCCTATATTTCCCCAACCGGCATATTAAGGTCTAAAGGGGGGTCGGCTCGACTATATACACCAAAGGAATCCTTTCTCCGTCTGGGCTGCTTCTATCTCTGTCTCTCCCTCTGTCTCTCCCTCTGTCTCTCTCTGACTCCCCATCTCTGTCTCTCTCTCTTTCTCTCTCTCTCTCTCTTTTTCTCGCTCTCTCTCTCTCTCTCTCCTCTCTCTCTCTCTCTCTCTCTCTCTCGCTGTCTCTCTCTCTCTGGTTCTTATCTAAAACTTGATATGGATTTACATTTGAAAAGAATTTTGTCTAAGTTTAGACTTGGTGTATCATATATAAATGTTCATAAATTCAGATACAGAGAATATGATATTGATGACCTCAGGTTGCTATGCCCATTATGTAAGCTAGCATCGGAGGATGAAGTACATTTTGTGTTGTGTTGTCCAGTATTAGAGGATGTTAGGCAGAATTACATCCCTGTTAAATATAGTAGACAGCCTCATTTATTTAGATTCTGTTTACTCCTGGCATCAAGTCATCCTGAGGTTGTGCACAGCCTCACTTTATATTTGTGTAAAGCTTTCAGAATAAGAGAGATATTGTTATCCTAAGTCATATTTTTTTAACTGACTTTTTGTTATACAGTAACATTTTGTCGTTACTATTGCTTTTACCCCCACCAAAATACTAAGCAGTTCGGCAACCCCCTTCATGTATGGGCCAATGGCCATTTTTTGAATAAATTATTTCGAGTTCGAGTTCTCTCTCTGGTTCCTCTTCTTCTCTCTCTCTCTCTCTCTCTCTCTCTTCTCTCTCTCTCTCTCTCTCTCTCTCTCTCTCTCTCTCTCTCTCTCTCTCTCTCTCTCTCTCTCTCTCTCTCTCTCTCTCTCTCTCTCTGGCTCTTCCTCTGGCTCTGTCTCTGTCTCCCTTCTCTTTGTCTCTCTCTCTTTTATGTCTGTCTGCCCGTCTGTCTGTTTGTCTGTCTGTCTAGCTATCTATTTCTGTCTCTATCTTCGATCTCTATCCATTTCTCTCTCTGTCTGTCTGTCTCTGTCTCCCTCTCTCCCCCCCTCCTCTCTCTCTCCTCTCTCATCCCTCCCCCTCTCCATTTCTCTCTCGTCCCTCTCTCTCTCTTCCATCTCTCTCTCTCTCTCTCTCTCTCTCTCTCTCTCTCTCTCTCTCTCTCTCTCTCTCTCTCTCTCTCTCTCTCTCTCTCTCCTCTCCCTCTGTTAGCTTGTCTGCCTCTTACCAAACAAAATGCACGACACCGTTTCATACTACTGCTTTTAAGTACGTCTAAAAAGTTGAAAGTTTTTTTGTTTGTTTTGTTTTTGTTTAATGTCGCTTCCCTGGGGTGTACATTATACGCATATTTACAGAGAAGGTAATTTTTTTTTTTTTAGGGTGTTGCTTTACTGTTAGATGATGTGATTTTTTGCGTTGTCTTTGTGTATTTTGATATTGTGTTTACATTGAAATCGCGTACTCTGCCAGGAATAGCATTGTGATAAAGAAGAAGTGGCATTGTCTGTCTATCTATCTATCTATCTATCTATCTATCTATCTATCTATCTATCTATCTATCTATCTATCTGTCTGTCTGTCTGTCTGTCTGTCTGTCTGTCTGTCTGTCTGTCTATCTATCTATCTGTCTATATATATATATATATATATATATATATATATATATATATATATATATATATATATATATATATATACACACACACATACATATATATGTATATTATATATAGTGGTGTTTTATATTGTTTTGTATTGTGTTTTATTTTGTAAGATTTTGGTGGGTTTTTTTTTAAAAGTCATATTACGTAGTTCTGCAACTGACACAACATTTTATGCCTGACAATACATTGAGACAGTGTGTTCAGTGTGCGTGCGCGCGAACGCACGTGCGTGCATGCGCGCACGCGCGTGTGTGTGTGTGTGCGCGCGCGCGTGAGTGAGCGCATGGCTTCAGACACATGTGTCACTCTGGCTGTCATCCTCATTTTCTTCATCACATTCTTTTTGGGGGGGGGGGGGAGTTTCTAGTTTTTATTTTTTTTAATCGTCGGTATGTACTTTCAGACATTGTGAAAGGTTAACATATTGAAAACTTTTCTTTCTTTTTGAAAAATAATGTGTTAAATTTTTTTTATTTTTTAAGAAGCGGTACATTGATTTACGAAAAGAAAAGAAAACTATAAGTGTGTCTGCGACCTGAGACCTATTAGACAGAAACAGCGATAGCAGCAGAAAAGCAAAGATACGAACACGATGCCAGCAGTGACGAACATAAAACAAACTGTCAACTAGATAATCGGTCAATAACCCAAGCAGTCAGCCAACCAGTGAACCAATCAACCAGTCAACTGACAAATAAACAATCATACCAGGTAATCAACTAATCAACTCATACTCAGTAACCACTAATCAATCAGCCAGTTAACTAACTAATCAATCAAAAGTTAACCATTCTTAATCAACCCACATTGAACCAAAAATCAAACACAGTTACACCAACTATCAACCAACAGGAAACAAACAACAATCAACAACTTAACCAACTTAACAATCAACAATATGTAACCAACTACACAACATCAACCATTGACCAATCAACACAACCAACACAACTAGTTAACCAACTAATCAAACCAACCAATTTACTAATCAACCAACGTTACTAATCAACCAACCAGTTAACCAACTTGACAATCAACAATTAACCAAC
>CM054143.1:12755284-12767784 GCA_028751875.1 Rapana venosa | reverse complement strand
TCTCTCTTTTTGTCTGTCTCTGTCTCTCTCTCTCTGTCACATACACGCTCTCTCTCTCCCCCCCCCCCCCCTCTCTTGCTCTCTCTCTCTCTAAGAAACTACTCTCTCTCTCATACACACACACACACACTCTCTCTTTCTCTCTTCACACACACAAAACATTACACACACTACACCACTCTCTGTCTGTCTGTCTGTCTGTCTGTCTGTCTCTCTCTCTCTCTCTCTCTCTCTCTCTCTCTCTCTCTCTCTCTCTCTCTCTCTCTCTCTCTCTCTCTCTCTCCTCTCTCTCTCTCCTCTCTCTCTAACGAATACAGAAATGTCACAAGGGACGAGCTATTTGGGCTCTAAAGAGACACAATATCATCATTCAGCCAGTGTTTCTAGGAGTGAAAGTTTCGTCTATCAAAGTGAAAATAGACGCCACCCCCCAGTGGTTAGGGGCAGCTCTCAGCCGATTGCTTTGTTTCTCGGTTGTTGTTTTTGTTATTGTTTTTGTTGATGTTGAAAAAATTGGACCCGCTAACAAGATATAGCCACACGCGGGGCGAAAGGGGAGGGTGGTGGTGGGTGGTGGGGGTAGGGGGTGGGGTGGAGGTTGTAGACAAAGCGTTTTTGCTGTTTTTGGTAATAATGTCTGTGTAGTTTTGCATGTATGTTTGTTTGCTTGCCTGGCATGAGAGAAGTGTGTGTGTGTGTGTCTGTCTGTTGTATGCATGTATACGGTTTGAACTTATGCATGTACACAGAAGCACCCACACACAACACAGACTACAGAACACGGCACTGCGACCAACTACACGCCGACTCCCGCAACACACAACACAACACACAATACTCAACACACACATATACACAAGGCAGAAGAGAATAACACATATACACACAACGGACAGACGCTCAGACAGAAGAAGAAGAGAGAGAGAGGTAGAAAGAGAGAGAGAGTGAGAGAGAGAGAGAGAGAGACAGGACAGACAGACAGACAGACAGACAGACAGAACAGACGAAGACAGTGTCAGACACACAGAGACAGATGCAAAGAGACAGAGAAAAAAAAGAGGGGCCGGAGGAGGGTTGGGGGTGTGGGTGGGGGAAAAGACTAGGAAACGTATAGAGAAAAAGGAATGTATGAGAACATGGATGGGGCGTTATGTGTGTGTACGTGTGTGTGTATCTGTGTGGGTGAAAAAGACTGTTTGCTGTGACTCAAGGAAAATTTGATTTGCTGTGCAATAATTTGGCTTATAGAGTGAAGTCAGTTGGCGTGTTTCCTGAAATCCACTTTGTGTGTGTGGTGTGTGTGTGTGGTGAGTGTTCTTTCCTGTTGCGGGCGTCTGACCTTTCTATGAATAAAGATCGTGGAATCGAATTATGAATTTATCTTTGTTTTCTATCTTTGTCTTCTGTTTCTCTCTTGTGTTTGTTTGTCTCTGTTGCTATGTCTTGTCTGTTCTGTCTGTCTGTCTGCTGTCTGTCTGCCGCCCCCCCCCACCCCCCCCCTCCTCTCTCTCTCTCTCTGATTGTTTTCTACACGCCTGAGTTTCACCGCCGCTTGTAAGGACCTTTTCTAGTGTGGCAAAGACTGCTTTGGTATACACACTCACACACACACACGCACGCACACACACACACACACACACACACACACACAACACACACACACACACACACACACACAACCAACACACACACACACACACACTGCAAAGGCTGTAAATACTCAATAACAATAATTCTTTAAAATATGAACCAAGGCAATACAGTACCCTACGCTGTATGACAGCACAATATTATGCAAAGACACACACACAGCATAGCCGAGCCCAAGACAAGACATGACACGACAAGACAAGGCAAGACAAGACACGACACGACACGACACGACACACGACCTGACCCGACAAGGCAAGACAAGGCTGTGCAATACATTTGGAAGCCGCTGAAATCTCTGGGGACTTCACAAGCAATCAGCAAAAAAGCTCCAAATCAAGCCCTTGTCTCTTCTGATTGGTTGAGCGCTGTGTCCGCTGATTGGTCGGAATAGGCGGAAGCAGAAAGGCGTGAGGAGAAAATATGGACGCTTATTTGCGTCAGCAAGTCGTGCCGTTTAGAAGTAGTGTAGCTTAACGCATTTTCGCTCATAAGGCGGACAAGAAGCGTTGCTGTCTGAGCATTAGACTACGACGACGACGACGAAGAAGAAGTGGTGTAGATGAATAGTGAATAATAGTCATTTTCTTTTCTGCGTATCAGGCTATCAGTGGCTGTGGAATGAATATCATATATACAGCTGCCGTGGTATCGTCTTTGCGTGAGGCCAAATGGCCCGGTCAAGGCTCAATTACAGGGCTGGGAGAAGAGGATGGTGGTCCTTTCTCTTTTTTCTTTTATTCTTTTATTACGAGGATAATGGAATAAGCACTCATGTGCCCCCTTTTTTTACATCTAGTCCCCGTGTGTATGCAGTTTTGTAAATTTTGTCAACCGTTCCCGCCGGCACACACTGGCTTACTCTTCCGAAAAGCGGAACTGGTTTTAACGTGTGTGCAAAATATTCTGCATGCATTCTCACACGGGGCATCCGTTTATAGTTTTATCCGAAGGACTTTGACATTCGGTTCGATTGGGGGGTTGGGAGGAGGGAAGGAGGACAGCGGAGAAAAGACATTAGACAGAAGAAGAAAAAACCGCTTTGGTAATATCTCAGAACGTTCAGGAAACAATCAAACAACGATTCCATATTATGGCAATATCTCAGATTGTACAGGAACCAATCAAACAATGAATCCATATTATGGCAATATCTCAGATTGTACAGGAACCAATCAAACAATGAATCCATATTATAGCAATATCTCAGAACGTACAGGAACCAATCAAACAACCATTCCATATTATGGCAATATCTCAGAACGTACAGGAACCAATCAAACAACCATTCCATATTATGGCAATATCTCAGAACGTACAGGAACCAATCAAACAACCATTCCATATTATGGCAATATCTCAGAACGTACAGGAACCAATCAAACAACCATTCCATATTATGGCAATATCTCAGAACGTACAGGAACCAATCAAACAACCATTCCATATTATGGCAATATCTCAGAACGTTCAGGAACCAATCAAACAACCATTCCACATAAGGAATTATCAGAGATGAAGGGATTTATGTATTTTTTTAATTTATTTATTTATTATGTATTTATATCGAGGATAATGGAATAAGCACTCATGTGATTTTTTTTAACATCCAGTCCCCGTGTGTATGCGGTTTTGCCAATTCTGTCATCTGTTCCCACCGGCGCACAATGGCCTACTCTTACAAAAAGTGGAACAGGATTTAACGTGTGCGCAAGATGTTGTGCGTGCGTTTGCACACGGGGACCCGGTTTACAGTGTCATCCGAAGGACAACAACAACATCAACAACAGAGCGTTTTTAGTCATGTCTTGACTGGCACTATAGCCGAGTGGTTAAGACAGTTCGACTTCAACCCCATGAGTCCATGAAGCTATTGGTAAATTATTTGGAACAAAAAAAGACAGTGCTAATCACAAATAACGACCAAAACCTCCAACACAAACGCACACGCACACACGAACTTGGAACGGATGACATTTACAAAACTGCATACACACGGGGACTGGATGTAAAAAAACCCACGTAAGTGCTTATTCCAATATCCTCGAAATGAAAGAATTAAATAACAATTTTAAAACCACACGGGAAACACACACACCACACATACAACTCACACACAACCACACCACACACACACACACTCACACACACACTCTCTCTCTCACACACACACACACACACTCGCGCGTGCACACACACACACACCACACACACACACACACACACACACACACACACACACACACACACACACACACACACACACACACACACACAACAAGAGACAAGAGCAACAACAACAAACCCGAACAGCTGAAGTTTCTCACGCAACACTCAAATCACAATATTTAAACACATTATAGAAACAGTAGTAGAGAGAGACAGATCCAACCCAAACTTGTTATCTTTAGTTAACTCATCCACAATATTTTTTTTTCACAAAACATCAACTGGAAAACACATACCACAACAACCACCACCCACCACCACCACCACCACCACACACAACACAAACAACACAATAACGTCTCTGGAAAAACACCACTACACACACACACTCACCACCACCACTAACCACCACCACCACCAACACAACAACAAACAACACAAAACGTCAACTGGAAAAAACCAACACTACACACCACTCACCAACCACTAAACCACCATCCACCACCACAACAACACACAACAACAGCAAACACCAAACAACTAACCAACGAACAATAACAACAAACACACAAACAGCTAAAAAAAATCACCACCACCACTAACACCACCCTCCACCACTAACACCACCACTAACACCACCACTAACACCACCACCACGAAACAACTACAACGAACAAACAACAAACAACTCTAACACACCACCAACAACCACCACTAACACCACACACCACCACCACCACCACCAAACAACTACAACGAACAATAACAACAAACAACACAAACATCAGCTGAAAAAATCACACACTCCACCACCACCACCAACCACACACCAAACAACACAACGAACAATACACAACAAAACAATTGAAACGTCAGCTGGAAAAAATACCACCACCACCTCCTCCACCACCACCACCACCACCAACACACAACAAAACAACACAAAAACATCTGCTGGAACACACCACCACCACCACCACCACCACCACCACAAAACAACAAAAAAACCTGAACCAATCAACCAACCAACCAAACAAACAACACAAAACATTGCTGGAACAACACCCCACCACCACCACCACCACCACCAACCAACCAATCAACCAAACAACACAACAAACAAACAACACAAAAACATTAGCTGGAAAACTCACCACCACCACCACCACCACCAAACAAACAACACAAACACAGCTGAACCACCACCACCCACCACCACCACCACCAAACAAACAACACAAAACATCAGCTGGAACCACCACCACCACCACCACCAACAACAACACAGCAACAACAAACAAACAACACAAAACATCAGCTGGAACAATAACCACCACCAAACAACAAACAAAAACCCTCACGAACAGATCTGTGTATTGACATAAACCTTCATTGCCCTCGTTACAGGGAGTGTCAGCGAATGGTTTTGTGGCGTGGGGGTGGGGGTGGGGAGGAAGTGTCAAACCGTAATGCAGTTAGCGAGCACGACCTGTCATGAGTGATTGTGAGTTTTCTCGCCAGATCTGTAATCCGACCGAGCCTGAGTTCTTTTCTTTTCTTTTTCGTTTTCTTTTCTGTACTTTTTCTTTTCTATTTTTCGCTATTGTCTGATTAGTTAGTGGTGCAGTCTTTTGTTTATCCTGATTCATTCCCCTTGTGGTTTTTTGGTTTTTTTGGTGGCACGAGCTTGGCCCAACGTGAGAAAGAGCACTGAAGTGTACCCCCGATTTCTTGTTGTTGTTGTTGTTGTTCTTCTTCTTCTTCTTCTTCTTCTTGCTATTCTTGTTCTTGTTGTTCTTCTTCTTGTTCTAGTTCTTGTTGTTGTTGTTGTTCTTCTCTTTTGCTTCTTCTTCTTGTTCTTCTTGTTCTTGTTCTTCTTCTTCTTCTTGTTCTTCTTCTTCTTCTTCTTCTTCTTCTTCTTCTTGTTCTTCTTCTTCGTCGTCGTCGTCGTCGTCGACGTCGTCATCGAACGCTTAGACAGCAGCTATTGTTGTATGTTACATGAGCAAAAATGCGTCACGCTGCCGTTAAGCGCCTGACAAGTCAGGCCCAGCGCATCGGACTTGGGCATAAGAGATAATTATTATTTTCTTAAAGTCTTTCTGGGGAAAAAAGGTAGGAGAATGGACCAAGAAGGCAGAAGATAGACAAAGATGAGGTGACAGGAAGAAAAGGAACAAGGCAGAAACAAAGAGAGTGGTAGAAAAGAGGAAATTTCTTGCACAGAATTTCTAGAATGTAGGGGTGCTATTTATACTGACAGTCCCCCTGCATCCCCCGATTTCATAACTGCTGATGATTGGGAGATGAGGGGAAAATAGAAAGAAAGAAGGGAGGAGGATGGGGAGAAGGAAGAGGAGGTGAAGGAGAGAGAGAGAGAGAGAGAGAGAGAGAGAGAGAGAGGAGAGAGAGAGGAGAGAGAGAGAAGAAGGAAGGAGGGAAAATAGAAGACAAAGACGACGGAGGAGGATGAGAAGAACGGAATGAGGAGAAAGAAAATGAAGATGGGAGGAGGAGAAGAGACGAAGAGAAGAAGAGAGGTAGGAAGAAGAAGAGGAGAAGGAGGAGGAGGAGGAGAAGAAGAGAGGAAGAGGAGAGAAGGAGGAGAAGAAGAGGAGGAGGAGAGAGGAGAAGGAGGAGGAGAACGAAGAAGGAGAGAAGAAGAGAAGAAGGAGGAGAAGAAGAAGAGGAGGAGAGGAGAAGAGACGAAAAGAACAAAGAAGAGAAGAAGAAATAAGCAAAAGAAAAAGAAGAGGGGAGAGGAAGGGGAGCGAAGAAGGAAAAGAAGAATAGGAGGAAAAGAAGAAGAAAATAGATAGAAGCAAATAATGCAAAAAAAAGAGAGAAAGGGAGGTGGAGGATATTGACAACATTAATATAGCTGACCACCGACAAAACAACCCTTATCGCGTTTATATACAGCAACAAAGACAGCAAACAGAATACCCAGTAGACTCTTATCTCCTAGCTTTTATTTTGGGGGGAGGGAGGGGTGATTTTGGAAACTTATCAGAAATAGTCGTGGCCAGAAGAGAGAGAGAGAGAGAGAGAGAGAGAGAGGAGAGAGAGTAGAAGAGAGAGAGAGAGAGAGAGAGAGAGAGAGAACAGACAGATAGAGAGACAGAGGAAGAAGAGAGAACGGAGAGAGAAGAAGAAGAAGGGGAGAGAGAGAGAGAGAAGAGAAAGAAAAAGAAGAAGGAAGAGAGAGAGGAAGAAGAAGAAGAAGAAAGAAAGAGAGAAGAGAAGGTAGAGAGAGAATTGAATTGAATAAATGATTAAAGAGGGTATGCATAAGAGAAGAGAAGAGAAAAGAAGAGAAGGAAGAGAGAGAGAGAGAGAGAGGAAGAGAGAAGAGAGAGAGAGAGAGAGAAGAGATGAGAGAGAGAGAGAGAGAAGAGAAGAAGAGAGAGAGAGAGAGAGAGAGAGAGAGAGAGAGAGAGAAGAGAGAGAGAGAGAGAGAGAAGAGAGAGAGAGAAAGAAGAGAAGAGAAGAGAAGAAAGAAAGAGAGAGAGAGAGAGGAGAGAGAGAGAGAGAAGAGAGAGGAGAGAGAGAGAGAGAGAGAGAGAGGGAGAGAGAGAGAGAAGAAGAAGATAAGAAGAGAGAGAGAGAGAAGAGAGAGAGAGAGAGAGAGAGAGAAAGAGAAGGAGAGAGAGAGAGAAAGAAGAAGAAGAAGAAGAACAAGGAGAGAGAAGATAACGAAATGAAATTTATTCGGAGAGAGAGAGAGAGAGAGAGAGAGAGAGAGAGAGAGAGAGAGAGAGAAAGAAGAAAAGGAGAAGAAGAAAGAAAGAAAGAAAAAAGAAAAAAGGAAGGAAGAAAGAAGACTTCAAGAAGAAGAAGAAGAGGAAGACCCCGAGCCAATCAATAATGCCGGGACTGTTGCCAGGCCAGCTGATCAGCCTTGCTCTGCTCACAATCTGGTCTGGTATGTCATTTCAATACATGGTGGTACACAGAATCAGCTGTATCAGGCTAGCTCCATAGGACCCATTGGAAAGTTCTCAACAACTCATAATCTTTGTTATATGACAAATGAAGTAAAATGTATATTTTTTAAAAATCAAATTTTTCAGAAGTATCGACCTCTCTTGTCTTTCTCTCTGTCTGACTGTCTGTCCGTCTGTTCGTGTCTTGTCTGTCTTTGGCTGTCTGTATGTATCTCTGTCTGTCTCTGTCTGTCTGTCTAGTCTATCTGTCTCTCTCTGTTATGTTTATTTGTCTGTCAGTCTATATGTCTGTCTGTCTCTCTCTCTTTCTCTCTCACACTCACACACACATACACGCGCGCAAACACATACACCACGCGCACGCGCACACACACACGCACGCACACACACTACACTTAAACAAATCCGTCTAAAATCACTAAGTGTGAATAGACGTTAAACTGAAGATATCACACACACACACCTGCACGCATTGAGGGACAGACAGATTAACAGAGATCAGCTGAGAGAGAGAGAGAGAGAGAGAGAGAGAGAGAGAGAGAGAGGAGAGAGAGAGAGAGAGAGAGAGAGAGAGAGAGAGAGAGAGACAGGCACACACACACCCACCCACACACACACACACTGACTGACAGAAAGACAAGACAATGCAAGACATGTAGACAGACAGGCGCACGCACGCACGCACACACACTCACACTGACAGAAAGACAAGACAAGAAAGGACACACACACACACACACACACACACACACACACACACACACACACACACACACACACACACACACACAGAATGAAGGAATGAATGCCCCGAAGACAAGTCTAAAAGCCTCCTTTGTCTAAGGAGGGTGTGCGGAAAACCGGCGCATTAAGAGCCCCCCCACTGAAAGTCTTCTCTCCATCACTACATTACTTGGCATTAGCCAAAGAAGGGAAACACATACCCCCTAAGTGCCAATAAGACTATGCAGCTGTGGAGAGGAGGGAGGGTGGGGGTGACAGAGGAGGCGGGGTAGGGGGGTGAGAGTTGGAGGGATGAGGATTCCACAGAGAGAGAGAGAGAGAGGGGGGGGGGGGGGGGGGGTAGATTCGAGAGAGACTGCAATGTGGGTGGGAGAAATCTTGTTGTGGTTTTTCTAATATTATTATGGATGATTTTGGTGTCATTTTGTGCTTAGTTAGCTAGAAAGATAGATTTCTGTTAGAGGAAGTGTGTGGGTGGGGTATGTTTGTTCGTGTGTGTGTGTGTGTGTGTGTGTGTGTGTGTCTCTGTGTTTGTGTGTGTGGTGTGTGTGTGTGTGTGTGTGGTGGAAAAGGTTCCACATTTTTGACAGAAATGAAGTCTTGATCAAAGTTGCATCTTCAGCAAAGTGCCGGGTTGTTGTTTCTTTCCTTCTTTCTGTCTTCTTTCTGTCTGTCTGTCTGTCTGTCTGTCTTTCTTTCTTTCTTTCTTTCTTTCTTTCTTTCTTTCTTTCTTTCTTCTCTTCCTGCTTGTTAAGTAAAATCACATCTTATTGTCTTTTAAGATGCTCCTTCACAAAGCTGTTTGATTGTTTTTAAGGAGTGTGGGTGTGTACTTCATTGTGCTTATTGTTGCCAGGTTATCGTATGATTTGCTTTTAAGTAGAAATATACGTCCCTGCGTTACAAAAGTGAAAAACGAAACTCAAAAATACCCCGATTGTGCGATTGTAGATTAAAACGCTAAAAATACTCAGTATAAATCCTACTCTTCAGGTTTTTTTGCAGTGTGCATATGCATTATGTAGTAGGTCAAGCCTCTGCTAATTCCTGGAAGTAAATCCGAAGGCTTGTAGTATGCCCTGATAAAACTGAAACCCGCTGTTGCAAGTGTAACATTGACTTGGTGGTGGTAAATTAATGTGGAGGTTTTGATACAGTCAGCCATATGGACCAAAAACGTGAATTGTGATATAGCTCAGTGGTCAGAGCACTCGCTTTTCCCCCAGCCAAGGTTAAGCAGCATTGGGTGGTTACCACTTGGATGGGTGACCGTTTGCGCGCCTTGGCTTCAGTACAGTTCCCCCAGTTCACCCCAGCTGTAAATGGAATACCTGCCTCTTTAGGGACAGAGGAAAGTAAAGCACCGAGGAGAGGAGATGGGGCGCCACCCTCAATCTTCTAGCCCTTAGAAAAGAAGCCGACGTCTCTGACATCTCGCTCAGGTTATTGGAACGCCTTTGATACCTTTTACCTATGGATGCTTGGAAACATCACTAGATTACATCAAAGTTTTTCTTAGAGCTTCTATACACTCAACTATTAAACCCGAGGTAACAGGTTACATGTTTTAAGTCCATCCATCTCTCGTAGAAGAGTAAGGCCAGTTATGGTTGGTGGTATGGACGACATGAATATTATACCCAGCATGCAATTTACGGTTTGGAGAGCGATAGACTCCGCCAGCCTCAAGACCAGTGCTTGAAAAAGTCATTGCAGTGCTCCAATGACTCTTCATGGAAGGAAGAAGTCAGGTCAAAGCTTCTCTAAACCCCCGAGGTCGGAATACGGCTACCTTAATGAATGGTGGGCCACCAAACGGTAGCATCATCATTAGCCATTACACCCAGTGGTGTGTAGGGCAGCAACAAAGCGCTTCCTTCCACTCCTGCCTATCCTGGGTTAACCTAGTCACCCGATCTCCAAGAGTGCTGCATGGCCTTCATCTCACTTTCTACAGTTCTCCTCCACGTTGCTTTTGGTCTTCCTTTCTTTCTCCTTCCTTCTGGGGTCCAGTGCAATGCTGTTCTTGTGATTGACTGTGAGTCTCTTCGGAGGATGTGCCCAGTCCACTTCCACCGTCGTCTGGTGATGATGGTTCCCATGTCTTCTTGCCTGCATCTCCGTAGTAGGTCTTCATTGGAGATCTTCTCTGGCCAAAAGATCCGGAGAATTCTTCGCAGGCATATGGTGTGGAAGGATCGAAGTTTGGTAAGATCCACTTCCGTCATCCTCCAGCACTCAGAACCGTACAGGAGCGTAGACACAACACAGCTCTGGTATAGCTTCAGCTTGGTGTTGGTGCTGTACTGAGTTGATCTCCAGATATTGTTCATCTCCCTAAACACATTCCTGGCCTTGCCCAGTCTGTTGTGGATGTCTTCTTTTGTAGCATGTATACGTTAAAATCTCACCATTGGTGAACTTGGGAGCTCTAGCCGAGGAACGAAAAAAAAAAAGAGCTGCTATATCTTTGGACATATGGATCGGTGGTCTAGAGGTAACGCGTCTGCCTAGAAAGCGAAAAGCCCGGGTCGGAAGCGTGCGGTGGTTCGATCCCTGTTTGGGCCCGAAACTCCCCCCCCCCCCATCCATTAAACCGTGAGTGGTGGTCTGGGTGCTAGTCTTTCGGATGAGACAATAAACCGAGATCCCGTGTGTTTCATCAAATTATTTAGCGCACGTAAAGGAACCCACGGCAACAAGAGAGTTGTCCCTGGCAGAATTCTGTCTTTAAAAAAGTTGTCCCTGGCAGAATTCTGTCTTTAAAAAAAAGCTACTCTGATAGGGATACAAATACAGTTGCAGACAGGAACAAGAAGAAAGAAAAGTCATGGGTGGCGCTGCTCTTGTGGCGACGGGCTCATCCCCGGGGGAGAGCAGCCCGAATTTCACGCAGAAAAATGTCCTGACTTTAAGTGGTATAATATCTATCTATCTATCTATCTATCTATCTATCTATCTATCTATCTATCTATCTATCTATCTATCTATAACTAGATCAAGGGTCATCATATACTTATTGCTAGAACCCGTCTAATACTAAGTCGCTCTTGTATGCTTGTTTCGTTAGACGGATGAGAGGCGGGGGGTTTTTTTATTTTAAACTGATGAAGATCTGGTTAAGCTAGACGTGTTTACTTGCTAATTGAAATTCTTTTTATTCGTTCATGTTTACTCTTTGGGTGTTGTGTGTTGTGGGTATTTTTTGTGTTTAGGTTGTGCTGGTGGTGCTGGTCGCACGACGGTGTTTCGTGTTGTGTTGCTTGTTAGTTATGTACTCTGTATGTGTGTGTGTGTGTGTGCTATGTGTGTGTTGTTATGTGTGTGTCATGTGTGTGCGTGTGTGTATGTGTGTGTGTGTGATGTGGCATTTTCATGCTTTCTTATTGATAATCCTTTCCGTGAGTTCTTTCTTTTTTTGTTTGTTGTTCTATTGTTTTTTTGTCTGTCTCACTTTTCTTTTTTTTTCTTTCTTTCCCCGACTCTGACTTTGTGGTTTATCTGTTTCTCTGACTCTTTGTCTCTGCCTGTTATCTTCTCTGGCTCTGTCTGTCTGTCTGTCTCTGTGTGTGTTTGTGTCACTGTTTGTCTCTGTCAGTGTCTGTCTGTCTATGACACTGTCTGTCTGTCTGTCTGTCTCTGTCTCTCTTTGTCTCTCTTCTCCATTTTTCTTTTACCTCCCTGTGTGTTGTATTTCTTTCTTTCCTTATTTCTTGTTTGTTCTTCCGTAAATCGTTCTGTTTCTTCTTTTCTTCTTTTCTTCTTCTTTCTTTTCTTTCTTTCTTTCTTTCTTTCTTTCTTTCTTTTTTCTTCTTCTTTTTTTGTTGTTGTTGTTGTTGTTGTTGTTGTTGTTGTTTTCTTTCTTCTTCTTCTTCTTCTTCTTCTTCTTCTTCTTTTCCTTCTTCTTTTTCCTGTCTGGTTTTTCTGTCTTGTGTCTCTGTCTTTCTTCTGTTTTTCCCCTGCTGTATAAAGGTTGAAATTCTATCTTGT
>CM054143.1:12742784-12747784 GCA_028751875.1 Rapana venosa | reverse complement strand
AACGGGTTTTAACGTGTGCGCAAGATGTTCTGCGTGCGTTCGCACACGGGACCTTGGTTTATAGTCTATATCCGACGGTCTTTTGGGGAGAGTGGAGTCGGCACTGATGTTAACTCCAGAGGAAAAATCCTCTTGAACGAGAATCGAACCCGGGTCAGTAGATCACGAATAGTGAGTGAGGGGAGAGAAGGAGGAGAAGTAAAAGAAGGAGGAGGAGGAGGATAAGAAGAAGACTGAGAAGGAGGAAAAGGAGGAGAAGAATGACGAGGAGGAGGAGGAGAAGAAGGAGGAGAAGAAGGAGGAGGAGGAAGAGAAGGAGGAGGTGCACACACACACACACACACACACACACACACACACACACACCACACCACACACACACACCAACAACACACACACACATCACATACACACACACACACACACATACACACACACACACACACACACACACACACACACACACACACACACACACACACACACACACACACACACACAAGAAGATGAAGACAAACTAGTGTACTCCCCTTCGTCCTTGCAAGAACGTCCCAAAAGGGACACACAGCCCACAGCACAGACAAACCCACTTATGATGCGCACTAAAAGTTGGCAACAAATTTGCAGTACTTGCCATCAATGTCAATGCTATAAACCTACACACACACACACACACACACACACACACACACACACACACACACACACACACACACACACAACACTTACACCCACCCACACGATTCAAACTTTATTTCACACATACACAACGCACACACACAACACCACACTCACTCACTCACACACACGCACGCACGCACGCACCACCACCACCACCACCACCACCACCACCACCACCACCACTCACACTCACACACAAACACACTTACCCCCCCCCCCCCCCCCCCTCACACACACACACACGCAAAATATCCCCCCAACCCGAAAAGTATTTTTTGTCGTTCATAGTGTGACAAGGTCTGTCTGAGAAGTCTAAACGTGTTTTATCTATAACAGCACTTGTGGCAGACAAACTTATGTCTCCACGGACCCTAGTAGTGAGTGGTCCTGTGTGGGTCTACCACACACACACACACACCCTGGTCTAGAAAAGGGACAAGTCCCGGGTTCGAATCTCAACCGAAGTGGTATCACGCACTCTCCTCCCCCCTCCTCCCCTCCCCTCCCCTCCCTCCTCCCCTCCTCTCCCTCCTCTCCTCCTCTCCCTCCTCTCCCTCCCTCCCCTCACATTTTCTAGACGTAACGAATCGCGGTAGATCGGTGGTCTAGTGGTAACGCACCTGCCTAGAAAGCGAGAAGTCCAGGTCGGAATTGTGCGGTGGTTTGGTCCCCGTTTTGGGCCCGAAACTCTCTCTCCTCCTACCCCCCCCCCCCCTCTCCCTGCCCTATCCATTGGGCCATGACGCGTGGTCTGAGTGCTAGTCTTTCGGATGAAATGATAAACCGAGGTCCTGTGTGTTCCACATCATCATTTCATCATCTCATCTCATCTGCTGCCATAGCCCCCTCCAGGGTCGTAGGGGCACTACATGGGCATCATTATTTAGCGCACGTAAAAGAACCCACGACAACAAGAGAGTTGTCCCTGGCAACATTCTGTAGGGAAAAAAAGACACTCTGGTAAGGAAACAAATACAGTTGCAAACAGGAAAAAGAAAAAAAGTAGTGGGTGGCGCTGCTCTTGTGGCGACGCGCTATCCCCGGAGGAGAGTCGCTCGAATTCCACGCAGAGAAATCTGCCGTGACTTAAAGTGGTATATAAACAAAAATGATACTGGTCTTTCGGATGACACTCTTTTGAGATCGTTTGTATATTCCTCGCTCATAGAAAATTTCACGGGGAAAAATTGGAAAAGAAAAACAAAGTAGAAGAATCCAAGGCGAGAGGATCATTGCTGGAAAAAGTCTGTGGAAAGAATTTGTAATTTCTTCTTCTTCGTCGTCGTCGTCGAACGCTCAGACAGTAACGTACTGTTGTCTTGTCATATGAGTGAAAATGACTGTGTCGTGCTGCCGTTAAGCGCCTGGACAAGTCAGGCCCAGCGCATTCAACTTCGGCGTGGTAGTGTATTTGATAGGAGACAAAGACACTTCAGGACTGAATTAAAGACAAAAATAATAATTATCATTAGATGGCGCCTTCTGCTGCCGATAGCTGTCCAACTTTCATGGAGAAAATTCTGCGATGACTACACTACACTACACTACACTACACTACACTGCACTACACTGCACTGCACTGCACTAAACTGCTCTGCACTGGACTAAACTGCACTGCACTACAGTACACTGCACTATACTACACTACACTGCACTACACTACACTACTCACTGCACTGCACTACACTACACTACACTACACTACACACTACACTACACTACACTACACTACATACTTACTACACTACACTACACTACACTACACTACACTACACTACACTACACTACACTACACTACACTACACTACACTACACTAAACTGCACTGCACTATACTATACTGTACTGCACTACACTACACTGCACTATCTGTCTGTCTGTCTGTCTCTCTCTCTCATATTTCTTAGACTTTCTCAGAGCATGTGCATAAGAGCATTCCGTGTGTGTGTGTGTGTGTGTGTGTGGTGCGCGTGTGCGTGCGTGCGTGTGCGCGTACGTGTGTGTATGTATGTATGTATGTATGTATATGTGTGTGTCCCCCTATACGTGCACCCCCCACATACACACACACACTCACACACACAAACACACACAGACACACACACACAGACACACACACACACACACACAGACACACACACACACAGACACACACAGACACACACACAGACACACACACACAGACGCACACACACAGACGCCACACACACACACACACACACACACACACACACACACACACACACACACACACCACACACACACAAGATCCTCACCAAGCCGCAAGCGAAGTGAAACTGTTGGGAAAGGGCGTTATTATTTCCGACACTTGATTCCTTAACACTAAACCCATTAACCTGCTCCTATTGAGAGACGGTAACATACGTCTCTCTCTCTCTCTCTCTCTCTCCTCTCTCTCTCTCTCTCTCTCTCTCTCTCTCTCTCTCTCTCTCTCTCTCTCCTTTAAACATCAGAACGTCTGTTAAGTGTATTAAATACTGGCTAAAACTACTGAAACTTCCAGGGTCACGTTTATGTAGGCAGTCTTATGACATGATGGTTATACAAATGGAGCTGGGTAAGAAGAATTGGGCATATCAAGTTAAAAAGTTTTTATCAGAACATGGTTTTGGAATCGTGTGGTTGTCTCAGGAAGTAGGTAGCGAGCATGGGTTTATTTCTGAATTGAAAGACAGACTCATTTGTTCATTTAAACAAAATTGGCACTCGGACATGGAAAGTAAAGATAAATACTGCTGGTTTTTTTTCGTTTAAGTGTGCTTTTCAAGCTGAAAAGTATCTTCGAATAGTCACTGACAAATGGCATCGACTAATTTATGCAAGATTTCGACTAAGAACACTCGGCTTCAATGCAAACAAAAGATGGTTTCAACCTGAGACGTCCACACAGTTCCCATGCCCTATGTGCGGTCATATTCTTGATGATGAAGTGCATTTCCTGTTTCATTGTCAATCATATGTTTCCATACGTGAAAACTGTGGTGTTCTCAATCTAGAAGCTTTCCGAAGGCAAGATATTTTTTCTATCTTATCGTCCGATGATGATATTGTGATCAAATCGGTTGCAAAGTTTATTGCTGAAGCACTGAAATTAAGACAATTACAGCTAAGTTCCAATTAGCTTAACATTTGTGACTAAACTAAAGTAACATTTATATTATGTAAACTCCAGCATTTTGTGAAACACATAAAGAAACATTTATAATTACGCTGTAGTCTCCAGCAAGAATATTTTGTGAAAATTTCACATACAATGTCAATGGATGGTCTAATATAGCATTCTAGAATGTTCTTTTCATTATTTTAGTTATTGCTTATTGGTTCTTATTGTTCATCCTTGTTATTACTTTGTGTTCATTTTGAAACTGAGTTTACGTCACAGCTTAAAGTCGTATCCGTTCATAAGAGCTCATTTTTGGTTTTTGGTTTTCGTTACGTTAAATGCATCATGTGATTTTTCTTGTATTTATTTGTATTTACAAAAGAAAGTCGTGTATAACCCCCCTTGTCAATAGGCCACTTTGGGCAATGACAATAAATTGGTCAAAGCGTCAAAGCGTCTCTCTCTCTCTCTCTCTCCCCCTCCCCCTCTCTCTCTCTCTCTCTCCCCCTCCCCCTCTCTCTCCCTCTCTCTCTCTCTCTCTCTCTCTCTCTCTCTCTCTCTCTCTCGCTCTCTCTCGCTCTCTGTGTGTTGTGTTTTGTGTGTGTGTTGTGTTTTGTGTGTGGTGTGTGTGTGTGTGTGTGTCCTTTCTTTAATTTAATGTCTTTACACATGAAGTGATATTAGACAAAATAAGAATATGTGTGTGAGTATGAGAGAGTGAGTGTGTGTGCGTGTGTGTATGTGTGTGTGTGGTGTTTGTGCGTGAGTGTGAATGTGTGTTTGTGTGCGTGCGTGCATGTGTATGTTGTGTGTGTGTGCGTGCGTGCGTGTGCATGTGTGTGTTGTAGAAACCGCAAGCGATGGAAGAAATGTAGGTAAGGAGTGATCATTTGTGACACTCGAGTCCTCACCACTAAACCCATTAGGCTAACCCGGTCGCGTCATTGGGCCAAATGCTGTAAAAATTGTGTGTGTGTGTGTGTGTGTGTGTTTGAGAGAGAGAGAGAGAGAGAGAGAGAGAGAGAGAGAGAGAGAGAGAGTGTGGGTCTGCGTGTGTGTGTGTGTGGCTTTGTTTGTCTCCCTCTTTCTCTCTCCCTCTCTATCTCTGCGTCTCTCTGTGTCTCTGTCTCACTCACTCACTTCTGTCTTTATCTCTCCCTACCCCCCCCCCCCCCCCCCCTGTCTCTGTCTCTCTG
>CM054143.1:12722784-12732784 GCA_028751875.1 Rapana venosa | reverse complement strand
TATGTATGTATGCATGTGTGTATGTATGTATGTATGTATGTATGTATGTATGTATGTATGTATGTATATGTACGCATGTATGTATGTATGTATGTATGTATGTATGTATGTATGTATGTATGTATGTGCGTATGCATGTATGTATGTATGTATGCATGTCTGTATGTATATGTATGCATGTATGCATGCATGTCTGTATGTATGTATGTATATGTATGTATGTATGTGTATGTATATGTATGTATGTATTTATGTATGTATGCATGCATGTATGTATGTATGTACGTATGTACGTATGGTATACACACGCGCGCTGCATGGGTGCATTCACAGCATGCCTGCCTATATAGTTTTGCCACGAGAGGCTTGCCGCCACTGTGGGAGGATGCTATCTGTGGCTGCATCTGCCGTGGACCCCCCTGTCGCGTTAGGGAAGGCAAGTCTATTAGGCCTAACATGCCACATTGCCTCCTGGTCTTCACCCCTTGATGCTGATAACACAACACAGCAAGACACAGCACAACGCAACACAGCGCAACACAACGCATTACAACGCAACTCAACGCGGCGCAACACAGCACAACACAACTCAACTCAACACAGCGCAACACAACACAACACAACACAACACAGCACAACACAACACAGCACAACGCAACAGCACAACACAACGCAGCGCAACACAACACAGCTCAGCACAACACAACGCAGCACAGCGCAACAAAACACAGCGCAACACAACACAGCACGACACAACACAGCACAAAGCAACACAGCACAGCGCAGCACAACACAACGCAACACAGCACGACACAACACAGCACGACACAACACAGCACGACACAACACAGCACAAAGCAACAGCACAGCGCAACACAACACAACACAGCACAACACAGCACAACGCAACGCAACGCAACACAAGCCCCTGTTGTTGTAGCTGTCGGTAGATGGCTGTTGTATGTAGTGTTGTATCTGGGTGGTTCTGTGTTGTTGTGTTAGCGGGTTTTTTGTTTTGTTTTGTTTGTTTTGTTGTTGTTGTGATTGTTGATATTGTTGTTTTGAGACAGAATTTGGGAGGGCGGGCGGGGATGGGTAGTTCTGTTTCTTTTTGTCTGTCAATCTGTCTCTGTCTGTCTCTGTCTATCTGTCTCTGTCTGTCTCTGTCATTCTGGTACTGTTTTCAATGACCTTTGTCATTCTTGTTCTTTCTCTTTTTTCTTTCTTTTTGTTTTGTTTTTGTTTTTACTCTGCTTCATCCTGCTTTTTTCGTCTCTTTTCTGAGCCTCTATCTCTCTCTCTATATATATATCTCTCTCTGTCTCTGTCTCTGTATCTCTCTCTCTCTATCTGTGTGTGTGTGTGTGTCTGTCTGTCTGTCTGTCTCTCCCCCATTTCCTCTCTCCTTCTCCCTCTCCTCTGCTCCCTCTCTCTCCCGTTCTCCCTCCTTCCCTCCCTCCGCTAATCTTTTCTAATCTGTACTCTGTCCACACACTTTCTGGGTTCTGTTGACTTTTCTGAACCGAAAACTAATTTCAAAACACCAAAGGCAACTTTTGATAACAGAAGTTTTAGGGAACTTACTCTCCCCTCTCTCTCTCTCTCTCTCTCTCTCTCTCTCTCTCTCTCTCTCTCCTCTCTCTTCTCTCTCTCTCTCTCTCTCTCTCTCTCTCTCTTCTCCTTCTCTCTCTCTCTCTCTCTCGCACACACGCACGTACACTGAGAGAGATGTTTGTACATGTGTACATACAAACAGTCGTACGCATACACACATAAACACAAACATACACATACACGTAGGCACACATGTACATAAACGCACACATAGTATTGCATGCACGCGAGCACACACACACACACACACACACACACACACACACACACACACACACACACACACACACACACACACACACACACACACACACACACGTACGCACATGCATGACTGCTTACATACACACACAAGCAATATTTTCCTTCACACTAATGTTGCAGATGTACCACACACACACACACACACACACACACACACACACACACACACACACACACACACACACACACACACACACACACACACACCACACACGCACACATACAGCAGATATATATCATGTAGGGGTGACAGTCAAATTTAACAAAGATGACATATTAAATATAGTCTCTGTATATTTACCTCAAGGTCCAAAAAATGACAACACTGACTGGTTAAAAAACACAGACTTCACAAAACATAAATGGATTATTCTGGGCGATTTCAATTCTCATGCCCCTTTTTGGGATTCTGGGTGCTCTACTATCACCAGCAACCGTTTGGTAGAAAATATTGTGGATTCAAAGCTTTACTTATTGAATGATGGTAGAGTAACCAGAATTCCTGATGTTTCTAGTCATAAACCAAGTGCTATTGATTTAACATTAATATCTCCAGGTTTAGCTATCAATTGCTATTGGAATGTTGAAGAGGATTGTTTTGGAAGTGATCATTGCCCTATTACGTTGTCATTTGAGGACCTTGCAATATCAGACCTAACACATATTGAGGATAAAATTCCTAAATTTCGATATAAATTGGCTGACTGGAGTTCTTTTCAATCATTCCTTCAGGCTACTGATATTGAAACGATCGAAGAAGATGATGTAGATCAGTTTTATTCCAATTTTGTGGCAAAGCTCATACATGCAGCTGAGTTTTCTATTCCCAAACACAAAAGCAACAAGAATGGAAAGCATACGGGCAATAGATGGTGGACTAAAACATGTGAGGATGCAGTAAACCCATAAAAAAGAACGATTCAAAATATGGTTAAAAGATCAATCAGAAGAAAATTTTTATTTGTATGAAGTATGCTAAAACTAAATTGAAAAAGAATAATTGCTCAGGCAAAAAACAATGTATTGGACAGAATTCTGTATAAAGGAAGTATCAGAATCCAAGGATTTACATAAAGTTTGGGAGAAAGTTAGTGAAATGAAAAATGGATTTCAGCTTCCAACACATCCAATCAAAATTTGAAAATAATAGATTTCCAAGCATAATTGAAAAAGCAGAAGCTTTTGTTTCAATGTTTTCAGATAATTTTTTCATCAGTAAGAATACAATCAAATATCGAATTAGAAAAAGCAAATAAAATTAAACAAATTGTCAGCTTATAATGCTGATTATTTAAATGCCCCCATTCAATATGATGAATTTAGTGAAACTTTAGATTCATTTAAAACATAACAAGACGCTGTTGGTGCGATGGTAATCTTTATCAAATGCTGGCTCATATGCCTTTAAAATGGAAAAGGCTACTCTTTTCATTTTTCCAGAACTGTTGGGATAAATGGGGGCTCTTCTAAAATCTGGAGGCAGTCGATTGTAGTCCCAATCCTGAAGAAAGGTAAACTGCGGTCATCGATAAAATAGCTACAGGCCAATTGCTCTTACGTCTCATGGGGGTTTAAAAGTAATGGACAAAATTATACAAAAAGCGTTTATTTCATTTTTGTGAAAAGAATAATGTGATCCCAACAAATCAGGCTGGTTTTCGAAAGGGAAGATGTACTTCTGACCACTTATTTAAACTGACACATCAAATTAAAAAGCAATTTTCCAAACGAAAAAGTGTGTTAGCCACATTTTTTGATGTAAAGAAAGCCTATGTTTAGATTTTTTGTCATGATCAATTGCTACATAAATTAAAATACATTGGTATTAATGGCATATTATATAATATCTGCAAAATTTCTTGTCGGATAGATCAATTTGCACTAAATTAGGTTCAGTGTACTCATCTTTTAAAAGCTATCGACTTGGGTATCCACAGGGATCAGTACTTGCACCTATCTTGTTTTCTATTCTTGTACATGATCTCCTAGCTCTTTGTCACCTAATACTCAAGGTTGTTCAGTATGCAGATGAAAATTGCTATTTGGATAAATACGTCATTTGGGAAAAAACACAAAAAAAGGAGTGATCAATTATTTTGGAAAAATATATCAGGAAGAATTAGAAAAAATTCTGTAGTTATATGAAAGAAAAACAGATTAAAATTATCAGCAGAAAAACTTTGTCTTGTGCTTTTAATAACGGTGACAACGCATTAAAATTACCAATACTGAAATTAGAAGGAAAGTGCTTCAATACAAAAAAATGTCAAATTCTTAGGTGTATTTTTAACTAGAAAGTTGAATTGGAAGATGCACATCAACCAAATGATAACTGAAGCTAGGAAAAGACTTAATTTCCTAAAGATAAAAAGTTCTCAGGCATGGAGTCAAGACACTACGACTCTGATACATCTGGCTCTGTCCTTGGTACGTTTCAAAATTAATAACGGACAAGAAGTTATTTTTCTGCTGCAGATTATCTACTTAAAAAATTACAAAGTCTAGACAGTAAAGCAGTAAAGATAGCTCTTGGTGTTCCGGCTCATGAAAATACAGCTAATACTTATAAAGAAGCTCATTTATTATCTCTTTCTGATCAGCGAAAACTGTCAGTATCAAAATATGTGGTTCGTAGTATCTCTATTCCAAATTCAGTAAAAGAGGAAATAATTTATTAATCAAGACACTGATTTTCCTAAACGGGCACGCAATATTTCATTTCTGCAGCCAATTAAAAATTATACAGACACATTTATGAAAGAAAATGACATCGAATATCAACAATCAATTTTACCGATTGTTCCACAATTACCTCCTTGGGAACATATTTCAGCTAAATTTGAAATTGACTACACGGAAATAAAGAAAAATGAAGATCAAAAACTTCTCACCGGGTTTATGTAAAAAGTCACTTAGAAAAATTTATTCTAATCACTTAAAAGTGTATTTCTGAAAGGATCTGTATTAGAAACAGGCAAAAGTGGTGCTGCATATGTGATTCCGACTTTAAAAGTTCAAAAATCTTTTCATTTAGGACAAACATTTTTCTAATTTTTACTTCTGAATTTTTTTGCAATTCTTATGGCTTTGAATTTTTTGTCTGATACTGCATTGATGTTTGCCAAATTCTGTTTTGCGTTGACTCAAAGGCAGTGTTAATGGCATTAAAGTCATGGCATGGTTTAAAAAAAGGAATGATTTGTTTTGAGATAAAATTCCTGATACATTCTATTGCAAGCAGAGGCATCGCATAACTTTTTGCTGGATCCCCTCTCATTGTGGAATTTATTCAAATGAGCTGGTTGATTCTTTGGGCAAAACAAGGGCCTCTGAATACAGTACTGAAGTGTTTGATTCTAATCTTGCATTGTCCCTCTTATGAAATTCATTCTAATTAATGAAATGCATACATTCAAAGATTATAGAAAAACATTATCAGCAGTTTCCTTGGCCCACGGAAATTAGAAATTCTAATACATAAACTGAGATTAAATGCATGGAATACTAATTTTTCAAAAAATGTAACATGTTGTTGTTTCTATTCCACTTTCAGTCCACCATTTGTTGTTGATTGCCCCAAATTCTTCTTGACATGTATAAAAGGAGAGGTTTAGATATTCATAAGAAATATGCCACTAGTCAAGAAGTTTTTTTTGACTCTCAGCAATTCATAGTGTCAGTTGCTGAAGTCCCTATATTCTTCACCTGTAAAACCTTACTGTAATTTCATATATATATATTTTATATATATATATATATATTTTATATATATATATTTTTAAAAATATATATGTAATTTTATATAAAATTTATATATATGTACATTCATATATATATATATATATAGATGTATATATATTTATATACCCATGTGTGTGTGGATGTGGGTGCGTGTAGGGGAGAGAAAGGGGAAGAGAGGAAGAAGAGAGAAGAGAGAGAGGGGAGAGAGTGAGAGAGAGAGAGAGAGAGAGAGAGATGCGGTGTTAATAATAAGTACTTTGGTATGAATGCGGGTGTGTCTAAATCACCATGTAGTGAATAGACATTAAACAAAACAAAACAAAACACACACACACACACACACAGATTCAGTAGTTGAAATTTTATTTACATTTTTCATTGGAATTACTGATTTTGTTAGAAATTGTTAGAATTGCATTTTCCTGTTGTTTATTGTAGTTTAATAGGTTAGTAATGTAAAGGTGATTTTTTTTTCTATTATTTTGTTTGGCTTTTTAATATTTCTCTTATTTAAAAATTTTGTTGATCATTTCGCATGCATTGATCCCCTGAAGTTCCTTCTCCTATACAGTACCAACTACACCCTCCTCCCCTGACATTCACCCCCCCCCCCTCCCCCCCGTCTAATATCACAACTTGTGAAAAGACGTTAAATGAATTTGAACATACAAAAGACACACACACACACAAGTTTCTACACGAGAGTGATTTTCTACTTCACTTTTTAGTCCTTCCTTGTCCTGTAAATGTCAACGCAAAAATGAGATTACAGACCAAAATACTCACGGACACACACGCACACACACGCACAGAAACGGACACATACACAAACACACACGCCCCCGCGCGCGCGCGCTCGTGCATGCAAAGCGCACATACATACACACGAGTTTTGTTAATTTACTCACTTTCTCCCCTCTCAAAAACATGTCTGGCATGTTCTTTCTCCCCCCCCCCCCCTTTCTCTCTCTCTCTCTCTCTCTTTTCTCTCTCTCTCTCTCTCTCTCTCCTCTCCCCCCCCCCCTCTCTCTCTCTCTCTCTCTCTCTCCTCTCCACCCCCCCCCCCCTCTCTCTCCCCTCTCTCTCTCTCTCTCTCTTTCTCTGCCTCTCTCTCTCACAACATGCTTTGATAGACAGACCTAAGACTGCAGAGTGAAGATTTGCTATTTCTTGCCCCACGTGCTAATCTTACACCCTCTTGCTTACTTACCGACATCCAGGTTGGGAAAGTTGTGTGTTTTGGCAGTTGCAGGCTCTGACAGAGCGTTTATTTCCACACTGGTTTGTGCTTGTTCCTCTTGTTCTTTCTTTCTTTCTTTCTTCGCCCTCCTCCCCGCTTCTTTTTGTTCTTGTTTTTGTTCTTCGTCGTCGTCTTCTTCTTCTTCTTTTTTCTTTTTCTTTTTCTTCTTCTTCTTCTTCTTCTTCTTCTTCTTCTTTTCCCCCTCCTCCTCCTCCTCCTCCTTTTTCCTCCTCCTCCTCCTCCTCCTCCTCCTCTTCCTCCTTCTTCTCTTCTTCTTCTGCTCCCCTTCCCTCCCCCTCCTTCTTCTTCCTCTGCCTCCTCCTCCTTCTTTCTCCTCCTCCTCATTCTTCTTCCTCCTCCTCCTTCCTCTGCCCCTTCTCCTCTTTCTCCTCCTCCTTCTTCTTCCTCCTCCTCCTCCTCCTCCTCCTCCTTCTTCTTCTTCTCCTCCTCCTCCCTCCTCCTCCTCCTTCCTCCTCCTCCTCCTCCTCTCCTCCTCCACCTCCTCCTCCTTCTCCACCTCCTCCCTCCTCCTTCTTTTTTCTCCTCCTCCTCCTCCTTCCTTCCTTCTCCTCCTCCTCCCTTCCTCCCTCTCCTCCTCCTCCTCTTCTTCCTCTTCTCCTCCTCCCTTATACTCCTCCTCCTCCCTTCTTCTCCTCCTCCCTTATACTCCTCCTCCTCCCTTCTTCTCCCCTCCCTTATACTCCTCCTCCTCCCTTCTTCCCCTTTCCTCCTCTTTCTCCTCCTCCCCTCCCCTCCTCCTTCTCTTTTTTCTTTTTCTTTTTCTTCTTCTTCTTCTTCTTCTTCTTCTTCTTCTTCTTCTTCTTCAACATTTTTTGTGTCCCAGAGTACACGTAGCCTCATATAACGGTTAGCGGGAAGACAAACACGGCAGTGAGGTGAGAAAGGACAGTGAGTGTGAGTGTATTTTCTTCCTGCAGACAGAGACAGCTGTGTGCGTCGTCATGCCGGTTGTATGTTTAGTGTATGTTACTTTGGTAAAAATGGTGACTTTCTCTGTCTCTGTCTGTCCCTGTTTCTGTCTGTCTGTCTGTCTGTCTGTCTGTCTCTCTCTCTCTCTCTCCCCCACTCTCTCTCTCTCCTCTCTCTCCTCTCTCTCTCTCTCTCTCTCTCTCTCTCTCTCCTCTCTCTCTCCCCCCTCCCCATGCTCTATGTGTATGTGTGTGTGTGTGTTGTGTGTGTGCGCGCGCGTGCGCGTGCGGTGCGCCCGCGCGCTTTGACGTGTATAAATATGTATGTGTTTTTCACAGCTTTGTGTCATGCATGCGTACATGCGCGTGTGCAATGTGTGTGTGTGTGCCTTTGCGTGCGTGCATGTGTGCACACGCAGTGTGGCGCGCGCACGCACACACGCTTTTTTTTTTGTGCTTGAGTGTTTGCATCCGCTTGTGTGTGATTTAAGAGTCAAGACTAATGCAAAGCAGACCCCCCCCCCCCCTCCCCCCCCCCCCCCCCCCCACCCCCCCAAAAAAACCCCAACACCAAAAGAATCAGTTTAAAAGAAATAGGACTTATGGATGTTGCCAAAAGCAGATATTTCTAGACTGTAAATAGCATTTAGATATAATGCATCCATTTTCATCCCCTGCCTTTTATCTTCCGCGCACACAATGGTCAACAGTTTCCTCCCTACTCGGAGTTGAGGAAAAGGACATGCAGAGTTCTTTTTTTTTTTTTTTTTTACCTTGTGTTCTTTTTCCCTTTTAATCTGTTTTTTATAAGTTTCTATGCATCTTGTTGTTTTTCGTATCCTCCTCCTCCTCCTGGAAAAGAACATCATTATTTTTGGGGGGGTTTTTTTTGTTTTGTTAAAGAAAATGTTTATTTTCATGTCCTTTTCCTTTTATCTCTGTTTTAAGTTTTTGGTTTCGTCTTGTTGTTTTTGGTATCCTCCTCCTCCTCCTTCTCCTCCTCCTCGAAAGAACATGCAGTTGTGTGTGTGTGTGTTGTGTGTGTTTTGTGTGTGTTTGTTTGTTTAAAAAGTGTGCTTTCTCTCGTGTTATTTTTCCTTTTAAGTCTGTTAATAACTTTTGGATGCATATTATTGTTTTTCTTATCCTTTTCTTCTTCCTCCTCCCCTGAAAGAGGAAGATTTTTTTTTTTTTTTTTGGGGGGGGTATTTTTTAATAAAGAAAGTGTTTTCCCTGATGTTCTTTTCCTTTCATCTGTGTTTATAAGTTTTGGATGCATCTTGTTTTTTCGTATCCATTTCGTCGTCGTCCTCCTCCTCTTCACATCCTCGAAAAGAACATGAAGTTGTGTGTGTGTGTGTGTGTGGTGTGAGTGTGGTTAAGAAAGTGTGTTTTCTCTCGTGTTCTTTTCCTTTTATGTATGTTAATAACTTTTGGATGCATCTTGTTGTTTTTCTTATCCTTTTCTTCTTCTTCTTCTTCTTTTCTTCTTCTTCTTCTTCTTCTTCTTCTTCTCTTCTTCTACTTCCTCCTCCTCCTCCTCCTCCTCCTCTAAAAGAACAAGATTTTTGGTGTTTCAAAAAAAAAGAAAAAAAAGAAAGTTTCCTGATGTTCTTTTCCTTTCATCTGTGTTTATAAGTTTTGGTACATCTTGTTGTTTTTCGTATCCATTTCGTCGTCGTCCTCCTCCCCTCGAAGAGAGCATACAGTTTTTGTGTGTGTGTATGAGTGTGTGTGTGTGTGTGTGTTGTGTGTGTGTGTGTGTGTGTGGCGTTGTGTGCATGCGTGCGTCTTTAAGAAAGTGTTTTTCTCTCGTCTTTTTCCTTTTATCTAAGTTTATAAGCTTGGTATGCATCGTTGTTTTTCATATCCTCCTAGGTCCTCCTCATTCTCCTCCTCCTCTTCTTTGTCCTCCTCCTCCTCCTCTAACTCCTCTTTCTTTCCACTGCCCCATTCTCCAGAACATCTTGCGCACACGTTAAATCCTGTTCCGCTGTTCGTAAGTGTAGGCCATCGTGTGCCGGTGGGAACAGATGACAGAATTTACAAAACCGCGTAAACACGGGGACTAGACGTAAAAGAGCACATGAGTTCTTATTTCATTATCCTGGATATACAAGAATTTAAAAAAATGAAATAAATATTCGTGTTTCCCTTTTGACCTCCCGACTTTCTTCTTCTTCTTCTTCTTCTTCTTCTTCTTTCTTTTTCC
>CM054143.1:12695863-12722284 GCA_028751875.1 Rapana venosa | reverse complement strand
TTTTTCCTCTGGGTTAACATCTTTCGGGCTCCACTAACCCCATAAATCATTCGGATGACACTATAAACCGAGGTCCTGTGTGCGAACGCACGCAGAACACCTTGCACATCACGTTAAAACCCGTTCCGCTTTCGGAAGAGTAGGCTATTGTGTGCCGGTGGGAACGGATGACAAAATTTCCAAAACTGCATACACACAGGGACTAGATGTAAAAAAAAAAAATCACTTGAATGATAATTCCAATATCCTCGAAATTAAAAAATAACTTTTAAAGAATATTCAACTGCGCGAACCCGGCCTAAGCGAAACTTGAAATAAATATGTTTCAACTGTTTAGAACATCGTTGTCTATTACCACACATGGAAACACGACCCAGAATAATGGTAATAAAAAGATATCACATCATTTTTTTTTTGTTCCTCTGCTAGAGCTCCGTGTTTCACCAATGGTGAGATTTTGCGTATGCGACCATTTTCACCCACCATGAAGGTAGCTGCATTCCGACTTTGGGGATGTATTACATGAATAATAAAAAAAACTTGTTCAAGACTGCGGACGTAAAACGGAGTACTCTTGGAACAAAATCTGTTGGCGTTTTTTTTGTCAGGTTTGTTCGCTCACAAAGACAGGAGGAATGGTCAGATTTGGGAATCGTTTGTCTCCTGATTTGCAGTCTGTGCAATGGCAGTCCACTTTGTGAAGGAAAGAAAGGAAAAGATAATTTTGGTTACACACCACCATTACTTTTTGCAACTTTTCCTGTTCCTTTTATTACTACTCTTGCATTCTTACCGTACCGTACGAAGGCATCCACAGAAATTATTTTTTTAACACACACATCTTGTGGAAGGTCCCTCTGGATCAAATTTCGTGTGATTCTGCACAAATTTGGAAGGTTTGATTTTTTAAATTTTATTTTTCAGCAAATATTGTACCCCCTCCGTCCTTTGTCGTCTGCTAGCTCCCTAATCGCAATAATATGTATGTGCGGGGTCAACACTGTAAGAAAACGAGCAGTCCTCATTTGATGATCATTTCCAACTTTTTCGTGACTACTATGTCTTCAGTCCCAAACCAAGCATATAGTGCATGTCTTCAAACTTTAAAAAAAATCTGTGAAAATTAGCAGAAATTTTCTCATTAGTACTTTTCCTTTTATTTTCAAATATTCTTCTTGCATTCGTACTCTACATACTGAAGCATTCACAGAAATAAAAACCACTTTTGTGAAAGACTAGCCCCTGACTCAAAACTCAGGACAATATGAACAAATTTGGTAGGTTTGAACTTTTTAAATTTTTAAGCAAACACTGTACCCTCTCGGTCCTTTGTCGTCTGCTAGCTTCCTCATCACAATATAATGCATGCGCGGGGTCAACACTGTAGGAACACAAGCAATCCTCATTTGATGATAATTTCCCACTTTCTCATCACTACCTGGTGTTAATCTATGGCCTCAACCCCCAAAAACATGCACACAGTGGGTTTTTTCATTCTTAAAGAAATCCCCAAAAACATGCACACAGTGGGTTTTTTCATTCTTAAAGAAATCTGTGAAAACCAGCAAACATTTTTTTTTCTGACCGGCACTATATAGAAGATACTACATAACCCAGAAACTAACCCTTATATGTAACCTTTATAGAAGATACCACATGACCGGGAAGTTGAATGTGGTGTGTAACCCCGTATCCACAGGAAGTTTCCAGACTTCAGGAGGAGTTTTTATCTCCACGAGCCCCAATGCCATTTTGGGCCCAAAAAATACCCTTACGACACAAAAAAGGGGTAAACGAAAGGGGAAATTTTTTTAAAGCCCATCTACTTTTCACCTTTTAAGAAAAAGTATTTTTCGTTAGAGGGTGCATCTCCACTGTACGGAGAAAACGAATATACTCTTAAATGAGCAAAAATCATCATGTAAACGATTCTTTTCCTAGACAATATCTAGATGAAGGGATGAAGGATAAAAAAAAAAATTACAAAACTGCATGCCACGGGGATAGATGTAAAAAAAAAAGCTCACGAGTACTTATTCATTATCCTCAAAAGAAGAAAGAAACAAAAAACAAAAAAAAAAGAAGGAAGGAAGAAAAAAAGAAAGAAAAAAGAATGAAAAAAAGGGAAAAAAGAAAGAAAGAAAAAGAAAAAAAAAAAAAACCCCGGGGAACATTTTAACAATTTTAAAGAAAAAAAAAAATGAAAAAAAAAAATATTTGCTGACCAAAAATTTATAAACTTATTTTGGCGTTTGTTCTAAGACCTCAGTTTTTTAAATTTCAAGGGGAAAATTTTGGGTAGAATTTTAAGGATATTTCGTTATTTAGCGCATAAATGTGCTGAAAAGTAAAGTCAAAGCCGAGTCTCTCTCTCTCCTCTCTCTCTCTCCCTTCTCCCTCTCTCTCTCTCTCTCTCTCTCTCTCTCTCTCTCTCTCCTTCCCCTTTTTTCTCTCCCCTCTCTCTCTCCCCCGTTTTCAAAAGAGAGAACATCTGCACACAGTTAAATCCTGTCCGCTTTTCGGAAAGTAGACCATTGTGTGCCGGGTGGAAAAATGCAAAATTAAAAAACCCGCATACCCCGGGGTTTGGGATGTAAAAAAGCACATGGTGTTTTTTCCCTTTACCCTCGATATAAAAAAAATAAATAAATAATAAAAAAATCTCTATATTTCACACACACAACACCCCACACAAAAACCCACAAACTCAACACCACACACACACACACACATACACACACAAAATACAAACCCCAACACACACAAAACACAAAACACACACACACACACAACACACACACAACACACACAAAACAAAACACACACACACACACAACACAAAAATTAAAAATTTCTTTTGTGAAACATAACAGGAAATGCGTACATGCATAATGAAATTTAACTGGAGCTGTAAATTCCTTTTGCGAAAAAACATCTGCCTGCCCCAATTTTTTCAATTTATTTTGGGGGGGGGGGGGGGGTTTTCCCCCCAAAAAAGGGCGGAGAAAAAAATATGGAGGAAAAAAAGAAGAAAATACATATGAATTTTGTAACGCAATCAAAAGGAAAGTGTGTGTGGCTATTTTTTCTGTTCCTCGGTAGGTTCCAAGGTTCACAATTAATGGGCAGATTTTTGTGTGTGATTGGGATGCTTTTTGCCCCAAAAAAATTTTTCCCCCATAGTGTAAAAAAAAAAAATAAAAAAAAAAAAAATTAAATTATTTTTAAAATTTTAATAAGAAAGAAAAAAGAGGAAAAAAAAAGAAAGGGGAGTGAAAAGAAAGAATAAGTGATGAAGAAGAAGATGAAAAGAAAAAGAAAAGAAGAAATTTTAAAAAAAAAGAAAAAAGAGGAATAAAAAAAAAAAAGGGGGGGAAAAAGGGGGGAAAAGGAAGGGAAAAGGATTGATTTATTGTTTTTTATTGATTGGGGTTTGGGGTTTTGGGTGGTTTGGTTTGGGTTTGGTTTGGTTTGGTGGTGGGTTTTGGTTGGTTGGTTGGGGGGTTTTTGGGTTTGGGTTTTTGGTTGGGTTTTTTTATTCTTTTTTTATTTTTTTTGAATTATTTGGGTTTTTTGATGAGGGGGGGGGATTTTTTTTTTTTTACTCTTTTTTTTTTTTTGTTTTTTTCCTTTCCCCCCTTAAATCGGCAACCCAAACCTCCTTTCCCCCTTCCCCCCATTTTTTCTTCTTTTTTTCGTTCCTTTCCCTTTTTTCTTTCCCCCCTTTCCTCTTCCTTTCCCCCCCTTCCCCCCTTTTTCCTTTTTTCCCCTTTCCCCTTTTTCCCCCCCCTTTTTTTTCTTTTTCTCTAACTTGATAAGAAGCACCTAATGTTAAAAAAATTATTATCGTTTTAATTTTTTTTTCCCTTTCCTCCTAAAGAACAACCCCTGCCCATTTCCCCAGAAACTGCAGCTCGAACCCGCCTTAATTTCCCGAAAGACAAGTTTTTTTTTTTGGGGGAAAAAAATTTTTTTTTTTTCAAATCAGGTAAAGGTGCAATTTTTTTTTTAAAAATCCCCCCTTTTTTTTTTTTTTTTCTCTGTTCCCACCCCCATGGGCCCCCTTTTTTGAAAAGGGGAACGGATTTAAACTGGCAAAAAAAAACAGCTTTAACCGGGGCCTGGTTTTTTTTGGGGGGGGGGGTTGTTTGTTTTTGTGGTGGGGGGTTTGGGGTGGGTGGGGGTGGGGGTTTTTGGGGGGGTTTTTTTTGATTCCTTTTTTGGGTGTTTGGGGGTTTTTTTGTGAAAATTTTTTTTGGGCCCCCCCGTTGCCTGGAGGGGAACACAAAACCTTCACAGAAAAAAAAGCCTTTTTTCGGGGGTAAAGGGGTCTGTCCTAAAGGGTTTTTTTTTGGGGGGGGGGGGGGGGGTTTGGGTTTTTTTTTTTTTTGGGGGGTTTTTTTTTTTGTTTTGGGGGTTTTTGGGGTGGTTTTGGGGGTTTTTTTGGGTTTTTGGGTGGGGTTTTTGTTTGGTTTTGTTCGGGGTGGGGGGGGTGGGGTTATTTTTTTGTTTTTCTGGGGTTTTTTTTGGGTTGGGGGGGCGGGGGGGGGTATTGGTGGTTTTCGTGGGGGGGTTTTTTGTGCTGGGGGCGTGGTTTTGGGGTGGTTGGTGGTGGGGGTTGGGGGGGGGGGCGGGGGTGGTGGGGGGGGGTGGGGGTTTTGGGGGGGGGGGTGTGGGGTTTGGGGTGGTGGTGTGTGTGGGGTGTGTGTGTTTTTGTGTTGTTTTTTTGGGGGGGGGGGTGTGTGTGGTGGTTTTGGTGGGGGGTTGTGGGGGTGGGGGTTTTGGTTTTTTTTGGGGGGGGTGTTTGTTGTTTTTTGTTTCTTTATTCGTCTTTTCTATTTTAGGGTATTTTCCCTTTGTTTTGTTGTTGTGTTTTTGTTGTTTGGGTTTTTGTTGTGGGGTTTTTCCCTTTTTTTTCTCTCTTCTCTCTCTCTTCTCTCAGTTCTCGTCGATTTTTTCTCTGGTTCTGCCCTTTCCCTTTATTTTTTTTTTCTGGTCAGATAATATATATGTTTATATTTATTTATTTATTTTTTATAAATTTTAAAAATATATTATATTTTATAGTCTCTCTCTTATAGACACACACCACAACACACACACACCCCACACACACCACCACACCCCCAAACAATACGCCACATGCTTGCGGGGCTACTTGCATCCGATCCAGCGTCCAATGTCCCCTAATTTGGAAACAAACGACGCACTGCACTGCACTGAAGAACCTTAAGTTGTTTGTGTCTTCAGCGGATGCTTTGTTGGAGTTGGGGGACAATCCATATGGGCTGTGTGTGTCTTATCTCTGCTCCCCCAACCACACCTTTTTTTGCCAGCCCCCCTTGTTGATAGGGGAAAGGAGTGGGATTTCTTGACTGGAAACCATTCAGTGCGAAAGAAAAAACAGCCCTTTTTTCTGTCTGTTGGTAATGGGACGGGGTGTTCTTGTGGTGTGTTGGGGGGGTGGGTTGGTGGGGGGGGGGGGGGGGTTGGGTGGGGGGTGGGTGGGGGGGGGGGGGTTGGTTGGTGTGTGTGTTTAGGGGGGGGGGGGGGGGAGTGTGTGGTTGGTGTGGGTGGGGGGGTGGGTGGTGTGTTTTGTGTGTGTGTGTGCGTGCGTGCGGGGTGTGTGTTTTGTGGGGCGCGCGGTGTTGTGTGTGTGTGGTTTGTGGGGTGTGTGGTTTTGTGTTGGGGGTGTGTGCGCGGGCGTGCGCGTGAGTGCATGCGTGCGTGTGTGTGTGCGTGCGTGCGTGCGTGCGCGCGTCTGTGTGTGTATGTGTGTTTGAATACAACGTCATCTCTGATAACGGCGTCTTTCCCTTCTAGATGTTTTCACAAGAGTTTAACAACTTTTAACCAGATCAGTGGAAAGACAATGACATTTTCAAAACGCATTCGACGTAGCACACAAGCTTCGTACGACACACCACCGGACTATGAAGTTGACTACTCTGCCAAAAACAGTACTGCAGGGAACACTCGAAGGTGGCAGAAAGAGGGGAAGACAGAACAAGTCATGGATGGACAACATCAGAGAATGGACCAGGATGAATGACTCGGCACTACTGCGCAGAGCCGAGGACCGAGATAGATGGAGGAGGCTTACCACGGCATCGTCTTTCGTGTCTCCCCCACGACCGCCAAGGTCACGGGTCTGATGATGATGATGATGTTAAATATCAATTATGAAACCAGCAGACTCTTATTGCTCAGCCTCCGCCGTGGACTGTAAAACTGTTACAACACGATTTTGTGCAATAAATAGGAGAGTAAATCCCGCTACTACATCATATTGGTTCTTCTTCTTCTTCTTCTTCTTCTCTTCTTCTTCTTTTTCTTCTTCTTCTTCTTCTTCTTCTTCTTCTTCTTCTTCTTCTTCTTTTCTCTTTCTTCTTCTTCTTCTTCTTCTTCTTCTTCTTCTTCTTCTTTTCTTCTTTTCCTTCTCTTTCTTCTTCTTCTTCTTCTTTTTTTCTTCTTCTTCTTCTTCTTCTTCTTTTCTTCTTCTTCTCTTTTCCTTCTCTTTCTTCTTCTTCTTCTTCTTTTTCTTTCTTCTTCTTCTTCTTCTTCTCCTTGTTCTTCTGATTGTATTATTCATGTTAATTCTATCTTTTTTGGGGGGTGGGGGGGTAGGTATGGGTGGGTTGTGTGCTTTTTCAGTGTGATGTTTTAAGTATTGTGTGTGTTCCAGTATAAATGTTTGTTGCTGTGTTGTATTGTCTTCTTCTTCTTCTTCTTCTTCTTCTTCTCTTTCTTCTTCTTCTTTATCATCATCTTCTTTCTCTTTCTTCTTCTTCTTCTCTTTCTTCTTCTTCTTCTTCTTCTTCTTCTTCTTCTTCTTCTTCTTCTTCTTCCTAGTCGTCGTCGTCGTCTTCTTCGTCGGACGCTCAGACAGCAACCATTGTCTGTCTATCATATGAACGAAAATGCGTTGCGCTGCCATTGAACGCCTGACAAGTCAGGCCCAGCACATCCGACTTTTTGGCGTTGGAGAAAAAAAAATTATATTTTATATTTTCTGATAAAAAGAAAAAAAAAGGCGATGAGAATGGACCAAGACGGCAAGAAAATAAGACCAGAATGGATCTCACAGGAAGAAAAAGGAACAAAAACAGAAACTAAGAGAGTGATAGAAAAGAGGGAATTCCTGGCACAGAATTTTCAGAAGGTGGGGGTGCTATTTATACTGACAGGCCCCCCATCATCCCCACGGGGGTGGGGTGGTGGTGGGAGTGGGGTGGGATCATACCGGATGTCTGACAAATCTTGAGTCAAATGATTAAATAAGGGACAGACAATTCATGACAGCAGTTGGGGGCCGCTGTTCGGTGTTGGGGGTTGTCTTCCCCTGTGTCATAAACATGTTCGACAATCATTGGATTGCTTGTCAGGCTGGTTTCCAAGGGTGCCAGGAATGAGAGCCAGACAAATATGGTCACAAGACAGTGTGTGTGTGGGGGGGGGGGGGAGGGTTGGGGGGGCGGGGGGGGGAGGTGGTGTGTGTTGTGTATGTGTTGTGTGTGTTTGTTGTGGGTGGGGGAGGGGGGGTGTGAGTGTGTGGGTGGGGGGGGAGGGTGGGTGGGTGTAGGTGTGTGGGGGGTGTGTGGGTGTTGTGGGGGGGGGGGGGAGAGGGAGTGGGTGGGTGTTGTGTGTGTGTGTTTGTGTGTGTGTGTGTGTGTGTGTGTGTGTGTTTGTGTGTGTGTGTATGTGGGTGGGTGGGTATAGTTGTGTGGGGTGTTGTGTGTGGGGGTGGGGGGGGGGGGGGGGATGTGTGGATGTGTGTGGGTGAGTGTTGTGTGTGTGTGTTGTGTGTGTGTTGTGTGTGTGTTGTGTGTGTTGTGTGTTGTGTGTGTGTGTTTGTGTGTGTGTGTTCTTCTTTAATTTAACGTCTTTTTCATATTAAGGGATATTAGAAAAATTTAGTGTGTGTTATGTGTGTGTGTGTGTGTGTGTGTGTGTGTGTGTGTGTGTGTGTGTGTGTGTGTGTGTGTGTGTGTTGTGTGTGTGTGTGGGGTGTGTGTGTGTGTGTGTGTGTGTGGGGTGTGCGTGTGTGCAGTCAAGTCAAGTCAAATTTTTTATTGAATAAGCAATGCATTTTGCTCTGTGTGGTGTGCGTGCTTTCGTGTTTGTGTATGCTGCGTTGCGTGCATGTGTGTGCGTGCGTGCGGTGCGTGCTTTGCGTGCATACGTGCGGGGTGTGTGTGTGCGTGCGTGGTGTGTGTGTGTGCGTACGTGCGTGCGTGTGTGCGTTCGCGTGTGTGTGTGTGCGTGCGTGCGTGCGTGTATGTGTGTGCGTGTGTGAGGTTCTTCGATTTACTGTCTTTTCTTTGTCAGTGATATTAGACAAGATTAATCAGAGAGAAGAAATGACGGGGAAAAAAAAAATGTTTAATCGTTACTGACAACATCAAAAAGTGTGTGTATGTGGAAAGTGTGTGGTGTGTGTATGTGGTCTGTGGTATCTGTGAGGGTGCGTGGTATTGCGGCGGGGGGGGAGCGTGCACGTGCATGCGCGGCATGTGCGCAGCGCACCACGCACAGCCACTAAACACACACCACGCGCGTACACACGCTCAGTCCGAGAAATTCTAGCATATTACCCCCGCGAAATTATACATTCTCATAATCTGTCTGTCATGCTCCAACAAAAGTGTTTTTATCCCCGCGTTTCGATTTGCCTGTGGTCCCTCAGATTTGGTTTTTTTTTTTCCCTTTTGCCTTCCTATTTTCTGTAAAAGGGAAAAGGGTGGCCTGTGGTTAGGCGTTGCGCTCGTGTCGGAAAATAATAATAAAATAATATAATAATAATAATAATAATAATAATATAATAATAATAAAATAATATTAATTAAAAATAATAAAATTTAATAATAATAATAATAATAATAAAAATAAAAATAAAAATTTTGATAATAATAATGATGATAATAATAAAAATAATATAATAATAATAATAATAATAATAAAAATAAAATAATAATTTTAATAATAATTTAAAAAGGTGATGATGATGGTGGTGGGGGTGGTGGTGGTGATGAGATGATGATGATGATGATGATGTGATGATGTGTTTTAATGTATAGTTTTTATTAGCGTAAATCTTTTTAAAAGCAACAAATCAAAGCGCTCAGATTTTTTTTTTTTTTAATTTTTATCAGGGATAATGGAATAAGCACTCAGGTCTTTTTTTTTTACATTGTCCCCCGTGTGTTTGCGGTTTTGTAAATTTCGTCATTATTCCCCCCGGCACACAATGGCCTACTCGTTCGAAAAGCGGGGCGGATTTTAACGTGTGCGCAGGGGTGTTCGGATGCGTTCCCCCCCACCGGGGCCCCCGGTTTTTGTCTCATCCGAAGGGCTTTTACATTCAGTTCATTTTTTGGTCAAAATGGGGAAAAAGAAAGGGCGAGGGGGTGGGGAATCGAACCCAGAACCTCCGGTTTCTTTGTTGGAGGCGAACGTCTTAACCATCCGTCAAACCCCCTTCTTGAACGGCCCGGGTTCGAGCCACCACCGAGACCCCCGTTCAAAGGAATTTTTTTCCTCTGGAGTGAACATCAGTGTCGACTCGAATCCTTCTTCTCCTTCCCGCCGCCCCCCGCCCCCTCCCGCGCCCTCCACCCCCTATCCCCACCCCTCTTTCTTCCCTGAAAGTCCTTTGGATGAACGCGATGAAACTCTGAACTGAGGGTCCCGTGTGCGAATGCATGCAGAACATTTTGTGCACACGGTAAAAGCTGCTCTGGATGACAAGTATGCCTGTGGGGAACTGAAAGCAACATTTATAAAACTGCATGCACACGGAGACTGACTGTTTAAAAAAAAGTAGGCAATTGAGTGATTAATCATGATCTTTACAGTCAAAGTACTTAAAGTTTAAAATAAATAATGATAATAGATAAAAGTCTGGTAGTTGTATTAATGGCTAGAATAGCAACAGCAACAACAATAACTATAGTTGTTGTAGTAGCAGCCATTTCAAAGGTAGTAGTAATAGCAGCAGCAACTACAACATAACACCGTAGTAATAGCAACAGCAGCAACAACAACAACAACAGTAGCAGTTGTTGTAGAAGCAACAGTAGCATTAGATATGGTAGTAATTTTAATAGAAGTTGCAGCAGCAGCAGCAACAGCAGCAGCAGCAACAATAGTAGTAGTAGTAGTAGTAGTAGTAGTAGTAGTAGTAGTAGTAGTAGTAGTAGTAGTAGTAGTAGTAGTAGTAGTAGTAGTAGTAGTAGTAGTAGCATCAGAAGTAGTTGTTGTTTTTGTTGTTGTTGTGTTGTTGTTGTTGTTGTTGTTTCTGTACTTGCTGCAGTAGTAGTAGTAGTAGTAGTGTGTGTAGTAGTAGTAGTAGTAGTAGTAGTAGTAGTAGTAGTAGTAGTAGTTGTTGTTGTTGTTGGTGGTGGTGGTGGTGGTGTTGTTGTTGCTGTTGTTGTTGTTGTTGTCGTCGTTTGTGTAGTAGTAGTAGTAGTAGTGTAGTAGTAGTCGTAGTCGTCGTTAGTCGTCGTCGTAGTAGTAGTAGTAGTAGTAGTAGTAGTTAGTTAGTAGTAGTAGTTAGTAGTAGTAGTAGTAGTTGTTGTTGTTGTTGTTGTTGTTGTTGTTGTTGTTTAGTAGTAGTTTAGTAGTAGTAGTGTAGTGTAGTAGTAGTAGTAGTAGTAGTAGTAGTAGTAGTAGTAGTAGTAGTAGTAGTAGTAGTAGTTTTTGTTGTTGCTGCTGCTGCTGCTGCTATTGTTGTTGTTACTGCTGCTGCTTCTGCTGCTGTTGCTGTTGCTGCTGTTGTTCCAGACAAAAGCTTATTAGCATATGACCAGACATGTTTTGTTCCATTTTTTGCCTTCCGCAAGAAAAATCCATTTTCGGCATTAATAGACCTGTTCTTTTATCTCTCTAACAGCAGACGTCCTGTCTAGACAATGAATAAGATTGGATCATGTTAGCCATTGATAACAAAGCAATTTGAGTCATCCATAATTTATTAGGGTCAAATATTACCCAGTTAATGATAAAGAAAAACAAATGCAGAAGTAATGGAAATGGCTGGATACAAGAGATCCCTTCTCAACACCATCAGAGAAAGACAGCTCAAATTTTTCGGCCATATAATCAGGGCTGACGGACTAGAGAAACTGTTATGGAGTGGCAAAATCTGTGGAAACAAGAGCAGAGGAAGACAACGCACAAAATTCACAGACAGCTTAAACAAATTCGCAACGAATAAAGAGGGCACCAACAATGAGCTCATGAGAGGGACCGAGAACAGGGAAGAATGGAGAGCCATGATCGTCGATGTCTGCAGGACCAAACCGGACACTTGAAGAAGAAGAAGAAGAAGAATGATAAAGTAGTTAAAGCTTCTATCATTTGGGCGTAATGTAAACCATCAAGCGATAAAATAATTTCAGCCATTTGTAGTTGGTTGTAATATTACCTGTTGGTGATAAAATAATTTGAACCCTAGGTGTAATATTAGCAGTTAATGATGAAGTAATTTGAGTCGTCACTATTTGGGTTTAATATTAGCCATTGAAAACGAAATAGTTTGAGCCCTATATGTTCGGGTGCAATATTAGCCAGTAATGATAAAAGCAATTTGAACCACCAATATTCGGATTAGCAGTTAATGATAAGGCAACTCGAGTCATCATATAGATGGGTGGGATATTGGCCGATTATGATAAAGTAATCTGATCCATCAATATTTTGGGTGAAATATTACCTGTTGATGATAAAAGTAATTAAAGCCTTCATCACTTGGGTGTAATGTTAACCATTTAAGACAAAGTCATTCGGACCATCGATAACTAGGTGTAACAGTAGCCATTAATCATAAAGTTATTTGAAACATGAATTATTGGGTGTGATATTAGCAGTTAATGAAGAATTAAGCTGAGCCATCAATAGAAAGGTGTAATACAAAATCGCATGCATGTAGGGGTGCGCTGAATGTTTAAAAAAAAACACAAACAAACAAACAAACCTCTTAAGTGTTTATTCCAATATCCTAGAAATAAAACAATGTTGTTGTTGTTGTTGTGCGTTCCCCAGCTTAACACCTTCGGGGGGGGGTCCCCCAGAATAATTATACACTCTGACTCACTCACTCATCCCACCTGAGAATCGCTGAAAGATGGCAAATACACCGGATGAGAAGTTTGCTCGTCTGACCGGCTTTGAAGTACCTCGCCATATAGGCAGCTATACTCCGACTTCAGAGGATTTTTTCTCCTTTAAAGGAGAGTGCAGGTTGTTACGTTAAGAGCTTGTCGTGGCTGAAAGTTAATCTCAACAACACAACATTTTTACAACATCACAACGATTTAATGTACGCCTTGGCAATTAGCTGACATCCATAACTGACACAGCTTTTAGCCAGGGCAAAAATAAAAGGATCAAATAATCAACAAACAACAAAAATGATATCAGCCAATAATGATAAATAATCTGAGCCACCACGATCTTCTGGGTGTGATATTACCTGTTAATGATGAAGCCATTTTGAGCCGTCAATTATTTTGGGTGTAATATATAAGGCAATAATGATAAAAGTAATTTGAGCCGTCAATAACTAGGCGTCATTTGGTTTTGTCCCCGTTGGTTCTTTTTTTCAGCACACACCCCAACCCCACACCCCACCCCACCTCCCCATCCCCGCTGAGTCAAAAATCTTTCTTATCTTCATAGGATTGGGTTGTGTCATAAAATTGTTATAGAGATGATGTTGATGTGATGATGGAAAGAGTTGTTTAGATAATGGTGTTTTAAAGTGTGTGTGTGTGTGTGGTTGTTGTGTGTTGTGTGTGTGTGGTGTGTGTGTGTGGTGTGTGTGTGTGTGTGTGTTGTGTGTTTGTGTTGGGTGTGCGTGTGGGTGTGGGGGGTTTTGTGGGGTGGGTGTGTGGGGGGATAAAGGTGGGGGGGGGTGAGCGTGGTGTGGGTGTGTGTGTTGGGAAGGGGGGGGGGGTGTGAGCGTGCGTGGTGTTTTGGGGTTGCATGGTGCACCGCGCGTGCGTGCGTGCGTTCGTGCGTGTGTGAGCATGTATATATGTGTGTGTGCGTGCGCACGCATGCATGCAAATGTGCGTGGGTGTATATATAAATGTATGTGTGTGTGCATACGTGTATGCGTACATACATCATGTATGCCTGTGTGTATTTTTTCATCTTGAAATAGCTATTGTTTTGTTGTGTTGTTTGTTTGTTTGTTGTTGTTGTTTTTTCTTTTTTTTGGGGGGGGGGGGGGGGGAGGTGGGAGGTATGCAAAAAGCGCAAACAATTAATAAAGGGTTGGACTTACGCCACTTTGCCATGTTTATTCCCAGTCAGCCATCTGTTCCCATTCCCAGATAAATCTTCTGTCTGACGTCTACCCCCACCCCCCCCCCACCCCCACCCTCCTTCCCCCTTCCCCTATCTCTCTATCATCCCCCCTCACCCCCTCCCCTCCCCCCCCCCCCCCCCCCCCCCCACCCCCCCCCCCCCCTCCACTCCACACACACATACACATATAATTCCCGTCTGTGCTTGTCTCAAGTCTTCAAATCATTGCTGCTGTATTGACATTTTGATTGATGCTTTGTCCAGTGTATCAGTGTGTGTGTGCGTGTGCGTGTGCGTGCGTGCGTGCGTGCGTGCGTGCGTGCGTGCGTGCGCGCGCGCGCACGCTCGCGCGCGCGTGTTTTGTCTTTGCTCCAAGATTTTTTTGTATTATTCTTTTATTTCGAGGATAATGGAATAAGTAATCATGCGTTTTGGGGGGAGGAACATCCAGTCGCCATGTGTATGTGGTTTTGTCATGTTCCCACGGGCACACAATGGCCTACTCTTTTGAAAGAAAAAAATCGAACTGAATGTCAAAGTCCTTCGGTTGAGACTATAAACTGAGGCCCCGTGTGTGGGGAACGCATGCAGAACATCTTGCGCACACGTTAAGACCTTTTCCGCTCTTCGGAAGAGTAGGCCATTGTGTGCCGGTGGAAACAGATGACAAAATTTACAAAAACCGCATACACACGGGGACTGGATGTAAAAAAGCACAGTGCTTATTCCATTATCCTCGATATAAAAGAATAAATAGATAAATAAATGAAATGAAAAGCGAAACAGGATTTAACGTATGCGTAAAATGTTTTGCGTGCATTCGCACACGGGGCTTCGGTTTATAGTCTCATCCGAAGGACTTTTGGGGAGTGTGTGTGTGTGTGTGTGTGTGTGTAAAGTAAGTAAGTCTTCAATTTTAACCTCTTTCCACTTTAAGTGATACCAGACGGCCCTAAAAATAGGAGACTGATGAGAGAGAGAGAGAGTGAGAGAGAGATAGATAGATCTACACTGTGTGGTGGCGCATGGTGTGTATATGTGTGTGTGTGTGGTGTGTGTGTGTGTGTGTGTGTGTGTGTGTGTGTGTGTGTGTGTGTGTGTGTGTGTGTGTCTGTGTGTGTAATTAAGAGTAATAACAAGGGAAATACACAAATAGTATTCTTAACATTAAACAGATCAAGAACATTTAAAAAATGAAATTCGAAGAGAACTACAATACAATAAGTGCCCTATAGGACTTAACAATAAACCTTTTGCAATGTCAAATGTTAGCTTTTACATTGTTCAAAACTTCGTCAATGGTATTCTCAGAAAAAGGCAGGGAGATAAGGTTTTAAATTCTCACATTCAAGTATGATATGGGTATTTGAAATATATTCACCACATAAGCATTTAATACCCTTAAATGAATTTTGTTGTGAATGCATTTAATCTTACCCTGAAAAATAATGCTTGAGTTGTCTTTCTTTGACAGCATTTGTATGAATCTGTAAGTGATCAATGTTATTCAATTACGCTCTTCCACTATGAGTTGAATGTGAAAGCTGTTTGATTTGCCGATACTTTTTCTATAAATTTGTTTAAGGAAGCTTTTTTTTAACAACTGATAACCCTCTGCAATGGATAAGGGACTGCAGTACTATGGGACCCCTTTATATTACGTGCACCTTTCTTGCACCCCGATCAGCCACTCATTAGAAAATAATCCTATATGTGAAGGAATCCAGCAAAAGGAAACATGAATTCCTCTTAAACGCAGAAGATTTATGAAGTATTTGATATTTAGTATAAGTTTAGTAGATTGCTTATAAGTTATAGACTTTAAGGCATATAAAACTGATTTTGAATCTATCTATCTATCTATCTGTCCCGTAGTCTGACGACCGTGGGGGCACCCTCAAAGACTCAGCAACCAGTTCCCTCCATTCTTCTCTCTGTTCTGCCTTTCTCAGGGTTTTGTTGAGTTCTAGGCCTGTCCATTCACTGATGTTATCCTCCCAGCTCTTCCTTGGTCTGCCTCTTCTTCTTCCTCCTTGGACAGTGCCTTGCAAAACTGTTTTTGAAATTTCCCTTTGGGGAAATCTTGTGACATGCCATACCACTTAAGTTTACGCTTTTTCACGTCGTTAGAAGGTTCTATAGGGTCCAATGGTTTGCTGGATTTGTTATGCACGCTTTCGTTGCTATTGTGGTTTCTTTTGTAGGAGATGCCAAGGAGTCTCCGAAGCATCTCATCTCCACTGCCTGTCTCTTCTCCCCAAAATTTCTGCAGTCAGGGTCCATGATTCACGGGCATACAGAATATGGATATGACAAGGGAGCGCATTAGTCTGATCTTGGAGATAAGTGAGATATTCTTTTTCTCCAGATGGTTTTTTAGTTTGACAAAGCTGTTATTGTCTGTGCAGTCCTGCATACTACTTCTGGCTTGGATCCCTGGTCGGTTTACAATGGCCCCCAGGTTTACTTGAAGCTTTGAACTGTTTCCAGCTTCTGGTCATTAACCCTGATATCAGTGCTAATGCCGTTGGTTTATTAGTCATCAGTTTGGTCTTCTCTGCACTGATTTCCATGCCGTATGTTTTGGAGGCCTTATCCAGTGTTCTGTTAGGTGGCAAGCTTTTTCTGATCCTGCTATTCCATCAATGTATTCTGCGAAGTAAATATGTGAAAGAAACAGTATGGATGATCTAAAATGAAATTCAAGCCATAAGAATAGAATAAGTTCAGCTGTAAAAAACAGATCGGATTTTTACCAAACAAAATTTAGGGACTTTTCTATTTTTGTGCTGGTATGACGAATGCTGAACCTGCTTGATGATTGTCAAAAAGTGAGCCATCTGTATAAATTTTAAGACAATAAAGGTAATTATGTTCTATATGTGAATGAACGTTAACTGCCATGTTTATTTGGATTCTCTTCTTTTTTCATGTTGATATAATCTACTTTCAAAGTGTGCTTGCTTCATTTCCCAACAGGACAGATTGAAACTGCTCTTTTGGGGTCTACATCAGATTTGAAAATTCAGAACGCTCGTAAAGATCTGATGTGTATGTACTTATTGTCATTAAAGAGTTTATGTGTCGGGCTCTTTTGGGAAAATCTGTTTCAGACCTCATTTTTATTTCTTCTGAAGCAAAGTTATCAGGTGTTGGTTTCAGAATATATTTGGCACATACAAGTTGTCGGTACTCATCAAGTGGTTCGGATGAGACTATAAACCGAGGTCCCGTGTGCGAACGCACGCAGAATATCTTGCGCACACGTTAAATCCTGTTCCGCTTTTCGTAAGAGTAGGCCATTGTGTGCCGGTGGGAACAGATGACAGAATTCACAAATCCGCATACACACGGGGACTGGATGTAAAAAAGCGCATAAGTGCTTATTCCATTATCCTCGATATAAAAGAATAAAATAAATAAAATAAATAAATAAAAAGTGGTAACATTCCAGTTTCTTTATATGTATCAAGTGCCGAGGTATGAAATGGTACACCTAGAGCAAGTCTATATGCCTTACAATCTACACTTTGAAGCTTCTTTAATAAGTATTTAGGTGCACTAAAATAAACTTCTTGTCCATAGGATAATTTAGATCTAATTAGAGAGGTAGACAGATGTTTCAGAATTGTCATGTCTTGTCCCCAATACTGCTTTCGTACAATTTTAAGCAGATTTAAACATTTTCTTCCTTTAGTTAAGACATATTCAATGGGGGCATTCCAAGTTAACTTTGGGGAAAGGGAAAACACCAAAAAAACTTTACTAAGTGTTTATATTCTATTATCCCCGTTTTAAATTTTAAACACAGATAAGTTGTTGGATTACTCCGTTGTTAAAAAGCATCATATGCGTTTTTTCTGTGGATAATTTTAGGCATTTTCAATTATGTCTTTTTTTAAATTATCAAGGTCTTTTTGGTACTTTTTTTTAATATGATTTAAAGACCTTTTAATGTGTTTTGTTTCATGGTAACATTTATCCATGCATATGTCGTCTGCATTTTTGTACTAGGACAACGTTTGAGACAAATGTTTGGGAAGATCATGTAAAGGATATTAAATAGAATGGTGCTATAACGGAGCCTTGTGGTAAGCCCATATCAAGATTCTAGGATCTGAATAGTTATTTCCTACCTTTACTTGAATAGATCTATTGCTAAGAAAGCTCTTGATGTAATGTAAATGTTACCGGAAAAGACAATTGTTTTCAACTTTACTTAATAACTTTGCATGCCAAACTTGATCATAGGCTTTATTTATGTCAAAAAACGTTGCAAGAACATTTTTTTCTACGTGCAAATTGTTGTTTTACACGTGTTGTAAGTTTAACTGGTTTTATCTTAGAGATCTACCTCGCTGAAAGCCTGCTTGGTTGGTTTGCAATAATGTTATTTTTCTGACAATAGTTTTAGTAACCTTCCAAGAACAACTCTCCCCATGAGCTTTCCAGTATGTGAGGTCAATGCTATGGGCTGTAACTGGCTTTTCTGTCTTCGGCTTTCCTTGCTTGTGGATTGGTACCACAAGGGACTGTTTCCATTGTACTGGAATGACACCCTGGACCCAGCATTTACAAAAAAGTTTATGAAGTTAGCATAATGAGATTTTTCTGGTAAATGTTTTGATCATATCATTGGAAATGCATCAGCTCCGACGGAGGGTTTTTTTACTAGGAAGTGACAGAAAGCATCTTTTACTTCCTGGAGTGTAATGGTAGCTTGATATAAAGAGTGGTTTTCAGGCATGGGTTACATATTCATTTTTTATTTCTTCTTCACTTCTGAATGCTCTATGTTTAGTGATAAACCCTCCTTAGCATGGTATTTGAAAACATTGTGGCAAAGCCTCAGCCTTTTTGCACTAGATGGAAACTCTTTGTTTTCTAGAATAATTGGACATGTTGGTAAGTTTTTTACCTTTTGTCATTTCTTTAAAATTTTTGTCCTATTTTCTGAATGTCTTTATGATTTGTAATTTCACTTCTACAAAAAAAAGGACCAATACTGTTTTTTAGCTTGTGCTATTGACCATGTTACAGTAGTTTTTGGCCCTTTTCTGCGCATCATGGTTGCTAGGTGATTTGCTTTTGAGAAAAGCTTTATGCATTAATGTTTTTTATGTACAGCTTCCTCACACGCTTGTGTCCACAGACATTTCCTAAATGTTTAATAGGTTTTCCTGAGTGGGCATCTAGGAATAGACATATTGGCAGCTTGAAGTTTGTCAGTGTGTGTTTTGTGTGTGTGTGTGTGTGTGTGTTGTTTGTGTGTGTGTGTGTGTGTGTGTGTGTGTGTGTGTGTGTTAAGAAAGAGACAAAGACACATGGAGAGAGAAAGAAAGACAGTGAGAGGAGAGGAGAGAGAGACAGAGACAGAGATACAGACAGACAGGGCAGACAAAGCAATTTAAAGTTAGACGTATTTGTACAGGTGGTAGTTTAGAACTTAAAAAAAATTTAGACACAAGCCTAGATTGATGTTGTTTTTTAAAATTTTTTAAAAATATAAAATTTTATAAATAAAAACACCACCAAATTCCTTAGATGTATTGATGTATTTAGATGAAGTGGGGGGTGGGGGGTTTTGGGAGGGGGGGGGAGGTATTTTATTCTTTTATATCGAGGATAATGGAATAAGCACTTAAATGCTTTTCTTACATCCAGTCCCCGTGTGTATGCGGTTTTGTGAATTCTGTCATCTGTTCCCACAGGCACACAATGGCCTTCTCTTACGAACAGCGGAACAGGATTTAACATGTGCGCAAGATGTTCTGCATGCGTTCGCACGCGGGACCTCGGTTTATAGTCTCATCCGAAGGACTTTTGGGGAGAGTGGAGTCTGCACTGATGTTAACTCCTGGGGAAAATGTCCCCTTGAACGGGAATCGAACCCGGGTTGTCAGATTGCGAGCGCGATGTTCTAACCACTAGGCTATCCCGTCATCAGGTGTTAAGATTCTGAGACTAAAGTATTGACTTACATGTCTAAAGCCTTTTCCTCTGGTTCCGGGGGAGGGGGGTGGGTGGGCGGAGGGGTTCATTCCTTTTCAACCAAATCTTGTGATGACTCCATACTTATACTAAAATTCATATTGATTTCTGTTGTTCTGCTGTATTTATTTTCATTATTATTATTATTATTATTATTATTTTGGAGGATGATCATTGCAGCTATGATGTCACAAATAAATCAGTCTCTCTGAATTTTGCCTAGTGCCGTTTTCTAGAACGTTAGGAAGTCGGATGCGCTGGACCTGACTTGTAAGGTGCTTACCGGCAGCGCGACGCCATTTTTTTGGCTTTTATTATGACAGCAATAGCTGCTGTCTGAGCATTCGACGAAGAAGAAGAAGAAGAAGAACGATAAGGATTTCATGCAGAGAACTATTACAAAAATCCACACTCTGAATCGAGTTATATCAAATTATTAACCATTTCCATGCTTTAAAGTAAATCGGAACACTGTGTACAAACCCAAAAGCTCATATAAATCATCCAATTCTGTAGAAAGCCTCACAATAAAGGACAAAAATCAAGAAAAAGAAAAGTAACCTATCAGCCTACTTATATACCCAAAACAAAACAACAGCAAACAAAATAAACCCAGACTCCAAAAATTACGTCACAATGACGCAAAAGTTTGGGATTTTTTTTTTTAAATGACGTAGCGTCTAATGGAGATCGTGAAATGAGCAAGCTAAACATGACTGCATTTTAGATAGTAACGGAGTTTATGGGGGGAACAAGACGTGAAAACAGCGAGATGGGATCCATAATGTAACAATGCTTTCCGCTGTTCCAAAACTATGTAGACTGACTTCACTGTTCCGGACACGGTAAGCGAAACAGATTGCGATCATCATGGACAGATTGTTTTTTTATGAAAAGAAAGCATAAAAGCCGTGGATCTAGGCTAGATATAGATTGCAGCCTTGCCAGTGCCCTTTCTTCATCCAATATTGATCAGAGATGGGGGTATTGCACTCCTACTACGAAGAAGAAGAAGAAGAAGAAGAAATGCATGGTTTTTAGATAGCGCTGAATCTTGCAAAGCAAACGAATCAAAAGCGCTTGTATTCAAAATCGTTTACACACTTGCAACCTTCCACAAAATATGTTATATACTCAAAGGTTCATAATTATTTTGATTTTAAGCCAATATTGAGGGGTGGGGTAGCTTAGTGGTTAGAGCATCCGGGTTCGAGTCATGCCACCACCGAGACGCCCGTTCAAGGGGATTTTATTTTTACCCTTAGACTTAAAACATCAGTACAGAAGACTTCGCTCCACTGAAAAGTTTTTCGGGTGATACTATTATAAAGCAAAGCCCCGTGTGCGGACGTATACAGTACTTCTTGCACACGCGTTAAAACCCGTTCTGCCTTTCGGAAAAGTATGGCATTGTGTGTGGGCAAGAACAGGAAAAGAAAAGATAGATAGAGAGACAGACAGATAGAGAGAGAGAGAGAGAGAAAGAAAGGTAGATAGACAGACAGACAGACATATAGATAAAGAGAGAGGGCAGACAGACAGATAGGTAGGTAGATAGAGAGACCCGATAGAGAGAGACATACATAGATAGATAGATGATAGAGAGAGAGACAGACAGACAGAGAGAGAGAAAGATAGATAGACAGACAGACATATAGATAGAGAGACAGACAGACAGATAGATGATAGATAGATAGATGGTTTATAGTCTCATGCGAAGAAGTTTAGAGAGTTGGAAACAATGGGTAAAGTGTGATAGTTGTTGAATAACTGCTCATTTCGAAACAAAGTACACACACACACACAACACACACACACACACACACACACACACACACACACACACACTCACTCACTCACTCTAAAATCCCTGATGGTGAGGAATGGAGGCAACAACACCAAAAAATAAGTACACGAACGCTTATTCAGTATCCTCGACATGAAAGAATTTGACTTCATTTACTTTAATTCCACACGTGTTAAAGCCGAAAACTGGAGGAAGCTGGTCGCAAAATCTTCAGTGGTGTGCCCCCAATGATCTACTAGGACAGGTGAAGGTGAAAAGCTGAAAAAAATTCCAGGTCTAAGAGAGAGAATCGCGGGTAAGTAGGAAACCGACTGGAGCAGTACACAGTATCGTCCCTTTAGAAGGCAACGGTTCATAAGTGACGTGAAGTTTGTCTAGTTCTTCTCAGCGCCAGTGGTCACTCACCGTGTTCATGGAGACTTTTATTAGCAGGTGGACTGCATGTGAGGTATGGTCAGGTCATCATTGCCTTTCACCATGACTACTATACACCTTAATGAAAGAGTGGATCGGTGGTCTAGAGGTAACGCGCCTGTCTAGAAAGCGAAAAGTCCGGGTCGGAAGTGTGCGGACCCCGTTTGGACCCGAAACTTTTCTACCCATCCATTAGACCATGAGCGGTGGTCTGGGCGCTAGTCTTTCGGATGAGACGATAAACCGAGGTCCCGTGTGTTACACATAATTATTTAGCGCACGTTAAAGAACCCACGGCAACAAGAGGTTGTCCCCGGCAAAATTCTGTAGAAAAAGCCACTCTGGTAGGAAACAAATACAGTTGCAGACAGGAAAAGAAAAAGCAAAAATGGGTGGCGCTGCTCTTGTGGCGACGCGCTCTCCCCGGGGAGAGCAGCCCGAATTTCACGGAGAGAAATCTGCCGTGACTTGAAGTGGTATGATATAGGAAATGAAATAGGACAGCCTTCCTTTCAATAGGATCCTCAAACATAAAGGCACAAAGAGGTCACTGGGTTATTTTCTTCCCATTTAATTGTTGTGTTGTGTGTGTGTGTGTGTGTGTGTGGTGTGTGTGTGTGTGTGGTGTGTGTGTGGTGTGTGTGTTTGAACATATATATATTTCAAGCGTATTTTCTTCCTCTTTTTATAATCGTCTTTTGATAGCAGCTTTTTAAAAGGCCACAGGAATATCTAATATTCTCTTGAATGCGATTGACACTTCTAAATTCTGAAAAGTGTCTGGCTGTAAGGTACCACAGCGGGTGAAGCTTCAATCACTGCCGGGACCTCTGATGAAGGCTCATCCAGGAGCCGAAACTCCAGTCAGGTCAGGCCAAAGGCATGGTTCTTACACAAAAAATGCTTTAAAATGCTGTCATTGAAAGATTATATTTTCTAGCTTTTTTTTTTAAAAATGAATCGTCGAAAATCATGTTCAAAAATGATTGAGAAGTTTTAGGTTGGTTACCTGCACTTGTTTTTCTCCACTACTATTTCTGCATTATTATAGACATAGTCTTTCGGATTATGAAACCGACATCTTGTGCACACACGTTAAAAACCTGTTCCGCCTTTCGTAAGGGTAGCCCATTTCGTGCCAGTAAGAACGTATGTCTTTTTTTTATTTTAAAAACAGAAAATGCATGCACACAGGTTTAGACACTATCCACAAAGACAGAATGTGGCTACCTTAACGGTGGGTAAAAACGGTCATAGATAGATAGGTAGGTAGGTAGGTAGGTAGATAGGTCGGAAGATAGATAGGTAGGTAGATAGGTCGGAAGATAGATAGGTAGGTAGATAGGTAGGTAGATAGATAGATAGGTAGGTAGGTAGATATAGAGGTAGACATAGATAGATAGGTAGAAGATAGATAGGTAGGTAGGTCGGGGGGAAAACGGACTACTTTTGAAAATGTGTCCGGCCAGATGTTATGTGTGTGCTCACACACACACACACACACACACACACACACACACCAATTAGATAAGAAGATTACCAATAGTCATGTTATTTTTGATTGTGGACATTTAAAAGCATTTTTACCTGCTATACCAAGTTTGTCAATGGATCAGATTTTGTCTGAACCATCGTTACTGTTGGACATTGTGTTAGGATTGATAAGAAGTCCGATAATTCAGTTTTTGTAGTATGTTAAAGTTAGTTTTTAAGTACTGTTATTTGACACTTTTTGTTATTGTTGCATTCTCTTGTTTATATTACTTTTTCCCGTCTAAAATCACTAAATGCGAATAGACGTTAAATTGAAGATCACACACACACACACACACACACACACACACACACACACACACACTGGACCTGTCTATTTCCTTCCTTCCTTATCCGGGTCCTTTGCAAGGGAGTGGAGTGGAGTGGATAGCAACGCTAGCCTGACTCCATGACAGATATCAATTCTCTTCAACGCCGGGTCAGACAGCTCTGCGGATTCTACAACCAATACCCTCGCCAGTACATCACCATTTCGACGCTCTTACAGTAGACAGGACGGGATAGCTCAGTGGTCAGAGCACTCGCTTTCCCCCGTCAGCCAAGGTTAAGCAGCGTCGAGCGTGGTTACCACTCGGATGGATGACCGTTCGCGCGCCTTGGTTTCAAGTACAGTTCCCCCAGTTCACTCAGCTGTAAATGGGTACCTGCTCTCTATAGGGTCAGGGAAGGTAAAGCAGCGAGGGAGAGGAGATGGGCGCCGCCCTCAATATGCTGGCCCTAGAGAAGTGAGGTCTCTCTAATGCCTCGCTCCGCTACGACCACACTTTACCTTTTTAAACTCCGACACTCAAACTTAAAAGTCTTCTTTGCTGATTTCTCCTGCATAGATTCCCGCTCAACCGGGCGGCGTGGCCGGCAGACTGGACAGTGGTCAGACGAACGCAGACTGAATGTCCAATCGAGACAGAGTTCCACGCGTCCAAGGCTAAACTGGCCACGATGACCCAGCCACCCAAAGATGTGCGAGTGCAACTGTTTGCTCTCTTTCAGCAGGTAGGCAAGTTGGACTGTGATTTTGATTTTTTTCCTGCTGTTGTCTATTTTTAGAAAGTGTCCTTGTGTGTGTTTGGGGGAATTGTGGAATGGAGGGGAAGGGGTGGGGAGGTGAAGGGTTGTGGTGGCTGGTGATTGATTGATTGATTGATTGGGGGGTGAAGGGTTGTGGTGGCTGGTGATTGATTGATTTATTGATTGATTGATTGACAATCTTTATCTCGAAGAGTTACAAATAAGTATTAACATTCTTCTTTTTTTTTTCACCAGGGCCCAAAATTTCTAAGACAAGGGGGATACATAGGGGGTATATGGTGGAGGGGAGGGGGGAAAGGTGGGAAGACAGGGTTAGGGGGGCATAGATAGTTGGAGGGGATAGGACAGGGTTTAGGACATAGATAATCGGAGGGTGAGGGGGTGGGGGGGGTTACAGGTAGGCATACATAGGTCAGGGGATGGAGGGAGGGAGGGAGGTAAGTAAGGAGGGATGGTGGGAATACTGCTGAGGACAGCACCCAGCTACTTCCTGGTTGTATGTTTGTCCGTCGTGTTCGACGATGACCTCCAAAACAGCAGAGGAGGCAGATGCTGTTTCGGAAATTGGGCAGAAATTTGATTATAGTGGAGATGCCTTGCCCACAGTACACCCCCACTCTCTCGGCCAAGTGGGCATAAGGACAGTCAGCGTTGGAGATGTTCTCCAAAGGCCAACCAGCCCCCAGGGCTGCAGCACATAAGGACTGTGCGAGTCAAGCCTCCTAGTCAGAGAGTCATAGTCGATCACTAAAGACAACTGTAAAGTGGAATTCCATGAATGGGAAAGCCACTGATCACACAGCCTCTCACTTTGCTGTTGCCCCCAGCGTCAATGGTTTAATCAAGAACCATGATAAAGCCCAGGCGCTGACGGCAATAGGAAGACTACTACTCCATGTTGGGTTTTGGATTTTTTGTCTCCGCTCTACCAGATCTTGTGGCCATCTTCTGTTGTTGATTCTAGCTCTGAATCCTGTCCACCTCACTTCAGAAAGACCAAGAATGTCCCAGTGGCATCTCTCCATTTTGTGCTACAGCTCTTTTCTTTTTTTTCATAGGCGTGCAAGGGTGCGAACAGTCCATGTCCCTATGGTAATTTGTTCTGTTGGCAGTTTGAAGGTAAAATCGGCATCAGTAGCAAACTTTTTACCTGATGCATCCCGGTAACCTACAGTGAATGGTGCTTCCTTCACCTTCACCTTCATCTTCACCTATCCCGTAGTCTCCTTGGACGCACCAACGAAGATTTTGCAACCAGCTTCCTCCACTCCCCGCGGTGCTCTGTTTTCTGTAGCAAAATCGTTCCACTCCAGGCCAGTCCACTCCACTCTCTGATGTCTTCTTCCCATCGTTTTCTCTGCCTGGAATGCTGCCGGTCGTTGTTCATCCGAGCCTCGACCGATCCGGCAGAATGCTGTGCTGTAGATAGTCTACCAGCTGTAAAAAGGTACCTGCTCTCTTTAGGGTCAGAGGAGGTAAAGCAGCGAGGGAGAGGAGATGGACGCCGCCCTCAATATGCTGGCCCCTTGAGAAGTTGAGATCTCTGAGATCTACTATCTCCTGTCTTTTCTGTAGGCTTGGGGGCTATTCCTTCCTTGGCGGTGTCCATCTCCCTGTCCTAGTCTCTTACTGCTGGCTAAGAACACGCCACCAGCCCCTCACACTACCCCTCCAGCATCCCTTCCAGCAGAAGTTCAGTGGTGACCAGGGTGTGGCTGTGAAAGAAACAGTTCCAGAGCCAGTGGTGAGAGTGGAGTGCCAGTGTAGAACCAAGTGCTCCTGGGGTTTTTTCCCAAGAAGCGCCCTGCTGCCAGAGAATCCATGGTACCATCCATCCCTGACCTGACACCCATATACACCCACACCCCAGACATGAAGGGGGTGGGGATGGTACTTAAGCTTTAACCGATGTTTACTGTTTTTGTATTTAGCCCAGATTGTGTCTAAATTCTAGCTGTGTACGTCCCTGTGTCTGAGGGACGGGGTCAGAGCACTCGCTTTCCCCCAGCTAAGGTTAAAGCAACATCGAGCGTGGTTACCGCTTGGATGGGTGACCGTTTGCGCGCCTTGGCTTCAGTACAGTCCCCCCCAGTTCACCCATGAGTACCTGCCCTCTTTAGGGTCAGGGAAGGTAAAGCAGCGAGGGAGAGGAGATGGGCGCCTCCGCCCTCAATTTGCTGGCCCCTAGAAAAGCTGAGGTCTCTGATGCCTCGTTGCCCTACGACCGCATAGGTTATGGGACACCTTTACCTTTTTTTATGCTGGCAGTTGGTATATAATAGGATGATAATATATCCAGCTTTCTTTGGGGAAGT
>CM054143.1:12680863-12688363 GCA_028751875.1 Rapana venosa | reverse complement strand
CTACTAGATCACTTGACTGCCCAGCTACTTTAAAGAGTTTACGTAAGTTTTTCCTGGCCATTCTGCATTCACTATCATACCAGTCATCCATCTGTCGGTCTGTCTTGTCTCTAAATTGTTTTGTCATACAGCCAGCATTTTGTATCAGACAATGGTTGAAAGCGGTTAATGCTTCGTCAATATTATGGTCAATAAGGCTTACAGCTAGTTCTAACATTTTCTGAGTTTCCTCACTTTGCATTAATGAAATAAAGGTTTCCTTTTTATTTTCATCCCACACAAGCTTAGTTATTGTTAGGTTTTCATTACAGATATTCGGTCTCCCATCAGTTCTGTCACAAAGGTTTAAACAAAGTTCCACAGGCATATGATCTGAGTCAAATCTGTCTTTAACTGTAAGCTGGCATAGAGAGTGAAAAACAACAAATACATCACTTGACATTATGGAATAATCATTAACACTACTGCCAGAATCTGAGATGTATGTATAGCAACCTAAAGGGTCGCCCTTACATACACCATTAAGAATACATAAATCAAAAGTTACACATAAATTCAACAGGCGTTTTCCATAAGTATTTGTTACTTTATCATGAGACTTTCTGTTCATATTTACTGGTTGGCTTGTATGTATTAAATCAATAATATTTTCATTTGACACATTTGTTGGATTAACATCAGCTGTTCTACTATTGAAGTCACCTGACAAAACAATGAATACATCATCATATTTCAGCAAACAGTCAGTCAAACATTCTTCCAGTATACTAATACCACAATCAACATCGAAATAGGAATAAAAAGGAGATCCCTCTGGTGGCACATATACACAAATATACAAAATATCTTTCTCAGTGTTCAACATGTCCTTATCTATTAGGAACACCAAAATGTTGGAGTAGTCAACATCAATGCACTGAACGTATGAAGCATACACTTTCTTTATGAGACACACAATACCACCTGAGGGACGACCATGTTTAGTAAACCTAACAGCAGATTTATAGTAACTTGCATAATCATTGAATAAGTCGGAATGAAATGTTTCCAAAAAAGTTTCAACAAAACAAATGAAGTCAAAAGAGCGAAGATAAGAAAGGAAATCTTTATTACGTAACTTAAGGTTATAAACCATTAATATTCCATTGCAAAATTTGGAACGACTTTTTTACAGAGGGAAGGGAAGGGAAAGGATGTGTTTGAGAATGGGTGTCATCACACGCGTCATTACACACATTCGGCACACTTGCACTGGCAGGGCGGTCACTGCCACTGTCATTAGATTCGCAAACACTAGCACGTGAAACTTGAATACTAGCACGTGCAGCTTTACATGCCACCTTGCCATATGTGCTCACAGATTTTACCACCGGTGTCGTGTCTCTGGGTGTTCCCTTTAACACAAAGGGGGAAAAACAATTGTTAACAGAGGGAAGAAGTTCCCCACATGAAGGGCGGCCATTTCCCTATTCTCTCTCTCTCAAATTCCCTCCCTATCTACAGAAAACTTTTTCCCTTCAATGACCAGGTGATCAAACACCATGGCCACCTTTTTCTGTTTTTGTTTGCTTTTTTAAAGTGAGGGGTCAGTAAACGTCTGATTTCCCGCACCCTCCACGAGAAGTCCTCCCCAATGAAGACCTTAGTGCCCTTCAGTTTTCCCCTTGCCTTCAGAACATTGAGCTTGTCCTTGAAGAAGGTGCAGCACCCAATGACCGGAGAGTTGGGCTTACGGTTCAGACGGTGCAGTCTGTCAAAGGGGACGTCATGCGTCAGCTCCAGCTTGTCCGTGAAGAGATCCCTGACAGCAGCCTCCAGCTCCTCTGACGTCTCCTTCTCTGGCCTGTGGAGTCCGTGGATGATGACGTTGTTGCGCTTGGATCTGTTTTCCAAGTCGTCCGTCTTCCTTTCCGTTTCCTCCACTCTCTTCTCCAGTTCAGCGTTCTTCTGCCAGAGCTCAGCGTTCTCCTCACGAAGAGTGGCACATTCTTCTCTGAGGTCCGTGATCTCGTCCTTCAGCGTGGTGTAACACTCCCTCAGACCCCTGACGTCTTCTTTCATCTCCATGTAGATTGTCGTCATCGTGTCCAGCCTGGAGATGATGTCAGTCAGTGAGGGCTCACTGGCTGTATTGGCTGATTCCTCCTTTCCTCGGGCCTTTGGTGACTCGGAAAGATCGAGAACCAAGCTTTGATTGTCGTGTACCAGGGCGAACAGGTCCAGGGTTCGATTCAATATCACCACACCTTGCCAACAGCAAACTGCCCCAGAACAAAAACGAGAGGAGGCAACCAAAGGTAACACCATCTACCTTCGTCCTCAGTTGCAGGCCCAGTTTTCCCATTTTTTACTCTTGTACGTTTGTACATGAAAGAAATGAAAATAAATATAAAGCAGCCACATTTCTGCCTAAAGTCCAGATTACCAGATGGCATGGTCACTTATGTTGCCCTCTGTAAAAACTTGATGCTCTACAAGATGTGTAACACCTTAGCTGTGTTGTAGTCTAGGCCTAGCCTAATAGGCTAATGATGCAACACACTTGAGACTGGCCCAGCTTAACAGGCCAACAGCAATGAAGCAGAATACAGGGAAGGAGGGTACACGGCACACACACACAACCAGAGGTGTTACAGCACAAAGGTCCACCACTTCACCACATCACAGCTCTTTGTTGGAGACCAAATATTTGTATTGAAATCGTCAATATCTCATATTTGCACTGAATTTTATAAGCAGAAATTTAACATTTTGTTCACTGATGAAGAATGAATCCTTGTGTATAATTTTCAAGTGAATCACATTTGAACAACTTTTAAAAATACACCTTCTCTGGAGAGCCTCTCCTGGCACGTCTTACTCCTAGGCCTCCTAGACTTATCCCCACACACAGAGAGGGAGAGAGAGAGAGACAATGGCAATGACAAATTCTTTTATTTCGAGGATAATGAATAAGCACTCATGTGCCTTTTTTACATCCAGTCCCCGCCCATAGGGATACATCTTAATGATAACCCAACACTTATACACTCTCACACAGTAGAAACAAAGGGAAATAACCCTTTCAAAAAACAAAAACAAAACAAAACAACAACAAAAGACCAAACAAATAAAAGAGAACCCCCAAAACAACCATCCCCCCCCCAAAAAAAGAAAAAAAACACCCCAACAAAAGAGCCCCCCCCCCCCCCCCCCTCCCCCAACAAAAATCAATGGGGAAAATAACAACAAAATAAAATAAGAAAAAGAGAAAGAAGCAAACAACAGCAACAAAAACAAGGGGGAAAAGAGAGAGCGCGAGAGTAGTGGGAGGGTGTGGGGAAGGAGGAGGAGGAAGAGGGTGATGGTTGCGGGGGGGGGGGGGGGGGGGGGGGAGAGATGGGGTGGTTAGGGGGGGGGGGGATTGGAGTAGGGGGGTTGGTTGTGGGTGGTGGGGAGCAGGGAGGAGGTTGGGTGGGTGGGAGTGATGGTAGTTGGTGGGTGGTGGTGTGTGTATGTATGTGTGTGTGTGTGTGTGCGCGCGCGCGCACAACACGTTTTCACTCATACTTTTTTTCGAACGCTCAGACAGCAACCACAGTTGTCCGTCATACGAGCGAAACTGCGTTGCTGTTAAGCGCCTGACAAGTCAGGCCCAGCACATCCGACTAAAGCATGGGAGAGAATTGTTATCTTTTAAGTCTTTCTTCTTAAGAAAAGAAAAAAAAAGGCAGAAGAATGGACCAAGAAGGCAGAAAGTAGACAAGAAGGGGATGACAGGAAGAAAAAAAATAAGGCAGAAACAAAAGAGAAGGATAGAAAAGAGGGAATTCCTATCACACAGTTTCCAGAAGGTGGGAATGCTATTGATACTGACAGGCCCCTGGCATCGCAACGGGAGTGGGGGGGGGGGGAGAGGTGGTTATGTAACAGACTACAATAATTGCTGTCTGAGCGTTCGAAGAAGACGACGAAGAAGAAGTAGACAAAGAAGAAGACGAAGATGAAGAAGACGAAGGAGAAGAAGAAGAAGAAGACGAAGAAGAAGAAGACGAAGAAGAAAAAAAAAAGAAGAAGATGACGAAGAAGAAGATGACGAAGAAGAAGACGAAGAAGAACAAGAAGAAGAGCAAGAAGACATATGCAGCCTTGGACAGACGTTTGTCAATTTGCTTTCTAGAATTGTGATATTTTTAGGGTAGCTCGGGCAGCTCCAGTGAGAAGACTTGCGACCACAGCTCCTAAATCGGATAACTCCGGTGGGACTGTAATTTAATCTCCCAACAAACAAAAATCAAAGTTGGTCCATTTATGCAGAAATAGAAGTGCAGAAATGTCATGGAACTAATTCTGGGGTATGTGGACATTGGCTTGTCTGATGGACAGATGTATGATGAGATCACCCTGACTCTGGAAAATGCAGCGCAAGACCCTGAAGTCTACCTGGTGGTTTTCACAGGTAAGGCTGGAGAAACCGTTTTACTAAGAGTGTGTCTTGTTGTTGTTGTTTTTATAATATGGTGTGTGTAGTGAGTGTTTGGGCTGGTCTTCCATTTCTTCTTCTCTTCACTAAAAGGGATATTAGACCCAAAAGATAAAGTCCGCTACATTAGAGCCAAACCAGGTTATCCCCAGTGCGTCCAAAGAAGGACATAACCTGGTTTGGCTCTAAAATAGCGAAATATTGAGCGCTTGGGTATGTTTCTGTGTGTGTTTTATATTTGTATGTGTGTGTGTTAAGTGTTTTCATGCATGTATGTATGTAAGCGTGGATTAGTGCGTGCGCTCAAGCACATATTTGTACTAATGTCTATATATGTGTAAGTTTACCTGTGACGTGTGGTGTGTGTGGTTTTGTTGCGTATGTGGTGTGTGTGTGTGGTGTGTGTGTGTTTCAATGAAATATCTACGAGCACAGAGTAATCTTAGTCTACTAAAAGAAGGTCGTGATGGCAACTTGGGGAACAGCATATTAATGTAACTAATGTCATGAACAGTAATTCAATCGAATATGATAATGTAACGAGTGTAACAGCAAAAACAATAACGTAGTTAATTTTATGTGTGTTTGTGTGAGTGTGTGTCTGCCTCCTAGCAAGCATACTTTTGTTTGTATGTGTGCCTTTGTGCTGTGGGTTAGTAGCTCGAATCGTTCCCCCCTCCCCCTTTCTTTTTTGCAATTCTTATCATCTTTGATTGCTTATGTTTGTGTCTCTTTCCATTCTGTAAAGTAACCTGTGTGGTCGTAGGGAAGCGAGGCATCAGAGACCTCAGCTTTTCCAGGGGCCAGCATAATGAGGGCGGTGCCCATCTCCTCTCCTTCGCTGTTTTACATTCCCTGACCCTAAAGAGGCAGGTACCCATTTACAGCAGGGTGAACTGGGGGACTGTACTGAAGCCAAGGCGTGCAAACGGTCACCCATCCACTTGGTAACCACGCTCAGTGCTGCTTAACCTTGGCTGGGGGGAAAAGCGAGAGCTCCGACTACTGAGCTATCCCCCCATTCTTTAAGTTCCTTCTTTTTTGTGTTATTTTATGTTTATTATTTCATTCTATCTCGTGCCGTTATCCTTTATCGCCAGGTATGGGAGACTACTATTATTTCATTCTGTATTTTGCCAGGCACAGGAAAATGCTGTCATTTTATTTTGTTGTTATTTGCGGGAGAGTAGTAACATTAAATGTATCTCTGCTGCCAAACACGAGGAGACTGTGATAATTTCATTGTTTTGTTATCAATTATGGGAGACTTTTTTTTTAAATTTGTGATGTTGCCAGCCATGGGAGATTACTATATTCTTTGTTGCTACAGATGGGAGATAACTATCATTTTTCACTCTTTGCCAGGCATGGGAGACTACTACTGGTTTTTTGGTTGTGTTTTTGTTGTGGGGGTTTTTTTGGCGGGGGGGGGGGGGGGGGGGGGTTGGGGGGAGGGGGATCCTTTCTGCTGAGTATGGAAGATTACAATTAATTATTTTCTTTGTTGTCAGGCATGGGCAAGCAGCGTTCTTTTGTGGGCTTTGTTGTTGTTGTTGCTGTTGTTGTTGTTGCTGCTGCTGCTGCTGCTGCTGCTGCTGCTGCTGCTGCTGCTGCTGCTGCTGCTGCTGCTGCTGCTGCTGTTACCAGACATGAGAGACAAGCCTTATTTCCTTCTTTGACGTAAGAACTACAATTTTTTTGTTAATATTCTTTGTTAGCCAGACATGGGAGACAATACTGACGTTTTCTTTTCTTTTTCCCTGTTACAAGGCAAGGGAGACTACTTTTGCAACGGCAGTGACCTGACGATGCTGACCAACATCGATCCGGAGAACATAGAGTCGCAGACTCGGGAGATCAAGGCTATCATCAAGTGAGATCCACAGTACGCTGCTTTAGGCATTGTCCATTTCTATTCGGGGACGGGATAGCTCAAGTGGTCAGAGCACTCGCTTTCCCCCAGCCAAGGTTAAGCAGAATCGAGCGTGGTTACCACTTGGATGGGTGACCGTTTGCGCGCCTTGGCTTCGTTCATTACAGTCCCCCAGTTTACCCAGCTGTAAATGGGTACCTGCCCTTTTTAGGGTCAGGGAAGGTAAAGCTGCGAGGGAGAGGAGATGGGCGCCGCCCTCAATATGCTGGCCCTTAAAGAAGTTGAGGTCTCTGACGCCTCGCTCCCCTACGACCTTATAGGTTATGGGACACCTTTACCTACTTTTATAGAAAGCCTATGAGGCTAGAAAGAGCACGAAAGTTCTCTTAGATTTCTATTATCGCCTTAGATACCTGTATACTTTCGAAAAGTACATAAATAATTTGCCATCCATCTAGGGAGCCCTTACAGTATATTACAATTTTTTTTCTTTCGTGTTTGGTTTGTTTGGGGTTTTTTTGTTCCTTGGCTAGAGCTCCGAGGTTCACCAATGGTGAGGTATTTGCGTATGCGACCGGTTTATATCCCCACCATATAGGTAGCCGCATTCCGACTTCAGGCAGAGTAACAATATCTAATTCATTATTATAACTATTGATTTTTGTGTGTATTTATGTGTTGCTCTTCCTTTGTATTTTCGTCGTTCAGCTTATTGATATGTGAAAATGTTTTGTTTCTCTGTAGTTCAGACGAGGGGACGGGATAGCCTAGTGGTTAGAACGTTGCGCTCGCAATCTGACGACCCGGGTTCGATTCCCGTTCAAGGGGGATAGTTTCCCCTGGAGTTAACATCAGTGCAGACTCCACTCTCCCCCAAAAGTCCTTCGGATGAGACTATAAACTGAGGTCCCTTTTGAGAACATCTTGCGCACACGTTAAATCCTGTTCCGCTTTTCGTAAGAGTAGGCTATTGTGTGTGCCGGTGGGAACAGATGACAGAATTGACAAAATTGCATAACACGGGGACTGGATGTAAAAAAGCACATAAGAGCTTATTCCATTATCCTCGATATAAAAGAATAAAATATCAAAATATTATGTAAGCAAAGTGCCCTGGCCTACAATATTGTTGTTACGCTTTAAAATGATATGTTGAGAGATTGTT
>CM054143.1:12664939-12667439 GCA_028751875.1 Rapana venosa | reverse complement strand
CAAAACGGCGATATTGTATCATCATAACAAGGGCATCTGCGGAGTCTCTGGCAAGCCGTTCTTTTCCAACTATTACCTGTGGGAGGGAACCCAACTCTTTGTCAACACAGAGATCTGCACAGAAAACGAAATGGGTTTTGGCCTGACAATACATAGCGCTTCACAGGGCAGGCGCTTGGCTGGAATCCAGGAGGAGAAGGAAAATTAGATTTAGACAAACCCAGGCAGACGAGGTGTCTGCGCGTGTGGATTCCGGAGTGAAGGCAATGTCAGGACATTGACATGTAGGCCCAGCTGAAGAAGTATTGCCCACAACCCAGTTCAGTGGAGCAATATTATTGTTATGTTCCTGTAGACACTTCAACGAGGTAAGTCAGATCTTGGGTGGCCGAATGGCCTTTGTGGTTTTGAGCGTCGTTTTCATAACCTGGTGGCATCTGAAGGCCTGGGTTCGAGTCTTTACTAGAGGCATCTGTTCGGGTTGATTGAAGTTTAAACTGATGTAAAGTTTGATCTGATATTGGTTCCACACACCCGAAAAGTCTTCGGAGGAGACTGTTAACTGAGGCTTTTTGTGGGCAAACGTGTGCAGAGTATATTTCTTACAGTGATGTTTCGGGGCCATGGTTTATTTATACAAAGAGTTCTGAGTTCTCTAACAGCAATATGCAGGGCCATGAAGCAATTGTACACAAAGTTTTCTACCAGCGATATACAGGGCCATGATGCAATTATATAAAGAGTTCTCTAACAGCGATATACAGGGCCATGATGCAATTATATAAAGAGTTCTCTATCAGCGATATATAGAGCCATGATGCAATTATATAAAGAGTTCTCTAACAGCGATATACAGGGCCATGATGCAGTTATATAAAGAGTTCTCTAACAGCGATATACAGGGCCATGATGCAGTTATATAAAGAGTTCTCTAACAGCGATATACAGGGCCATGATGCAGTTATATAAAGAGTTCTCTAAACAGCCATATACAGGGCCATGGTTCATTTGTACAAAAGGTTCGGAGTTCTCTAACAGCAATATACAGGGCCATGATGCAGTTATACAAAAAGAGTTAAAAGATTCTCTTACTGTGATGTATGAGGCCCGTGGTATTGTATTGTATTCTATTGTATTGTATACCACGTTAAGTCATGGCAGATTTCTCTGCGTGAAATTCGGGTTGCTCTCCCCTGGGAGAGCCGGTTGCTCTAAGAGCAGCGCCTCCCATTATCATTATTCTTTTCCTTTCCTGTCTGTATTTGTATTTGTTTCCCCATCAGAGTGGCGTTTTTTTTTCTCTACAGAAATTTGCCACGGACAAAGTCTCTTGTTGCCGTGGGTTCTTCTACGTTCGCTGAATGCATGTTACACATGGGACCGAAATTTATTGTCTCATAAAAAAACAAAACAAAACTAGCACCCAGACCACCACGCACGGTCTAGAGGATATATGGTGGTTGGAGGGAGGGGAGGGGGGAGTTTCTGAGCACAAACAGGAATCGAACCATCCACACACTTCGAGAACTCAGACTAAGGGCTTTTTAGGCAGGTGCGTTACCTCTAGACCACCGATCCACGTTATGGTAGGATTCATATATACAAGAAGCAAAAAATCACTTAAAATTTTTGTTATTTTATTAGGTTGCACATAAGGGTTAGCTTCTAGATCATATAGCATCTTCTGTAGAGTGCCAGTCAGAAAAGTGTTGGTTTTCACAGATTTTTTGAAGTTTGAAAAAATGCACTGTGTGCTTGTTTTGGGGGTGTTGAGGCCATAGATTAACACCAGGTAGTGATGAGGAAGTGGTGGGAACTGATCATCAAACGAGGATTGCTTGTATTCCTACAGAATTGACCCCCGCGCGTGCATATTGTGGTGAGGCTGGGGAAAAAAAGGTCAAACCTACCAAATTTGTTCGTATTGTCCTGAGTTTTGAGTCAGGGGCTAGTCTTCCGCAAGAAGTGGTTTTCTTCTTCTTCTTCTTCTTCTTCTTCTTCTTCTTCTTCTTCTTCTTCTTCTTCTTCCTCCTCCTCCTCCTCCTCCTCGTCGAACGCTCAGACAGCAACTATTGTCGTCTGTGATACGAGCGAAAATGCGTCGCGCTGCCGTTAAGCGCTTGACAAGTCAGGCCCAGCGCATCCAACAGTGGTTTTTTTCCCTTTCTTATTTCTGTGGATGCCTTAGCACGTGCAGTACGAATGCAAGAGTGATATATGAAAATAGAAGGAAAAGTGCCAGAAGCTAACCGTGGGGGGTAGGTAACCTTATTATCTTTCCTTTAATAATAACACCAAGAACACTGTCACGCGCGCATAACATTCTCAGACGTGTCCTTGACCTTCGCCATGCATCTTTCCTCTTCTTCTCAAAAGAAAGAAAGTGAACTTGAGAGGTCACGTAGGGGGAACTGGGACAAGAAGATGCGTGAGGAGGGAGGAGAGGTGGGGGTGGAGAGGAAGGTTTGGGGTTGGGGTGGCTGTTGAGGGTGGATGAGAG
>CM054143.1:12654939-12659939 GCA_028751875.1 Rapana venosa | reverse complement strand
CTCTCTCTCTCTTCTCCCTGTGTGTGTGTGTGTGTGTGTGTGTGTGTGTTTCTTTGGTCTTATGTTAAGCTTTTGATCGTTACGTTTAATTGGAGAGAAGTTGTTGGACGTTAAATTTACTCATTTGAATTAGAATTGTTTCCCATTTCGCTTCTGAATGGCTTGAAAACTTAATTATTATTTTTTTTATGAAAAGTTTGTGTGTTTTTTTCCCGTTTAACTATATGAGAGAGACAGAGAGAGTGAGACAGAGAAGAGAGAGAGAGAGAGAGAGAGAGAGAGAGGAGAGAGAGAGAGAGAGAGAAGTAGTTATATTTTATGGTGGCTTCTGGTTCCAACAGAACAAGTTATTTTTGCGGTCGCGCAGATCTCTCTCTCTCTCTCTCTCCTCTCTTCTCTCTCTCTCTCTCTCTCTCTCTCTCTTCTCTCTCTCTCTCTCTCTCTCTTCTCTCTCTGTATCTTCTCTCACGTTATATTTGCCTTTTTTTTTACATCTAATCCCCGTGTGTATGCGGTTTTGCAAATCTGTCATCCGTTCCCACCGGCACACAATGGCCTACTCTTACGAAAAGCGGAACAGGATTTACCGTGTGCGCAAAGATGTTCTGCGTGCGTTCGCACACGGGGCCTCGGTTTATAGTCTCATCCGACGGACTTCTTTGGAGAGTGGAGTCTGCACTGATGTTAACTCCAGGGGATCGAACCCGGATCGTCAGATTGCGAGCGCAATGTTCTAACCACTAGGCTAATGAAAGCAGCAGTACTGGGTCTGTGTGTGCACACTCACACTCACCCAGGCTCAGACTGCAGACCTCAATGATGATTTTGTTACCACACACAAAGAAGACGGATGCCGTAAACACGCCAAACTGTCCGCCAGTACGTCTCGTAAATCAATGAAGAAATAAACCCAACACCGGCACTGTATATCATCCGAAGAGCTATTTACTTTCGCATTTTCTGGCTCAGAAAAGCTTTTTTCCAGAAGAAAAAGAAAATGTAGGTTGGCAATTTTTGGAAGTGGGGACAGGGGTGGTGGGGGGGGGGGGTTGGCTGGGCAGGGTGTGTATATGTGTGTGTTGGGTGGGTGGGTGGGGGGGGGGTGGCCCGGGGGGGGGGGGGGGGGGGGGGGGCTGTTAGTGCGGAGTTCGCTGCTACTAAATTTGAATTTTGTTGGATTTTGTTACAGGAGTTTTAACAGTCCGTTTCACCAGCTGCCCTACACACGCATATACATACACAGATACAGAGACAACAGAGTGACAGAGAGAGAGAGAGAGAGGAGAGAGAGAGAGAGAGAGAGAGAGAGGCAGATGACAGACAGACAGACACACACACACACACACACACACACACACACACACACACACACACACCACACACACACACACACACACACAGTGTGTGTATGTGGTTTTAATTTGATTTTTGGTTTGTTTTGTTTGTTGGTTGATTTTCTTTTGTTTTGTTGTTGTTGGTTTTGTTTTGTGTCTGTTTGTTTGGGTTTTTGTTTGTTTTTGTTTTGTTTTTGTTTGGTTGTTTTTTTTGGGGGAGGGGGGTCGTTTCTTCTGTAGTTCTTTTTTTTTTTCAGAATCGCTGTAGCACATAACGAAATGTTCCACATGCTGTGTAACATTTCTTTGAAAAATAAATAAAAGGACATGGTTAATCATGAATGAGGGAGTACATCAATGAACTTTATGAAGAAGCTTTGCAAGCGAAGGCAGACACATTACATTTTTTGGGAGGAGGAAAAATCCTCTTTGAACGAGATTCAAACCCGGGTCAGCAGATCACGAGCGCTATGCGCATCACTGTAACCATTCTAACCACTAGGCTATCCCGTCCACGTTCAGCGAACATGCAGACCTGCTAGTGTCTTGTTGCTAGGAGGACACGAAGCTGTGCATGGAATATTACTCATCGCCTATTGTAACTTCAGGTTGTGGCCCTAAAAAACACCGGGTCTGTGCCTATGAATGAGAGAAAACATAGTGTGAAGCTGCATGTATGTAGTATATACATGGCTCCCAAGGGACTGGCTATTGTGGCTGGGTGAACAGGGAAAGGAAGACAGCCCAGAAATAAAAGTGAGGAAGGAGCATTGTTGGGGTTTAGTTGTTGTGGAAGAAAGTGTGTGGAGGATGGAGGGTGAGTAGAGGAGGAGGAGGCTAGACTGTGAAGTGGGTGTTACAGATGTTGTGTCTGTGTGTCTTTGTCAGAGAACAGATGCTGTGTTGTGTGTGGTGTTGTGTGTGTGTGTGTGTGTGCGCCTCCTGTGTGTGTGTGCGCTCCTGTGTGTGTGTGCCTGTGTTGTGTGTTTTGTGTGGATGTCCTTTGGGGGGAAAGAGATGTGGACTGACATACTTACTGAGTTGTTCTTGTCAGTGTGGGAATAGAATTGAGGGGATTGCTTGACTTTTTTAGGAGTTGTACTGTCTGTCTTTCATTCTGTCTGTATTTGTCTCGTGCTGTCGCTCTCTCTCTCTCTCTCTCCTCTCTCTCTCTCTCTCTCTCTCTCCCCCCCTCATCGTCTCTTCTCCTCATCTCTCTCTCTCTCTCTCTCTCTCCTCCCCCCCCCCCCTACTACTCTCTCGTCTTCTTCTCGCTCTCCTTCCTCTCTCTCCTCTCTCATCTCCCATGTAATAAAAGTCTGAAGTCTCTGTAAAAATGGTAAAGCACAGTAACACTTTCTTAGAAAAAAACTACACCCAGCTGGAAACTTCTTACATTTGTCTATCAACTACAGGCAACAACAAATTCTCTAGTGGTTTGGAAGCCAGACTCATGGGTCACACACTTATCTGAGACCCAGGCTCCCAGCTGTGGAGCTGTTTTATTAGGACGAGATTATACACCAGGGCCCACATGCAAATGAACACATATATTTTACACAAAATTAATGTCGAAAACTCTCATCCATATGTCATAATGATAGCATGTGGCCTGTGATATAAAATAATGATGACAACTCAAGCATCATACTGCGTGCGACCTGGAGAGGGATGGGTTCCGCCAGGTGTTAGTTAGTTTGAAGAGACACACTGCAGAAATGTTTCAGAACACCTCCCTGAAGTCGGAATGTGGCAACCTAAAATGGAAGCATAGGCAAAAATCTCACTATTTGTGAGCCTCAAGAGTTTTACCCGAGGATCAATCAAAAAAAAAAAAAAAGGAACAGTGCCCCAACAACAATTCAGGAAGTTACCAGTGAAGTCCTTCGGATGAGACTATAAACCGAGGCCCCGTGTTCGAACGCATGCAGAACATCTTGCGCACACGTTAAATCCTGTTCCGCTTTTCGGAAGAGTAGGCCATTGTGTGCCGGTGGAAACAGATGATAAAATTTACAAAACCGCATACACACGGGGACTGGATGTAAAAAAGGCACATGAGTGCTTATTCTATTATCGTCGATATAAAAGAATAAATAAATAAATAAATAAACGCACGCAGAACATCTAGCGCACACGTTAAACCCCGTCCCCCTTCTCAGAAAAGTAAGCCATTGTGTGCCGGTGGGAACGGATGACAAGATTTACAAAACCGCATACACACGGGGACTGGATGTAAAAAACCCCAACCCAACACGAGTGCTTATTCCATTATCCTCGAAATATAAGAATAAAATTTTTTAAAGTTAAGTCTGTTCACAAAGAAGCCAGGGATGGCAGTGCTGGTCTGACTCTGACTGGTGGCCATCAAGAAACGACCTGTGCTTGAAGAATGATAGGGCAATAAGGTGGAGATCGTATAGACAGACATACACACATGGCTCTGTCTCTCTAGGGACGGGCTACTGTAGTAACTGTTTTAAGAGAACGAGGATGAGGGGTGAGGGGGAGAAAGTGAAAGTGAAGAAAGAGAATTGGGGGGTTTAGTGGTGTGGAAGACACTGTGTGGAGGATGGAGGAGGAGGAGGAGACTGTGAAGTGGGTCTTACTGTCAGAGAACAGATGTTGTGTGTGTTTTGTGTGTGTTGTGTGTATTGTGTATGTGCGTGTGTGTGTGTATGTGCGTGTATTGTGTGTGTGTGTGTTTTGTGGATGGTCCTTTTGGGGCAAAGAGAATGTTGTGGACTGACATGCATACTGAGCGGTTCTTGTCAGTCTGGGAATTGCAGGTCATTGGTGGACTTTTAAATGAGTTGTTTTCTTGTGGAGTGTGGCATGTCCTGTCTTCTTTCTTTCTTCTCTCTCACTCCCCCCCCCCCTTCCCCCCCCCCCTTCCCCCCCCCCCCCCCCCTCCCACACACCACCTACCCACCCCAATTGCAGTTTGCCTGTCTGTTTCTGTGTCTCTGTCTGTTCTTTGTTGTCTGACTCTCTTTTTCTCCTATCCCCTCTTTAACTCTCATTCCTCTCTGCCTCTGTCTGTTTGTCTGTTTGTCTGTCTGTCTGTCTGTCTCTCTCTCTCTCTCTCTCTCTCTCTCTCTCTATCTCTCTCCTCTCTCTCTCCACTCCCTCCTCCTCTCTTTCGCTCTGCTTTCTTTTGGTTTTTGTTTTGTTTTGTTCTTTGTCTACCCCACCCCCTACCCACCTCACATACATACCACAACACAAGACACACACGCACACACACACACACACACACAACACACACACACACACACACACACACACACACACACACACACACACACCACACACACACACACACACACACTTTCACTCGCTCTCTCTCTCTCCACACACCACCACCACCACCACCCCTCACCACACACACACACACACCACACCAGCCCACACCACACTACCACCCCCCCATCACCCCCCCCCCCCCCCACCACACACCACACACACACACACAACACAGACACAACAAAATGAGACCAGCAATATAATAACTAAGCGAGCGGAAACAATCCTGCTTGCCTGCCTGACAAGCTGCAGTTTGGAAAAGTTCACAGACAGATAAAATGTCAGCCCTAGTTTATCAATGGGAAAGATTTATTGTCTCTCCCCCCTCCCCCCCTCTCTCTCTCTCTCTCTCTCTCTCTC
>CM054143.1:12647439-12649939 GCA_028751875.1 Rapana venosa | reverse complement strand
GATTAGTTTTCTTTAAAAAAAAAAATCAGAATATGTGAAATGGACTCTCGCTCTCGCTCTCTTCCCCCTCTCCCCCCCCTCTCTCTCCCTCTCTCCCCCCCCCCCCCCCCCCCCCCCCCTCCTCCTCTCTCCTCTGTCTGTCTCCCTCCATCATTTCCAAATCTGCGAGCATACAGAATCACTCACACTCAATATCTTCTAGTTATCACCACCCCCCTGCATAAAAAACAAAACAAAACCACTAACGTTTTCTGCTATGATGTCTACCTTCCCCCTATCCCAAACATGTTTTGTATCTATCGTGGTCCAAGGCCGAAGTGCAATAAAATTTCACAGTGTTTCTCTCTCTCTCTCTCTCTCTCTCTCTTCTCTCCTCTCTCTCTCTCCTCTCTCTCTCTCTCTCTCTCTCTCTCTCTCTCCCTCGCTCTCTTTCTCTTTTCCCTCTCTCCCCCCACCCCCTCTGTTGTGTGTGTGTGGTGTCTCTCTCTCTCTGTGTGTGTGTGTCTCTCTCTCTCACATATCTTACATTTTTATCCAACTTTACGAAGACAATGATGGCTGGATGGCTTTCATTGCTTTGGTTGTAAAACACGATATACAGCAATAAAATGTGCGTTGGGGTTTTTTGTTGTTGTTTTTTTGGTTTTGTGTTGTTGTTTTGTTTTTAGTTAATTGTTTGTTTTAGTTTACCGTTACCTACTTGGTGCACGATTATCTCTTTTTAAAAAAAATTGACGTTATTTTTTATTTGAAGACAAGAGAGATAATAGAGAGAAAGAGAGATGAAAATGGAAGCAGAAAGTAGACAGACACATTGTGTGTGTGTGTTTGTGTTGGAGGGAGAGGGAGTGAGAGAGAGTGCGAAGAGAGACAGACAAGACAGACAGAGAGACCGAAACAGATTATCTCTCCCCCTCTCTCCCCCCCCCCCCCCTCCCTCGCTCTCCTCTCTCGCTCTCTCTCTCTCTCTCTCTCTCTTCCCCTCTCTCTCTCTCTCTCTCTCTCTCTCTGTCTCTCTCTCTCTGTGAATCTCTTTCTCTGATTCTCTCTTTCTCTGTCTCTCTAGTCTAATATAATAATAATAATAATAATAATAATAATAATAATAATGTATGGAATTTATATAGCGCTGAATCTTGTAAAGCAACAAATCAAAGCGCTCAGATTTTATTTCATACCACTTTAAGTCACGGCAGATTTCTCTCCGTGAAATTCGGGCTGCTCTCCCCGGGGAGAGCGGGAGAACGCGTCGCCACTTAGCGCTGCGCCACCCTTTCACCCTTTTTTTTCTTCTGCAGCTGTATTTGTTTCCCTATCAGAGTGGCTTTTTTCTAAGAATTTTGCCAGGGACAACTCTCTTGTTGCCGTGGGTTTTTTTACGTGCGCTAAATAATTACGTGTAACACACGGGACCTCGGTTTATCGTCTCATCCGAAAGACTAGCGCCCAGACCACCACTCATGGTCTAATGGATGGGGGAAAAATTTCCGGTCCAAACGGGGTACGAACCGCCGCACACTTCAGACCCGGACTTTTCGCTTTCTAGACAGGCGCGTTACCTCTAGACCACCGATCCACCTAGTACCTAGTAATATCACTAAATGTGAACAGACTTTCAACATACAATAACAGTAAGGAAGAGAAAAAAAAAGAGATTGTATATATAATATACACATACATACAGACAGACAGACAGAGACCGACAAAACAAAGTTTCATCCAGAAACATTAACCCCCCACCCACCCACCCAAAAGAAAAGTCCACCTTTCTGTTACTTCCTTTCTTCAAGTATTAACAAACTTTTTTAAAACAACAGCAATAACAACACTACAATGGATGTGGCCCGGCCGCAAAACGGAACAGACTGGCAGCTTGACTGCGCCACTAAAACTTGCACACGCGTATTGCTGTTGCTTCCTCCCAGACAAGGGGATCCATCACCCGGTTGTCTGTCTGCCTGCGAGTCTGTGGAGCCAAAGACCGACGCCACCATCTGCTGCTGCTGCTGCTCGTCAGAAGTGACATGACATGGCCAAAGCTTCAGTCACGACGTCTGGAGGGATGTAGGCTGTGGCAGACACTGGGAGAGAACTACTTGTGAGGGAGGATGGGAGAGAATTACTTGTGAGGGAGAATGGGAAAGAATTGTGGGAGAGAATTTGTGAGGGAGAATGGGAAATAATTGTGGGAAAGAACTACTTGTGAGGGAGAAAAGGGAAAGAATTGTGGGAAAGAACTACTTGTGAGGGAAAATGGGAAAGAATTGTGGGAAAGAACTACTTGTGAGGGAGAAAAGGGAAATAATTGTGGGAAAGAACTACTTGTGAGGGAGAATGGAAAAGAATTGTGGGAAAGAACTGCTTGTGAGGGAGAATGGGAAAGAATTGTGGGAAATAATTTGTGAGAGAGAATGGGAAAGAAGTTGTGAGGGAGAATGGGAAAGAATTGTGGGAAAGAACTTGTGAGGGAGATTGGGAAAGAATTGTGGGAAAGAACTTG
>CM054143.1:12634939-12642439 GCA_028751875.1 Rapana venosa | reverse complement strand
AGAACTAATAATTATGTCAACGTGATAAGGCCGCAGATAAAAATTGTAGTGCTAACTGGTAAAAATTGGAATTATCCTCATGAAAGTGTTCGGAGCGTTTAATGGCGCCGTAAATTAGGAATTGATTTACCACAGATCGGCATGTCGCTTTTGTGGGTTCCTTTTTATCAGAACTAATATGTCAACGTGATAAGGCCGCAGATAAAAATGTAGTGCTAACTGGTAAACCACTTGATACCTTGAACACGAAGTGAGCAGCACTTCTGAATGTCTGGGAAGAATTGTCTGGGTCTGATGGCAGCAAGTTCTCCAGGTGGGAATGCCTGGTGAGGCCTGTCAGTATAAACAGCATCCCCACCTTCTGAAAATATCCCAGGCTTGCGCGGCACGCTTGTGCTTGCGCGGGGGGGCTAGCCTGTTTGTTTGTTTGTTTTGTTTCTTTGTTTGTTGTTTGGTGGATTTTTTTTTTGTTGGGGGGGGGGGGGGGGGGGGGGGATGACTTGCAACCACAGTCCGAAATCGGATAACTCCGCTAGGACTATAATACAGGGATAGCCTAGTGGTTAGAACATTGCGCTCGCAATCTCACAACCCGGGTTCGATTCCCGTTCAAGGGGATATTTTCCCTTGGAGTTAACATCAGTGCCGACTCTACTCTCCCCAAAAGTCCTTAGGATGAGACTATAAACCGAGGCCCGTATGCGAACGCACGCAGAACATCTTGCGCACTCGTTAAATCCTGTTCGGCTTTTCGTAAGAGTAGGCCATTGTGTGCCGGTGGGAACAGATGACAGAATTTACAAAACCGCATATACACAGGAACTAGATGTAAAAAAAAATAAAAAAAAGCACATGAGTGTTTATCCTCGATATAAAAAAAAAATCTGAGCGCTTTGATTGTTGCTTTACAAGATTCAGCGCTGTATAAATTCCATACATTATTATTATTATTATTATTATTATTATTAAGTAAATAAGTAAGTAAATAAATAAAAACAACAGCAACTGAACAATCGGTGCTAAGAATTCTCCTCTTTTCTAAACCCTTTCTTTGTTTCTGCCTTGGCCCTTTTCTTCCTGTCACCTCATTCGTGTCTATTTTCCGCCCTCCTGGTCCATTCTCGTGCCTTGTTTTTCTTTCTTTCCAGAAAGACAAAGTATAACAGTGCTCTCCCACGCCGAAGCAGGATATGCTGGGCCTGATTGTGTCAGGCGCTTAACGGCAGCGCAATGCATTTTCGCTTATATGACAGACAACAGTAGTTGCTGTCTGAGCGTTTGACGACGCCGACGAAGAAGTAAACTCTTGCGCCCTCATGAAGATGGCAATTTTTTATAACTCCGGATTTTTTTGTTTTTTTGTCTGTTGTTGGTTGGTTTTTTGGTTGGTGGTTGTTGTTGTTGTTGTTGTATTTTGGGGGGGGTAGTTTGTTTTATTGTGATTGTTGCTGTTGTTTTGTATGTTTACAAAGTAGTATAGATTGGAATCCGAGCAGGAGGAGGAGGGGAGGGGATGGGGGTGTTGTTTGTAACCACGCTGAGAAAGTATGAAATAGAAAATGTTGTGTTATATGACTAAAGCAAGACCCAAACTCTGTAGTCTCCTCTTACCTAGTCTTCGCCCACACAGAATATAGGTTAAATAACTTAATGCTGTGAGGAATATCCGAAGTGTGCGCCGGTTACCAGCAGAAGTAGGAGGACTGACTGCCCCTAGGATGCGCAAACTTGTGGGGATTATTTATCACTTCTGCATACATTAGGGTCCCATTTGTCCAGAAACCCTCTTTAGGGACATTGCACTCATAATGCCTGTAGCCATTGAAATGGAAATCGTCTGACGGCCTTTTTTTGTTGTTGTGTCCATCTGACTGATATTGGTGAGATATAGCAAACCGGTTATTTACAGTACTTTGATTTAATGGGAAGAAGCTTGTGCGTACATGTGCACGTGCACACACACGCACACAAAGGATACTCGCTGGCACTTGCGTGCGCACGCGCGCGCGCGCACCTACACATACACATGCACACACACACGCACGCACGCACATACACACGCACGCACATATACACACACACACACACTCATATGGAAACAGATGACAGATTTTACAAAACCGCATACACACGGGGACTGGATATAAAAAAAAGCACACGAGTGCTTATTCCATTATCCTCGATTATAAAAGAATAAATAAAAATAATAAAATATAATAATAAAAAATATACGTTCACACACACTCTCATATAGGCCACCCACACACACCCACACACACACCCACAACACCCACACACACACACACACACCACACACACACACACACACACACACACAACACACACCACACCACACACTCACTCACTCATGTACGCATGTAGCCTATGCATGCATGCACACGCGCGTACGCTCGCACGCCTTTTCCTTCCCTTTCTCCTGTTGGCTTGCAACATTAGTTCTCTTTCTCCCCCTTTCTTTCACTCTCTCTTTTCTACCCTCGCCTATCTTCTGTCTTGTCTCTCTCTTTCCCTTCTCGCTCGTTCTCTTTTTCATTCTTCTCTCTCTCTCTCTCTACTTCTTCTCTCTCTCTCTCTCTCTCTCTCTCTCTCTCTATCTATCTATCTATCTATCTATCTTGGGCTTTACAGCTTAACACAATAAATCATTGTCTCTCTATCTTCTTCTTTTCCCTTTCTCTCTCTCCCTCCTCTTTCCCTCTCCCCTTTCCCCGCTCTTCCTCCCCTTCCTCCCCTTCCCCCCTCCCCCCCCCCTTCTCTCTCTCATTCTCCGTCTCTGTCTCTCTGTCTGTCTCTGTGCCTCTGTCTGTCTTCTCTCATTTAGTAGTAAAACGTAAGAACTGCCTAATATTGAATGCTTCTGTCTGTCTCACTGTCTCTGTCTCTCTGTCTGTCTCCCTCTCTCTCTTTCTCCCCCTACCTTCCTCCCTCCGTCCCTCCTCCTCCTCTCTCTCTCTTTCATTCTATCTCATTCAGTGGTAAACAGGCAAGAGCTGCCTAATATCGAATGCCTAATCGAATGTACCGTCAGATCCTGGTATGGTAGCAGAAGTTCAGTTCAGTTCAGTTCATTAACCTGTGTGTTCCGTCTCCCTATACCCTGTTACTCTGAGGTCAGTGGACGGGATAGCTCAGTGGTCAGAGCTCTCGCTTTCCCCCAGCTAAGGTTAAGCAGCAATCAGCGTGGCTACCACTTGGATTGGGTGACTGACCGTTTGCGCGCCTTGGCTTCAGTACAGTTCCCCCAAGTTCACCCAGCTGTAAATGAGCACCTGCCACTTTGGGGTAGGGGTAGGTAAAGCGGCGAGGGAGAGGAGATGGGCGCCGCCCTTAATACGCTGGCCCCTACAGAAGTAAGGTCTCCGACACCTCGCTCCCTTACGACTACATAGGTTATGGGACACCCTCAGATCCTGTTACTCTGGGGTAAATGGCTCCTGGACAGTCTGAAATGGGATTAGAATTGGGGAAAAGGGTTGGTTCGGGGTTGTAATAATGATTTTGTTTAATTGATGTTCACTGAATTCGGTTTATTCTGGTGTTTTTTTTCTATTTCTTGTCTTGTGTGTCTCACTGTGTGATTATCTCTGTGACTGTGTGTCTGACTGTCTGTTAAACTTTCTCTGTGTCTCCCCTCTGTCTGTCTGTCTATCTGGCTCTCTATTTTTCTGTCTTTCTGTCTGTCTCTCTATCTCTCTTGTCTGTCTGTCTGCTTGTCTCTATCTCTCACTCTCTCTCACTGTCTTTCTCTCTCTCCCAGTCTCTGTCTCTGTCTCTCTCTTTCCCAGTCTCTCACTGTCTCTCTCTCTCTCTCTCTCTCTCTCTCTCTCTCTCTCTCTCTCTCTTCTCTCCCAGTCTCTCTCCCTCTCTCTCCATCTCTCTCTCTTCCTCCCTCCCCCTCTCTCTCTCTTCCTCCCTCCCTCTCTCTCTCTACTCCTTACCCCCCCCCTCCCCCTCCCGCTCTATCTCTCTCTCTCTCTCTCCTCTCTCTCTCTCTCTCTCTCTCACTCTCTCTGGTCTGTCAAGGATTTAGCACAGTAAGCTCATTGGTCTTGGACAGTGGTGTTGAAGTCTGTGTGTCCTCTGACTCCCCAACACCCTGTCCCTAAGGCTAATGGCTGGTGGAGATTCTGAGATAAGATTGTAATGAAACAGAATTTGCTTCAGGCGGTAACACTATGTTGTTTGTTTGTAGTGGGTTTGTTTTGTATTGTTGTTTTTTTTTTTATTTTGTTTTTGTTATGTTTGTTTTTTGGTTTGTTTGTTTTTGTTTTTCCGTTTGGGTTTGGTTTATTATTTTTGGGTTTTTTTGTTTTTGTGTTCTTTTGCTCTCAGTTCGACTTTTCTCTCCTCTTTTGCCTTACCATTTCATTTTTTGAAGGTGTCTTTATATTATACTTTCTGTAGTTGTATGTCTGTCCATCTGATCTGTCTCTCTCTTGTCATCTCTCTAGTTCTCTCCTCTCCCTCTCTCTCTCTCTCTCTCCATCTCTCTCTCTCCCTCTCCATCCTCCTCTCATTTCTGCTATGGTTCTCTCATTTATTCATTCACTTTCTTAACGAAAATTTCTCTCTCAAAATTCTCGGTCCCTGTAAGATTTGTCTGCTCTCTCTCTCTCTCTCTCTCTCTCCTCTCTCTCTCTTCTCTCTCTCTCTCTCTCTCTCTCTCCACCCTCTCTCTCTCTCCTACTCATTAGTTGACAGTCTCCCATTACCTTTCTCTCCTCTCTTCTCTCTCTTCTCTCTACTCTCTCCTCTCCTCTCTCTCTCTCCTCTCCTCTCCTCTCTCTCTCTCTCTCGCACTCATTAGTTGACAGTCTCGCGATTACCTTTCCATCACTTTTCCACCGTCTGTGTATTATGTTAACATCTCCCTCCCCACCCCCCCCACCCCTCTCTCTCTCTCTCTCTCTCGCACTCAGTTGACAGTGTCACCATTACCTTTCCATCACTTTTCCTCCGTCTGTGTATTATGTTAACACTCCCTCCCCCCCCCCCCCCTCCCCTCTCCTCTCTCTTCTCTCTCTCTCTCTCTCTCTCTCTCTCTCGCACTCAGTTGTGACAGTGTCACCATTACCTTTCCATCACTTTTCCACCGTCTGTATTATGTTAACACCCCCCCCCCCCCCCCCCCCCTCTCTCTCTCTTCGTGTCTCTCTGTGCACATACATGTGCGCATTCACGTACAGTGTTCATGCGATCACCAATAACATAGCCTCGGAGAAAGTCTGTTATCGGGAGGGGCTGTAAAACTGTGCAAAAGAGACTAGCGTGGCGATTCCTCATCATCTCGCTGGGCCATCCTCAGTGGAGATCCAGTATTCTGGACACAGCCTCCTCTTTATTCCACGATTGCCGACAACGGAGGACGGGAGGGAGACTGTCAACATTCATCGTTTGTTTCCTCAAGAGACAAGAGCCGTGTGCGCAAGGTAGCTGTGTTTTGAGCACGTGTGTGTGTGTAAGAGTGTGTGTGTGTGTGTGTTGTGTGTGTGTGTGTGTGTTCTCGTAATGGTCGTATACTAATGGAGGGTGGGTTTTCAGAGGAGACGATTTTGCCTGATTTGCGGTGCGTCTTGGGTGTCTGAAGGGTGCGACAGGTCATTTTATGCCCTGAAGGTTACTTGAAGATCTTGCCTATACATATATATATATATATGTATAGGCAAGATATATATATATATATATATATATATATATATATATATATATATATATAATAAGAGAGAGAGAGAGAGAGAGAGAGAGAGAGAGAGAGAGAGAGAAACTTTGAAGATAGCATTTATGGACGATTTTCAAATATGGAGAGAAGCATTTTTATGATGTTGGTTTGGGGGGTGGGGGGTGGGGGAGATATTCTTTTATTTAAGCAAGATTTTAGCTGTTTACTGAGGTTTGTTTGGTTCTTTTGTTGTTGTTTTTTAAGCCTGGCATCACAGCTGGTTTGAAATTGATATTTTGTCCTTATTATTATTATTATTTTTTTTTAAAGAATTCATTCAATACCACAGTTATCTTACTTTCCATGTGTTACATTTTCCGCTGTTTTCTTCAACTGCAGCCCATTTTTTGGTTTGTAGATAAACGCTTAAGTATTTATGTAAGCAGTGCTTGTTGTACTCGTTTCATGTATCGGTGCTACGTTGTTCTCACCTAATTAACTTTTGTTTAAACCAATTCGTTCAATGATCTTTTGACTCAATTGCTCACTTTATCATTTGCAACCATACTTACTATGGTACGTTACCTGAATGGTTTGTGAATTATTTACTGTGGACTTTAAAAAAATGTATTCAGATTCTGGTCAAGTGGGTCTTTAAAAAAATAAAATCAAATACTTGTTTCTTTTATTCCTATTATATCAGTATATCTTTAGTTATGTATTCTTTTTGATTATTTAATCAGTTGGTTCTGAAAATGGTTGGGCATGAAAGTGCACAATAAAAACTGATTGTTTTAGTTTGTTTGTGTGGTTGGATGGGTTTTTGTTGTTTGAGTGAGTGAGTGAGAGAGAGAATGTGTGTGAGTGAGTGAGTGAGTGTGTGTGTATGTGTGTGCGTGTGTGTATGTATTTGTTTGTGTGTGTGTGTGACTGCGTGCGTGCGTGTGTATGTGTGTGCGCGCGCGAACGCATACACACACGCGCGCGCGCTATGTTATCTCTCAATGCTGCTGCTTACACGACGCTCACTCCGATCTCTCCTCGCGCCATCCAGTTGCAAAACTAGTCAGGAAAAGAAGCCGCAGAAAGCCGTACATGCTCTGCAACTATGAAGCCACCACCATCCTAATGAGGTCCCTAACGGCTATCGAGTCCCCTCAGTACTGTTCTGTACTGTCTGTTCCAACCCATTCACATGCAGGAGGATTGCATCTAACAAGTTATTCCCTTTTTTGACAACAGTAATACTGGTAGTTTAGTCACTGAGACGCCTACCCCCCTAAAAATAGTTGCAGTCACTACGTCCATTTCAGTAACGACACAAGTTTCAGAAAGTCTGCAGACTTTGAAAAGGTTTCCAGTATGGACTTTGTCGCACTTTGTCAAAACGGTTGGTAGTCTTCTTCTTCTTCTCTCCTTCGCTTTTTATAAAACCCGTCAGATGTGTGTAGGAAAAATAATGTCGTGTCCAGCAGGTGGACAAAAACACGAAAAGTCTTAGGTTCAGTTCCACCCCAACACACACACACACACACACACACACACACACACACACACACACACACACACACACACACACACACCACACACCACACACACACACCTCTCTCTCTCTCTCTCTCTCTGTCTCTGTCTCTGCCTCTGCCTCTGTCTCTCTATTATACATCCCTAAGGGCGGGGACTGGATGTAAAAAAGCACATGGGTGTTTATTCTTTATCCTCGAAATAAAAGAATTTGTCATTGTCATTGTCCTTTCCAGCTCCTCTCGTGGGTACTACAGCTTGGTTTGTAGGGTTACCTCTGTCGGCCACTCCATTTT
>CM054143.1:12612439-12627439 GCA_028751875.1 Rapana venosa | reverse complement strand
CCCCACCCCCCCCCCCCCCCCCCCCCCCCCCCCCCCCCCCCCCCCCCCACACACACACAAAACATCTTCCCGGCGTTAGGACCACTTTGTAACAGCTTTCAAGCCAGTTACAAACTTGTTCTTCTTTTATAATTATTATGGTCTGGAAGTGCTTCAGAGACATCTCTTTTTTTTTGTTTTGGTTCTGTTCTAACTGTATGTTATATATGCTTTTCGGAAGAGTAGGCCATTGTGTGTCGGTGGGAACGGATGGCAAAATTTTTACAAAACTGCATACACACCGGGATTGGATGTATAAAAAAAAAAGCACATGAGTGCTTATTGCGTTATCCTCGAAATAAAAAGAAAAGAATAGTATCATGGTTCTCCCCCCCCCCCCCCCCATTCCCCCCCCCCCCACCTTGCCCCCCCCCCCCCCCCCCCCCCCCCCCCCCCCCCCGTGGGATGGGGGGGCCTATCAGTGTAAACAGCATCCCCACATTCTGGAAATTCTGTGCTTAAAAAAATCCTCTTTTCTATCACTCTCTTTGTTTCTGCTTTGGTCCTTGTCTTCTTGTCACCTCCTTCTTGTCTGTTTTCTGACTTCTTCTTGGCCCATCTTCCTGCCTCCCCCTCCCCCCCCCCCCCCCCCCTCCCTCAGAAAGACTTAAACGATAACAATTCTTGTATCCTTTCCTCTCGGTAACAGGCCTGGGACTGTCTGATAACACACACTGTACTGTCCCTCTGACCACTCTCTCTCTCTCTCTCAATCTCGCTCTCATCTCTCCTCTCTCTCTCTCTCTCTCTCTCCCTCACCTCTCTCTCCTCTCTCTCTCTCCTCCTCTCTCTCTGAACCATCCATCCATCCCGTCCATCCATCCACCATCCATCCATCCATCCATCGTCTGTCTGAAACCAGCTCTTTCCTTACGACTCCGGTAATGTCGCCTGCACGTGTTGTTCTATCCCTGAGTGATGGGGACCTGACTGGGACTAAAGGTGCTAGTAGTGTGGTATGGGGAAGATAGCACTAATGGACGGAATGAGTTATTGTTGGTTTGTTTTTTTGGTAGTAAGTAAGTCTGTTGTGTTGTGCAAGCTTGCTTCTTATTTACTTACACCTGGGTGGGTTTTTATTTTGGTGGTCGGTATAATTATTGCCTTGCGTGTGTGTCTGTGTTTGTTTGTTGTTTGTGTATGTGGTGTGTGTTTGTGTGAGGAGGTGGGTGGGGTAGTTTGATGTTGTTCAGAGGTAATAAAGCAATGCCAAGTCTAAAGAAAAGAGAATGTGGTGTGTTGTTTAAGTCAAAGTCAAAACTTTTTATTTCCAGATATGTTTTTGTTTGTGTGTCTGTGTTGTTGTCTGTGTGTGAAGTTGTGTGCTTTTTGCACGTGTACAGTCATGCAAAATAAAGACACGAAGCTATTATTAAAAGAAAGGGTTTGTTGCCTCTGCTGTTCAAATTACCTCCGTAGGTGTGTGTGTGTGCGTGTGGTTTAGTGGGTGTGTGTGTGTGTGTGTGTGGTGTGTGTGTGTGTGAGTGTTGTGTGTGTGTGTCCAGCGCGCGTTGGCGGGCGGGTGCGATATGAATGTGTGCATGAATGTCCTAGACTGGTTGACAGTAAAAAAGAGCGAATTTCACTACCGTTCGGTAGAATAAACAAACTAACAACACAAAAAAATAATCAAAAAGAAAATCTTCATTGTTATTGCATTATTCCGCGCTTTTTAAAAAAAACAGAAACAGTAAAGAAAAAAGATGCACTCACAAAAAATGCATTGTCGTGTCAGATCCATGTCCCAATGGTAGTTTTTTTTCTCTCTTTTAAAAAACAAAAATTTCCAACCTGCTTAATTCCACCACCACTACCCCCCCCCCCCCCCCCCCCACTCAAGAACTGAACGACAAGCAACAAATGTAACATCCTTAACATTAAAGTGCAGACAACTGTCGACCGAATCGCTAAAAGTAAAATTAACAACAACAAAATAAAGACATGGACCGATTTCTTTTCCTTGATGAGTGAAATAAACACAGAGAGAAAATAAGAACAAGAGCAGCATTAACCCATCATTACCAATTCAAATGTACAAATTTTGTGTCTGAATGACTGATCGATCATACGACTGTAGTTTTTTTGGTTCTTTTTACATACTCGACATAGACATGTAAAAAACCCACCAGACAACTGAACAGAATAACAACAAGAATCCAGAGGACATTCGAAAAACTCTGTTTTTGTCATGTATAATCGATCATCCAATTGTGTGGTTGAATAATGTAATACCTTTTCTTTTGTGTAAGTATTCAAAAAACCAAATAAAGAAACTAGTAAACACACACCAAGAATAGCAGAGAAAATGGTATGAACAATAGTTTTTTGTAGGGTTTTGGCCACGTCTAATATCACAACGTTGAAAAGACTTAAATGGATTGGGAACACTCACACTCACACACACGCGCGCGCTGCGCGCGCACAACACACACACACACACAACACTCTCACAAGACACACACACCCACACACACACACACACACACACAATAAACACAAACAACCACACTCCACACACTTTTAAATCGTTTTAAATAATGTTTTCTTTAACTATACGTTTTACATTGCAACTGGGAAATTTCCATGTTGTTTCGTCTCTGTACAGGAAACCTAGTTCAACATCATTACACACTGGTGGGGCTTTCACAAATGGAAACCAAAAAAAATGCTGTACCATGGATACAATACAGAGTTTCTCCTCATCTGTACCTCAAGTAGATCAGCCCCTGCTTGTTGGCCCCCGGATGAAGTACACACACAACATACACACACACACCACACACACAACACACACACACACACACACACACCAACACACACAACCGCGCGCGCGCGCACAAATTGCTAATACACGCGAACGCATCCGCACGCCACGCACACATACACGCACACATGGCAATTTTAAAAAAAAATTAATATATAACTTTCGGTTTCCTCGTCCCCCTTTCTGATCCTCTTGACTCTCTTCTTCTGTGTGCCGGTGGGAACAGATGGCAGATTTACAAAACAGCATACACACGGGGTACGGAGGTAAAGGTAAAGGAGTCCATAACTATAGAGGTCCGTAGGGAGGCGAGGCGTCAGAACCTCACTTCTCTAGGGCCAGCAATTGAGGCTGCGCCCATCTCTCTCGCCCTCGCTGCTTACTGCCCATGACCCTAAAGAGGGTCAGTTAACCCATTTACAGCTGGGTGAACGGTGAAATGTACGAAGCAAGGCGCTCAACGGCACCCATACCAACTGGTAACCACGCTTCGAACCTGCTTACTTATGCTGGGGAAGCGAGTGCTCCGACCACTGAGCTATCCCGTCCCCTGTATACACACGGGACTTGAATGTAAAAAAGCACATAAGGTTCTTTATTCCATTTATCTTCGATATAAAATAAATAAAAGAATAAAAAAACACACACACACATGTTTAATCCTTGGGGCACACTAAAATAAAAATAATATTTTGAGAAGGGATTTTAAGGGGTTTAAAATGCAACAACAAAAAATTGGTTTTTGTTTTTTTTTAACTTTCGTTCCTCCTCTCCCTTTCGACCTCTCTCCTCTCTCCTCTCCTCTCTCTCTCCTCCTCTTCTCTCTCTCTCTCTCGTCTCTCTCGTCTCTTTTCCTGTTTTTTTATTTGGCAGATTTTTATTCTAAATTTAAAATTTTTTACATTACACCCCTAAAAGGGGCCTCGGGGCCCGGGGGGGCTATAAACAACAAATGGATTGGTTGGGCTGATTTCTCTGTCGCCCTCTTGTCTCTTCTTCTGCCTTCCCTTCTGTCTGTCTTTCTCTCTCTTCTCTCTCTCTTCTCCTCTCTCCCCTCTTTCTCTCCCCCCCCCCCTCTTTCTCCGTTTGTGTCGGGTCCGGGGTGTGCTAATTTGGTTTTTGGTTTGTGTTTTGTGGGAGTACACCCATTTCCCTTTTAAATTTAAATAACACCTTACCTCACTTTCAAAAACTTTTTCTTAAACACACACACCAACACACACACACACCACACACACCCCCACACACACACACACCCCACACACACAAAAAACCCCCCCACTATAAAAACACCACACGCCCGGGGCGCCGCAAAAAGGGGGTGGGGACAGGGAGGGGGGTACGTGAGGGGGGGAAGAGAGAGAAGAGAGGGGTTACGGTGTCAGATTTATTAAAAAGCCATATTGCTATTTTAACGCAAAGCAAAAAAATAATACACAACCTCTGAATTGTTTTAAAAGGCTTCAATGCGCTAGGGTTAAAAAAAAAAAAAAACCCCCAAACACGCACCACACCTCCCGCCGCACCCACGCACACACACACACACAAACACACAACACACAAACACACACACACACACACACCCCACAACACACCCAAAAACATACAATAGATAATAGATGTTGTGTTCATGTTTGTGTCAAGACATCGCATCACAACCCAGCAATTAGGGCGGCGCCCATCTCCTCTCCCCCCCTTTTTTACTTTCCCTACCCTAAAGAGGGCAGGTACCCATTAAAGCTTTGGGGGGGGGGGGGGGTGGGGGGGGGGGGGGAAGGGGGGGACTGTACTAAAGCCAAGGGCCGCAAAGGGCCGGTCCCCCATCCACTTGGAACCACACTCGATGCTGTTAACATTGCGGGGGGAAAGCGATGCTCTGACACTGACATCCCCCCTACTATACTAAAATAAAATGATAATAAGGGAAAGGAAACAGTCTCTGCAGGCAGCGACAGGCAGGGGCGGGGGACCACTTTGGGGACTTCGTTTACCCCTTTTGAAAATTTCACTGCCCCATTTTTTTTAGTCGGAAAATGTTTAGTGACCATCTTTTTTTTTGTGTTGTTGGTTTTTTTGTTTGGCTGGAGGGTTTTTGGGGCTTTTGATCTCTCTCTCCTCTCTCCCCTCTCTCTTCTCCTCCCCTCCCTCCCTCTCCCCTCTCCCCTTCATCTCTCTCTCTCTCTCCCTCTCTCTCTCTTATTATATTTTTATAAGAAAATAAAAATATATATATATAAATTTTAAAGAAGGAAGAGAGAGACAAAGACAGAACAAGAGGGGAGGAAAAGAGAAAAAAACCAAACAAAAACTTAAAATTTTTCCCCCATTTATTTTTATTATCTTTTTTTTTTAGTATCGTTATTTATTCTTTTATTTCAGAAAAAGAAAAGACCGGGCTTTAAAAATTTTTAAACATCATCCCCCTGTTATCTGTTTGTAAATACGTCATCTGTTCCCCACCATCAAAAACCAACCATTTTTCCAAAAACGGGAAAAATTTTTTTCCATTCAAAAGTTTGTGTTGGTTTTGGGGTTTGTGTGTTGTTGTGTGTTTTTGGGGGTACAAAACAGAACTCTTTAAAAAAAAAAAAAATTTATCCCTATTTTGCTTTAATTTTTAGGCAGCATTTTCTTTTTCCATATATTTCTAAAAATGCAACCCTTTTCTTTCTAACTCTATCAAAATCATTTTGTTTTTTTTGGGAAAATTCAGAAAGATGGGGTTTTACATTAACACCGTTAAATCGGGGTTAACAAATTTTTACTCAAATTTTGCAAAACAAAATAAAACCCCTTTAATTCAACCGGGTTTTCCAAGCAAAATACAACTGAACAACTACGCTATTTTCTCTAACATAACAATATCCATTTTGGGGAATTATTCAAAAAAAGGGGAATAACTTTTTTTGCTTTTTTGCGCAATGTAAGATCTGACCTTTTTTGTTTTATTTTTTTTTTAATTTTTTTAAAATTTAAATTTTTTTATATCGGGAAAAAGGAATAAAAATTATGGCTTTTTTTTTTACATCCAGTCCCCGTTTAGCGGTTTTTTTAAATGTCATTTTGGGGTGCGGGTTACACAACACATCGTGCACACACACATACACACAACACACCTCCGCGCGCATCATCACACGTGCATTTTGTGAAAGCCTTGTTTAAAGTTTACACGCAAAAAATTTAAAAAAAACAGTTGTGAAGATTCTTTAAAGAAAAAAAGTATTGTTGCATTTTTGCTGCTTATCTATTGCCAAAAACAACACACACACGCTCTCTCTCTCTCTCTCTCACACAAGGGATCATGATTGTAAAAGATCTTGTTTTTTTACTATCAGAAATTCCATTGTCTGCTACTATTTGTGTGTGTGTGTGTACAGTTGTGAAGTTTCTGCTCTGTGTTTCTGTCGGAAAGATCCGTTTCTGCATCAGTGCCACTGTGTGCTTGTCACATTGAAAGAGAGAGAGAGTCTGTTGCACTGTGCCTCTCACACTGTGTGTGGGGGAAAAAAGAAGTTTAGCTTGTCTTGTCTTGTCTGCTGAAGTCATCATGCCTTGGCTTGCTTTGTTGGCTGCTGAAACATGGAGGAATGTAATCAGCCGTTCAGATCAGGAAATAGCTGAATAATGGATGGAGAAATATTGATTTGGAAGTTTGAAAAAACAAAATAAGGAAAACAAAAATAATGGGTAAAAGAAATTTTTTTGGGTGTTTCCCCCCTCCCCCCCCCCCCCCCCCCCCCCCCCCCCCCCCTTTTTCTGTGTGGGGGGTGGGGTGTGGTTTTTGGGGTGCGAGAGAGAGAGAGAGAGAGAGAGGGGAAGAGACAACAGAAGACGGGACGGGACAGAGATTTGATTTGATTGATTTTTTTTTTTATTTTTTTTTTTGGAGGAAAAATGGGAAAAACACTTTATATTTTTTTTTAAACTCCCACAAACCATGGTATGCAGTTTAGTAAATTTTGTCACCCTTTTAAAAACCCGGCACACATGGCCTACTTTTTTGGAAAAAAGCGGAAACGGGTTTTAACGTTTTGGCACAAGAAGGAGAGAGAGAACGGGAACTCTGAACTCTGAAATTTTAATTGTACTTCGGCCCTTTTGGGCCCAACAATAAAAGTAAAGGGAAAAAGGGGGTTTGGGTTAAAAGAAAACGAGAAAACAAAAACAATTTTCAATCGTTTTTCCAGTAAAAAAACACTTTCCCAATTTTCATTACTACGAATAAAGTTTTCATCAAAATCGTCCCCCTAAACCACAGTCTTTACCAAGAGAAAACATTGCTTTGGGTGGCTACAACCCAAACAAAAAAACCTTCAACATCGTTTTTTATGCTAAAAATTTTTAACATTCAAAAAGATAAGCCTCAATCACTTTTTTAAATTTTACATCACATGGGCATGATGGGTACTTTTAAAGCATTACTTGCTTTGCCAATACAATCACACACACACACATACACAAAAAACACACCCACAGGTACACACACACATACACACAAACAAACACACACACACCGCGCGCGAAACGCCCCCCCCCCCCCCCCACACACACACAAACATACCCCACAAAAACCTTTTTCAAAGCAGTTTTTAAATCCCCATAAACAATCTTTACCCTGAAAAAAAATTGAATGACAAAAATTCTTTTACCAGCATTAAATTTCCCACCCAAAAACTTTCTTTCTTTTTTTTCACGCGTGAAAAATGTACCTTGGAGACACCATGCATTTGTTGGGAAATTTGCACTTGAAATAACAATGGATTGGGTTAAAAGCAAACCCCCCAAGAAACTTGTCTTTAAATAGAAAAAAGCAGGACCCCAAAAAACAGAAAAATGTTCATTTTCCTTTTTTTTTTTTTTTTTCTGACTTGCAAAATGGAAAAAGTTTTCTTCGGGGAAAGATTGCAAAAGCGATGTAAAATTTTTTTTAAATGGGGAGAACTTTAAAAATTTTGTTTTGGAGAGGGCCCAAACTCTAATCGTGGGGGTATCCAGGTCAAAACCCGAAACTTTTTTTTTTCCAAAAATTTTTTTAAAAAGATCTGTTTTTGGTTCATATCTGTCACGGTCTTTTATATTTGCCGACCATTTTGTATGTTAGATAAAACCTTTTCTCTGTTTAAATTTTTTTAAAAAACACTTTGACCTGAAACCCCCTGCTCCCAACCAAACAAAGCTAAATCCTGTCTTACAAAAAATTTTTTCCCTATTTTGGGACCCCCAAAACCCAAAATTTAAACCCTTTTTGGGTCAATTCAAAATAACATCTGATAACTATATGTGGCAGTCTTTCGTTCTTCATTTGTAAAAATTTTAAACCCAATACCAAAGGCCGAAACAACGAATTAACATGAAGAGGAAATTTCCCAAATAAACCATAGACCTTTTGAATTTGGATTTTTAACTGGTACACCTAAAAACCCTTTTGCAAGCCTTTGTATGAACTTTTTCTATATGATCAATTTTGTTTTAAACCCCATACTTCAAAAGCATTACAAAATTTGGGTTTGGGAATTTTAAACATAAAAATTTTTAAAAATGCTTTGGTGTCATTTCTTTGTTTTTTTTGAAAAGTTTTTTTTTAAATTTTGGACACCGTTTTCTTCCCTTTAAAGATGCTAGATTTTTCAGTAACCTTTTTTCCATACTGTTTCTTTGTAGTAAATTGGAATCCCAAATAACAATAACTATTCATATTCTAGTTTTTTAAACCCCCCAAAAAACCCATTTTCAGGTCGTCCAAAATTACCCCCTTTTTTCGGGAATCCCAAATGACTTTATTTTTTCCCAGTGTTCAAAATTTAATTTATGCATTGCAACATTTCCCTGCGGGATATTTAATTGTTTTTGAAACCCAATATACGTTGTAGATATTTAAAGCCACATCATCAGCAAAAAGTAAAAATAAACAATTCCATAATGCTGGAAAAAACTTTACACCCATGTCTTCCTTTCAATTCATTAAGTAGAAAGTTGTTTTTTAAAAAAATACAGAAAAAAAAGTAGGATTTTAAAACAACCTTGTAAAAACCCCAAAAGGGCACTAAAAATATTCATTAAATTCAAAATTTTGCCGTACACACGAACAAAAGAAATTAAAATTCCCTTAAAAGAAGCAAAAACCTTCCATTACACCTTGTTTTCCCTCATCCTTCAAGAAGTTTATCATAAATGAACAGAACCCAAATGCTTTTTTAAAATCAAAAAAAGTACAAATAACTTTCTGGTTTCTTCATCTTTAAAATTTCGGGGCCCGAAGCATATAAATTAAATATTTGATCTACTGTCGAACCCCCAAACAAAAAACCTGCTTGACTTTCAAAAATACATTGTTTTCTTCTAACCTTTTAAAAATCTTGCATTTAATAGGGTTTGTATAACTTTTTGGAAAAAAATACTTAACAATGAACCCCTCTGTTTTTTATCGTTTATCAGGATCCCTTTTTTTTTAGAAAGGTTTTTAATTATGGCTTTTGACCAGTCTTTGGGATAGACTCCAAAAACCCTGAAAAAAAATTTTAAAAAATTTTAAACCAAAAACCTTCCCCTTTTTGCCCCATTTTTAAACTTTTTCAGCTGATAAATTGTCAATGCCACTGGATTTTCCTTTTTTTAGTTTAAAATTTTGCTTCACCCCCTATTTTAAGTTTAAAATTTTGGATTTAAAAAATGTTCTTTCCCTTTCCCTGTAAATCAAAAATTCCCCCCAGTTCTTTTTTGTTTTCATAAAAGGTTTTTAAAAAAAATTTTTAAAATGATTAAACCAGTCTTCAGTAAAAATTTTGTAAATTTACTTGCAGGGATTTACCGCACCCCAAACTCCTTACTTTTTTTTCCAGAAGTGAGAAAATTTGAAATGTTACTGCAAAAATTCTGTTTTCCCATTCTTCTGAAACCCTTTTTTTTTTTATTTCCTTAAAAAACCCGTTTATGGGTTTTTCCCTTTTTTTAAAACAAAAATTTAAAGCCTTCCTCTTCATTTCGGGTTTTTTCCCTGAAATTGTTTAATTTAAGTTATTTTTCCTTTTTCGCAACTTCACATCAATCATAAAACCATTCCCCTTTTTTTAATTTTTTTTTTTAAATCCCGAGACACCCTTTTTCAAATGCATAAAATAGCCTCTTTCCCCACTTTAACAAATATGTCAAAGCCCCCTTCCCTAAGTGTTTTTATCATCCCTTGTGGCTATTAAAAATCTATTCTGTATAAAAACAGTGTTTAAACCCTTTTGAAATTCATCTTTCTTTTCCTCATTCCATACAATTTTTGTCAAAAAAACCCTTTACAAATTAGAGGTATGATCGTTTGCATTTTTAAAATATTTTTAAAACCCCTTAAAATCTTCAAAAAAACCCCGGAAAGGGGTTGGTCAGTTTTCTTTTTAAACTTTCCAAACCAGGAAAAAGTTTTTTGAACAGATGTTATTGGGCCCAAAAAAGGAAATAAAATAGTCGACTGTATTTAAACCCAAAAGATGCTATAAATGTGTAACAAATCACCCAAAAACCAGATTGCAAACCCCCCTTTTCAAATTTACACAATAAAAAAATTTTAAACAAAAACTCGATTTTTTGGTTTTCCCAAAAATACGTTTGTTTCTGAATCATGTGTTTTTTCTAGGCAATTGAATTTTGGAAAAAAGGGGAATAAAAATTTTCCCAAAATAATAAAAGTCATCACCCATTTGTAATTCTGGTTAGTTTTTCCGACTTTAAAAACCCCCCGTTGCAACAGATTAAAACATCATTTTAAATTTTTGGAAAAGCTCAAGCAAAAAAGTTATAGATCTTCCATGCCTTTCACCCCTTTTTTGTTTTTTTTCCAGAAGGGCAGAATCACAAGGGGGGAAAGTATGTTTTCAAACCAACATAATATCTTTGTTAGTTCCAAAAAATTTTCGTGCAACTTTACAAAAAATGGTTTTTGTCAAACTCCCCTCAACTTTATCCACAAAAGTCCCCCCAAAAATTTTCTGACTAAAAGTCACCCCTTTCCCGGGTTTTCTTCCTTGAAAGTGACAGTTTTTTAACCCTGATGAAAAATTAAATAAAAAACCCAAAAATAGGAAAAACAACCTCGATGAACAAAAGTTTCTGTTAAACAAAAAAAATAAACAAATCTAAACAAAAAACCCAACAAAATCTTTTGTTGTTTAATTTTTTGGCAAAAAGGGCCCTTAAAATTATAAATTTTTGAAAATTTTTTCCAGAAAAAATTAACACCTTGATCAGATTCCCGCCCTAAACCTTTAATTTAGCTTAGCTGCAGAAACCATTCTCCCTCTGACAGGGGAGCCCTTTTCGGCCGGCCCAAATCCCCATTTGGTCATTTCCTGGGGTTTCATCAATTTTTTAAATCCAGCCGTTTTTTCCTTTTTGGGGGTTTAAACTCTTTTGGGAACCCCTTTTTTCCATCACCAAATGTATCTGTTAAAAGAAATCGGTTTATGCTGCTTTGGGTGCCCGAAAAACCCGCAGGGACTTTTTCAAAGGAAATTTGCTTTGAATGACCAAAAAGAAAACAGCACGTCTGGGCCGGGAGCCTGCTTCGGCTCAAAAAGGGCTGTCGATTGCCCGCCCCTCTGTTTTTGAGGTGGGGGTTTGGTTTCTCTGTGGGTCCATCTTTAACTGCAATACAAGAAACCTTTATTCCTGCCAGGTCTTTTTAAAAATAGGCAAATTGTACTCTGTAAAGTGCCCCCCCGTTGGGTTTTCCCGCTTTGGGTGGCTTTTCAGCATCACCCCCCTGTTTTTGTCATTCTTTTAAATTTCCCGAAACTGAAATTGTCATTAAGGGTCTGTTTTCCCAAAAGTCAAAATTTTTTATTGTCAGTTGGGTTTCCCAGTCTTTTGTTTTCTTTTTCTGTCATTTTGTGATCAGTAGCCCTTTTTCAGAAAAAGGGCCCACATTCCCCAGTTTTTTTCTTCGTTTTTTCTCTTTAAAACCCCCCCTTCAAAAGTTTCCAAAATCAGTGGCTACAAAAATTGTAAACAGTCTTTTTTCTGTTTAAAACCAAAAAAATCACTGCAAAAATATCCAAAATTTTTTATGTTGGCTAAAAGATTCCAGTTTCAAACCCTGTCACAATCATGTTCCCCGTTCCCGAAACTTGGGATTTCTTCTTTTGTTTTTTCTGAAGCTGCATGCATGAAATTTCATTTTTTTGACTTGGACCAAAAGAAATGGGATTTTTAAAAGGGTTTTTCCCGTGTTTGTGAGATTTTTTTTTACCCAAAAAGTTCTCTGTGCCTGTCCCTGTTTTTTCCCTTTCTTTTTTAAAAGGGGGCCCCTTTTTGGAATGTGGTCCTGGCACAAATGGTACAGCCCCCGCCCCCTTTTCCTCTTTTCGGGGGCAAAATCCCTTGTACAAACTGCACTGGGCGTGCCTGGTGACAGTGCGGTCGTGGTTGGGGAAAGGTTCCCCCCCTGGCTGCCTCCTGGACATTTTGTTGAACCCCCTTTTCTGGGTGATGATCCAAAGGTTCTCTGCCAGGATCTTTTTTGTGGATCGTGACTGGAGTGGTCACGATGCTGTCCTCTTCATCCGGGGGAAAGGCGGAAGTTTGCTGAGGGCCCCCTGCTTCCCAGGGAGATGGTGTCTGCTACACAGGAAGGGTGGGCCCCTTCGGGGCGTGTCCCCCTCCCTCTTTTCAGAAATTGGGGGCCGTTTTCCCTCATGTTGGGTAAGGGTTTATGATTTAGTGTCCCCCTTGGGCTTTATGCCAGTGATTGGATCGCTGCTTGTCCTTGAAATTGCAGTTTTCCTGGTGGAAATAGGGTACTTTGCCCCGGCCTCGATGGAAGTCAAAAGTTTTCCCCCGATGTAAAAGTGAGGTTTTAAAGAAACCTTAATTCCACTTCTCCTCAGAAAATGTCCCGAAATTCTCGGGCTGCCCTCACCGCCATTTTTATCCGGGCCATCGGCAAAAATGAACCCATGATGGGTCGTGGTTCTCCTTTCCCCGAAAGGGCCCCTTTCCCAAAGCGGTAAAGCCCTTCTATGCCTCCCGACACCATCCCAATAAGGGGCATGGTCATTGAGAATGCAATGATTTTTACTGGGAATTGTTTTTCTCCAAATTTTTACCCTTTCCCGTTTTTTCCCCCGTTGATGAAATTTTCAAATTTTTAGCTTTTTCACTTTTTCTCCATTGATTACAAGAAGAAGAGAAGAGGAAAAGAGAGGAGAGAGAAGGAGAGAGAGGAAGAGAGAAAAGGGAGGAGAGAGAGAAGGGGATTGATTTTCGAGAAAAAAAGAAGAAAAAAAATTTCATTTGGAAAAAAAAATTTTCGTTGATAAAAAAATTTAAAAGGGAAAAACCCGTAGTGTGATTGCTGTGTTGCTGCAAGCCCGTTAAAACCCCGTCCCCCAAATTTGGGCTGAACACTCTTGAAAGGGCAAATTTCAATCTTTCACTGTGGATCAAAACCATTTTTCCCCTTTTTTTTTTGTTTTAACCTCACTGACCATCAGAAACCTTTTAAACCCGATTAAAAGTTTAAAAGCAAAATAGAGTGTTGGGGGTTTAAATTTTTCTTTTAAAAAAAAAAATGATACGGGTTTTTCGAAATTTGGCAGAGTGAGGGCCCGAGATGTTCTTCCTTTCTCTCTCTCTGCCCGAAAACATGCCCCCTGTGCATGTTCACACCCACATCGTATTTTTTACACACACTAAACACACATACACATACACAAAACAAACCACACGCACCAGACACACGGGGGTAGCACGGTGGTTAGATGATGCCTTTAAAAGGGGAAGGGCAGAGACACACACCCCAAAATGACACACATGCAAACCCGTGCATGTTTTTCACAAACAACCCCAAACACAAAAAAAAAACACCACACAAAACCCCACACACACAAAACCACCCCACATACACACACACAAAGGGATAAAACATGGTGGTTAAAGGGGGTGGGGGCAAAAGCGCAGAGAAGAAGGAAAGCGCATTTGCACAAAATTTTTTTTTTCAGGGCCCGTAAAAAAAACACAACAAAAACCCCTCTCTTTTACTGTAATATGTTAAAAAAAGTTTTCTGGGCGAAAAAAGGAGGAGGGTTTAAAAAAAATCAAAAAAAGGGGATGTTTAATGCAGTGAAAGGCTGAATGGTTTCCCCGTCCCCTTTAAATGCTGAGACCCACTTTTTGACAGCCTTATAAAACCCGTCCCAAATTGTTCTTTTTTTGTTGTTTTTAAAAAAAAACTAAAAGAAATTTTAGTCACATCTCTGTTAGTCCGTCTTTCTTTCTTTGTCTGTGGCTGTCTGTCTCTGTCTCTGTAATTACTGATGATGGGGTGTAAAACGCGCGTACACACCACACACAACACACACACACACAACACACACACACACACACAACACACACACACACACAACACAACACTCTCTCTCTCTCTCTCTCTTCTCTCTCTCTCTCTCTCTCTCTCTCATTTCAGTCATGTATGTTGCTGTTGTGTTCAAATGTATTATTTGTTGTCCCTCTATTCATGCAGGGCTATGGTCTTTCGTGAATAAAACACCTGGTCTCTCTCTTTTTCTTGTTCTGTCAGTATTTTGTCAGTGTCTATCTGGCTTGCTAGTTAGCTATGTATCTATCTATCTCTGTGTATCTATGTATCTGTCTATGTATCTCTCTGTCTGCCTGTCTGTCTGTCAATCTGTCTATCTATCTATCTATCTATCTATCTATCTATCTATCTATCTATCTATCTATCTATCTATCTATCTATATTTATCTGTCTGTCTGTCTGTCTTTATCTGTCTATATCTATCTATCTATCTATCTATCTGTCTGTCTGTCTGTTTGTCTGTCTATATCTATTCATCTATCCATCCATCCATCCACTTATCTATCTATATCTATTCATCCATCCATCTATCTATCTATCTATCTATCAATATATCTATCTATCAATATATCTATCTATCAATTCTTTCTTTCTATCAATATATCTATCTATCAATCTATCTATCCATCTATTATCTATCTATCACTATCTATCTATCTATCTATCTATCAATCAATCTATCTATCTATCTGTCTGTCTATCAATCAATCAGAATGACAACTTTGAAAACGCTTACATTTTAAGTGCATACTCCCTACACAAACGTGGAGAAACTGCTTTTCAGACAACGTCCCCCCAAAAATGAGGAAAAAAGGGGCAAGGGAAAAGAAAAGGGGGA
>CM054143.1:12597091-12611939 GCA_028751875.1 Rapana venosa | reverse complement strand
GATTTCTTTTCCTTGATGAGTGAAATAAACACAGAGAGAAAATAAGAACAAGAGCAGCATTAACCCATCATTACCAATTCAAATCTACAAATTTTGTGTCTGAATGACTGATCGATCATACGACTGTAGTTTTTTTGGGTGTTTTTTACACACTCGACATAGACATTCAAAAAACCCCCAGACAACTGAACAGAATAACAACAAGAATCCAGAGGACATTCGAAAAACTCAGTTTTTGTCATGTATAATCGATCATCCAATTGTGTGTTGAATAGATGTTATACCTTTTCTTTTGGTGTAAGTATTCAAAAACCAAATAAAGAAACAAGTAAACACACACAAGAATAGCATAGAAAATGTATGAACAATAGTTTTTTGTTGGTTTTTTGGCCACGTCTAATATCACAACTTGTGAAAAGACGTTAAATGAATTTGAACACACACACACACACACACGCGCGCGCGCGCATACACACACACACAAACACACACACACACACACACACACACACACCACACACACACACACACACACACACAAACACACACACACACACACACACACACACACACACACACACACTTTTAATCGTTTTATAATGTTTTCTTTAACTATACGTTTTTCATTGCAAGCTTGGGAAATTTCCTGTTGTTCGTCTCTGTACAGGAAACCTTAGTTTCAACATCATTACCACTGGTGGGGCTTTCACAATGGAAACCAAAAATGTCTGTACCATGGATACAGTACAGAGTTTCTCCTCATCTTGTAGCCTGCAGAGTTGATCAGCCCTTCTTTGTTGGCGATGAAGTACACACACACACACACAAACACACACGCACGCACGCACGCACGCACACATACACGCACAAATGGCAATTAAAAAAAAAATTAATATATAACTTTCGTTTCCTCGTCCCTTTCTGACCCTCTGTCTCTCTTGCTCTGTGTGCCGGTGGGAACAGGTGGCAGAATTTACAAAACCGCATACACACGGGGTAAGGAGGTAAAGGTAAAGGAGTCCCATAACCTATAAGGTCGTAGGGGAGCGAGACGTCAGATACCTCACTTCTCTAGGGCCAGCATATTGAGGGCGGCGCCCATCTCCTCTCCCTCGCTGCTTTACCTTCCCTGACCCTAAAGAGGGCAGGTACCCATTTACAGCTGGGTGAACTGGGGGAACTGTACTGAAGCCAAGGCGCGCAAACGGTCACCCATCCAACTGGTAACCACGCTCGACGCTGCTTAACTTGGCTGGGGGAAAGCGAGTGCTCCGACCACTGAGCTATCCCGTCCCCTGTATACACACGGGGACTTGATGTAAAAAAGCACATAAGTGCTTATTCCATTATCTTCGATATAAAATAAATTAAAAAGAATAAATAAAACACACACACGCATGTATGTAATCCGTTGGGCACACTAGAAATAAGTCAATAATACTTGAGGAACGGATATTAGAGGTTTGGAAAATGGCAACAACAAAAAAGTTGGGTTTTTGTTTTTTGTTTAACTTTCGTTTCCTCCTCTCCCTTTCTGACCTCTCTCTCTCTCTCTCTCTCTCTCTCTCTCTCTCTCTCTCTCTCTCTCTCTCTCTCTCTCTGTCTCTGCCTCTGTCTCTGTGTGTCTCTGTTTGTATTATAGTTGGCAGAGTTTTTATTCTAAGATTTAAAATTGTTTACGATGTGACACCCCTGATATGGCCTCTGTGGTCGGCGGGGCTATAAACAACAAGAATGGATTGGATTGGCTGGATTGGTCTCTGTCGCTCTCTCTTTGTCTCGTGTCTGTCTGTCTGTCTGTCTCTCTCTCTCTTTTCTCTTTTCTCTCTCTCTCTCTCCTCTTTCTCTCCCCCCCCCCTCTTTCTCCCTGTGTGTGTGTGCGTGTGTGCGCGCGCGTGTGCGTATATGTGTGTGTGTGTGTGTGTGTGTGTGTGTGAGTACACCCACGCTTGCGCTGATGTCATGATATTGAATATACAGGCACTTACACTCACTTTCAGAAACATTTATGCTTAAACACACACACACACACACACACACACACACACACACACACACACACACACACACACACACACACACACACTCGCCCACGTATGCACAAACACCACACGCCCGGGCGCGCGCACAAAGGGGTGGAGACAGCGGAGGAGGGGTACGTGAGAGGAGGGAGAGAGAGAGAGAGAGAGAGGTTACGGTGTCAGACTTGATTAGAAAAGCCAGTATTGCTAGTTTTAAGGCTGCTGAAAGCAGAAAAGAATAATACACAGGACCTGCTGAATTGTATTAAAAGGCTTCTGGATGGCAGCTACGGTTAAAAAAAAAAAAGTAACCAACCAACACACACACACGCACGCACGTACGCACCTCGTGCGTGCCACACACACACACACACACACACACAACACACACACACACACACACACACACACACACACACACACACACACACACACAGATAGATAGATAGATGTGTGTGTGCATGTGTGTGTCAGAGACATCAGGCATCACAGACCTCAGCATATTGAGGGCGGCGCCCATCTCCTCTCCCGCGCTGTTTTACTTTCCCTGACCCTAAAGAGGGCAGGTACCCATTTACAGCTTGATGGGGGGGAGGGGGGGGGGGGGGGGGGGGGGGGGGGGGGGGGGGGGGGGGGGGGGGGGGGGGGGGGGGGGGGGGGGGGGGGGGGGGGGGGGGGGGACTGTACTGAAGCCAAGGCGCGCAAACGGCCGGTCACCCATCCACTTGGTAACCACACTCGATGCTGCTTAACATTGGCTGGGGGGAAAGCGAGTGCTCTGACTACTGAGCTATCCCGCCCTGAGCTATACTAATATATAATGATGATCAATAAGGAAAGGGCAACAGTCTCTGCAGGCAGGCAGACAGGCAGGGTGCGAGGACCACTTTGTGACTTCGTTCACACCTTGTACAGATTGCACTGCCTCCATTTTGTTTAGTCTGGAAATGTTTTAGTGACCATTCTTTTGTTTTGTGTTGTTGGGTTTTTTTGTTTTGGCTGAGATGGTTTTGGGCATTTTGATCTCCTCTCTCTCTCTCTCTCTCTCTCTCTCTCTCTCTCTCTCTCTCTCTCTCTCTCTCTTCTCTCTCTCTCTCTCTCTTATATATATTTATATATATATATATATATATAGATATATATATATATATATATATATATATATATATAGAGAGAGAGAGAGAGAGAGACAGAGAGACAGAGAGACAGAGAGATGGGAGGGAGAGAGAGAGAGCAACCAGAAGCAAAAACTTGGAAATCTTTTCCCCCGGATTTATTTATTTATCATTTATTTATGTATTCTGTTATTTATTCTTTTATTTCGAGAATAATAGAATAAGTACTCATGTGCTTTTAAATTTTTTTTTAAACATCAGTCCCCTTGTGTATGCTGTTTTGTAAATACTGTCATCTGTTCCTACCATCACACAATGGCCTATTCTTCCAAAAAGCGGAACAGATTTTAACGCATGTGCAAGAAAGTGTGTGTGTGTGTGTGTGTGTGTGTGTGTGTGTGTGTGTGTGTGTGTGTGTGGTGTGTGTGTGTGTGTGTGTGACAAAGACAGAGAGCTCTTTAAAAAAAAAGATTGATCCCTACGTTGTTGCTTGAATGTTTGAGGCAGCATTCTCTTTCTCCTATATATTGCTAATAAATGCAACCTTTTCTTTCTATATCTCGGTATCAGAAATCTATTCTGTTGTTGTTGAGAATTTCATGAATGTAGTAGGGTTATACATGTTAACATCCGTTGAAGATCGTGGATGTAACAGAATATTTACTCAATGTCATGCATATAACAAAATGAAACCCACTTTAATTCAACTGGTTGTCCAAGCAAAAGTGACAACTGTAACATACTACTGCTATGTCGTCTGCTATACATAACAAGTGGATCCAGTTAGTATGGAAGTTATGTCGAAGAAAAAGGGTAATAACTTTTGCTTTTCTGCGCAATGTGAAGATCGTGACTCTGTGTGTGTGTTTTATTTTTTTTTTAATTTTTTAAAATTTAATTATTTTATATCGAGGATAATGGAATAAGCATGTATGTGCTTTTTTTTACATCCAGTCCCCGTATGTATGCGGTTTTGTAAATTGTCATGTGTGTGTGCGTGCGTGTGTGTACACATACACATGCGTGCACACACACATACACACAGACACAGGCACTCGCGCGCGCATGCATGCACACGTGCATGTATGTGAAAGCACTTGTGTTAATGTTTACACGCAAATAGATTTAAAAAAAACAGTTGTGAAGATTCTTTAAAGAAAAAAAGTATTGTTGCATTTTTGCTGCTTATCTATTGGCAAAAACAACACACACACGCTCTCTCTCTCTCTCTCTTCTCTCTCTCTCTCTCTCTCTCTCTCTCCTCTCTCTCTCTCTCTCTCTCTCTCTCACACACACACACACACACACACACAGACACACACACACACACAGACACACACACACTCACACACACACACAACACACACACACACACACACTCACACACACACACACACACACACACACACACACACACACACACACACACACACACACACACACACACACACACACACACACATCAGAGATTCCATTGTCTGCTACAATTTTTGTGTGTGTGTGTAGAGTTGTGAAGTTTCTGCTCTGTGTTTCTGTCGGAAAGATCCGTTTCTGCATCAGTGCCACTGTGTGCCTGTCACATTGAAAGAGAGAGAGTCTGTTGCACTGTGCCTCTCACACTGTGTGGGGAAAAAAAGAAGTTTAGCTTGTCTTGTCTTGTCTGCTGAAGTCATCATGCCTTGGCTTGCTTTGTTGGCTGCTGAAACATGGAGGAATGTAATCAGCCGTTCAGATCAGGAAATAGCTGAATAATGGATGGAGAAATATTGATTTGGAAGTTTGAAAAAAACAAAAATAGGAAAACAAAAATAGTATAGTAAAGAAACTTTTGTGTGTTTCCCTTTCCACCATCTTTGTGTATGTTTGTATGATTGTGTGTGTATGTGTGTGTGTGTGTGTGTGTGTGTGTGTGTGTGAGAGAGAAGAGAGAAGAGAGAGAGAGAGAGAGAGAGAGAGAGAGAGACAAGAGATTTGATTTGATTTGATTTGTTTTATTTTTATGTGGAGGATAATGGTTAAAAACACTCATGTACTTTTTTTTTCCAACATCCACTACCCATGTGTATGCAGTTACATAAATCTTGTCATCCGTTTCCACTGGCACACAGTGGACTACTCTTTGGAAAAGCGGAACGGGTTTTAACGTGTGCACAAGAAGAGACACAGAGATAGATAGATAGATAGATAGAGAGAGACAGAGACAGAGACAGAGAGAGAGATTCTCGAGACACACAAGAAGAACACAATTTCATTGAAAAATATCATCGTTGATAATCATTGTAAAAGAACAACAGTAGTGTGATTGCTGTTGTAGGATTGCTGCTGTTGCTGCAAGCTGTTAACGCTGTCACCAATTGGTCTGAACACTCTTGAGGACACTTTCAATCTTTCACTGTGGATCATAACCATTTTTCTCTCTTTTTTGTTGAACCTCACTGACCACTCAGAAACCTTTTAACCTGATTACAGTCAAAAGCAGATAGATGTGTGTGGTGTCATTTTGCTGGCTAAAAAGAAAATGATACGGGTGTTTTCGAATTAGGCAGAGTGAGCGACCTGAGATGTTCTTCCTTTCTCTCTCTGTGCCAGACACACACATGCACCTGTGCATGTTCACACACACACTCGTATTTATACACACACATAAACACACATACACATACACACACAAACACACACACACATAGACACACGGGATAGCACGGTGGTTAGAGTGATGCGCTTTACGCAGAGACAGAGACACACACACATATGCACACACATGCACCTGTGCATGTTTACACAAACACACACACACACACACACACACACACACACACACACACACACACACACACACACAACACACACACACACACACACACACACACACACACACACACACACACACACACACACACACACACACACACATACACACACACACGGGATAGCATGGTGGTTAGAGGGATGCGCATTGCGCAGAGATAGAGAGTGATGCGCATTGCACAATTTTTTTTTTTCAGCCAGTAAAAAGACACAACAACCCATCTGCTTGACTGTAATCATGTTAAAACGTTTCTGGGCGACAAAGGAGGAGGTCAAAGAAAAATCAAAAATGGTGATGATCACTGCAGTGAAAGGCTGAATGTGTCTGTCCTCTTTAGTGCTGAGACCACTTTTGTGACAGCCTTATAAAACCAGTCCTCACATTGTTCTTTTGTGTGTGTTTAAAAAAAATCTAAATGAAATTCAGTCACATCTCTGTTAGTCCGTCTTTCTGTCTTTGTCTGTGTCTGTCTGTCTCTGTCTCTGTAATTACTGATGATGGGGTGTAAACGCGCGTACACACACACACACACACACACACACACACACACACACACACACACACACACACACACACACCACACACACACACATCACTCTCTCTCTCTCTCTCTCTCTCTCTTCTCTCTCTCTCTCTCTCTCATTTCAGTCATGTATGTTGCTGTTGTGTTCAAATGTATTATTTGTTGTCCCTCTATTCATGCAGGGCTATGGTCTTTCGTGAATAAAACACCTGGTCTCTCTCTTTTTCTTGTTCTGTCAGTATTTTGTCAGTGTCTATCTGGCTTGCTAGTTAGCTATGTATCTATGTATCTATCTATCTCTGTGTATCTATGTATCTGTCTATGTATCTCTCTGTCTGCCTGTCTGTCTGTCAATCTGTCTGTCTATCTATCTATCTATCTATCTATCTATCTATCTATCTATCTATCTATCTATCTATCTATATTTATCTGTCTGTCTGTCTGTCTTTATCTGTCTATATCTATCTATCTATCTATCTATCTGTCTCTCTGTCTGTTTGTCTGTCTGTCTATATCTATTCATCTATCCATCCATCCATCCATCTATCTATATCTATTCATCCATCCATCTATCTATCTATCTATCTATCAATATATCTATCTATCAATATATCTATCTATCAATCTTTCTTTCTATCAATATATCTATCTATCAATCTATCTATCCATCTATCTATCTATCTATCTATCTATCTATCTATCTATCTATCTATCTATCTGTCTGTCTGTCTGTCTATCAATCAATCAGAATGACAACTTTGAAAACGCTTACATTTTAAGTGCATACTCCATACACATAACGTGAGAAACTGCTTTTCAGTACAACGTCCCTAACAGATGAGGAGAAAGACAATGAGGAAAAGAAAAGGGGGAAAACCCCAACATAATTGGAAAAAGGATGAAGAGGGATATAGTGGGAAGAGGAGGCAGAGGAGGAAGATAACACTGTAATTCCATTTGATTCTGATTCTGATAGTATTCGTCAATGTTCAGTTTGACTGAAGGTTTACTTTATCAGAATATCATTTGTTCAACGAATGTCATGACCGGTTGATCAAAGTGATAAAATTCTTTAGCGAATGATCACAGTGATGAATTTCGTTGGTAAAAATAGACTTTCCCAATTTTTCAGCGCACACTCTCTGATGATGCGTAGCTCACAAAATTGTTCATTGACTTGAACCGGACTAGAGTGATAGAATTCAGTTTGTTTAGCGAAGACCTCTGGGGAATTGGTCGCTGGCTGCACAAGGAATTCTCAGTCACCGTACAAGCAACTGTTTGCTCAGTAAACACCAAGTTATTACAAACAACCGAGCATCCTGGGGAAAAAATCACAGAATTTTGCTTAATTTAAAAAAAAAAATCATTTTGATGATAAAATCCCACTGTGCGAGGGAAATGGTTCAGGAATGGCACTGTTAGCATCATTTATTATTGTAAAGATGTTTAGGGCAATAGCCCTTTCTTTCTTTCTTTCTTTCTCTTTCTTTCTTTCTTTCTTTCTTTCTTGTTAAGCTGTCAGTACTATCTGTGCCTGTTGTTTTTGTCAGTGACTACAGAATATCCTGTCTCTAATACGCTTGTCAGAAACAGACACTGTCTTTGGCCATCCATTCTCTTGTAGAATGCCTTTTTCCCCCTTCTTACTCCTGGTAGTGTTGCTTATTGTATTCTGCCTTGGGAGGTGGAAGGGACAAGGAGAAGAAAAATAGGTTTGGTAAGGATAGCTCAGTGGTCAGAGCACTCGCTTTTCCCCCAGCCAAGGTTAAGCAGCATCGAGCGTGGTTGCCAGTGTAGATGGGTGACCGTTTGCGTGCCTTGGCTTCAGTACAGTTCCCCAGTTCACCCAGCTGTAAATGGGTACCTGCCCTCTTTAGGGGTGGGGAAGGTAAAGCAGCGAGGGGGAGGAGATGGGCGCCGCCCTCAGTATGCTGGCCCCTGGAGAAGCTGAGGTCTCTGATGTCTCGCTACCCTACGACCACATAGTTTATAGTTCACCTTTACGTACTTTTACCCCTAAGGATCTTTGGGTAAAATTAGATGTTAGGAAAAAAGTGGTTAAGATCGTTTGATTGTAGTCCTGTGGGTTCATGAAGTTGTGGGTTTGAATCTCGGCAGCGGAGTCTAGTTCATTTTCTTTGAGATTGTATTATAGTCCCAGCGGAGTTATCCGATTTAGGAACTGTGGTCGCAAGTCGTTACACTGCAGAGTACAATTCTTGAGGCAACTGTGCCAGGTTGCACGAGCCTGAGCTCTACTGTATAAAGGAAGTCTGATGAATTAAGGACGGGAATTTTTACACTCCCAAGTCAACTTGAAGTGTAGACCTACCAGTGCCTTATTTCACATCATCTACATAATTGATTATACACGTGCAGAAATGAGAATGTGACTGTTAAAGATCCTATAACTCGAGTCAGAATGTTGCAAGTTACGGAACACGAACATGCCCAGCATGCGTTCTGTCCCCCCCCCCCCCCCCCAAAAAAAAAAACACCAAAAAAACAACAACAACAACAAAACACAACAACAACAAAAAAAACAAAAAAAAAGCTTCTCTAAAGTCAGGAATGTGTCGGCTGATATGAGGCCAGCAGGCAGAGCTCCTGCTGAATTACGAGCACAGGAAAAGACCAGGTGTTACTCATACCACCAAAAATAGAATGCAGAGAGACGAGAGAAGAGAAGACATCATTCAAGTGAAGTCAGCACCTAGCCCTGTCTTGTTCCATCTTTCTTAGTTTGTTTGGAAGCGCTCGTGTGTATGTATGTATGTATACATGCAAACTGACAAGAAATGTGGCTTGTTGTTTTTTATTAAGAAAAAAAGTTTTGCTGCCAAGTTCTTGTTTAAAAATAGCAACACACATACACACACGCGCACGCACGTACTCGCGCACTCACACGCACTCACACACGCACACACACACACACACACACACACACACACACACACACACACACACACACACACACACACACACACACACACACACACACACACACACACACTCACTCACTCACTCACTCACTCACTCACACACACATCATGATTGTGAAAGATCATGTTTTACAGTCGAAGTTGGCATTGTCTGCTGTGTGTGTGTGTGTGTGTGTGTGTGTGTGTGTGTGTGTGTGTGTGTGTGGTGTGTGTGTGTGTGTGCGCGCGCGCGCGCGCATGTGTGCATTGTTATGAAGTCTCTCTTCTGTGCTTCTGGTAGAAAGATTAGTTTCGTATTAGTGACACTGTGTGGCTTTTCTTTCTTTCATTTTTTATTCTTTTATATCGAGGATAATGGAATAAGCACTTATGTGCTTTTTTTTTTTTTACATCCAGTCCCCCTGTGTATGCGGTTTTGTAAATTCTGTCATCTGTTCCCACAGGCACACAAGGGCCTACTCTTACGAAAAGCGGAACAGGATTTAACAATGTGCGCAAGACGTTCTGCGTGCGTTCGGCACACAGGGCCTCGGTATATAGTCTCATCCGAAAGACTTTTGGGGAGAGTGGAGTCTGCACTGATGTTTAACTCCAGAGGAAAATATCCCCCTTGAACGGGAATCGAACCCGGGTCGTCAGATTGCGAGCGCAATGTGGCGTGTGTTGTGTTGTGTTGTGGTGTGGTGGTGGTGGTGTGTGTGTGTGTTGTGTGTGTGAGTGTGTGTAGTAGTAGTAATAGTAGTTCTTCAATTTAACGTCCTTCCACTAAACAGTGATATCAGACGGGAAAGTGTGTGTGTGTGTTGTGTGTGTGTCTTCAATTTTACGTCTGTTCACTTAAGTGATATTGTATGTGTGTGTGTGTGTGTGTGTGTGTGTGTGTGTGTGTGTGTGTGTGTGTGTGTGTGTGTGTGTGTGTGTGTGTGTAGGGGGATGCATATAGCTAATCATTGACAATTAACAAATATTGTGTGTGTGTGTTGTTTTGTGTGTGTTGTGTGTGTTGTTTTGTGTTTGTTGTGTTGTGTGTGTGGTGTGTGTGTGTGTGTGTGTGTGTGTGTGTGTGTGTGTGTGTGTGTGTTGTTTTGTGTGTGTATGTGTATTGTGATGTGTGTGTTGTGTGTGTGTGTTTGTGTGTACAGTATAGTATTCAATATACAAATGTTCCTGCTAATGATAGGGAAAGAAAAAACCCAATAACAAACAAAACATAAATAATATGAAACCAAAGTAACAAAATAAACTTTAACAACAACAACAATAGCCTTGCACATTTTCAGCACTCCGTACTTCCAAGTTTAAAAAAGCCAAAAACCAAAATCATAAAAGACAGACCAAAACAAAACCCAACTATGTGTCTAACATCTCATGAGCCATTATCCGTTATTTCTGGACCTGTCGGAAACTTCAGTGTCTGTATCAATGCCTTTGTGTGGCTGCCAAAATGAAACAACAGAGTGTGTGTGCTTTTCAGATGGTAAAAAACCCCGTTTACCTCTCTCTGTCTGCATCAATATCATTGTGTGGACGTCAAATTGAAACAACAGAGTGTGTGCTTTTCAGATGGTAAAAAAAAAAAGTGCACTTTTTTCTGTCTGCAACAATGTCGTTGTGTAGATGTCAAAATGAAACAATAGAATTTGTGCTTTTCAGATGGTAAAAAAACCGTTTACCTCTTTCTGTCTGCATCAATGTCATTGTGTGAATGTCAAATTGAAACAACAGAGTGTGTGCTTTTCAGATCGTACGTTAATAAAAAAAAAAAGTTGACCTCTTCAAGCTGTCTGCTGAGTTATCATCATCATCATCATCATCATCATCATCATCATCATCATCATCATCATCATCATCATCATCATCCTTTGTTGTTTGTTTGCTGAGGATAAAACACAGAGGAATGATGTAATGAACTGTTCCTAGATTGGAAATAAGTGAATAATGGAAGAACGGAGGAGGGGGGGGAGGGGGGGGGGGGGAGAGGAGCTTCGTCGAAAAATTGAGTATATCACAGGGCGGGGTGGGGGTGGGGGGAGTTTTGGTATATGTATATATGTGTCTGAGTGTATGCGTGTGTGTGTGTGTGTGTGTGTGTGTGTGTGTGTTTACTTTGAAGGTACGCTTGTCAACAGTTTTGACAGAGACAAATTTTACTGCTTGTGATTTTTTTTTAAATGCCCAAATAAGCATATTCAAAATGGTAAATCAACTCCCAACAGAAAAACATATTCAAAATAAAAACCACAGAAAGAAACCAAAACACCAACAAAATGACAGGGAAACAAATACAGTTGCAGACAGAAACAGAAAAAGAAAAAAAAACCACTGGGTGGCGCTGCTCTTGTTGTGGCGACGTGCTCTCCCTGGGGGAGAGCAGCCCGAATTTCACGGAGAGAAATCTGCCGTGACTTAAAGGGGTATACATGAATAGATAAATAAATAAATAACCTCTCACATTTTCAGCACATAACGTTTCCGATTTTAGACGCCAAAACAAAATCATAAAAGACGTCTCTCCCCCCCCCTCCCCCAACGTTTTCACCATCTCAGGTGCCATTTTCTATTTCTGTTTTCGTCTTCTGCTGGAAAGATCCGTTTCTGCATCAGTGCCACTTGTGTGGCTGTGACATTGACACACAGAGAGAGCCTGAAAGTTGTACTGTGTCTCTCACACGGATATTTTCCCCTAGAGTTAACATCAGTGCAGACTCCATTCTCCCCAAAAGTCCTTCGGATGAGACTATAAACCGAGGCCCCGTGTGCGAACACACGCAGAACATCTTGCGCACACGTTAAATCCTGTTCCGCTTTTCGTAAGAGTAGGCCATTATGTGCCGGTGGGAACAGATGACAGAATTTACAAAACCACATACACACGGGGACTGGATGTAAAAAAGCACATAAGTGCTTATTCCATTATCCTCGATATAAAAGAATAAAATAAAATAAAAATTAAATAATTTTTTTAAAAGTTTACCTCGTCTTTACTGTCTACTGAGTTAGTTCATCATGCCTTGGCTTGTTTTGTTTGGGTCTGAAGCACAGAGAGGAATGTGCGTAATCAATTACTGTTCAGATGATGGAGGGAAATAGTTGGGTAATGAATGAGGAATAAAAGAAGAATGGAAAAGGAAGAAAAGACACTCTCTGTCTGTCTCTCTGACTCTTGGGTCTGTCTGTCTGTCTCTCTACCTGTCTCTCTTTCTCTCTCTGTCTGTCTGTCTGTCTGTCTCTCTCTCTCTCTCTCTCTCTCTCTCTCTCTGATTCTCTGTCTATCTCTAATTCTCTGTCTGCCAGTCTGTCTGTCTTTGTTTCTGTCTCTGTCTTTCTCTCTTACTCTGTATGTGTGTGATGTAACGTGAGAGACATTCAGACAGGCAGGCAGACAAACACACAGACAAAAAACACATTGACCAACCAACACCAACAAAAAACCACACAAAAACCCCCCACCAACATAACTATCCTTCACACCAACAACGCAGGTGATTTACAAAACTTGACTACACCAGAACTCAACTAAATAAAACCCAAACAACAACAAAAACAACAAAAAAGCCCAATATGATTTTAGAAGCTAAATTTTCCCCGGACCAGAGGCCAGTGCAGCATTACAGACGTTACACCCCAAGCCAGCCAGCAAGCAAGCAAGCAAGCAAGCAAGCCAGCCAGCAAGCAAGCAAGCAAGCAAGCAAGCAAGATAAGGGCTTTCTCCTGGCCACATTTTTTTTTTTTTTTTTGGGGGGGGGGGGGGATGTTCCCTGTTTGTCCATAGATTAGGGGGAGGGTTGGGAGGCTTTTAAGCTTACTACTGCCTCAGGCTCCTTTCTTGAAGGACAGTAGTTCTTCATCAACGTATTAGGGTCTTGGGGAGGGAGGGTGGTGGTGGTGGTGATGGTGGTGGATTGAATAAACTGGAGTGCAAGGGAGGGTCAGGAAGACAGAGAAGGAGGTGAGGGGGGTACGGGTTGGAGAGGTAGGGTGATAATGGGTTAGGATGGGTGATAATGGGTTAGGATGGGTGATAATGGGTTAGGATGGGTGATAATGGGTTAGGATGGGTGATAATGGGTTAGGATGGGTGATAATGGGTTAGGGTGGGAGAATAATGGGTTAGGGTGGGAGATAATGGGTTAGGATGGGTGATAAAGGGTTAGGATGGGTGATAAAGGGTTAGGGTGGGAGAAAACGGGTTAGGATGGGTGATAACGGGTTAGGATGGGAGATAACGGGTTAGATGGAGATCATGGGTTAGGATGGGAGATAATGGGTTAGGTGGGTGACAATGGGTTAGGGTGGGTTGATAATGGGGAGGATGGTGATAATGGGAGGATGGGTGATAATGGGGAGGATGGGTGATAATGGGGAGGATGGGAAAAGTCTTCTTGGGGGGGGGGGGGAGGAAAAGGGAGAGAGGGTGGGTGATAGTATTCTCGGTGCCTTCTCAAAGGTTTCTTGGTGTGCTGATTATTAAAAAAATTTTTTTGCTGCCTCATCTTCTTTGACGTCCCCCGTCCTGCTGTTCCAACTCCGCTCATTCCAATCTCCCCGCCACAACCATATCCAGATTCGTTATGTCTCAGCCCCAGGGTCGGAAGTCCACAGGGAGCCCATCACTATCAGGCCGCCGTGGGGCCACCAGCCAGAGGGGCCCTGCACTTGCTGCTGGGTCACTTTGGTGGTGTTCAGTGGTGCCTGTTCTTAGCTAACATACGCATGACACCACCTACTAAGCCCCCTACTAACGACAGTATTGGTTTGTATTGTATTGTAGGGGAGGGGGGGGGGGGGGTAGTGTAGTGGTTTGAGTGTTGGGCTCCTGGTATAATCCTCACCTCACCTCACCTCACCTCACCTTGCCTATCCCGTAGTCCTTTGGACCGTGGGGGCACTGATGAAGATTTTGCAACCAGCTTCCTCCACCCCCTGCGGTCATCTTCTTTCCGTACGTAGCAAATCGCTCCACTCAAGGCCAGTCAGTCCACTCTCTGATAGTGTCTTGTCTTCTTCCCATCGTTTTCTCTGTCTGACCTCTTCTTCGTCTCCCTCCTTGTATTGTTAACTCCCTGTAGTAGGACAGTCTTTGGCCAATATCAAATGTTTGTGTGGACGTGCCCGAACCACCGAGAGACTACTACGTGGTATTGGTAGTACCTGACAAAGCTGGGTTCCATCTCCACCGGGTGGGGTGGAAGGGGGGGTACCCTAGTGGTTAGAGCGTTAAGCGCTCGTGATCTGATTGATGGCCTGGGTTCGAGCTGCGACCTCCAAAGCATCCGTCTGAGGTGATTTTTTTTTTGGTACCCCAGGATTAGCATCATCAGTACCGACTTCAACACTCCCCCCCCCCCCCCCCCCCCCCCTTCCCGAAAACACACACCAAAAAACACACTAAAACAAACTATCCGCCCTTCGGCTGAGACTTTAAACTGAGGTCT
>CM054143.1:12587091-12589591 GCA_028751875.1 Rapana venosa | reverse complement strand
TGGGTGTGAAAATTTTTTTTTTTAAAGCACGTGAGTAGTTATTCCATTATTCTGGATATAAAAGAAGAAAATAAATAATGAATAGATGAATGAATGAATGATAAATTTTCTTTTTTTTAAAAGAAAAAAGACAACGTTAACGTGTCTCTTTGTCACTTCAGGCTTGAGCTGGAAACCAACTGAAATCCTTTCTCTCCCGAGTGTTCGATCGAAGGTTCCTCGGCTTTGGCCTACGACAACAACAACCAAAAAAAAAACCCACCCCAAACTTCGATTCCCTTTCACTGCTTGTTAGGCCAGACTTAATGAGAAAGGCCACTGGTCAGCTTTTCTAACCAGAGGGACCGCTCGCCGGAGAGGGGGGGGGGGGGGGGGGGGGGGGGGGGGGGGGGGGGGGGGGGGGGGGGGAGCGGGGTTGGAGTGGGGGGGGGGGGGGTGGTTGTTGTTGTGTGGATGCTACATTAGTTTCCTGCAAGCCAGAGCTGATGAAGGTTTTGGGGGGAAGGGAGGGAGGGATGGGTTTGGTTGTTTTGTTTTGTTTGGGTTTTTTTGTTTGTTTGTTAAGTGACAAAGGTCTCTTTACTACTACTATTACTACTACTGCTGCTACTACTACTACTACTACTACTACTACTACTACTACTACTACTACTACTACTACTACTACTGCTACTACTACTTCTTCTTCTACTACTACTACTTAATGGAATTTGTATAGCGCTATATCTTGCAAAAACAAATCAAAGCGCTTGCATTCATCCTACTTTCACACATGCAACAAGTTACAATTAATAGCTTTTACAAATCGAAATGTAAACACACACGCACACTACTACTACTACTACTACTACTACTACTACTACTACTACTACTACTACTACATGGAATTTATACAGCGCTACTACTACTACATGGAATTTATATAGCGCTATATCTTGCAAAAAAAACACCCACAAATCAAAGCGCTTTTTTCTAATCATGGGGTCATATTGGTCCTGTTGTATTTTGGGGTTGGGTTTTTGGGTGGGTTTTTTTTTTGGACAAGGTGACATCCCTGATGAGGCCTCTGTGGTCAGGCGGGGCTATAAACAACAGGATTAGAATGGATTGGGATTTTTTTAAAGGGTTTTTTTTTTTAGGGGGGGGGGGGGGGGGGTTATAGTTGTTTTATTTTTTTCCATTGCTGTGCTTTTATACTTACGTTTGTGAAGTGTTGTGTGTGGAATTGTCATAGTAGTTTGGGTTTTTAAAAAACATCTTTCTGGTAAGGCCTTCTGACAATAGGTTTATGTGAGGATGGTGATAATGGCGATGATTATAAATAGTAGTAGTAATGGTGATGATGATGGTAGTAGTAGTTGTTGTAGTAGTGGTAGAAGTAATGGTGGTGATGGTAGTAATAGTAGTAAGAGGACTAGTAGTAATAGTTGTAGTAGCAGTAGCAGAAGCAGCAGCAGTAGTAGTAGCAGTAGTAGTAGTGGTGGTGTCAACATTTTTTTCTTCTTCTTGTAGTTGTTCCTTTGGTCTTGTTCTTATCCTCCTTATTATCATTAATATAATTACTTACTTACTTATTTAATCCTCTTCATCCCATGTGCCGGGACACAAGGCGCCAACAAAATCCCTCCAGCCTTTTCTGTCTTGGGCAAGCCAGCTCAATTCATTCCAGGTCTTGCCCGCCTCTCTCATCTCCTCCTCTACTGTCCTCCTCCAAGTGCCAAGTGGTCTGCCTCGTTTCCTCTTCCCTGGTGGTGCCCATCTCAGCGCAGTATGCTATCATTAGTTATCATTAATTACTTAAATGTGGTGTATCGTGCGTTGGAACATTCAGCGTGTGTGTTCGTGTGCATGTGTGTGTGCATTTATTTATTATTTATTTATTTATTCTTTTATATGGAGGATAATAGAATAAGCACTCATGTGCTTTTTACATCCAGTCCTCGTGTGTATGCGGTTTTGTAAATTATGTCATGTGTGAGTGTGTGTGTGCATGTGTGCGTGCGTGCGTGTGTGTATGCGCGCGCGCGATCGCAAGCGCGTGTGTTACGGCTCAACTTGGTCGACTCAACTTATTCGTCGATATTCTAGTTCATTAGTACATGAGAAAGGGAGACAGAAGAATCTCTCTCTCTCTCTCTCTCTCTCTCTCTCTCTTTTCTCTCCTCTCTCTCTTCTCCTCTCACTCTCTCTCTCTCTCTCTCTCTCTTCTCTCTCTCTCCACACACACACACATTTCAGCATTATACACGAATTACTCTAGGCAGTAAGACTTGCTATTGCTTGTTGTATTCTAAGTCTTAGCTAACGATCTTCTGAAGTTGTACACTTTGGGTTTATTTTTTTTTTTTTTTTTTTGGTTGTTTTGTTATTGTTTTGGGGTGGTTTTTTTTGGGGGGAGGGGGGTTGTGTGGTGGTGGTGGTTATGGAGTTATGTCTTAGAATGATTTTGAGATGAGCGTGAGGAATCAGCTCTGTTTTGTCTCTTCTCTCTCTCTCTCTC
>CM054143.1:12559591-12584591 GCA_028751875.1 Rapana venosa | reverse complement strand
TCTGTCTGTCTATCTGTGTGTCAGTCTGTCTGTCTCTCACGAGGGCTTTTTCCAGTATCCTCAAAATCAATCATCTCTCTCTCCCCTCTCTCTCTCTCTCTCCTCCCCTCTCGCTCTCGATGCATCATCCTGCTCTATGAGTCTTTGCTTTGTCTGTATTCATTCATCCTTCGACATAAAGACGAATGAAAAAAATAAAATCCTCTTTCTCTCTCTGTCTTATGTCTGTGTATTGTCTGTTGACCCTGACTGCAGATTTCCCTTCTATCTCTCTATCTACTACCCTCTCCCTCCCTCCCCCTCCTTCTCTCTGTCTCTGGTCACTGTTGAGTATCGTTGGCTGTCGTAGCCCTACTGCTGCCCTGTGTCGTTTCTGGAAAAAAACATCTCCACTTCCCCGCTCTGAGAGGATTTTGGACAGAATGACAGAAAAAATCAATTTCTCTCTCCAGATGTGGCCAGTGAGGTAGCATTATCCTGAAAAATGAGAGTCATTTATAAATAGCCTCTCTCCCCTTCTCCCTCTCTCTGTCTGTGTCTTGTCTGTGTCTGTCTGTCTGTCTATCTGTTTCTGTCTTTCTTCTCGCTTTTTCCTTCCTCAAATCATCTCTCTCTTCTCTCTCTCTCTAGGCTCTTTCATATCCTCGAAAAAAATCTCTTCTGTCTTCTCTCTCCTCTCATGAGTGCTTATTCCATTATCCTCGACATGAGAGAATGAATAAATAAATAAATAAAATCTCTCTCTTTATTTCTGTCTTGTCTTCGTCTGTCTTTCCTGTGTTCTGTCTGTCTGTCTGTCTCTGTCTCTCTCTTCATGAGGGCTTTTCCAGTATCCTCGAAAAAAATCAATTGTGTGTGTCTCTCTCTGCTCTTTTTCTCTCTCTCTCTGCTCTCTTCTTCTGTTTCTCTCTCTCTCTCTCTCTGGGCTTTTTCCTCTCGATCTCTTGTGTCTCTCTCTCATGAGTGCTTATTCCATTATTCTCGACATGAGAGAATGAAAAAATAAATAAAATTCTCTCTTTCTCTTGTCTCACTCTGTCTGTGCTCTTCTGCTCTCTCTCCCCCCCTCCCCCTCTCTCTCTCTCTCTCCCTCTCTCCTCTCCCTCTCTCTTGCACACGAGTGTTTATTCCATTAATCTCGAAATAAGAACAAATAAATATAAATCCCTTTGTCTCTTTCTGTCTGTCTGTCTGTCTGTCTCCCCCTCGATCTCTGAATCTGTCTCTTCTGTCTGTCTCTTCTCTCTCTCTCTCTCTCTCTCTCTCCCCTCTCTCTCTCATCTCTCTCTCCCTCTCCTCCTTTTCTCTCTCTCTCGCACTTGAGTACTTATTCCTTATCCTCGAAATAAAAGAATAATGAATAATCTCTCTCTGTCCTGTCTCTGTCTGTCTGTCTTCTGACGATGATGATGATGATGATGGCGATGATGATTGTAGTATAGTAATAATAGTATTAATAGTGGTAGTAGTAGTACTACTACTAGTAGTAAATAGTAGTTGTGGTAGTGGTGGTGGTAGTTGTACTACTGTACTACTACTATATACTACTACTACTATACTACATACTACTATACTAATACTACTACTACTATAGTGTGTGGTAAGTTATAGCGTAGTAGTAGTACATACAAATAGTAGTGGTTGTTGTGTAGAGTCATTTAATACAACCAAAACCCTTGTATGGAATTCATATCAGCGCTCGAATTTTGTAAACCATACAAATCAAAGCCCTTTACATTACATTCCTTTCAAGTCATTTTCACAGGGACGTACCAAGTAACCCTACGGACATCCAGAATATTCATCACCCTTTTCTCACTCATCACAATCGGTTTTCAGTGGAAAAGTTCACACTGGATGAGAAGTTTGCGTGTATGTGTTTTCTAAATGCCTCACCCGGGGACGGGGGTAGCTCAGTGGTCAGAGCACTCGCTTTCCCCCCAGCTAAGGTGAAGCAGCATCGAGCGTGGTTACCACTTGGATGGGTGACCTTTTTTTGCGCACCTTGGCTTCAGTACAGTTCACCCAGCTGTAAATGGGTACCTGCCCTCTTTAGGGCCAGGGAAGGTAAAGCAGCGAGGGAGAGGAGATGGGCGCCGCCCTCAGTATGCTGGCTCCTAGAGAAGCTGAGGTCTCTGACGCCTCTCTGCCCCCCTACGACCACATAGATTATGGGATACCTTTACCTTAATGGATGATACAGCTCGTTACACTTGTCATGGATTAAGACAGTGATATTCCAAAACATAACAACACTTTAATACATGCCTGGGCACTTCGTCTGCATCAACAACTTGACCCAGCTTTTAGCTCGAGGCCAGGGAATTTGAACTCAGAACCCAACAATAACTCCAAGAGGAGAATGATCTCATCCAGACTGTTCCCCCGGGGAATCGAACCCACACCCTCCCATACCTCGAGTCTAACGCTTTAACCACTACGCCCAAACCAGTAAATTACTTTTTTTTCCCCCAAACCTAATCCCGTAGTCTTGTAGACCGTGGGTGGGGGGCACCCCTGAAGATTTTTGCAACCAGCTTCCTCCACTCCCCCGGGGTCCTCTTGCTTTCCGTAGCAGAGCGGTCATTGGCCGAATGTGACCGACTGGAGGGAGAAGGGGGAAGAAGAGGCCCTAGTGGGTTCTGCTGCTGTCGCCAGCACGGGGTTCTGTGCATTAGTTAAGTACTTGACCACAAGCAGGCTGAAGATGGCTGGTGACAAACGACTTGTGTCTTGCCGTACTGTTCTGTTCTGGATGTTCCAGGTCTGTGAGGTCAGACACAACCCTTCTCCGCAACGTGAAGGAACGGCGGTTACAGAATGAATAATTATGTGACGTGTGTGTGTGTGTGGGGGGGGGGGTGTGGGGTGCGCCTGCTGCGTAGTGCGTGCGTGTGTGTGAGAGGGGGGGTGGGGGGAGAGAGAGAGGAAGGAAGGCAGAGAACTAGAGGAGGAGAAGGGGAGGAAGAGGAAGGAGAGAATTAGGGGAAGAAAGAGAGGTGGAAGAGGGAGAGAGAGAGAGGCAGACAGACAGAGGAAGAGAGGGAAACAGAGGAGGAAGAACGGAAGGGAGATTCAGAAGGGAGAGGGGGAAGGGAGGGTAGAGAGAGAAAGAGATTTTTATTGAGGGAACTTGGACAAGCACAAATCTTTTTCTTAATGTCACTATTGCCTCCTCCCCCCCACCCCCACCCCCATTACCTAACCCCCCCAAAAAAACCCCCAACCCAAATCCCTGACAAGAAATAGAGAGGAAGGTGGGTAGGGAGGATGATGAATATAATTTAAGACATAATTTGTGTATACCTTCTGATGTAACCTACCTATGTAGAACTACTTTTACCTTTTACGTAAATTCCACGATGTATTTGTTTGTATGCTGTTTCTTGTATGATATTTCATTCTTTTTTCCCTTTAAAAAAATTTTTTTAAGAGATCTAGGCCACGGTGTACTCATCTCATTCGCTGTGTCTGCTTGGTCCTCCTTTTGTGGCCAACATTTTGCTATGAATTTTCATACACTTTGATGCTGACTGTGGCATAATAAGGCGAACCACCAGGACACCCGCGAGTAAGACTGTAATACTATTTATCTATTTATTTATTCTTTTATGTCGGGGATAATGGAATAAGCATTCATGTGCTTTTTATTTTTAAAAAAATCCAGTCCCTGTATGTATGCTATTTTGTAAATGTTGTCATTTTTTTTAATAAGGTCTTCAACCGAAATTCGTCTGCAGATTTTAGTGATAATGTGTGGTAAGTAATTGTTGAATATGTAGTGTCTTGTATTTTGAGTGAAAAAAAGCGAATGTGGCCAAGTATGGTTTTTTATGTTTGTAGATTCAGTAGACACACACACGAACCAGTCGAACACACACACATACATATACACACACAGCACACACACACACACACACACACACACACACACACACCACACACACACCACACCCACACACACACCACCACTCACACACACACACACACACACACCACTCCACTCCATCGTCTCCACCACACACACACACACACACACACACACACAACACACACACACACCACACACAACACACACACACACACACACACACACACACACACACACACACACACACACACACACACACACACACACACACACAAGCAAAACGAACAAAAAAACCGTCTTTTTGTCGAGGATTATCTCGGTTGTTGTGCTCTTGTTTATTCTTAGACAACAACGAAGGCGAACGATATATAATTCCTCCTTTGCTGGTACAGAGAAGGAAGGATGGACCGAAGGAATGAATGAAGGACGGACAAGATGGATTTTTGAACGATAATCAGAATAAACTCGCAGTTTTCGTTTCCGTTTGTTTTGAATTACATATGGTGTACCTGCAGAAAGAAAGAAAGAAGAGAGACAGACAGACAGAAAGAGAGACAGAGAAGACAAGAGAAAGAAAGAAAGAAGACAGACAGAGAAAGAAAGAGATACAGAAGAAAGAAAGAAAGAAGAGAGAAAGGAAAGAGACAACAGCAGAAAGAAAGAAGGAGCAGACAGACAGAAAGAAGAGAAAAAGACAGAAAGAAAGAGACCACAGACAGAGAGAAAGAAGAGAGAACAGGCAGAAGAGAGAGAAAGAAGAAAGAAAGAGAGACAAACAGGCAGAAAGAGAGAGACAGAAAGAAAGACAGACAGACAGAAGAAAGAAAGAGACACAGACAGAAAGAAAGACAGACTGACAGAGAGAGACGGAGAGAAAACGTGCTAAGACCATTAAGAAACAACAACAACCAACAAAATCTCATCTCTTTTCACGCTGAGGTTCGTTCCCGCGCCCAAAGCAGACGATGAGAGTTGACGTTGTGATTAAGATGAAAATGAGGCGGTGGGTCTAGAGGGAATTATGAGGACCTCTCTCCTCCTCCCCCCGCACCCCCCAACCCCCCTCCACACACACACACACACACACACACACACACACACACACACAACACACACACACACACACACACACCACACACACACACACACACACACACACACACTCACACACACACACACACTCTCTCTCTCTCACACACACACACACACTCTCTCTCTCTCACACACACACACACACTCTCTCTCACACAACACACACACACACACACACACACACACACACACACACACACACACACACACACTCACACACACACAACACACACACACACACACTCTCTCTCTCTCTCTCTCTTTCTCACACACACACACATTTTTGTTTTGTTTTTGTTTTGTTTTTTTCTCTTAGATGGCTTAACGGGAAAAAAAAGCAAGTATTTATTTTGCTTATTCAATGTACCATCTGGAAATAAAAGTTTGACTTTGACTTTCACACACACACACACACACACACACACACACACACACACACACACACACACACACACACACACACACACACACACACACCCTACACACACCCCTACACACAACACACACCACACTTCTCTCTCTCTCTCTCTCTCCTCTCTCATCTCTCTCTCTCTCTCTCTCTTTCAACTATTTTCTTTGTTGGGGGATTGGCGGGGTAGGGTGGGGATGGCGGGGGGGGGGGGGGATTCTACTACTAAGACCGGACGAGATTGGAAAAATGGTTATTAATCCTCCATTGGGTTTTTTTAAATAGCATTTACTCTTTAATATGTGCATGATTATTCAGAGAGAGAGAGAGAGTTCTGTTTGGGTGCTTTGTGTTGGAAATGTGTGTGTGTGTGTGTGTGGTAGGAGGGGGGGGGAGGGTATGTGTTTGTGTGTGTGTGAGAGAGAGAGTGTTTGTGTGTGTGTGTGTGTGTGTGTGTGTGTGAGTGAGAGAGAGAGAGAGAGAGAGAGAGGGGAGAGAGAGAGAGAGAGTGAATGAGGGGAGAGAGAGTGTGGTGTGTGTGTGTGTGCGTGTGCGTGTGCGTGTGTGTGTGTGTGTGAATGAGATAGAGAGTGTGTGTGTGTGTTCGTGTTCGTTCTTGTATTTAACTTCTGTTCTCTATAAGGGGGACGGGATAGCTCAGTGGTCGGAGCACTCGCTTTCCCCCAGCCAAGTTAAGCAGCGTCGAGCGTGGTTACCAGTTGGATGGGTGACCGTTTGCGCGCCTTGGCTTCAGTACAGTTCCCCCAGTTCACCCAGCTGTAAATGGGTACCTGCCCTCTTTAGGTCAGGGAAGGTAAAGCAGCGAGGAGAGAGATGGGCCGCCCTCAATATGTGGCCCTAGAGAAGTGAGGTTCTCTGACGCCTCGTCCCCTACGACCTTATAGTTATGGGACTCCTTTACTTTACCTTACCTCTATAAGTGAAATGAGACGAATGTGTGTGTGTGTGTGAGTGTGTGTGTGTATGAATGTATGTGTGTGCGTCTGTGTGTAAATGAGTGTGTGTGTGTGTGTAAATGAGTGTGTGCGTGTGCGCGTGTGCGTGCATGTGCGAAGTAGAGGAGGGACAAGGGGAATTCTTTCTGTCCATTTATCGAGGCGATGCCTGTAGCTGATTTCAATCTTGACAAATGTGTGGGGGTGGTATATATGGGAGTCTACGAACGCTTTGACGCCGCCCAGGGGAAAAGTGAAAAACTGAAATTGAAACGTCTGATACGATGTCTGCGTTGGGCGGAATTTAAAAACGAAAAAAAGGAAAACCGAAAAAAGTAAATAATTGATTGTCTTGGGACAAGGATTTTTGGTGGTGGTGTGTGTGTGTGTCTGTGTGTCTGTGTGTGTGCGTGTTTTTATTTATTTATTATATTTGTATTTTACTCTTTGATATCGAGGATAATGGAATAAGCACCCATGTGCTTTTTCACATCCAGTCCCCGTGTGTATGCGGTTTTGTAAATTGTGTCATCTGTTCCCACCGGCATACAATGGCTTACTCTTTCGAAAAGCGGAACAGGAATTAACGTGTGCGCAAGATGTTCTGCGCGCGTTTGCACACGGGGCCTCGGTTTATAGTCTCATCCAAAGGATGAGTCACACGCATGGGTGCGTGTTTGTATGTCTGTCTGTCTGTTTTTTTTTCTGTCTTTTTTTCTTTCTTTCTTTCAAGGCAGTCGAAACTTAACAGCTGTAAGTGTTTCTAAAATCAAAGAAAAACAAAACAAACGTGCAATGTGTCTCTGTCTCTCTCTGTCTCTGACTCTCTCTCTCTCTGTCTTTCTGTCTGTCTCTCTCTCTGTCCCTGTCTTTTTCTGTCTGTCTCTCTCTTCTGTCTGTCTTGTCTCTGTCTCTCTCTGTGTTTATTCTCCTGACATAGTTTTTGAATTATGGTGATTTTCTTGAAAGTTCTGGAGTCTTGCAGTTATGGTAAAAAATGTATTTTAACGCCCCCCCCCCCCCCCCCCCCCCACCACACTCCCGCCCTCCTGTCTGCCTGTCTGTATCTATCTGTCTGTCTGTCTCTCCCTCCTTCCCTCCCTCTCCCCCCTCCCCCCTCTCTCCTCACTCTGTCTCTCTCTCCCTCTCTCTCTCAGCTGAAGAACAGGAGGGATTAAATTCCACAGGCTGCAGGATAGATCAAATAACAAAGTAGAGTCGTTCAAGACTGCTTCAAAAACAGATTCCTTAACAAATAACAACAACATTACCATTTGCGATCCATCCCAACTTGTTTGAAAGAATATTGTTTTGTAGGTGGTTGGGGGTAGTGGAGAGCAAAAGAGGGGGGGGGGGGGGGGGAGTTGTAAGGGAAGGGAGGGATGAAATGGAAATGAGGAAATATCTGTCGTGTGTATTCAGCAATATTCTGATTCCTGCAGTTGTCTGTTGAGGAGTGAGAATTATGGATAAGTGTAGCCGGGATAAGCGAGTTAAAGAGTGAATAATCAATTATTCTGGGTGATCCCCTATAGGGTGTTAAGCTGGGGACCGCGTGAGAACAGCAATAGTGTTTATTCTGGTTTCATTTCTGTGCTGATCTTTTCGACAAAAATGTGAAGCGACATGTGTGTGTGTGTGTGTGTGTGTGTGAATGCACAAGTGTAATATCTCAAGGACACCTAGCGACTTCTCCATTCACTTTACTGGCTTATCCAAAAAGTTTTAACTTCTTAAATCACCAACTTTCTTAACTTTCTTCTCCATTCTTTCGCATCGTCTTCTCCAAAAACTATCTTTTCTTATCATTGATTGTCCTACACATCCCTCGAATTACTTTGCCCAAAAACCTGAGATCTTCTCTGATTCGCTATATATTACCATAAGCATTACGCTCTGTAAAACTTTATCGTGGAGAAGGAGGTCAGGTATTGCTGCTGATGGAAGGAACATGCTGATGGCTGCAACACCTTGAGAATAATAACAAGTTGCTCAAGACATGAACAAACAGGTTTGAAGAGAAGGGGCAAACCATGCAGTCACAAAACACGTCACTGGGACACCCAGAAGAAGAAGTAGAAGAAGAAGGAGGAGGAGGACGAGGAGGAGAAGAAGAAGAAGAAAACTTAACCAAAGATAAAAGTAGTGCATGATGGTATTTCACTGTTTAGACTTACCGTACACACCCAAAGGGCCAATTCTCACCACCTAAAATGGTCAGATGGTTCCTGGTAACTTTCTGGAGTGTTATGCCACATTAGTGAACAATTGACACCCTTGTGTATAGCCTTCCTGTCAACTGTTCACACCCCTTGCCCTCTTGTCTCCATTCGCAGGTATAATATATCTCTGTCTCTCTTCTCTTCACTGAATCTGTCGTTTTCTCAGGGGTCCATCTCATGAATGTTGCATCAGAATACTTGCCCAGTCTTTGTCTTTGTATCTGCACTACTTCTCACAAAGGCGAGCGAGAGGAGGGTAACCGCTGACATAAAAAAATGGACATTTTAGTTCATTAGTTGGCTAATGCCTTCAGCGCCTGGGCTTTACCACGGTTCTTTATCAAATCATTGACACTGGGGGCAACAGAAAAGTGAGAGGCTGTATGATCAGTGGCTTTCTTTCCTACTCATGGAATTCCACTTTACAGCTTAGTCTTTAGTGATTGACTGCGACTCTCTGGCTAGGAGGTTTGACTTGCATAGTCCTTATGTGCTGCAGCCCAGGGGACTTGTTGGCCTTTGGAGAACATCTCCAACAAACGCTGTCCTTATGTCCACTTCGCTGAGAGCGTGGGGATGTCCTGTGGGTAAGGTATCTCCACTATTACCAAATTTCTGCTCAATTTCCAAAAGAGCAGCTGCCTTCTCTGCTGTTTTGGAGGTCATCGTCGAACGTGATGGACAAACATAAAAAGTTGGCTAAGCGTGTTTAGCTTTCAGGTTAACTCACTGGATGGCTCGTGGTGTGTGGAGTTCAGACACTTCCTCAGCCGGGATTTGGAGATAGCTGTCTGACAGGGGAAAGTTGATCCCCGATAACAAGAGATTTATGCGTGAATAATGGCTTTGTGATGGATGTACTTTGGTTGTCAAACTTCATGGAAGTTTTGAATGTAGCTGAAGTTGCTTGCAGCAGGTTGTTTTGAGTCTGGCAAGTTCAGGGCACAGACACAGTTTATGTTTTGTTGAACCTCTCAATTTTTGTACTTGCTGGCTCTATTATGATGTCTGTAGGCTCTGTAAGTTTGAAAACCTTTAAATGCAATATTTTGTGGTACTGTTTTGAATTTATAGCTTTGTTTAGCATTGTATTGCTTTATTCGCTCTTTTTCTGTGTTGTGTAGATTTTTTATTCAACCATCGATGTCTCATGCATTATCTTCTCTAAACATTCATTTTCTTATACACCCTTTGCATTATCTTGTCCAAAAACTTAATCTCCTGTTTAGTTATGTATTACCATAAGCATTATGCTCTGTGAAACTTTACAGTAGAAAAAGTGGTCAGATGTTGCTACTGATGTGGTAAAGAACTGATGGAAGAAAAATGCTAATGGCTGCAACACCTTCGGACCAACAAAATGTTGCTCAAGACATGAACAAATAGGTTTGAAGAGAAAAAGCACACATTACAGTCACAAAACATGTGACAGGGGCACCCAGAAGAAAAACAAGAACAAGAACTTAACCCAGATAAAAGCAGTGCATGATGGTATTTCACTGTTTAGACTTACCGTACACACCCAAAGGGCCAATTCTCACCAGCCAAACTGGTCAGATGGTTCCTGGTAACTTTCTGGTGTTATGCCACATTAGTGGACAATTGACACCCTTGTGTATGGCCTTCCTGTCAAATGTTCACACCCCTTGCCCTCTTGTCTCCATTTGCGGGTATAATATATCTCTGTCTCTCTTCTCTTCACTGAATCTGTCGTTTTCTCAGGGGGTCCATCTCATGAATATTGCATCAGAATACTTGCCCAGGCTTTGTCTTTGTATCTGGACTGCTTCTGACAAAGCCTGAAAGGTGAGCGAGAGGAGGGTAACCGTTGACAAAGAAATTGACATTTTAGTTCGTTGGTTGGCTAGTGCCTTCAACACCTGGGGTTTATCACAGTTCTTTATTGAATCATTGATGCTGGGGGCAAAAGCAAAGTGAGAGGCTGTATGATCAGTGGCTTTCTTTCCTACTCATGGAATGCCACTTTACAGCTTAGTCTTTAGTGATCGACTATGACTCTCTGACCAGGAGGTTTGACTTGCACAGTCCTTATGTGCTGCAGCCCTGGGGACTGGTTGGCCTTTGGAGAACATCTCCAACAAATGCTGTCCTTATGCCTACTTGGCCAAGAGAATGGAGATGTACTGTGGGCAAGGCATCTCCACTATAATCAAATTTCTGCTCAATTTCCAAAACAGCAGCTGCCTCCTCTGCTGTTTTGGAGGCCATCGTGGAACACGCCGGACAAGCATAACAAGTTGGCTAAGCGTGTTTAGCTTTCTGGTTAATTCACTGGATGGGACATGGGTTTGGAGTTCAGACGCATCGCATCCTCAAGCATGGATTTGGAGACAGCTGTTTCCAACAGGGGAAAGTTGATCCCCGATAAAAAGAGATTTTTGTATGATTAATGGTTTTGTGATGGATGTACTTTGGTTGTCAAATTTCGCGGAGAGGTTGAATAAGCAAGTGGGTGGTGGTATTTTTTGTAGCTGAAGTTGCTTGCAGCAGGTTGTTTCGAGTCTGGCAAGTTTAGGGCACAGACTCAGTTTATGTTTTGTTGAACCTCTCAAATTCTGTACTTACTGCCTCTGTTATGATGTGTGTAGGCTCTGTAAGTTTGAAAACCTTTAAATGCAGTATTTTGTGGAGTGTTTAGAACTCCATGACTTTGTTTAAGCATTTTGTTGCACTTTACTGCTCTCTTTCTGTGTTGTGTAGATTTTTATTCAACCATCGATGTCCCGTGCATTATCTTCTCTAAACATTCATTTTCTTATACATCCCTTGCATTACCTTGTCCAAAAACTTAATCTCCTCTGATCAGTTATGTACATATTACCAGAAGTATTATGCTCGGTAAAGCTTTGCCGCGGAGCTTTGCGGCTTTTGTAGCTGAAGTTGCATGCAGAAGGTTGTTTTGATTCCTGGCATTTTGAGGGCACAGACACAGTGTATGTTTTGTTGAACCTCTCAAATTCCGCACTTAAGGACTCTATGCGCTGTATATACACTGTACAGTGCTTACTGCCTGCGTTATGATGTCTGTAAGCTCTGTAAGTTTGAAAGCCTCTAAGTGCAGTATTTTGTGCCGTGTTTAGAACTTCATAACTTTTATGTAGCATTTCGTTGCACTCTTCGGCACTTTGCTGCTCTCTTTGTGTGTTGTGTTAAGGCTTTTTACTTATCCGTTGATGTCTGGGGGCTGGCTTATCACTCAGAATGTTTTGGTGTAATTTAGGGGGCTGCGCATTTGATCAAATTTCTCTGTGTGTGTTTGTGTGTGTGTGTGATTTCTGGTGTGATTTAGGCTGTGCGCATTTTATCAAATCGGGTGTGTGTGTGTGTGTGTGTGTGTGCTGTCAAAAGAGGTGAGGGGAAAGGACTTAGGCTAAAATATGTGAAATACAAATACAAAAAGTCTGGACAGATTCAGCAACTCATCTGGCTCAAGTAACCGCCCAGCACTTGCACTAGCACTCCACCACATGCATTCATTTGAACCGTTTTCCCTGTCTCAGTCTGGCTGGGGCTGAAAGGGATGCAAGGAGGGAGTAGCCAGCCAGCCACTATGGCCATAAAACGTTTGGAGCTCACAGATAGATTTTTTCCCGCTGGCAATGTAACTATCATTTTTCACGCCTCTTCCAGGTTAATTGTTGCTGAAATGGGCTTCATTTTTCCAGGTTGATGATCTCTTCTCCACCTGTTTTGTCTTCGCTTGGCTGCGTCTTCCCTCTCCTCCCCTTTTTCCATATTTCACAGCTCAGTGGAACGCTGACGAAGATAAGAGAGGGGTGTGATTTTTCACACACACAAAAAAAGCCCAAAACCAAAAAAAGCAGAAGAGGGGGGGATGCCAGGTGATTTATAGTCTAAGCTATTTTCAAAGATTTCAGTGTAGCAATAGAAAGAGAGTGATAGATGAGGAAAGAAGGGTTTGGTCCGCCAAACTCCTTGATTTTTTTTATACAAAATATATTTTAAAGTCTTTTTCTTCTCTCTTTTTCCCTTTACGTTCTTTGGGGAACAGTTTAAGCACTGCGGGACGGGATAGCTCAGTGGTCGGAGCACTCGCTTTCCCCCAGCCAAATTAAACAGTTCACCCAGTTCACCCAGCTGTCAATGGGTACCTGCCCTCTTTAGGGTCAGGGAAGGTAAAGCAGCGAGGGAGAGGAGATGGGCGCCGCCCTCAATATGCTGGCCCTAGAGAAGTGAGGTCTCTGACGCCTCGCTCCCCTACGACCTTATAGGTTATGGGACTCCTTTACTTTTACCTTTTTTAAGCGCTGCACTGGCATAGTCCTGCAGTGAGTCTGTGACTGACGAACTGAATCTAGCAGTTGTTTGTGTTGCTGTCGTCCGTACCACTGGCTGTAGTTGAGCGATTGGACTAGCAAAGATAGATGATGCACGTTGTTAACTCCTTTCTTGGTTGTTGTTGTTTGTTTGTTTTTTTACAGTATTTTCAGTGACTTTGTATAAGGTGGGACAACCGATCGTTCATCATTCAGATTTGACGTTATTTTGCCACTTACGAGGGCACGGGATAGCTCAGGGGTCAGAGCACTCGCTTTCCCTAAGCTAAGGTTAAGCAGCGTCGAGCGTGGTTACCAAGTGGATGAGTAACCGTTTGTGCACCTTGCCTCCAGTTCACCCAACTGTAAATGGGTACCTGATTCTTTAGGGTCAGGGAAGGTAAAGCAGCGAGGGAGAGGAGATGGGCGCCGCCCTCAATATGCTGGCCCTTAGAGAAGCTGAGGTCTCTGATGCCTCGCTCCTCTACGACCACATAGGTTATGGGACACCTTTACCTTACCTTCTAGACGTGTTGAGCGTGGTCCAGCTTTTGGCCCTTCAACAATAAAACCCAAATTGTTTTAATAGAATAATAATGAGCCTATGAATATATTTGTAAGTACTCTCATGCATACACATAGATATATATACACATGCATGCATATACTTGCTAGGGTTGTTATGTTCCACGATTAGCCATTATTTCCTTTTTGTGGTCTTAAACTACTTAATTATTATTATATATCGAATTGAAACACACTCACACAAACGAAAGCACGCACACACTCGCATACACACGCACTCACACGCACGTGCGCGCGCACACACTCACTCACTCACACATTAAATCCTGCGCACACGTTAAATCCTGTTCCGTTTTTCGTAAGAGTAGGCCATTGTGTGCCGGTGGGAACAGATGACAGAATTGACAAAATCGCATACACACGGGGACTGAATGTAAAAATGCACATAAGGGCTTATTCCATTATTTTCGATATAAAAGAATTTTAAAAAACAACAAAACACATACTCATACAAACGCGCGCTCGCTCTCACATATTCACACATACGCACACCCGCACGCCCTCACACACACACTCACATACACACACATCTGTTATAGTTATATCATATCATAAGCTATATTAGCATTTATCATGTATCATTATCATTATCATGTATTTAATTGTTGTTATCATTGTTTAGCCTTTTCCGTGTCGAAAGTTATTAAGGAATAGATATCCATTTCACTGCACACATCCATCAAATTAAGTCTCTCCCCCCCCCCCCCCCCCCCTCCCCTCCTCATCTTATGGTCTGACATCACTTTGAGTGATCAACAAAAATCGAAGAAACAACACAGCATACTGCGTGCATGACAAAAACACCACACAAATTGATACACAACACACACAACACACAACAACACACACAAACCCACACCACACACACACACACACACACACACACACACACACACACCCCACACGTTACACACACAGCATGCACACAAACACCCACCCACCTACACACCACACACACATACACACACACACACACACAACACCACCCCACCCCCCCCCACACCACCACACACACACACACACACACACACCCTCTCCAGACTGGTGTTTTTTTCCCCATACGCTCTTTTGTTCGTTTCTATCTGTCTTTCTCAGCGCCAGCTCTGCTGATATCTGTCCGTCTGTCTGTCTGCTTTCTCCCCCCCTTCGTCAGTGTCTACCGTCTCAACTGTTCCCTGTCTTTCTGTCTGCCCCCCCCCCCCCCCCCCCCCCCCCCCCCCCCCCCCCCCCCCCCCCCCCCCCCCCCCCCCCCCACCCTCTCTCTCTCCTCCTCTCCCCCCCCTGTCACCATCTCTTACCCCTTTCCTCCATCTCCTACCTCTCTCTCCCCTCCCCTCTACCCCCCTCCCCCCCCTCTCTCTCATGTGTGCACACACACACGCGTGTGTGCACGCCTAAGTGCGTGCGTGCTTGCTTGCTTAGATGCAAGCGCACGCACGCACGCACGCGTCTGTGAATGTCTGTGCGCACACGCAATCAAATTAGGACCCAACTGGACACAAACAAAACGCGTTTTTCAATGAAGACGGCTTGCTGGCCTGTCCTCTGGGAAATTGGATCTGGCTTTATGGCTGTGAAGAAAGACAGCGTCTTGTAGGATGACATTTGGAGCGCCTTTGACATTCTTTTTCCGTTCCTTCCTTTTTTTCGGGCGATAGGGGGGGTGGGGGGGGGGGTGGGGGGGGGGTATGGGGAGGGGGGGGGGGGGTTTCGTTGTTCCAGTCTTTCTCACATTCATTATCAGTATCTGTCTGGCAATCTGTTTTTCTATCTGTTCTCTCTCTGTTCCTCAATCTGTTTGTCTACTGTCCTCTCTCTCTGTTCTCCCTTCCTTTCATTTCCCGTCTTTCTCACATTTATTTTCAGTCTGTTTCCGTCTGTCAAATCTGTTTGTCTCTGTTCCTTCCTTCCTTTCTTTCTTCCAGTCTTTCTCACATTTATTATCTGTCGTGTCTGTCTGTCTCTCTCTGTCTGTCTCTCCGTCTCTCTCTCCCTCCCTCGAGGACGACGTGACGGGACGAGAACTGAACGGGCGTGCTGTTAGTAAGCTGCTGCAAATTTTTGCATTTTAGCTTCAAAATGTCAGTTACTGGCCTTCCAGCTACTGTAATAACAACTTTAAACGCCCTGCTGATCGACAACGTCGTATCGAGTTGGAAAGTCCGCGGGGAGAGCGGCAGTGTTTGTGTTCGTTTTTGCGAATGAAGCCAGCTGACAAGCCAGTGTTTAACAGAAATGGCGGACCCGTGCAAACCCTAACTCCCTGTTCAGTACTATCGCAAGAAACCCCTTGTCAAAGACGTCGCGAAAGTTCAAAGAAGTAGACAACACCAAGAAAGACAGGCAAGTCGCCAATTGTGACAATAACGTGTCTTGGAAGAGCCGGTCTTGTGTAACATTGACTCCCTGCTCGATGTGGAAACAGAAGGAAAACAAACCAGTGTGTACACAGAACTATGTGTCAGCAGTGAATTGAATGCCTCAGCCACACCAGATTCACTTGTTCTACTGTGGTGATCCAGCAACAGACAACAAGATCGTGTGTGTCTTCTGAGGCGCCTGATGTGCAGGAAGAGCTGACCAGTTGGCTGCACAGTGGATGACTCTGATACTGATACTGGTATTGTGAAACAGTAATGTGTCTACTCTAACTGACAAACGTTGTACAGCGTCGATTAAGGGACAGCAAGAGAAACACACGGTTTCGAAAGGTGGTGGTACATAGTTCGGTTGATCAAAACATTGTGATGTGTGAATCAGATGACATCATCCTGGAATACTCTTGGAATGGAGATCCTGGCGAGGAATCTAAGTGTGTGTTCTGGTACATCAAGCAAGAAGAGAAAAACATGTTGCCAGAAGAACGTGTCAGGCTTGCCAGACTTCGTAAAGGAAACAGTGTACTAACACACAACACACAGAGACAGTGGTGGCGAGTGCTGAGCAGGAGTTACATCATCTTCGGGACCTGATCCGGTCTTACATGGGCTGACTTCGCTGGCTGTAGACTGGAAAAGGAAAGGCTGGTTTGAAAATTGAGACACTTGAGACACAGACAATAATGTATCGAATCTTGATGTACATACCACCACTGCCATGGTTTCCATGTCATTGTAATCGCGTCGCGTTCGATATCGTTGTTACCGCGCCGCAGCGCTATATGGCTTGATCGCTAAATAGCAATAAAATTGTGTCAATTGTGTCTCTCCCTCCCTCCCTCTCTCTTTCTCCCCCTCTTTCTCTCTCCCCCCCCCCCCCCCCCCCCTCTCTCTCTTTTTCATTTTATTTCTTTCTTTCCTGCCTGCTATCCTTCCTTCCTTCCTCCCACCGAGATATTTTGTGGTCAATTAAGTACCAATAGGGATAGTAACTTATGTTCCAGACAGGAGAGTGGTCACTGCACCATCATCATCAAAATGACTAAGTGGAGACAGCAGCAGACAGTAAACACTGAATTCATCACCGACCCTCCCTGGTATGTCCAGCTAAGTACCAGTAAAGGAAAGTCAATCAGCTGGCAGTCAAGACTCGGTAGATAGCTAACATAACGGCTTCGTCCTTGCATGTTTGCGATTAACACATAAATACAAGCATCCCCACATACTGGAAATTCTGTGCTAGAAATTTCCTCTTTTCTACTCCCCTCTTTGGGGTTTTTTTCTGCCTTGTTCCTTTTTCTTCCTGTCACCTCCTCCTTGTCTATTTTCTGCTTTCTTGGCTCCATTCTCCTGCCTTTTTTTCCTAGAAAGACGTAAAAGATAATAATTCTCTTTTTTTGCCGAAGTCTGATGCGCTGGGCCTGACTTGTCAGGCGCTTAACGGCAGCGTGGCGCATTTTCACTCATGTAACAGACAATAATAGTTACTGTCTGAGCGTTTGACGACAAAGAAGAAGTTTTCTTTCTTTCTTTCTTTCCTTCCTGCATGCTGTCCTTCCGTCCTTATTAACTCGCCCCGCCATGATTTTTGTTTGTCTTTGAAGTACCAATAGGGTTAGTTAGTAACTAAATATGTTCCAGACAGAAGAGTGGTAACCACCATCATCAAAATCCCTAAGTGGACACAGCAGACAGTAAACACTGAATTCATCAGGGACTTGAACTCCCCAGGAGAAAGCTAAGGACTAGTAAAGGGAAGTCATCAGCTGGCGGTCAAGACGGAGCAGACAGCTAACGTAACAGCTTCGGCCTAGCCTTGCCCCTGCTGGCCACACACAAAACACAGCCCTCTAGATAACAAGCAGTAAATACTGTGTGGTGCACCTACAAACCAGTCCAGAAGGAGGAGATGAGAAGAAAGGAGACGAGGGGTTATGTCGTTGCCCCTGATCATGATGGTTGTATTGTTATAGGAAAGCCTTACCCCCCACCCCCACCCCCTTCCCACCTCTGCAACCATGAGTATGACCGGCGTATGGTATAGTAAATCCCCCCCCTCACACACACACTCCTGCATACCGAATATGACCATACGTATAGGAAAGCACCCCACTCCCCTGCATCCCAAACATGACCGGTGTATGGTATAGGAAAGTTCCCACCCCACCACCCCCCACCCTCACTCCTGCATCCCGAATATGACTGGTGTATGATACAGGAAAGCACCCCACTCCCCTGCATCCCAAACATCCTAGCGGAGCATAGGGCCTCAACAGCGTCCCTCCACCTTCTCCTGTCTCTGGCAAGGGTCTTGGCCTCTTCCCATGTCAGGCTGGAGTCTCTCAGCTCACTATGCAGGCTTCTCCTCCAGGTCTGTTTGGGGCGCCCCCTCTTCCTTTTCCCCTGCGGGTTCCACTCGAGCGCTTGTCTGGTGATGTTGCAAGGCTCCTTCCGTAGGGTGTGGCCGACCCAACGCCACTTTCGCCGCCTTACTTGGACATCCATAGGCTGTTGGTTCGCCCTCATCCACAGGTCGGTACTTGGCACTCTGTCGAACCATCTGAGATGAAGGATCTGCCGGAGACATCTGTTGATGAAGGTCTGGATCTTGGCCACTGTATGCTTTTTACACCGTCAGATGTGTTTGGGAGAAATAATGTCTGAAAAGCTCCTCTCGCGGCCGTACAGCTTAGTTTGCAGGGGTTATCTCTATATAGCGAGGTTCCATGAGGAGCTAGCTAGTTGTGGATGTTAGATTGTTGAAGTGTGTTTAAGTGAAAACCGCTGGACAGCCAAATATCATAATTATGTGGGGGTGGTCATTTATTTTGTCCGGTTTGTGTGTGGTTTGATTCGTTGCTGGTTCTTACCACTTGAAAATGGTGCGGGAAGTTTTGTCACTATGTGCTATATACCTTTGCTGCATCCGTGCTAAATTCACAATTTTGATAAAAATTGTCATTTATTTATTTACTTATCTATCTATCTATCTATCTATCTATCTATCTATCTATCTATCTATCTATCTATCTATCTATCTATCTATCTATCTGTCTGTCTGTCTGTCTATCTGTCTTCTGTCTGTCTACTTCTTCTGTCTGCCTTTCTATTTATTTATTTATTATTTATTCTTCTTTCATGCCACCTTTCTTACATTATTCTTTCTCATGTCTCTGTCTATCTGTCTACCGACCTCTCTCTGTTATCTCTCGTCTGTCTGTCGTCTCTGTCAGTATCTCTAATTCTCCACCTCTTTTCCTTCTCTGTCTTGCTTTCTTTCTTCATTCCTTCTTTCCCCTTATTTTTCAAGGTTTTTTTTCTTCTGTGTTTGTAATCCTAAGTCACAGATGGGAGAATATAACCATCAAATCAGTGCGTAGAAGACCAGAAGACAATAGACGCTTTACTCATCACTCTCCCTCCCTGACTGCCAAGCCTTGACCAGTAAAGCTGAATCGTCAACCATAATCAAGACAACATGCTAATGGCTTCGTCCGTGCCTGCTTAAACTGAGCTGCACCCTATCGCCATCAAGTACATACAAACAAAGAGGCAGGGACAGAAAGTAAACAGGTAAACAAGTTATTACGGTGTACATAACAACTTGTTTACCTGTTTACTTAGGTGGTCACCTTCCCTGGCACAAAAGGTAGAATCATTCTACTGTAAAGTTTTGGACATCATAATTATTTATAATTCACCACTCTTTGTGTTGATGGAAATCCTTGGTGAAAATTCTTCTTCGTTTATTTGTCGAGGTAGTTAGGTTCCTTGAGAAGGTTATCTTGTTGTTGTTGTTGTGGCAACTAGATTCGTGACGTGTGTTGAGTGGAAAATGAAATAGCATTTGTGGAGTGGGGTTTGTTGGGTTTTTTTTTTTCATTTCTCGGCTAGAGCTCCGAGGTTCACTAATGGTGAGATTTCTGGGTATGTGACCGTCTCCCTCCCGCACCCATCCCCCCCCCCCCCCTCCCTCCCCAGGCCTCATTTTGACTTAGGGATGTTGTCTCTGTCTCTCCGTCTCTCTCTTTCCCTCTCTCTCTCTCTCTCTCTCTCTCTCTCTCTCTCTCTCTCTCTCTCCTCTCTCTCTCTCTCTCCTCTCTCTCTCCTCTCTCTCTCTCTCTCCTCTTTCTCAGGCACCCGTGTGCTTGGGTTTTTGAAATTTTGGTCATCCATTCCTACCAGCATAAAATGGCTCACACTTTTGAAAGGTGGAACAGTACAGGTTTTTAACCTGTGCACTAGATGTTCTTCCTGCATTTGTACAGGGGCCTCGGTTTATGGTGTCATTCACAGGACTGTGACATTCAGTTCAAACTGGGAGTAAAGGGCAAGGCTGGAATCAAAGCCAGAACCTTAAGGTCTACTTGTTATGTGGAGTGGATGTGTTTTTGTACGGTTTATGGCATGTGATTGATCCGTTGCTGATTTACGCCACTGCGAAATGATGTATACAATTATGGCGTTGTATCCTGTTGCATCATGCCAAAATTATGGCATCACTTTTAAGTCATCATTTTTGTTTTATTCATTCCTTCTTTCAGCTCTGTCTTTTTTTAAAATATATGTCTATATCTTTTTGTCTCTGTATATCTCTGTCTGTCTGTCTCTCTCTCTCTGTCTCTGTCTCCCTCTCTCTCTCTCTGTCTCCGTCTTTCTCTCTCCCTCTCTCTCTTTCCTTCCTTTCTTTCATCATTCAGACTTTTCGTTTTGTTCTGTTCCATCTTCTTCAGTGTCTTAGATGGGATGTTGTGCAGTGTAGCCATCAAATCAGTTTTAAGTGGAGGAGGCAGCAAGCGATATAAACACTTTTAATTCATCATCACTCACCCTGCGAGCCAAGCAACTTGTAAACCAAGTCATCAACCCCCAAATCACGACAACATACTTATACCAACAGGCTTCATCCTCAGGTTGCTTGGAGATAAACCACACTGTACAAGTCGTAAGTAAAATCATCCTTCACGTACAAACAAAAGTCAAGGCCCTGGTATGGCCTCTGTGGTCGGCCGGGACTATAAACAAAACAGGATTGGATTGGATTGGGTAGACAAGTCAAGAGGTAGAAAGTAAAAACGAGGTACTGGTGGTCATGTCAATGTCCGAGCTTGACTGGTATGTAGTTGTGTGTGTGTGTGTGTGTGCGCGCGCGCGTGCGTGTGTGTGTGTGTGTGCACGTGCGTGTGTGTGCGTGTGTGTGTGTGTGTGTGCGCGCGTGTGGCTGAGTCCTCCTTACGTGCTTGAAATAAAAGAACAACCCTGTATAGCCCCCGTAACTTAAGCCTTAACGAGCGTGCGCGTGCAAACAAGTCCAGTGGTGGAGATGGGAAAGTAAACTAAGTGGTTTATGTCCTTGCCCGAACATGACCGGTGTATAGTATAGGAAAGCAACGCCCCCCCCCCCCCCCCCCCTCTTCCCATCCTCCCCCGCCTCCTGCATCCCCCAAAACATGGCTGCTATATGGTATTGGAAAGACACACACACGCACGCACGAACGCACGCACGCACGCGCACACACACTCTCTCTCTCTCTCCTCCCTCTCTCTCTCTCTCTCTCTCTCTCTCTCCTCTCTCTCTCTCTCTCTCTCTCTCTCTCTCTCTCTCTCTCTCTCTCTCTCTCCCCCTCCCTCCCTCCCTCCTGTACAGAATGCCGAATTTACTGCAAGGCTTTTGGGTGTCCTATTTACCTCTCTGTGTGGATAGAAATCCTTGAAGTAAACTTTTTGTTTTCCGTTTAGTAGAGTTGATAGTGTTTTCATACTTACTACTTACTTAGGCCCATCACTCCCCCTGGAGCATAGGCCGCCGACAACAGTCCGCCAGAGTCCTCTGTCCTGGGCTATTCTCTCCAGCTGTCTCCGGGTATATCCCATCTTCCTGGTTTCTGCCTCAAGGTCGCGTCGCCAGGCGTTTCTTGGCCTTTCTCTTTTTCGTTTTCCATAAGGGAACTATATTGTTGTGGTTGCTGCATCCCTGAAGGACATAGTCTTGAATGGAATGGTAAATAGCATTTTGTGGAGTGGCTGTGTGCTATGTCCAGTTTAAATGGGTTTTGTTTTTGTTTGTTTTGGGTTTGTTTGTTTGTTGTTGTTGTGGGTTGTTGTTTGTTGTTGTTTTTTGTTGGGTTTTTTTTTGGCCAAGGTTCACCAGTAGTGAGAGTTTGCGTATGTGGCCTTCCCCCGCCCCCCCCCCCCCCCCCCCCCCCCCCCCCCATATCGGCAGAATAATTGTGTGTAGAATAGTTGTCTAATTTTGTAACCTGATGTTTTAGCATCGACGCGGTACGTCATGGCCAATTCAGAATACGAATAAAGTCTTGTTTTATTGTGTAACTTAGACTTGATGCTCATCCTTTTACGATTCATTCTCTCTCTCTCTCTCTCTCTCTCTCTCTCTCTCTCTCTCTCTCTCTCTCTCTCTCTCTCTCTCTCTCTCCTCTCTCTCTCTCTCTCTCTCTTTGTTGTGTGTGTTAATTTTGACTGCTCTCACCAGGGAGAGTATAATTACCGCTACAGTGCAGAAACCACACATCCATTTTTTTTTCCCTGGGTACGCTTGCGTGTGAAGTTCGGTCTTTTTTAACTCTTATGATTTCAGTATCAACAATTCTCCATTTTCTCGAAAGATTGATGCAAAAGTTCTGTCGTGAACTCGGGACTACAGCTAATCATCTTATCTGAAAATTCGATTATCAGAATGATGTAAGTGGAATTGGGTTGAAAAGAAACTAGTGTGGCCCTTTGGGGATTTGAACCAATGACTTCTTTGATTTTGTTCACCAATCAGGTTAGAGCATCAAACTTGAAATCAGTACAGGACAGTCACTTCTGCCGGAAGGTACCTAAAAGAGGTGTCCCATAACCTATGTGGTCGTTGGGAAGCGAGGCATCAGAGATCTCATCTTCTCTAGGGGCCAGCATATTGAAGGTGGCGCCCATCTCCTCTCCCTCGCTGCTTTACCTTCCCTGACCCTAAAAAAAGCAGGTACCCATTTACAGTTGGGTGAACTAGGGGATTGTACTGAAGCCAAGACGCGCAAACGGTCACCTATCCAAGTGGTAACCACGCTGGACGCTGCTTAACCTTGGCTGGGGGAAAGCGAGTGCTCTGACCACGGAGCTATCCCGTCCCCTCAGGGGAGGAGCATGGACGAAAGTTAGCACACAAGAGTTTTATTTCATTTCGTTATCCATGAGTAGAACAGAGAAGATGCATTGCGACTTGTCAGGATTGAAAATTGAGTCAGGTAGCCTGAAGGGATGTATGGTTGAGGATGTTCACTCTTCTGATGTGGGTGTTTCGTTCTGAACTTTTTTTTTTCGAAAAGTCGTCATGTATTGGGACTACACTGACTCACGCAAAGATGCACACACACGCACGCGCGCACGCACGCACACACACACACACACACACACACACACAACACACACACACGCACACACACTCACACACTCACAACACACACACACTCATTGGCGTAGTGTCTGTGGCCTACAGAAAGAGAATAAACTGGTTAAGGTACTTTGTCGTTTTCGTTTAGTTTTGTTTATGTGTTGGTTCTCTCTTCTCTCTCTCTCTCTCTCTCTCTCTCTCTCTCTCTCTCTCTCTCTCTCTCTCTCTCTCTCTCTCTCTCTATCTCCCTCTCTCTCTCTCTCTCTATCTCCCTCCCCCACCCTCTCTCTCTCTCACTCCCTCTCTCTCTCAAGATCGACAGTATTAGATACGTAAAGGGATTACAATAGACAGTGTTGGTTTTGAAAACTCGAGATGAATGTTATTTTGGAGCTGGCTGAAATGGAAATATAAGATGACAGCCCTGATGGAATAGCTGTCAAGGTGGGTGGGGCCACGCTACACAACTTGAACAAGAGGAAATGAAATGTTGCCTGTAAGGATGGTAGAGGGGGATTTGGATGATTTTTGTTCCAATACAGGCCTTTGCTCCCTTCCATATGGTGGGATGGATGGACATGGAGAAAGAGAGACAGACAGACAGAAAGACAGACAGACAGACAGACAGAGGGACAGAGGGACAAGATAGCCTTAGTGGTTACGAGTGATGCGCTCGTGATCTGCTGACCCCGGTTCCAATCTCGTCCTCTGGGGTTAACAACAGTGCCGTCTCCACTCCTCCCTAACGTCCTTCGGATGAGACTATAAACCGAGGTTCCGTGTGCCGTGCTGCGAACGCACGCAGAACATCTTGCGCACAGGTTAAAACCCGTTCCGTTTTTCGGAAGAGTAGACCATTGTGCGCCGGGTGGGACCGGATGACAAAATTTACAAAACTGCACATACACGGGGACTGGATGTTAAAAAAAGCATGTGAGTGCTTATTCCATTATCCTAAAAAATTAATTTTTAAAAAAAGACAGACAGACACAGAGACATACAGACAAAGAGACAGAGAGAGATTCATTCTAATCAATAACCGGTGCGACTTTTCAAAGAGGAAAATTGAAACCAGATGCCCATTGCCCTCTCCGCCTTCGCCCTTGGGAGTGCTTGAGACACAAGAGACAGGCAGACAGACAGACAGACAGACACGCAAGACACATGAGGGGGAACCCCTGGAGAGAGGACAGAGAGAAAGAAAGAGAGGCAGGCAGGCAGGCAGAGGGAAGTGGAAACCGAGAGAGAGGGAAGGACAGATAGACAAGACAGTTTGAGGGGAGGGAAACCACTAGAGAGAGAGAGAGAGAGAGAGAGAGAGAGAGAGAGAGAGAGAGAGAGAGAGAGAGAGAGAGAGAGACAGTTTAAAGGGAGGGGAAACCGCTAGAGAGAGAGAGAGAGAGAGAGAGAGAGAGAGAGAGAGAGAGAAATAGACAGTTTGAGGGGAGGGGAAACCACTAGAGAGAAGAGAGAGAGAGAGAGAGAGAGAGAGAGAGAGAGAGAGAGAGAGAGAGAGAGAGAGAGAAATAGACAGTTTAAAGGGAGGGGAAACCGCTAGAGAGAGAGAGAGACAGATAGACAAGACAGTTGAGGGAGGGGAAACGCTAGACGAAAGAGAGGGAGAGAGAGAGAGAGAGAGAGAGAGAGAGAGAGTTTTAGGGGAGGGGAAACCGCGAGAGAGAGAAAGGAGGAGAGAGGCAGGCAGAGGGAAGGGGAACCGATGTAGGAGAGACAGAGAGAAGAGAGACAGACAGACAGAGACACGAGAGGGGGGGGGGGGGGGGGGGGGGGGGGGG